>CM059276.1:20741135-20888635 GCA_030347295.1 Setipinna tenuifilis
CTCCCGTGGAGCTAGCCCCTGAGTGTCCTTAGCAGACAGGCAGCACTCCGTCAGGCTAATGGCAAACAGCTAGCACCAGCAGCCACCTCGACCCGCTTGACCTCTAACAGAGGGGGAGATTCTGGCTTCAGAATGTAAACAATCCTGCCACAACATCTGATCCAACCATTTTCTAAGACAGCTAGTCCTGATGAGCACACCAATCATCAGACAGGTAGATCAGATAGTTGCTAAAATCACCGGTGTTAAGTGCACAGGCGGAAGGAGTACATGGCAGGGTTTATACTTTCTGAGGCTGGGACGTCCACCTCTGACCTCCAACCGCACAGAATTCAGCACAGCCTGTGGCTTCTGTCCAGGGGAGTGTCCTGTTTACCCTTCACTCATGGTACCAACAGCATCTTTTAAGGGTATCAGGGTCTTTGTGTTTTGTGTAAATAACAGCAAGTGATTGAGTGGTTGTCGTGATGTGCGCAGGGGTCGTTGACTTTTAAAAGAGTGTGTGCAACACATTCACACTGTCTACTTACCTCAAGCTGTGTGTTTGCACATTTTCATTCATTATTGTCATAGGTCATTATTGTGAGTGCTGGATTTATTTTTACATTAAATGAAAAATGAGGGGTGTAGATGATGCAATGGTACCTAAAAAATACTATGTTAAAGCTAAAGTTTTCCCTTTTTTTGTAACTGTTACTTAAATAAAGCTTTGGTTAGCTGTATCCAAACATGGGCGATTATGTTATTGGTTTTTAATGTGTATTTTTTTACATTGATTTTAGAGTATTATTATTAGATTACAATTTTCAATGTAAAAAGTTTTTGCAGTCATTGAGTTAATTTTAACCACTCCAGAAACTTTTTCTTTATATTACAGGAGGTGGTAAATGAAGTACAATCAACCAAAATTTGCACTGTAGACCAAAATTGCTTTATTAACCAATAGTGGCACAATGTAACAGGTGGGTTGTGCCGCAGAAATGAAGAGAATAATGCCATTGGTTTAAATAGGGTCCACAGAAACACGCCTTTCAGGGGTTACCATGCCTACAGTTTAGTTCCCTCTCTCGTTGGACTGCAACAGAGTGACAACCAATTAGGTTCGAGGTGGGAGGGGTTATCAGGGACATTGACAACTGTTCCATGAAACTGAAGCTAGTACTAGTATTGTAGTACAGCGTGGAACGGACGGGACCGCTTCTCTGGTAGAGGTGGAAAATGATCCACGCCACTTGCCAGGAAAAAAGATCCAGGTAAAGCAAAAATGCTGCAGTATTGTAATCTCTTGAACGACTTAGCCGAGAGCAAATTAATTGCGTCGCTGTTTTTCAGGAAACGTTGTTAGATATCTGAGGGTTAGCGGGAACATGATCATATCTGTTAGCCAACCAGCTACTGTTTCTCCGACAAGCAGTAAAAGAGCATCTTAACATCTGCTGGTTTTAAGAGATACGGGAGACATACACAAATGTTTGTGCAGTACAGAATGAATTGCAAAATGAGTGCACTCGTGATAGGAAAAATATATGCATGCACAGATAAAACAATCTTTAATTAATTGCGAAAGGTGTATATGAGTCGTCTCTGCACCTAACGTAGTGGCGAGGCAGGGCGGGATATGATTGTTAAAGTTCTGGCATTAGTTAACGCCTTGTTAATTAGGCTGCAGTGTTGCCAAAACCAGCCAGTGTTTATTGTCAGAGGACAAAAGGGGCTGGTGGAGAGAAACGACTTCGAGCAAACTACATTTCCCGGACTTATTTGCGTTCGTGTTCAGTTGACGTGAAAGAAGATGAGTGCTGTTTTGTTTAGTTCAGGTAGTAGCCTAGGTTGTAGGAACACTACGCCAAAAAGCCTGCCAAACATGCTTTATTAAAACAAATTATGTTCAGCAACTGTGCCTAAGCCATTACTGCTGTTTTTCAAAGATAAGCTTGTGTGTGTGTTTTGCCCAGTCTTTGAGAAATGATACAAAATTGGCCGGCTTCGCCCTTTAAAAAGCCAGTTATGGGAAACGTTGATGTAAACCAACTGCTTTTATTTTTTCAAATTGCTCAGCTGGCCACCCATTTCACAATTTGTTTTATAAGCAAATTCCACGTCTGCTTGATTTCAATCTTTCTAGGTAGGAGTGATCATAATTCACTATCCTGGGCCACAGAAATAATGCAATGTCGTTGTTTTGTGGGCTATTGTGGTCGGCCCTACTAAACAGGGAAAAAGCAGCCATAAATAGCTGTGGTGAACCATGGTCTTAACTCAGATTCTTTGTTTGGGGGTGTGTGGGTGTCACAACCCAAAGAATCAGCCGGTGGTGTGGGACTGTAGCCTGAGCCATCACATCACGTCTCATCTCCGGCACCGGACGGAGGATGTGGAGCCCAGCTCTGGTCCAGGGAGGGCAGGGAGGGAGAGGAGGCTGGTGGGGAGAGGAGGCTGGTAGAGAGGCTTATTTAGGCTTCGCTTGCTCCACTCTGCTCTCTGGAGACGGCTGACTGGCTGGATGTTTTCAGGTCAGGGATCTCACGGGGGTGTGTGTATCGCTGACTGAGTGGAGCAAACAAACACACACAGACACCCAGATTCTCTCTGTCACACACACATACACACACACACACACACACACACACACACAGTCTTGGGTTTTTGAGTCAAGGCCAGACTTGCGCATCCCGAGGCCAAATCCTTCCCATAATCAGGTAGCTGCTACTTCGGATGTTGTGGCCAGAGCAGCTACATGAAAGGCAGCGGAGCTTCACACCAAACTGCCCGCTGGACAGAGCTGAGCACCGCTGCACAAAGAGCAGAGATGGCACCCTGGCCCTACCTCTGGAGGCCAGGGAGAGGGGCAGACGGAGAGAGCGACCAATAGAGACACATGGACAGAAAGAGAGAGATGAAGAGAGTGCAACAGAGAGAGCGATAGAGACAGACAGAAAGAGGGAGACAGAGAGAAGGGCAGAGAGGGAGGGAGACAGACAGATGGAGAAAGCAAGAGGGAGAAAGGTGGAGTAAGACGAGTAAGGTGAAGAAAAGAGAGTGTTTGCGTAGAAGTGTGAATAAAGATCCATTTGAGATGGCCAGAGAAAGGAACCATGCTGTAGTTGGCCTTGTAGGGTGACCGACCATAGACATCATTAGACCTCATTAGTCAAATGAACCAAGTTGTAAGAAACTGGACTTCTTTTAGTGGCTTGAAGACGTTTCATCTTTCATCCAAAAGGCTTCTTTAGTTTTGGCATACCATACTTCTTCAGTTCTAGCATGGATTTACTTTCCATAGGAAATAAAAACGCACTATAGTTTTGTTTTTTGGTAGTGGCCTCTTGTCTTGCGGTTGATTGGTTGGTTGATCCCGAAACCCTGCAGCAGTCTGAGAGTGGTATTCCTCAGTGAAAGCAACAAGGCCAGTGCTTCAAGTGGAAAAAGAGCATACAACAATTTTTTTTCCTATTGGTTTTCTTTATTCTGAGATATTTCTGAGAGATTTCTCATACCTTTAGTGGAAGGCCAGGTTTCTACTTCATGTTAAGGGTATAACACAGCTGGTTGGAGAGAGGGTAATCCAAGTCAGTACTGATGTCAGACACAAGTCCAGTACTAACTCAGATTGCTTAGTCGCATGTCGAGAACAATTGGGTTATCCATTCAGCTCATTCGTATGGTATTATGTGTTATGTCATACTGCCACGATACCATGTACCTGTCAGCAGTGCATTTTACTGGAAAGAGAGCTAGCAATGGCTTAGAGGGAGCTTAAAGAAGGGTCAGCAGTTTGGAGGTATTTCACACTTGCTTTGCAGTAACTTCTGCGGCTGTTTAGTGTTAAACTCCATACAGCACTCTTCTGCGTTAAACACGAGTAAAAGACGGTTGTGGAATTAGATGCTCTGTATCGTGGTTTCAGTGTCAGAATGAAGTATGGAAAAGTCAGATTGCTGCAACATTAACTTGAAGGACCTCCTTTTTACCTCTGTTATGTGTCTACTAGAGGGTTGCTTCAGGCAGGAGGTGGGTGTGTGTGTGAGGGTGTGTGTGTGAGGGTGAGTGAGTGAGTGAGTGTGTGTGTGAGGGTGAGTGTAGTGTGTGTGTGAGTATGTCAAAGCCGGGGGGATGCATGTCCTAGAGCTGCCTCCTCTTCCCAGCAGATGGATGGGTCCTGGTGGTGAGTGGCCAGAGGGGCTGGTCCTGGAGCCTGCGTGCCAAAGGAGATCTGGGTTTGTGGGGCTGCACTGCAGGCTGTACAGTGGAGGCTGCCGCACGGATTCTGGGTCATGGGATGGCCACGGCATCATCTTAGGAAAAAAAAGTCAGCACACTTGATTCTTATTTTATGGAACAACATTAAAATGATGTTTCGACCTTTTATGATTTTTTTTTCGACCAGTTTTTTGTGCCATGAGATAAACCACAAAAAAGGATTTTAAGTGTGTGAACTTTTTGTCTTTAGTGGGTTACAGATCAAATTTTGTCCTGCACCTTGACACAGGATGTGCACAATCTTCCTGTTGTAACTGAACACGGCATCATCTTAAACATTAACTAGCACCACCATCACCACTCCTTTTACTTGGGCGAAGAAGTTGAGTTGGTATTGTATATACTGTGCCATGCCTACTTTGATGGAGTTTTGTTCAGGTTGTTGGTCCTCAGACGTGTAGATCTGATCAAGACTTCCTCCGGGTCTCCCAGGAGACCTGTCGTGGCCCAGAGTAATGGTTTTTTGAGAGAGTGGAGATGTATGGCTCTATAATGGGGTGGAAATGTATGGCTCTATAATGGGGTGACGCACTCTTCCCATGTAGTCATTCAGACATTAACCTGCTTATCTCTGGTCACAATTGTGTCAGTAATCGGTGGTCTGATTCAGTTTGTAAACATGTCAAAAACCATGGCATGAGAACATTTTAAACACCAACCTTCCTACTGGTGTGTGTGTGTGCTGTGTGTGTGTGACTGTGTGCTGCATGTGTGTGTCTGCATGTATGTGCTCACACTGTGCTCTACCACCCCTGTCATAGAGTGTGCTGGACAGCCCTGTATAGCCCAACAACAAATCCCACATTCTCATCCAAACAATAGCTCTGTGGTCATCACAAACCCTGCACCATCTCTCTCTCTCTGTCTCTCTCACCCCCCCACCCACCCCCTCCATCTGCCTTCCCCTCTCAATTCAATTCAGTTCAATTCAAAGTTGCTTTATTAGCAAGATTGTTTAGATGCAGTGTTGCACAAGGAACAATAAATTAACAGCCATTTGTGCTATAACATTCACACACACACACACACACACACACACACAAACTGCTCACATACAGAAACGGCTTATCTTCATTCACCACTAAAAATGTACACATTTTTTTTAAATACCTATTTGTAGGCACACCCTACCTCAGCAAACTGATGGATTTAGTTTTTTTTTTTAAATGTCTTTTTGTATCTTTAAAAAAATTGGGTGGGTTTAACTACAAAAGGTTAGCAGATTTCCTGAGTAACTGGTAGAAGAATTAGAATCAGTCTCTGTCAACCGTGTTTTATATCTCACATCGGTGGGCTGATGGAATGCCATATGGTCCCACATATACCCACTCAGCATGATGACAGCAGCCCCGATAGCATTAGTACATGGTCATGGCCCATACATCACACCTACAACTAATGATGGTGTTCTGCTGATATCACTTTTTCAGTTCAGACTTCTCTGTCGAAGCTTTATTTGTTTACTAGTCTGGAGTAGCACTCCGAATCCATTTGTTTTTACTATTTTGCAACTCTGGTACATGGGGCAACACTTTGTGCAATGTGGCTGGGCAATAACATGAGAGCCTCCCAATGTTCTGATGGGATGATCTTGAAATGTTGCCTGCTGATGATTTAAAGCTCTTCTGATAAAACATGTTGCCCAATATCAGGGGGAAGAGTGTCCAGCAACATCTGTCTGTTGGTGCTGTTGCCTCGCAGCGCTGGTCAGAATGCTGCTCTGCGTATCATCACCTTCAGCAGCCACAGCCCCTGTTGGCATGGCAAAGCCTGAAAATACTGCAAACTGCTGCTGACCCTTAGTGTAAGGTAACACGGCACTGGCTGAACTTCGTTTTCTAACAAAATATACCCATCTACAGCAGGGGTGGAAATAAACTATACAAAATGGGACCCATTACCAGCCAGTTACAAATAAATGGCACAATTTCCCAGCCACTCAGCAGTAAATCATCAGTCTGTGTCCAAAATCTAACAGCCACTTTCATATTTTACCTGCATTTGGCTGGTGACTGGTGCCAGTTGTCATCCTTGGTCTACAGGCACATGACTGACACATGCCATAGAAACAGCACCTTACATATAGAATAATGAACCCATGCCTTGGAAATGGGTTCATTATTCTGTGGGTATATAACAAGTGTGGGCAGACTTGATGACAAATAAATGAAAAACAAAAAGGACTTTGCCTTGAACAAAAAACGGTAAAAACCAGCACAGATGGTAAGCAGTCCTCCAGGGAGCATTGCAGTGGCTTACAAAAGTTTCACTTTGTACATAGTCATGCAGATGTTTTGGGTGACTAAGAATGTGGTCACCTGAAACATTTGCACATTGCTGTATTTTAATATCTATCTTTCATTTTTTGAATCCGTAGCCATACTTTTTTTTCCCAACCCAGCCCTAATTGGCTCCATTGCTATTGATAACCCAAAGTGTTATTGTTGATAATACCTAACGCAGCTATGTAAGACCGGATCAGACTCATTTGATTTTTAATATTGGATCAATGCGTCTGTGCACTTAGTCACACTGGGTGGAAGTGTGTCTGAGTATATGCAGTGGCAGGTTGTGTAATGCTGAGAGACTAATCTGGTCTCTTTTAAAAAAGTGAGCGTGCCTTTTGCCTCTGCCAGATCTGATAGTGAAGGAATCTGTGTGTGCATAGATCAGTCTGCATCTGTCCTTGTCAACGTGCTCGTGCATGAAGCACTCGCTGGAGGTTTGGCTCAGGATAACAAGGCCATCAAAGACACACATCACTTAACCTTGTCCATCATGTGACCACAAAACCTATAAATCATGGAGTGCTTTTTCTGTCCTTCTTTCTGTCTGTATGCCTGTCTGTATGCCTGTCTGTCTGTAACTTTTTTTTGGAGATCTCCCTAGTCCTCAGTCCTTCTCCTGTCTGATCCGTCTTGAGCCACATCTGTTCTCACAGGCTTTTCTCCAGCTCTGCACCACCTGCTCTCCTATCTCTCCTCCTCCACACTTCTCCTCACCCGCGCCAGGGTGCCAGGGAAAGCTGGCACTAATGCACACACACACACACACACACACACACAGTGCCGACTGCATTTTTTGTCTCATTAGATGGCTGTGCTGCACACGATGGTGATTACTTTTCTCACATCAGTTCTTTGCATTCTGTTTCCCCCATATAGTCTACCTGACACTCTGTTTCGTATACAAGTCTACCTGACAGTCTGTTTCTCCCCATATACACCTGACAATCTGCTTACCCCATATATAAGCCTGCCCGACATGCTGTTTACAACGTAAATACCTGCCATTGTGTTTGCTTACATAACTACCTAATATTCTGTTTCCCCAATATATAAGTCTACCTGACATTCTCTTTCCCCTACCTGACATTCTCTTTCCCCTACCTGACATTCTCTTTCCCCCACCTGACATTCTCTCTTCCCCACCTGACATTCTGTTTTCCCCCATATATAAGCCTGCCTGACAATCTGCTTACTTCATATATAAGCCTGCCTGACATTGTTTCCATCGTAACTACCTGACATTCGGTTTCCTCCATAAATACCTAATATCTGTGTTTCCCCCATAACTCCCTAGCCTGACATTCTGTGATGGATGGGGCAATGGTCTGCCTCATCTGTATGTGAACATCGTTTCTAGCCGTTAGTACTAAACTTCTTTAGTCTTATAACTTTCTTTATCTGGTTCTAATCTGACCCTACAGCAATTTTGTGAGAAATGTTTTGTGGTTTTAACAATGTGAATTTGCTGAATGTATTTTCTGGTTGTATTCGAGTAAAGACTAAAAAAATATGTATAAAGCTATGTTAACATTGTTCAAAGAGTGGCTTAATGCTGCATGTTACACACCCAAATCTAGCTTTAAACTAGCTCTGATCTTGTCTTGTTGTGGTCCTGAAAATTGTTCCCATTGACCCGGTTCTGCTTGCTCCTCTAGTATGGTTCTCGGGCAGCCCTGACTGCCCTGTAGCCTACCCCATCCTGGGTCGGTTCCCCTCCAGAGGCATGTTGTAATCTAGTTTGCCCCATGCCGATGCATTATTCATCATCTGCGGCGTGATACTGGTGCCATGCAGGCCTTGCCCTGAGAGGAGCATCTGCTACCAGCCTCCCTCCAATCCCCTCTGCCGTGGGGGGGGGCCTGGGGGGGTGGGTGGGTGGGTTAGGAGGCGGTGGGTTTGAGGGGGTGGGTTTGGGGGTTGGTGCTGCTGGTGCAGAAAAGCCCTCTGCCGTGAAAGCCTGTGCCATTTTAGTGCTGCCAGGAAGAGGGATGAGCGCCTGTTGGGTAGCGAATGCTTTCACGCTCTCTTTTTTTTTTTCTTTTGGGGGGAGGGATGGGTGTGTGTGTGTGTGTGGGGGGGGGTCTTTTTTTTCTTCCTTAAGCTCTAATTTTTCATGGGCTCCATCTGCTTCCTGTCAGAGCTGCAGTGTTGGTATGGTATGGCGTGGCGTGGCGGCCATGTTGCACTCTAGCTGCGGGTCTGTGGAGGCTTCGGAGCACCGCAATCTCCATTATGGCAGCCTTCACTCTCCTGACTGAAGATGCCACTCTGCACTCTCTCACTCTTTTACGGTCATTCACTCTCTCTCTCTCTCTCACACACTCACACACTCACACACTCGCACACTCGCACACTCGCACACTCGCACACTCGCACACTCGCACACTCGCACACTCGCACACTCGCACACTCGCACACTCGCACACTCGCACACTCACACACTCGCACACTCACACACACACACACACCAGAGCGAAATGCTTTGGAGCTTCAGCTGCTTTATCTGACCAGTGTGGGACCAAAGAGAGGGGATCCGTTTTGCATGGACATTGTGAAAAAGACTGATGTTTAACACACACACACACACACACACACACACGCACACACACAAATCTGTCTCACTCACTGAGAGATGTCAGCACTTGAGGACTGTGGGTGTGTGGGGAGGTGCTCAGTGTGGCAGTTAGGAGACAGCAGCAGAGTGTCACGTCCTCAGTGAATCTGCCTACATTAGCATTCCCATCCATGACGCATGGAGTTGCCCAACATCCAGATCCTTCCCTCTTCAGCCCCCAAAGTTCCCTTTGACACACATACTCACACCACCAGAACTGCTTTAAACACATTCAGATTCTTCAGACAGCAGCTTTCAAACGTCTCTTACGCATACAGACACACTTTCTGTCACATACCCACATTCGATTAAATGTCATGGGTCCCTGTTAAAATGCATGCATTGAGATACTTTGAATGCCCATTTCAGAGCCTTTAACAGATACATGCGCGCACGCACACACCCACACACCCACACACCCACACACCCACCCACACACACACACACACACACACACACACACACACAAACCCATAAAAATCGATATCATATGACATGGGGAAAATATAATCATGCTCATTTGTTTTGCCATATCGCCAGCCATGGGTTCACACACCTCCATACACCTTCATTCAATGTAGGTGTCCTCCTGATACCATGGTAATGTGTCAGGTAATGTGTCAGTGTTTGCTGTGCATAACTGGCTGGTGTTTTATGGGAGCCGTATAACCCAATAGTTGAGTTTATACTCTGGCCTTGAGCAGCGGTGCCTACAGTCAGACCTATTTGGCGGGGAGCTGCTCATGGACAGCATTTTAAATGTGCTCGTTGGCCTCAACCACAGCCGCACCTCGGCCAGAGGGAGCTGATGAATCGCCTGGAGCCAGAGCTGTAGTGCTCACCAGCTCATACACACCCAAGGCTGCAGCACATATCCAGCTAACACAGACCAGGCAGTCACTCCTCACTGGGCTAAAGCACAGTTTTTAAAAATCATGATTATGATCACAATGACGACGATGACAGTGATGATATTGAGTGTAATTAATAGGTGAAGTGGAATGCGTGCTCCTACCAGATGCTGCGTATTGGTAGCCTGTGCCTACCATACTGCTTGTGATGCTACATTGAATTTTGTGTTTAAGTCAGTCTGGCCAACCTGCCTATTCTCAGTTCTTCCTGGTCTGGAAAAATCTGGAACCAGTGAAAAACAAATTCTACTCAAACGTCATTGGAATCAGTGGTCTGATTGTAGCTCTGTAGCGCTGTAGGTTGTAGCTCTGTTCAGTAGTACACAGAGGCATTTGAAAGACGCCTGTTGATCTGGCCTGATGATGGGGGAGTCATGTCAGAATCCTCTTTTTCTCTTTCCTTTTCTCTCGCGCTCTCTCTCTCGCTCTCAACTCCCAGGCTTTGGGTCCATCCCATCCGTGGGTCACAAGGAGGGAGATGAGATGAGATGGCTATTTTCAGCCGCCCTTCCCCTCTCCTTTCCTTCCCCTCCCTCTCCTCCCATTCCCTCTCCTCCCCTCTCCTCTCCTCTCCTCTCTTTGCAGGCGGACGGGCACCATTAGCCTAGGCCATGAGACCAAATTAGTGCAGGAATGTGTTTGAATTGGTGAGGAGAACAGGCCTGCAGTGTGTCTGGAGGGTAAGACCACGGGAAGGTTGTCTGTCCTCCCCCAATAGCTCTGAGGCTAAAGAGCATTCAAACAGCTGCCTGTTACTGTCTGTTGAAGAAAGCTGGAATTTTAATAGCGCAAGAGAGATATTAATGTGTTCGTTTAAAGCCTCTCAAAGCTGCAGTATGTCTAATTTATCTACCCTAGATGTCCAGATTGTTCAGCTGGCCAAAGTGAGATGCCATCAGTAGAGGAGCCCAGCGATAGGCCTGTGCAGACTTAGAAGGTAGTGGCCATATGTGATGATATTGATCAGTACGCGCTAGCTTATCTGCATGCTGGATTACTGTGCCTTTGAAGAAGACCTCCTAGATCCAGAGAAGAAGCTTCCACTGTAGCTAATATTAGGTGGCTGACATTACCTGCTGTGTGCGTGTGTGTGTGTCTGTGTGTGTGTGGCGTCACATGGTGGGAGTGTGTCAGGGTGCTGGTGCTGTGTGTGTGTGTGTGTGTGTGTGTGTGTGTGTGTGTGTGTGTGTGTGTGTGTGTGTGTGTGGCTGGCATCACATTGAGTGGGTGTGTGAGGACAGTGCTGCTGCTGTGTGTATGTGTTGCATCACATGGTGTGTGTGCGTGTGTGTGTGTGCGGACGGCAGTGCTGTGTGTGTGTGTGTGTGTGTGAGGACGGCAGTGCTGTGTGTTTCATGCAAATGGAGCACAGCTTCAGAGGGGTCAGGACGCTTGTGTGCAATTAATTAACAGCTTGTGTGTATGTGTGTAGGAGGTGAAAGTGTGTCTTTCTGTGTGTGTCCATGTGTAGGTGGTGTGTGTGTCTGTGTGTGTGTGCATGTATGTTGTTTTTTTTGGAGGGGGGGGGGCTTTCCTTTTCCAGCTGGAGGTCACTCTGCTTCCCTGTCCAACTGTGTGTGTGTGTGTGTGTGTGTGTTGTGTATGTGTGTGAGCGAGAGAGAGAAAGCCCACAGTCAGCATCATGTAGCCGCAGCCAACAGCTTAGCAACTGCCAGATATCTCGCTCTCCATTTACAGACCTGTCCATCCTGTCCCCCTCTGCCTCTTTCTCTCTCTGCCTCTTTCTCTCTCTGCCTCTCTCTCTGTCTCTGGCTCCCCCCTCTCTCCTCCTCTCTTTTTCTATTATGTTCTCACTCCCCTTTTTGTTCACTTTCACTTGTTCACTCACTCAATTTTGCTTTGACCTTCTCTTTCTGTCCCCTTCTCCCCCTTCGTTAAGCCCACCCCTTTCTGTCTCTCTCTCACCTACCCTTTCTGTCTCTCTCACCTACCCTTTCTGTCTTTCTCTCACCTACCCATTCTGTGTGTCTCTCTCTCTCACCTACCCTTCTGTCTCTCTCTCACCTACCCTTTCTGTCTCTCTCTCGCCTACCCTTTCTGTCTCTCTCTCGCCTACCCTTTCTGTCTCTCTCTCACCTACCCTTTCTGTCTCTCTCTCACGTACCCTTTCTGTGTGTGTGTGTCTCTCTCTCTCTCTCTCTCTCACCTACCCTTTCTGTCTCTCTCACCTACCCTTTCTGTCTCTCTCACCTACTCTTTCTGTCTCTCTCTCACCTACCCTTTCTGTGTCTCTCTCTCACCTACCCTTCTCTCTCCCTCACCTACCCTTTCTGTCTCTCTCTCACCTACCCTTTCTGTGTCTCTCTTTCACCCTTTCACTGCTTTACTCTTTGCTCCTCTCTGTGCCTCTCTTCCTGTTGTCAGGACACCTTGCACTCTACTCTCCTCTCTCTGCTGCCATCAGCAAGTCTCTCTCTGCCCCCTCTCTGCCCCCCTGTCTATCTCTCTCTCTCTATCTCTCACTCTATCTCTCTCTCTCTCTCACTCTCTCACTCTTTCTGTCTCTCTCTTCCTGTTTCTGTCTATCATGTGCAACTCTTTCTCAGCAGTCCTTCTCATGTATCCCTCCCTGTCAGTGCTTGCTGACCATGGACCAGATGAAGATCTCTTCATCTATTTATTTTTATCTTCTTCCCTGTTTTCTCTGTTCCCTCCATCCTTCTCTGCCTTCCCTTCCCTTCTCTGTTCTGTCCTTCTTCAATTATATGACTTCATGAGTGATGGTGTTTGAGAGATGCCTGTGTCTGAGAGAGGAGAGTTTTTGCTTTTGTTTTAAATAGACGTTTCAAGCTCATCTCAGTGGTGTGTAGATGTTGGTCAGCTGGGAGTTTAATATCCAGCTATATAAATTTTATAGAAGTCTGTTTGTTACTTGTGTGTGTGAGTTCACTAGGGAAGAGTTTCCCCATGATACAGATGACTGGGCACGAGTCCTTGAGTTCCTTGAAAGCGGGAGAGCAGTGCATTATGGGTTTCCTCGAGTTACACTCGCTAAGTGACGTAGCGGGCGGTAGCCTAGTAACGGAAGTTCTGATGACAAAAGATCTGACCCGAAAAAAGTGGGTTCTGTCGCGTTCTCATTTTAGAGTTCTCGAAGGCAAGATAGTCTGAGTGCATCACACACACACAAACACACAGACACACTCAGACACATTGCTAGATGTTTTCTCTCTTTGTTTATGTCCAGAGCTGATTGGTATTCAGTGCTCCTCTTCCAGAAAATCTTTAAAGATCCGACTGCCCTCATAACCCCTGCCAGATTCTCTCTCTCTCTCTTTCTCTCTCTCTCTCTCTCTCTCTCTCACACACACACACACACACACACACACACTGCAGCCAGATCATGGCTTGATGGCATCCAAGAGGCTCTTGCTCCCTGCCTCCCAGTAGCAACAGATAACTGGGCAGTGTTGTGTTTGGTACGAGCGTTTGTTTAATCTGACCGATTCGTCTGTCCTGCTCAGAAACCGCTCTTCGAGAAGATAACCAGCAACTCTGCTGTCTGATAACTGTCCGTTCTTGTGCTTGGTAACTGGTGGTACTCGTGTTTGATAACTGACAGTTCTTCTGCTTAATAGGCTAACCTGCAGTTCTTGTGTTGAGTAACTGGTTGTGCTGAAGTTTTACACACACTCTGGTTTGACCCGCTACTGAAGTGGTCAGAACAGGGGAACCCAATGTTGTGGTTTTGCGGCTGAGGGTCTGTGGTGCCGCTGAGGCTTTTGAGGATGCCTGTGTGTTCTCATGCTGTTCTGCTGATGTGGTTATTAGACTTGAAGACTTTCATGAAACAGTTGCCTGTACAAGAAATTTGATGGCAAGGGCACAAAGGTGCAAAGTAAAATGTGTGAAAGTGTTGAGCAAGGAAGCATTGTAGAAACAAAGGAAAGAAGTGAGTCTTGATGGCTTGATAAAAAGGGCGATGTACATTATTACATTACATTTGTACATTTTATTACATTTAGCTGATGCTCTTATTCAGAGCGACTTAGACTGAACCTGCGACTTTCCGATCCCAAGATCAACCGCCCTAACCATTAGGCCATGGGCCATTGCCTACAGGTTGTTTTGGGTGTGTGTTCTCATGCTGTTCTCCAAGTGGGGTTTTTTAACGGTGTGTGTTCTCATGCTGAGGTTATTTCAGGTGTGTGTTCTCATTGCTGTTTTCCTGGTGAGAATTTTTAAGGGTGTCTGTTCTCATGCTGTTCTGATGAGGTTTTCTAAGGATGTGTTTTCTCTTACTGAGGTTATTTCAGGTGTGTGTTCTCATACTGTTCACCTGATGATGAGGTTTTATAAGAGTGTGTGTTCTCTTACTGAGGTTATTTCGGGAGTGTGTTCTCATTGCTGTTCTGCTGGTGTGTGTGCCTGCAGGTCCCTGTGAGTCACACACTGACCGATCGACGACAGAGAGAAGAAGATGGCCGCCTTCAAGAACAACTTCTGGGTAAGAACCCTCAGCTCCTGGAAGAGAAGACGAGGAGCTAATGCAGTTAGCCCTCCCCACACCAGCCTGATCTAACTCTGAGAAATACACACACACACACACACAGGTCCAACTCTGAGACACACACACACACACACACACACACACACACACACATAGGTACTGAGAATGTTATTCAGCATGGATTTGTTGCAATAGTTAGTAAGAAAGAAAGCGAAAGAGAGAGACAGGGTGGGGGTGATATGAATTCTTCAGGGACTGCAGTGTTTCATGCTTTCTACACCTGGCTGGGCTATTTCAAGGGTTTGTGCCCCACTTTGAATGCTGTGTGTGCGTGTGTGTGTGTGCATGTGTGTGAGAGAGAGAGAGAGAAAAAGAGAGAGAGGGAGAGGAAGAGACAGAAACGGGCTGAGATGGAATAGAGTAGCCTACCCATAGCCTACCCATCCTGTAGTAAATAGGCTGCACAGCTGGGCTGCGATGGCCCCGCTATAGTATTATACAGCACACCATTACCGGGAGAACAGTGGTAATGTTTTTTTATGAGTGTCCCTGCTCTCCACACACACACACACACACACACACACACACACACACACACACACACACACCTGGAAGCTCTCTTGTGCAACCCCTATTCTCAGGTTAAGTATCTAATTCAGAAGCAAAGAGGGAGTACTTTTCCGTGTCTGATTTGGCGGGTGTGTGTGTGTGTGAGAGAGAGAGAGAGAGAGAGAGAGAGAACATACTTGTGTTACTGTAGCCCACTTTTTCAGCAAATCTAATCGTTTCTCTCATTTTAATGTGATTTGTTGAGGTGTGTTTTGGCGAATTGTGCCGGCGTGTGTGTGTGTGAGAACACTCCCCCCTCTCTACCCCTGCTATTGTGCTCTAAATGAGTGGATGCAGCAAAGCTCTCCTAGTCTTTTATAAAGTGTGTTTGTGTGTGTGTGTGTTGTTTATAGTCTGTATAAGGAGGGTGCTTTGTGTGTGTGTGTGTCTGCCAGTCTGCCCGTCCCTGTAGTGCTTGCTTTGGTTTCGTGTTGACCTTCTCTGAGCCATGTGTCTATACTGCTTAGTATGTAGTCTGTCTGGCGTGTGTGTGTGTGCATGCGTGTGTGTGTGTGCGTGCATGCATGTGGCCTTTCAAATTCATTCAGAGGTGAGTGCTTCTGTGTGTGTGCTGAATAAAAACGGGGTTTGTGTTTGGGGGTACGTGATCAGGCTGCTTTTGTGTGTGTGGGTGTGTGTCGCTGTGTGTGTGTGTGTGTGTGTGTGTGTGTGTGTGAGTGTGTGTGTGTGAGTGTGTGTGTGTGTGTGTGTGTGTGTGTGTGCGTGCACGCTTGCACCTCTATTGTATAGGCAGGGATCCATTGTGTGTGACAGACTGTGACAAAGTGTTTCCAAAACTTCAGGCCCAAATTCCTCCCATCCCCCAAACCCATCTATGCGAGTGTGTCTAAGTGGGCTAAACTGACACACACCCTCTCCGTCTCTCTCTCTCTCTCTCTCTCTCTCTCTCTCTCTCTCTCTCTCTCTCTCTCTCTCTCTCTCTCTCTCTCTCACACTCACACTCACACTCACACTCACACTCACACTCACACTCACACTCACACTCACACTCACACTCACACTCACACTCACACTCACACTCACACTCACACTCACACTCACACTCACACACACACACACACAGACTGCTGTGGACTTGTCTTGATTGGATCATTGATCCAACACTGACAAAAGATAGGAGTGATCATATGTGCTGTTCCCACACACACACACACACACACACACACACACAGAAGTGTCTTTTATTTTCTGGGTTCAGTGTAGGTTAAGGGGGAGGTGAGAAGCTGCAGAAGTATCTTTGCGTAGTTGGCCAGACAGATGAGGTAGTAAAAAAATACAGACTGTAATTTATTTTTGTTTTATGTTGCCACCTGCGTTTACCTTGCTGGCACTGTTGCTGTTGCAGTCCATGCTGTGGCACAGGACCTCATTCATCTAAACTGGAGAGAAAGTCAAGAGGCAAGAGCAGTTTAACCTTCCCAACATGGCTGCCGAGAGACTTTAATTCTCAGGCAAACCCCACATAGCCCATAATAGATGGTAGCAACGAGGAGATGACTCATAGTACACCAAAATATAATCACAATACTCTACTGTAATGTACTGTAAAAGGATCACACAACATTTCAAGCTTAAAGTTTAAATTCCGCCTCCACAACTTCCGTTATACAGCCAGCCAGAGCTGGGCTCCCTCTGGTCCAGTATCTATAGTAATACAATAGAGTGAGCTATTGACCACTGCAACTAAAGAAGGGCTGCCCCTCCTTACAAAAGGCCAATTTAACCACTGATCACAGGGATGTGGTATCATGGTTCAGATATCATGACCATATCATATGGTAGTAGAATTAGGGTTAGGGTTACACTCTATTGTCTCCCTTAGGGTTATGGTGAGGGCTAGGACAGCCCTGGACAATATTAGGGAGACGGGCGGTCATACATCCTCCCTCCACATGTACTCTGCATGACACTCATGAGACATCGAAAAAAAATCTTTTTATCACACTGCCCAGCCTTTGGCCAATGTGTGTGTGTGATAAAGTCAAGTTTACTATCCCACCAGGGCAAGTTGAGTTGCAGTCAGGCATTACAAAGAAAACAGTACAAATAAATAGATGCAACACTGGAGTCAAATACCAGCAGGAGGACAATGACCCCTACATAATACAGAACAGACCATCAACCATACAATACTATACAATGTGGTGAAGAGGTGTGTGTGTGTGTGTTTGTCTGTGTGTGTGTCTGTGTGTGTGTCTGTCTGTGTGTGTGTCTGACATGTATGGGGAATCCTGGCATGTACTTTGACAGAGACTGAGTGGTTCAGATGTGTGGGGTTGCTGTGGGGTTGCTGTGACGTGCTCTGGGGGAGCTGTGAGGGGCTGCTGTGGGGTTGCAAGGTCCAGAGCTGTGGGTGAGGTGTGGAGACGTCTCTGGCAGCATGTCATGGATCTCATCATGGATCTCCTCTCATGGCAGGATGGACACACAAGTCCTCATTGTCCATGTCTGTAGGACGACCAAAGGTGGCCTGTGTTTATTTCATCGATGTTTTCCTCTTTTCCTCAGACATACACACACACACATACAAAAGCAGAAAAGCACACAATTGGTGCACGCATACGCATTCATACACACATACACATGCACATCTACACACACACATCTACACATGCACACACACAAAGCCAGAAGGACACACACTTGGTACACACACCATTTGTGCATCCATACACACACACTTTGTGCATCCATACAAACACACACACACACACACACACGCATACACAGCCCGTCATGCTGGGAGCCCATGGCCATAAATCTAAGCTGTCAGGCTGTCAAAAGTGGGGGTAGGATTGTTGTTTGTTTGTGTGTGTTGGGATTATGCTGTGTGCCAGCGTGTGCCTGGAGCGAGGCTTGACGTGTGTGTGTGTGTGTGTGTGTGTGTGTGTGTGTGTGTGTGTGGACCTTAATAAGCACATCTCTGTTAAAGTTTCATGCTGTCTGTACACTCTCAGTGTGAGAGTTGGTGTTGCGGGTGTCAGCAGCTTCACTCTGACCAAATGTCATATCATCTAGTCTCAGTGTGGTTTGGCTGGCACAGGGCATCGCACAAAGATGTGTGTGTGTGTGTGCGCGTGTGTGTGTGTGTGTGTGTGTGTGTGTGTGTGTGTGTGTGTGTGCGCGCGTGTGTGTGAGCTCATATCTCCCCTGCTATTGTCTGTGTGATCATGCCTGTGATGTCACTAAGTGTGTGTGTGTGTGTGTGTGTGTGTGTGTGTGTGTGTGTGTGTGTGTCCTCTAACAGCCCCCCCCCCCCCCCCCCCCGTCAGATCCTAGAGGACAGGGCCTCTTTTGTGCAGCTGGGGCTGATTGCATTTACTCATCAGCAGGAGGCTAAGTGGACACACACACACACACACACACACACACACACACATATGTGGGACTCCACAGGCCTTTGTTTGTATGCCTGTGGGACCATCACACTGATATCTTCTCCTAGAAAAAAGGGAGACTATATGACTCATTGTGTACTGCACAGCGTGCACCATATACTATAGTAACTAGTATGCCTACCCAAAAACAAAGGATGGGGAAAAAAACAAGCTAGATTGCATACTATGGTGTGTGTGTGTGTGAGGCAGAGAGAGGCCAGATTGCATACTATGGTGTGTGTGTGTGTGTGTGTGTGTGTGTGTGTGTGTGTGTGTGTGTCTATGAGACAGAGAGAGGCCAGATTGCATACTGTGGTGTGTGTATGTGTGTGAGACAGAGCAAGGCAGAGAGGCAGTCCATGGTGAGGCTCCAGGCTGTGTGTGGTGCATACTTGGTATGGGAGAGCGAGTGCCCTGACTGGGAGCACACATAGTGGAGGAGCATGGCAGAGGGCCCAAGTGCTTAAGCGCAGGATCAAGTGCACAGAGATGGTCCACTTACCCCCTCTGCCAAGTGCCCAACATTCAGCCACTAGATCAAGTGTGAACAGGGACAGACTTGTGTGTGTGAGTGTTTAATCTCTCAGCAGTTGTGTGTGTGAGTATGCTTGTGTGTCTATATGCAGTAGCGTGTGTGTGTGTGTGTGTCTGTCATCTCTCAACAGTTGTGTGTGTGTGTGTGTGTGAGTATGCTTGTGTGTCTATATGCAGTAGTTCTCACCTGTGTGTGTGTGTGGGGACATGCTTCAGGGTGAGCTGTATCTCTCAGCAGTGTCTGTGTTCTCATCAGGTCATTAGGTTGTGTGTTTTGGTTCATTGATGAGAGTTCAGGAGGGGTGGGCTCAACCCCCTCACTTGTGTGTGTGTGTGTGTGTGTGTGTGTGTGTGTGTGTGTGTGTGTGTGTGTGTGTGTGTGTGTCATACACACATGGTTTCACATGACTTCCTAGCTGTCCTCTGGAATGTTCCAAGATACCGGATCCCAGCCCTGTATTGGATAAAGAACCACTAACCACCCCCCTCTCTCTCCACTCCCCCACCTCTTTCACACACACACCACAGATATACACACATGAGCACACACACACACACACACACACACACACACACACCGATCACTGCACCCCAGCAGCGTCCCCAATTACTCCATTAGTTCTGGAGATGCTTGTGTGGACCGCCCCCCCCCCCCCTGCCCCTGCCAATTTAACCTACTCTGTGGGTGTGTGTGTGTGTGTGCTGCTGTGTGTGTGTGTGTGTGCTGCTGTGTGTGTGTGTGTGTGCTGCTGTGTGTGTGTGTGTGTGTGTGTGTGTGTGTGCTGTTGTGTGTGTGTGTGTTCCTAAATCCGAGAGGCAGCAAAGGAAGGATGCAGGCGTGGTAATTGAAGTCAAGTGAGTGTGTAGCGCGTGTGTCCTGTTGCAGGGCGGTGGAGGTGGACATCATGGAGAGCTCCTATCAGTCTGTTCCCACAGAGTAGCCTCTCCTGCCCCTGCTGTGGGCTGCTAATACTTTGAGCCGTATCACTTAGCTGGAGGTAATTAAAGGAGATGACCGAAATCAAAATCATTTGCTCCTCCACGTCCCTTTAGGGTGATGAATTTTGCTTTCATTTGATTGGTAAAAAAAGTTACCGTGATCATTACACCATTACTTTTAACTTAAGCAGCTGTACAAAAATGGCAGAACGATCAGAATAAAACATACTGGCTGACAGTGGCTGTTTTGTTTTTTTCCTCCAAGGCGGCCTTTGCTGGCCTGTGACTACAAATACTCTCTC
Organism: Setipinna tenuifilis; assembly: GCA_030347295.1. Taxonomy (NCBI): domain Eukaryota; kingdom Metazoa; phylum Chordata; class Actinopteri; order Clupeiformes; family Engraulidae; genus Setipinna; species Setipinna tenuifilis. The sequence goes on from CM059276.1 coordinate 20,761,462, forward strand.
CTCTTTGGGAACAACCGAGAAACCATGCTGATGCCAACAAATAAAATGCTTAATGTACTCAGGGCTGTATTGAGGTGGAGGTTTAAGACTTGGGTAGGCTAGGGACATGGTGTAATGCAGTGTGGATATAGACAACCATATTGACCTGTTTTTAGTGCAGGGCAGTGAGATTGGTGTTTCTGTAGTGCAGGGCGGTGAGATTGGTGGGGTTGGTGTGTCTGTAGTGCAGGGCAGTGAGGTTGGTGTGTCTGTAGTGCAGGGCAGTGAGGTTGGTGAGGTTGGTGTCTGTAGTGCAGGGCAGTGAGGTTGGTGTGTCTGTAGTGCAGGGGACTGATAGCGGTGGTGGCCATTAACTTCCAGGAGGTCATTAGCTTCCAGGAGATCCTGGTTTAGTCTTTGTTTGTGAATGAGGGTCTATCAGAGTTCGATGCAACACTGCAGGCTTGATGCAGTCTACAGTGATCCGCTGTCTATCATAGTAGTTATATAACTCTGCAAAATAGTGACAGCAGATGGAGAACATTTTATTTTATAGCCTTAAAATACCCCTCCCACTCACTGTTTTAATGCATTTACTGTATATATTATTAAATCATTACTACATTTTCATGTATCAATATACATGTTACAGTATAGTCATCTTAAATTATAATATTGCATGCATAATGACATAGAATGCAAATATTAATGAGATATTCCACGATATAGCGGGACCATGGTGAATCGCGATACAGTATAGCGGGGGATCACTATATCAGTTATTATGACTTATTTCTTGTATATTTTAACACGTGTATAAATCAACATCACTTACTTAAAATAATCAGTGTTAACTTGTGCTGCACGTACACATTCTTTAGCGTTTAGTTCCTGCTTCCCTGGAGAACAATCTGGTACTAATGCTGAACTATGGCTTTGTGCCTCAGCTAGAGCCACCTTTTCTCCTATCAGACAGTTATCTCCTAACTTACTTGTAATACTTTCGAAATTGTTACTAAATTCTTGATGGTGATAAAAATTGCAGTAATCCATGAGTCCCGTGAGTGTGTGTTTTTTTTGTGAGTGTGTGCGTGTGTGTGTATGTTTGTGTGCATGGCAGAGCCCAGAGAGAAAATAAGAAGCACTGACACACTGTGCCTGTAAGTGTGTGTGTGTGTGTCAGTAGACGTCCTGTAGTCGTGGTGTGCAGAGCGGAGCAAAGCCGAGCGGTGCAGACTGCTTCCTCTGTGGCGGGTGTGTGTGAGGTGGCGATGGGTGACTCCACTGAGCTGCCCGTCATCATGGCCCCTCTAAACAGCATCACTGCCGTACCCACAAAAGCCCAGCGTCAAACTGAGCTGCAGTCAGGCTGCCTGCTGATCTTCTGTGTGTGTGTGTGTGTGTGTGTGTGTGTGTGTGTGTGTGTGTGTGTGTGTGTGTGTGTGTGTGTGTGTGTGTGTGTGTGTGTGTGTGTGTGTGTGTGTGTGTGTGTGTGTGTGTGTGTGTGTGTGTGTGTGTGTGTGACAGCAACTCAAGTTTGGTGAGGGGTTTTTGTGAACTGCAGTGCTGCTGTCAAATTGCCAGCTCATTCTACTGTATGCCTGTGTAGTGATCCCAGTGTATGCGTGTGTGTGTGTGTGTGTGGTGATCCCACTGTGTGTGTGTGTGTGTGTGTGTGTGTGGTGATCCCACTGTGTGTGTGTGTCTGCCCTCTGCATGCAGGCAGAGAGAGAGACACACACACAGAAACACAGAGAGAGAAGGACGTGCAAAACGAGGAGGACAAAGAGCCAGAGAAGTCTGAAATGACAGTGACAGACAGAGAGGATTGGGAGCAGGAGAGGGAGGGTGGGGGTGAGCGAGATGATGAAAAAGAAAGGATTGGCAGAGTGAGAGAATAACAGAGTGTAGTGGGAGAAAGTAAAAGATTGGCGAGGGAGAGACGGATGATGATGGTGACAGTAGTTTAAGGAGAGAGAGTGAAGTCAGAGAGAGTAAAAGCCAGTAGTTTAATAGGAGGGAGAGCAGGAGACACAGACAGATGGTGATGGTGGCAGTAGGGTAATGAGAGAAAGCGAGAAAAGGAAGGAAGGGTGAAGTGTGTATGGACCAGAGGGAGAATGGAATTGGGGGTGTGTGTTTGGGGGTGTGTGTGTGTGTGTGTGTGTGTTGCTTCTGCTGAGTAGTGTGTCTGCCCTAGTCAGGCTGCAGTATCTGTAAGCCTTGTGGTGTATTCACAGGTCCACACATACACACGTGTGTCTACAGTCCCCTCATACATACCCTCTCAGGTGTGTGCACCCCTCTCCCTCTCTCTGCCACACACACACACACACACACACACACACACACCAAGGCTGCCATTCAAGGCACCAATCTTTACAATGAGTGCACATAAGGACACACACACACACAAAACGAGAGGTATGTTGTGTATGCATTCGGTTTCGCCCCTGTTACACACACTGAAGTGTGTGATGTATGCCCAGCACCTGTACGGGGTAGGGTTGGGGACGTAATTGAGAGAGCAGCCTTGACCACCCTGGTTCTCTCTCTCCAATGCTGCTACTCTTTCGGTCACTGATATCCCAGTCATCCTCTCTGTCATTCACATCAGGGGAACTGCTTTTATTTTTACCCAGCAGCCCCCTCTCTGGTGCCGCAGGCAGGAAGTGACCTCATCACACTGCACATCACACCTATATGCCTTCCCCCCTCAGTCACGGAATGACTTTGCATCTATGCAGAACATAAGGGCCTTATCCCAGCAGAATGCAAAACGAGCCTTTCCAGAGCACTGCTATCTGTTGGGGTGGCCAACACGATGTAAATGAGACATTTTTAAAAATGGATCCTAAATGCCCGTGGGGGCACTGAGAGTGGTGATGTATAATAAACGTGGCTTCATGTCCTCAGTGCTGGAAAAGGTCCACAGCAGCAGCAGGTTTTCACAGCAGCAGCCACTTTTCCAAGAAGTGCAGAGGCAAGCACAGGTGTCATTAATGACAGCCAATAAGATTCTGGTTCACGGTAGCAGTATCAGTTCCTTATTGGCTGTCATCAAGATATCATTAGTAACACCTGTGGTGACTTTGCTACTTTTTGGAAACTTGGCTGTTGTAAAATGGCTCCAGTGAGTTGTGGTCTTGAGTTGTGTGTCAGACCTGATGGAGACAGTTGATGATCGGGTCACCTTTTGCTTTGGGTCTTTCATTTCATGAAATATTACTTCATTTTGTGTGTCTGTGTGTACACGAGCGAGCTTGCGTGCTCACTCAATCTTTATTTGCTTTGGGTCTTTATTTGATTGTGTGTGTGTGTGTGTGTGTGTGTGTGTGTGTGTCTTTATTTGCTTTGGGTCTTTATTTGATGAGGTGTGTGTGTGTGTGCGTGTGCGTGTATGTGTTTATTTGCTTTGGGTCTTTATTTAATGAAGTGTGTGTGTGTGTGTGTGTGTGTGTGTGTGTGTGTGTGCTTCCGTGCTTCCTCATGCACATGTCAATACAGTATGTCTTACAAAGAGTGTTTGTGTCTTTATTTGCTTTGCTCTTCATTTGATGATGTGTGTGTGTGTGTGTGTGTGCTTGCTTGCCTGCTGCTCATACACATGTCAGTGTGTGTTATAAAGTTTTGGCAAAGGCTGCTCACTAGATCGTGCACCTGTATGAAGTCAGCTCACCTTTCCTGAGGTCAGGTTTCAACCAACGTCTGTGTGTGTGTGTGTGTGTGTGTGTGTGTGTGTGTGTGTGTGTGTGTGAGACAGTTGGTTGCGTGTGTCAGCTGAAGTTAGAGCAGCTTAGCTGTGTGTGGGTGTTGGATATATGAATTGATGCCGGGTGTGTGTGTGTGAGAGAGAGACCGAAATGGGGCGTGTGGAGTATTGCTGTGTGTGTGTGTGTGTGTGTGTGTGTGTGTGTGAGATCTGTCTTAGCCTTTGGCCTTGCTTCTGTAGGATTCCACCCATTTCCCCCTTACCTGGGAAAAGTGACCGTGCTTATTTTAGTCCTCACATCTAGCTGCTAACAAATGCGCACACACACACACACACACACACACACACACACACACACACACACACACACACACACACACCAAAAAACTGTCTTAAAGCAAACATTAGAAATGTTGAGGGGGTGAGACTCTTCAGTGTGTGTGTGTGTGTGTGTGTGTGCACTGGGGGCGGGGGTTAACCAGGAAATGAGAGTCTTGTTTCCTTTTCCTGTGAAGCCTGGGGCTTAAAATAAAGCTCCTGCTTCTTCTTTATCTGTGAGGGGACAGCAGTGGCTGAGGGGTGAAAAAGAGGGTCAAGTGCTTTAATGTGTTTTTTTAAAATACACCTTTTAGCACCTCAAACCAGAAAATAACAGCTCTACTGTAGCTCTCTAAAGATAGAGGGGTGCAGGCCTGACAGTGACACACACACACATACACACTCTCTCACTCTCACTCTCTCGCTCTCTCTTTTTTTTCTTTCTCTTTCTTTTGCTCTTTCATTCCTTCTTTTACCAGCTCTCTCTTCTCAGCTCTGTTACTTCTGTCACCTCTCTGACATGCCAGGAGGGTGTTTTGGTGAACACTCCTGAGGAGTGTTTCCTAACTTTCACTCTGCATGCGTCTGTGTGTGTGTATGTGGGTGTGTGTGTACACAACATGCCGAGGTTTCACTGAAAAGTTTTACTGGTTTTACTGCAATTAAAATGTTCTTGCTTGTAGAATGCTGGACCTTATGGTATGCTGTGGTCAAAGTGATAAAGTCTTTCTCCGTGTGTGTGTGTCCATGTCCTCTCCAGGGGGAGAAGAATGCGGGCTTCGATGTCCTCTACCATAACATGAAACATGGCCAGATTGCCACCAAGGAGCTGGCAGAGTTTGTGCGGGAGAGGTAAGTTTGTGTGTGTGTGTGTGTGTGTGTGTGTGTGTGTGTGTGTGTGTGTGTGTGTGTTGGAGTGTGTGTTTGAGTGTGTGTGAGAGAGAGACAGGCAGATGGAGACAGAAAGATGGTATTCAAGTGGAAGAGATGAAGCCTGCTATTTTCTTGGGTGACTTTTCTATCTCTGTGGGGAAGGTTATGAGACTTGGTATAACTCTCTCTCTCTTGCTCTCGCTCCCAGTCGTGGTCAATAATAACCAGTACAAGATTCTCTGTGCTGTCTCCATCTTAAACAACTTTCTCAGACTCTGATCTGACCAGGTTCTGTTGTAAGCTTTTATCTGTGTCTGTGTTTGAACGGATACATCATAGTGCAGATACCTGTGAATATCTCACACACAACCCTTCACATCCACATATACCACATACACATCCAGTCACATCCACAGGCACATCATATTAACACACATACATAACACATGCAACACAAACACAATGCAGAAATCAACGTACACATGCACCAGACACACACACACAGTCACATACATACACACACACACACACACACTTTCTCACATAAGCCAATACTCTCTAGCTCAAACACTCAGACACAGATACAGACACTGACCAAAACACACAATCATCACACACACACACACACACACTCGGCATGGTACACATCCCCTTGGAGACACAAGAACCTAACTGACAGAGAGGAGGAAGAACAGCCTGAGGGAAAGAGCTGTCAATCAGTCATATCAGCGGGAGCTGAATGTAGATGGCATACGCAGGGGAAGGGGCACTTATATACTTATACTTGCTGTATAACTTTACCTTATACTTTACAAGGTGAAGTTATACACTGCTGAATAAGGTAAAGTTATACACTGCACTGCTGTGTTACAGTTGCTGGGTGTTTAGCATCAGTGTTTATGACTGTGCACGTGTGTGTGTATTGACAGGGCTGCCATTGAGGAGACCTACTCCAAGTCCATGAGCAAGCTGGCGAAGATGGCAAGCAATGGGAGTCCCCTGGGGTAAGTCCCACAGTGGTGTGTGTGTGCGTGCGTGAGAGGGTTTGTGTGTGTGTTTGTAAATGTGTATGCATTTTGTGTGTGTGTGTGTGTGTGTGTGTGTGTGTTGGTTTTGTACATTTGTCAATATGTGTGTGAGGGGTGAAGGTGGAGCTGCAGGCAGGGCTGCAGACAGGAAATAACAGGATGGTGAAGCGTGGCAGGGATGTGTGTGTCTGTGGGAAGTCATGGGTCGTGTGCTGCGGTTTGCCTTCTTCCTGCACACACACACACACACACACACACACACACACACACACACACACAAACTGCTTTACACTCTTCCTGTCTGTTGCTGTGTCTCTTTCAGCACGGCCCAGCATGCACTAGGCTCTAGCATCCTCTATGTCTATCCAGCCTGGCTGCTTCCCTTACCGTGTGTGTGTGTGTGTGTGTGTGTGTGTGTGTGTGTGTGAGAGAGAGTGTGAGTGAGACAGCCATTAATAGGGGTGTTTCAAAGCAGGTTTAGTCTTTTATTTGGATATGTTAACTCGGGGTGAAGCCATAACTTAACTTGGTATGCTAACATGGTAAAGCCATAGCTTAACTTGGTATGCTAGCACAGGGTAAAGCTATAACTTGGTATGCTAACAGAGGGTAAAGCCATAGCTTAACTTGGTATGCTAACACAGGGTAAAGCCATAACTTGGTATGCTAACACAGGGTAAAGCCATAACTTGGTATGCTAACACAGGGTAAAGCCATAGCTTAACTTAGTATGCTAACACAGGGTAAAGCTATAACTTGCCTTGGTATGTTAACTCAAGGTAAAGCTATAACTGACCTTTCTGTGCTAACTCAGGGCAAAGCTATAACTGACGTGTGTGTGCTAACTCAGGATAAAGCTATAACTGACCTTTGTGTGCTAACACAGTGTAAAGCTACAGGGCTCTTCTATTTGGATACCACTTGTTCGCTAGTAAAATAAAGCCATCAGACTCCTCACTGGAAGACATTAAAATTCATACATTTGCACAAGGCAGTCGTGTGTGTGTGTGTGTACAGCATAGTAGCCAGTAGGCAGAGCAGCTGGTGGATTTGTGTAATCATTAGACCCACAGTCATCAGCCTCCCCCATTATGTCACCTCATCAAACCTTTATGAACGGTGGCCCAGCACACAGGACAGGGAATGCTGCAGAGAGAGGGCCAGGAAGTGTGTGTGTGTGTGCGCGTGTGTGTGTGTGCGCGTGTGTGTGTGTGCGCGTGTGTGTGTGTGTGTGTGTGTTTATCAGGGAGCAGAGGCCTGTGCAACTTAAACCACCCAGAGCTGAAAGTAAAGCTGTAACTATGTGTAAAGATCTTGTGTTTTCTGGACCAGCCACAAAGTCATGTCACCACTAGCAGTTATCTCTGTAACGGATCTGTTTTATCTGTAAGAAAGCTGGTCGGTGGTTCCCTAATCTTGCATGCCACCTCATACTGCAACCAATTTACACGAATACAAACCAACAAATGTCAGTGTAACTAGATACAACAGACAGAGCGGCAGTAGAGTTGTGAGTTCTACAAACGTATATTCGTTGACGCACTTCGGCTAAAGGTCTTACGTGCACCTGGACTGTGTTGTACACCTGAAGAAGCTCCTTGGTCTTGCAGCAGTGTGTGAACTTCCTGTTTGCTACTCTTCTGGATATTTATGTCCCAGCACCTGTGCGCCGGCTTCCTCTTTCTGCTGCATAGTGTCATTTAATGCCCCATAAGCACTGCGTAATATGACCTCTGCATAAAGACAAGAACAGGCAAGAAATGTAGTGTAATGGTAAGATGGTGTCCATTGCCAGGACAATGAGTTATCTGGGATGATTAAGTCACTGGCGGGAGTAGTCTTAAAAGGTCTGCTGGCAGTGCCAGTGGGTGCCCTACTTGTCCTTCTGGCACTCCCGTGCTCATGCCACCTTGCCAGGCTGGTGTCCCTGCTGTGCACCCTGCCTTGATGGCCCCCCATCCCTGCGCCCCTCCCCTGCCATCAGTGCACCATGCACCCCTGCCGCCCCACGCAAGGATCCCCATGCCTGGGCGGACCTACCCAGGCTAGGGCTGCCTAATCTGGGGCCTCCTCACTGGGGTGCTTCTGTAGGCTGCTAGCATATAATTTATGTCCATCTTACCTTCTAATTGCTCATTAATTTGGCACTCTGCTCTATATTTCTTTTTGTCCTCCCACTCTATTCCCCCTGCACCCCTCTTGTTTTTGTTCTCTCTCCATCTCCCTCCCTCGCTCTTTTTTCGCGTCTCTCCTCTCTCCCTCCCTCTTTTTCTCTTTGCCTGTCCTCATCTATTTCTATTTCTGTCACTGCTGTCTGTAACTAAATCTCTATCTCTGTCATTATGTCTCAATCTTAATCATATTCTCCCTCTCCTCTCTCCTTTCTTTCTTTCTTTCTTTCTTTCTTTCTTTCTCTTCCTCTCTGTCGTTCTTTCTTTCGTTCTTTCCTTTTCTCTCTCTTTCTCCCATCCTCTCTTTCTCTCTCTCCCTTCTTCCCTCCCTCTATCCCTCCCTGTCCTGACTGCAGTACCTTTGCCCCGATGTGGGATGTGTTCCGCGTGTCGTCGGACAAGTTGGCTCTGTGCCACCTGGAGCTGATGAGGAAGATGAACGACCTCATTCGTGACATCAACAAATATGGAGACGAGCAGGTCAAAGTTCACCGCAAGGTACCTGCCCCCCATGCTGTTGCTGTCTGAATAGGGCCTGTTTGTGCTGTGCAGATGGTAGTCCCTGTCAGAATCGAGTCCCTCTGTCCCTCACTTTTCTGTCTCTGTCTGTGAGTCAGTCCGTCAGTCTCTTGTTTCCTAGTTCTCTCCCTATGACTAGACATTTCTGAGTTCTCTCTCCCTGACTAGACATTTCTCTGGTTGAATTTTAAAGTGTGGATCCGTTAGTGTCAGCCATTTTGTTTAATGTGTGTGTGTGTGTCTGTGTGTGTGTATGTCTGTGTGTGTGTGTGTGTGCACGCATGCCTGTGTGTGTGTGTGTGTGTGTGTGCGCGTGTGTGTGTGTGTGTGTGTGCATGTGTATGTGCATGCGTTTGTGTGTGTGTCTATCTCCTGACCGCAGACGAAAGAGGAGGTAGTGGGCACCCTGGAGGCGGTGCAGGCCCTGCAGGTCCAGAGTGGGCAGCTGCAGAAGGCCAGAGAGGCCCACCATGCCCGCTCTCTGGAGGTGGACCGGCTGCGCAAAGAGAACGCCCCTCAGAAAGAGCAGGAGAAGGTGTGTGTGTGTGTGTGTGTGTGTGTGTGTGTGTGAGAGAGAGAGAGAGAGAGAGAGAGAGTACGTGTGTGTGTCTGTCCTTAAAGATGCCTGTGTGTTTGGGTGTGTCTGTAAATTCATTTCTGTACTTGTGTGTGGTTTGTGTGTGTGCAAGTGTGGTTTGTTTGTGTGTAGGGAAGAATTTATTACAGTTATTACAGTTGCTTAATTATATTCACTAATTGTGGTCTGGTGATGTATGACTTGACAGAACTGGACAGAATGTTAGTCCTGGTGTTACTGAGTTACATTCTTAGGATGACTGGAGACGCATATGAAACTATTCTCTGTCCCCTTGCCTGCCTACCTCTTTTTTTCTGTCTTTCCTCCCTTTCTTTTCCCCTTCTCCTCCCTTCCTCTCGTCTGTTCTCTGCAGGCGGAGCAGAAGTGGAAGAAGGCGGCGGAGCACTTTGGCGGCGCGGTGGAGAAGTTCAACCGCGTGGGCGGCGACTTTGAGCAGAAAATGACGGAGTCGGCACAGGTCGGTTCCCTCCCACAGTGCTGTGCTCTGTGCTCTGCGCGCTCGTGGGCTCTCCTCTCCTCTCCATCCGCTCAGGTGCTTCTCTGTCTCTAAGCGAGGAGGAGTTTCTCACACTTAAACATCCGCCTAAACTTCCTGCGGCATTCTGCCAGCTACCCCCGGAGACGGTCTCCAAGGAAACAAGGCAGTGACATGATAATTAGGACTTCTCTGAACACTTTTGACGTACTGCAGGGGTGGAGGGCACGCTGAGTCATTGCAGGCTTTCAGAAAGAGAGAGACAGAGAGAGAGTGTGTGTGTGTGTGTGTGTAGGTGTGTGGGTGGAACCCAGGCTTCCCCAAGCTGTGCCAGACACTGCTGAAAGTTGCCGGAGGTCCCTGGAGTTGTAGCGGAAGCTGTGCTGGAGTGCTAATATTGTCTGACAGCTCTGACTCAGAATTTTAAGGCCCTACGTATGTGAAAGACATCTTTAAGCATCAGTATCCTTCACACTGGAGAAAAAAAAAATCACTGACTGTGTGTGTGTGTGTGTGTGTGTACATTTGCAGAGGTTTCAGGACATTGAGGAGGCCCATTTGAGACAGATGAAGCAACTGATTAAGGGTTATTCTCATTCCATCGAGGACACACACGTACAAGTGGGACAGGTATGTGTGTATTTCATCAAGGAAAAGTTGGACGTGTGTGTGTGTGTCTGGAGGCCACATGTGGCAGGTTCCTCTACCCTATTTGCTAATCTTCGGTGATTGCTCCTGTGTGTGTGTGTTTGTGTGTGTGTGTACAGGTTCATGAGGAGTTTAAGCAGAACCTGGAGAACATTGGCATTGAGAACCTCATCCAGAAGTTCACGGACCAAAAGGGGACAGGAAAGGAGAAGCCAGGTACGCTGCCTCGTCTTGCCTCATCTGGTCTGGTCTGGTCTCTCTGGAGACTTCTTCAGCCAGATCACAGTAGAGTCTCTGAAGAGGCTTGAAGAAGCAGACCTGCCTTTCTGACAGTGTGACTAGCAAAGTCAGAATGGCTGTGGAAGATTTTTATTTTCTACTTAGAGACACAAACCAAATTTAGTCAGATTTGATGAGTAATTTGAATGCATTTCCTCCTCTTCCACAGTAGTGAGTAGAGTACGCTGTTTTCGTGCCCAAATGCATGTGTGTTTAAGTACCTGTGTGGTTGCTGTGTTGCAGCTCCAGTGTGTCTTGAGGAGTACCTGTCGTCAGTAACGGCTGACATTGGGAAGAAGAGCAGAGGGAAAGCCTTCCGCATCCCAGGCCTCAGCAAGAGGGACAAGGAGCCAGACTCCACGTAAGAGACCAACCTGTGTTAATGATCACGTCATATTGTGAACAGACCTGTGCTAATTATCATGCTGTAAACATGCTTGTGCTTACTGTCATCATGTTATGCTATAAACATACCGGTGCTAGGATGCCTAATTTGCAATGCACTTACGAATGGTAACTATAACAACTGTGGTAGCCAGATGGTTAAATGACTGTCTATTCAGCGCAGACTGTCTGTCTATTCACTTTTTCCTAACAGATGCTATAAAGTAGCAAATCAACCAGCTATTTCTGGGTCGAGGCGACCGGTTCCGTGGAAATAATGTATCTACGATGTAAACCGCCTCCACCTTGCCATTATTTCCACAGAACCAGTCGCCCCATTGGGTGTTATCCCTTGCGTATTAGATTGAATAGTAGGTGTGTTATGAAACTTGTTTTGGGGAAGGTGTTATACCACTTCTTCAGCTCTTGTTTTTTAGCATCAGACAGACAGACCTAATGCAACTACGCAGTCAAACTGACGGAGATGAGATTAGATTAGATTAAGTGTTAAAAGCAGCTTTGCGGATTACCACATCATGTGTCACAGAGCAGCTTTGATGATTGCAGTGTGTATGTGTGTTTATGACTGAGATGCTGCTAATTACTCCAGCATGTGTGTTTAATTAGAGACTCCGTAAGCTTTGACTCAGATTGCCCTTGCCTGTGCTAATTGTATTGTGTGAGAGTGTCCTCTTTTAATTATTCCAGCATATGCTTATATGAGCTGCCTGTGGTTAATTACTGTATAATGCGTAACCGAGTGAGCTGCTGTTAATCGTTGTAAAACATGTGAAAGGGCGGCCGGTGCTTATTATTGCAGCATATGTTTGACAGTGGGCTGTTGGACATGCACAGGTCAGGGGTGGCTAATGCCAGGGTCAAGGAAGATGGCCCAGCATGAGCTCTGAGTGTGTGAGTGTGTGTGCTTCTCTTGTTTGTGAAGTTGTGTGGTGAATATCATGAATGCTGATGAGTGTGAGAGGGAGCCTTAGTCAAGGTGAAGCGCTCCTGTAATTCTATTAGTTGGGCTAATGAGAGAGCTGATATAAACGCAGCTGGAATGTAATTGAGTCCCTACTTGTCTTTCACAGGGATTCAGCCGTCACTGAGGCACCGGTGAGTACACCTCCCTCCTTTCTCTCTCGAATTCAAATTCTCTCTTCCCTTTGCTCTTTCTTATTACCAATTCTGTTATATATTCATTGGCTTTCTCTCTTTCTCTCGCACGCACGCACACACACACACACACACACACACACACACTCATGGACAGACAGACATGTAAACATAACCATTCAAATTTGTACAATCACAGAGGCTTGTTAACTCTCACAAAGACACACTTTTATAGACCGGGAGAACAGCACAAATATTCTTACTGATCGGAATTCAGGAGTCTGTGTTCCTAGAAATAGAATTCCATTGTGTACTCAGACTCCAGGAATCTGCTTCTAAAAAGTGCCGTGTGTGTGTGTGTGGGCGTGTGAGAATAAGCGTGTTTGTTTATGTGTAAGTGACAATGACGTGTCTGGTGGCGTTTGGTTACCTTTGCTATTTTTATCGTCCGCATTGCTGTGGTGGGCTTCAGGTGGTGCAAGTTTAGCAGTGGGCTGCCACAAGCCTTTTTTTAACAGGTGGACGTCTCTTGGAGCACACTTAGCCCCAACACAAACACACACTTACGTAACGCCTGGAGAGGTGTTTCCACAGCAACTCTGAAACACACAGACTCACACACACATACACATGCATACACACACACACACACACATACACACACACACACACTCAGATCCTCATGGCGGTACTTGGGCTATGACCGCAGAGGCCTAAAATAGTGTGTGCCCAGACCTCAGCTAAGGTTACTTTGTTGATGTGAGATGTGATCACATGCCTGTGTAAATTCCAGCTCTTCATGTGCGGATGAAGCCTAGATTGGGGGGGTGGGGATTGCGTAGAAGCCTGTTTGCATCAGATTAAGTCCTTTTGCCTAACCCTGGTCTTTTTTTGTCCTTCCTTTTTTCGCTCTTTCTCATATTCTTCACTCTCATCTGTCTTTAATTCTCCTCCTCACTCTTTTCCTCTTTCTTCCACCGTTACTGTCTCTCTGTTTTTTTTCTCTCTCTCTCTCTCTCTCTCTCTCTCTCTCTCTCTCTCTCTCTCTCTCTCTGTCTCTGTCTCTCTCTCTCTCTCTCTCTCTCTCTCTCTCTCTCTCTCTCTCTCTCTCTCTCTCTCTCTCAGAACTCTCCTCTAGATGTGGATGAAGAGGGCTTTGTGATTAGGGCAGATGGGAACCAGAATGATATCCTTTACTGGACCCAGCACTGGGCAGGAGCATAGTCTCTCCATGACCAGCTTGGTGCCAGACTGAGAGATCAAGTGAGGGGAAACAGAAAGAGGGGTTTTACCGTGAGTCAGAGGGTAGGAGAGACAGAGAGGGAAAAGGAAAGTCTGGAGGTCAGGAGATGTTCTTACCTGATTAAGAACATTTTTGACTTCAGCAGACAATGACTAATCTGGACAAACTAAAGTTATATTGTATTAAAATTAAAATCCCAACTCAAAACAGTTCAGAAGGCACTCTAAAAACTAAGCTGAAATTAGGCCGTAATGAAATGTTACCTTCAATTTTGCTGAACTGAGGTGAACTTGTTTTTGTTCACCCCCTTGGTGTAAAGTTACATAACAGAGATCTCCCTCTTGCAGAGCAAACATAGCAATGCTCTTCCACTAAAGCCCAGGCATGAGTGTAGCTCCTAAAGCACGACCCTGACCCTCGCAGCACTGGAGCCTAAGGTGACGGGCTTGCCCTCACACTTCCTGTCTTTGTTCAGATTCTGGCCAATCAGCAGTCTCCTCAGGACACTGGTGACTGATCGCCATATCTGATAAGATACTACTTGCTCATACCTATGCCAGAATACACACACGCTTGCTGACAATGCATGCAACACACGTGTGGAAAGACATACACACACACACACACACACACACACACACACACCATAACATAGCCAGCGGAAGGGAGGGAGAGGTTAATGGCGTTTTGACATCAACGCAGTGTTCACACAGTGTTCTACCCTTAATGTGTTTGTCTCTTTAAACAAACCATCTCAATGACCTCAGGTGTACAGCAGGTAAAAATAGATGAGTGATCATATCAAAACAAGGGGCAGGGGTATTCCTGGAAGGGGATTTGGTAATTAACCCAGCTAACTCGGGGTGAGCCATAAACTTCCTAGAAGAGTCTTGGAGAGTCATCCATCTATCAAATCTATTAATAGATTTACCACTTGCTCAGTTAACATACCCAGGTAAGTGACTAAACCTACTTTCTAGAATACTCCCCAGCTGTGTGTGTATATGTTGTCAAGTTGTTAGATGTGTGTGTGTGTGTGTGTGTGTGTGTGTGGTGTGCCAGTATATATGTGTGTGTGTGTGTGTGTGTGTGTGTGTGTGTGGTGTGCCAGTATATATGTGTGTACATGTGGTGTGTGTGGTGGTGAATGTATATGTGGTGTGGAAGGGAAAGGGGTGTGTGTATGTGTGTGTGCGCACGTGCGTGCTATTCTCCTTGACCTTCTGGCATCCACGCTGTGTAGACGAGAAAGAGTCCAACTTCTACTCCAGTGACTCAGATTTCGACGATGACGAGCCCAAGAAGTTCAACATCCAGATCCGGCCAGTGGCCAGCGGTAGCCGTGGCAACGCAGCGGCCCATGAGCTGGAGCTGAAGGCAACGGTGGGGGCGCTCTCCTTGCCCCCCAACACCGGGGTAGGTCAGAGGAACATGGCAGTAGAACTCGCTAGAAACACTGACTACATTTACATGCACTTAATTATCCCGAATATGAGGTTTATCCTGGCTTCGATCAAAGTTAGGATAAGGTGTAATTGGGTAGATTAATTGGGTTGGGGTCCCGGTTTACATAAAAAACACTAGTATCTCAGTTTACATTAAAAACACTAGTATCTCCGTTTCTTGTTACACTGTTCCATTACAGCATTTTCTCTACATGCGTGTAACCAGGTTACCAACAACAACTTTTTAACACATGCCTATGTTTACAAAAGAATCTTTATTAGCATTTGTCATTCTTAGAGTCATTCTTATCAGCCTAAGTGAAAATGCTGCAACTTTGGGCTGTAGCGGCCTTAGCAGTAATACTTACCATCAGTGAGCTGCGGATATGGATTGTCCATTTAGTATTTAGACTTTGCTGCCATAATGTTGCTACTGTTTGTCACTTGTAAGCTCGCTGCCTGTCACGTCTTGTTGAATTATGCATGTTGCGTCACTCACTTGACCTAAACTGCATGTGTGTTGGCAGACAACGCTGTCAGAATCTTGCATCTTGTAATCAGTATTTGGGATACAGATGTTTACATGCCACACCTTACTGGACTCTTTTGGAGTACTCCACCTAGCATATCCCAAATTCTCAGAAACCAGGATAAGGGCTTATTCGGGTTACTGAATTCAGGAAAAGGTGTTTACATGCTCACATGCAAAACCAGGATACCTAATATCCCCATTATATTCGGCATACTGAAGTGCATGTAAATGTAGTCCCTGATGAGGAGACAGGAGGCACCCAGGCTGTCTTGTTAAGGGCTCACACACCGGCTTCGATAAAGTGCTGTGCACTACGCTTGCGACATTCTATTAGTGTAGATTCCATTGATTTCAATGCGATTCTTCACACCGGCGTCAAACTCTGCTGTCGACAGCATGTCGATTACAGTTCAGCTCTGTGCACTTCTCATTAAAATGCATTGTTTATCATAACGGCTGTAGATGGATACTATGATGCTCACTGCACAGCTGGTGTACGTGGGCAAATGAAATTGACAAGCTCAAAAGTGCTCGACAATAGTGTTGCAAACCAGTGTGCAGAGGCCCCTGGAGATGAGCCTTAATTTAAATGAGTCTGTATCAGCCTTGAGCCCATTACAGAGATGTTAACAGCATTGCTGAGTCCAAGAGTGTGATTAACCCCTAATTAATAGCATTACGAGGGTGTTTGCTGTGTGGCAGAGAGTGATGGATGTTATGAAACCCTTATGAAATTCAATCTGAGATTGTTTGGAGCCAGGAACAGAAGGCCATCATAATCCTTACACAGCAGGACATTTTGTAGAAACACTCCACTAGTCAGTTTGGCCACTGATATTGATATTGTACTATTTAATACTGCTGTAAGGTTCCAGTATATCTTGACCAATTAAGTACATGTCACTTTTCAGTCTGACCACTCTGATATTGTACTAATTGTAAAAAGTGCTTGGACCAAGTGAAAAATGTGTATAACCTTAAACTATTCTCCTCTCCACCTCTTCTATTTGAAACAGGTGTCTGTGAAACGCCATCTTTCTCGTAAGTGTATCCCTCTTTTGCTTTGGTGCGTGTGTGTACAGGTGTGATGTTTGTGTGTTGTGGGCCAACTATGTGGGTGTGCACATGTTATGCTGCTGCTACTGGTGTTTGTGTGTGTGTGTGTGTGTGTCTGTGTGTGTGTGTGTGTGTCTGTGTGTGTGTGTGTGTGTGTGTGTGTGTGTGTGTGTTCCCCATCTCACCTTGTGTGTGTTCGGCACGCAGGGAACTCCAGCACGACAGGTGGGCGCTCAGAGGGAGAGGGCGAGGTGGCCACACACAGGGGTGAGTGATGTCACTTCCTGCCAATTCACACACGGGTTGAGTCGTTCTCACCTACTGTGCCAGGTGTTACATTAGTTTGCCCAGATAGTGGCATTCTGTGTCAGTAAAGAGATGATAGGCTTGTTTGAAATAACTGGTTAAGTGGCTGGCTTAAAGCAATGCATTCTGGAGATGAAATAGTGACCTTTTTAGACAATCTTGTCCAAATGCCACTGTATCACATGAAAAAAAGGAGTATAATTAATTCTTACACAAGTGCAATGAAATTTAGGCTGGCACCAGTCAATACTTACGTTTACCGTTAGGGGAGAGCCAATATGCTGCGTTCATACTCCTGCTCTCCTCTCCTCAGCAGGAAGAGGGCAGCGCATGTGATCAGTTGACATGATTAATGTGTGAGCGCTGAATGAAAATGTTGAGTCCACACACAAAGACTTGGTTAGGGAGGCTGTGGCTAGGTGTGTACGCATGTGCATGTACATGTGTGTTTTCGTGAGTGTTCAGCTGTATCTGACAGTGCAGTCCAGATGACTGCCCCCACCCCATGCAATTCTGCAGTTTTAAATGTGTAGATTCAGGGCACGCGCATACATACATAAACACAATCTCACACACACACCATGTTGGTCTGTGTGTCTACATTTTGTCCATCTTTCCTACAGAGGGAGAGCCGAGGGGACTCCGCAGATCTACCTCCAGTCCTGACCCCAGCAGGTAAACCAGAGAAAATACACACACACATACACAGTAAACATGCACTACAAACCTATTTTGTACATTTAATACAAACACAAACCACACACGATACACAAGTCAACAAGACACATTAGACAAACCCAGATTATGCGCATGCACACACGCACGCACACACACACTAATGTGCAGTGATGAGCCGTGCTATGTTGGTGTATGCGGACATGTGAAGTGGTGTTTGTCCTTCATCTGTGTCCTTCTCCTGCTCCTCCTCTTCCTCCTCCTCCTCGTGTCCAGGCTGAGCTCCGTGGCATCTGGCCCTGACGCGCTGTTCGGCCCCCCGCTGGAGATGGCCTTCAAGTCCAGCAGCTTCGGGGGTCATGAGCAGCTCCAGAATGCCTTCGCCGTGTCTGAGTGTGAGTCTGCTTCTCAGCTCGCTTTAATTAATCCCAACGTTCTCACAGAGCTCCTCTCACAGAGCTCATCTCTTATCGGCCTGGTGCATACTCAGAGCTTAATGACCACACCGCACCAGAGACACTCACTCCAGAGACACCAGAGACCAGCAGTGCGCACTGCTCTTTTTTACTTTTACTTCCTGCTGAAGTGCTTGGAAGTATGTGTAAATGTCACGCTTAATGTTATTGTTAATGTCACTTTTACTGTAAATGTTACCGTAAATGTCACTGTTACTGTTAATGTTACTGTAATCCAAAGTGTCTCTGAACTGTCAGAGTGTAAATCAACCCCCTGGAAGCACTTTAATTGGCTGCCATTCTCACAGCGAACATCTCTATCGTGTCTATCTGGCATTCTCACAGCGTACATCTCTATCAGCGTACATCTCTATCAGCGTACATCGCATTTGCATAGCGCAGCACCATGCCAATCAGTGGCCTCTTCAGCCCTGAATTTAAGGCTGATTTAAGAGAAGCCTTAAATCTTGAAGCTTGCCACCATAGACTGATTTGAGCCTAATGGAGTTAATATCCCCACCACAAATTCGCCAGACAAACAGACATAAAATAACTGCTGATCAAGGTTAAGCTGATCAAACACATTTGTAATGTGAGTTAACGTGTGTTCTCGTATGTTTCTATAGGTAAGTGTGTTTTCTAGTGCCTTTTAAATGTCTGAGTGTGAATCTGCTCATCACGTCTCTGACCGACTCTCATTATCACAGAGAGCATTTAACTACAACAGCCTACAACATCCTGAAGCTTTAGATCCTCATGGTCTACAGCATTGGACACTTTCAGATTCATCTACTGCAGTGTGTTTTTCACTTTACTTTCTTATGACTGAAAATGATATATTGTCATATTGAATTTTTTTTGGTGCATTTACCTTTATGGTCAATTTGGTTGAAAAAGCCGTAACCTCCATAGACTAGTCCAGGATTTATCCTGTTTAACAGTTGTCAAGGTCAAGGCATCTTTAATGTCCCCATTTGTTATGCAGCCAGCAGTGAAATACACACACAAACAATATAAAAAAAGTTTAATTTGTGATCGTAATTTTGTATTTAGAGAGTATCCTTGAGAAAGGGTTTGTTTTTCATGTGTTTTAATCTGACCTTACGTTTCTTCATTTTTTTCAGATGCTGCCTTCTCCTCTGACTCCTCCTCCCCCGAGAATGTGGAGGACTCGGGCCTGGACTCGCCTTCCCATCAGCCCCAGGGGCCGTCCCCGGAGCCCAGCGGGTGGGCGGCCTGGCCCCCAGTGGCCACTGCTCAGCCCTCCAAAGAAGCCTCGTCCCTCCGCCGACCCCCCGACCCTTTCCTCGCCGCCTTCCGGGACCCTTCTCCCGCCCGGCCCCCCCTCACCCCGGACGAGGTGTCGGCCAGCGTTTGGGGAGGGGTGGCCCACTCGCCCTGTGCACCCCCTGAGGTGGAGGGCAGCGCTTTCAGCTTCCCCCCTTTCTCACGCTCCGCGGCACCCCACCAGGACATGGAGGCTTCGGTGTGGAACTGTAAGCACATGCCCCCCGAGGCAGACCCCTTCCTGGCCGCCTTTGAGAGGCCCGGCCACCAGGAGGTGCTAGCGCCCCCACGGCAGGACGCTTGGGCCCCCGCTCCCGCTCCTGCTCCTGCCCCTGCTCCCCCTTCCGCCCCCGCCCCCACCGCTCACCACCACCACTCCCGGAAGAGCCACGGCGGCCCGGACCCCTTCTCGGCCCCCCTGAGCAAAGACCAAGCCACCAAGACCCTTCCTCCCCCCTCCTCCACCTCCTCTTCCTCCTCCTCCCGGAGGGACAGGAAACGGGACCGCAGTGCCCCGCCCCCTCTGGAGCCCCCATTGGACAATCCCTTCGCCATCACCATGATTGGCAGCCCTACTCACCAAGCCTCTCTAGCTGCCGCAGCCTCAGCTGTGTCCCAGAGCACCAATGTTAGCAATAAACCTCCTGCCATCCCGCCCACCACCTCCAACCACAAAGCCCCCAACCCCCCCAGCACCACCAACCCCACCCAGCCCAAGAAGGAGCTGCACCACTGGGGTTCGGTGCACAACCCCTTCAGCTGCGGCCCCCAGGGGGCTCCAGGGGGCCCGGAGAACGGCAGCAGCAGGGGGCCCAAACAGCGAGGGGGTGGTGGTGGAGGAGGCGAAGAGGAGCCACGTCGCAACGGGCCGCCCCTCACACGCCATTCTGGGCCGCAGGAGGACCTGTGCTTCTCCACGGATAAGGACCAGGACTGCCTGGACGTGGGCCCTCAGCCTCCCTGCAGCCGGGGACCTCACACAGGTACACAGCACCCTCTGCTGGACAGTCTCATACACCTCATGACACCTCAGGAGTCCGTGTGTGTTTGTCAGTTGTGTAACACTCTAAAGTCAACAGCACCAACACCAGCATTTTCAGCAGATTCACATTTTGTGAGCTTTTACTTCATACTGTATGTCTGTCTACTCTCTTATTCACAGCTTCTGTAGATAGCCCTTTTTCCTTTTACTATTTATTATTTATTATGCTCTTGTATATGCTCCCTTCTTTCCTTTGTTTTCTACAGTGCTTCCTCGCTTGACAGTTAGACACTTTGTGGCCTTGCTGTTTAATTTTGTTCTATAGGCAACAGTTCAATGACAAGAAATGCCTTGAAGTCTTACTCTGTATCTATTCTTTTTCTTCTGCTATCCATCCATCCATCCATCTCTTGTGTTGTCTATCTTCATCCCCCAGGTACCCAGCACAGTTTCAGGCAGGACAGCTCAGAGCTGCTGGTGGCGGCTCCTCCTCATCGGGTTCGCTCCAAGAGGAGTCCTGGGCAGCTGGGTGGCTGTGAGCGTGTGAGTACCTCACTTCACCTCACCATAGGTGTAGCCACAGGTGTCCTGGGCCTGTGCCCATCCACTTTTCAATCAGGTCCAGCCAATTAGAAGGCTCTTTTTGTTTGATTGACTGTTAAAGTAATAATATTAACCTATGTGTTTTGGGCTAGGCCTATCTGATTTTTTTTCTTGGCCCACCCATTTTATGATTTTTGGCTACACCCCTGCACTGACCACAGCCAAAAAAACACTCTTATGACACCGACTGAGACACGGACCAACACACACTTACTCTAACACACACTTTCACATTTCTGTTCTCCTACACTTCCAAACCCACAAACAAACTAAAACACTTCTACACTGATAAACACACCACAGCTTCCATTTAACCTTTGAGACCTCTAACTTTATTAACAAAATTAATATTCAGAGATGTATTTGCTTGTTCCTTGATATTTTAACTGGTGTCACAGACATGACCTCAAAATAAACTACAAAACTGCACTTTGAAGCTTTTTGTGATGATGGCTTTATTGGGCCAGACTTGAAGAAACAAACAAGTTTTGGCCCCAGGCCACCAGCAGTCCTTGAAACTGCAGTGAAAAGCAACATATGCTTCAGCAATACTGTGACAACCAAAAATGCTGAGGAGTAAGGTATTCTATAACGTACTCCATTGCTCACCAGAGACATCACCCCAGCCTCAGGTGTGAGGGTTGGCACACCCTACAAAGCCAAAAGACAGTAACTACATATTTTGTCAGAACTGAGTTCAGACTGAAAATTGGCTTTGCAATACCTCCTTTGTGTCGTGATGAAATATCTTGCTTCTTCGTGTTGAGAAAGAAAAAGCATACATAAAAACATAATCAATGGGCAGTATGACAACTTTAAAGACATTTTTCTCAATTTCAATGTACACATAGCTACTGCACTTTGCCTTTGTAGGGCAGAGTAGTCTATGCACCTATAGGACAACTCCCCTCACTGCTGCTCCTTTTTGCTCCTAACGTGTGTATTCAATCTCCTCCCTGTGCTCCTCAGTCCAGGTCTCTGTGCTCCTCGCCCCTTCCCGACCCCAGCCCCACCCTCAACTCCTCCTCCTCCTCCAGCCCCAGCGACTGGGGGGGCCAGACCAGAGCCCCCAGCCCCGCAAGAGGTGTGGGACACACACACACACACACACACACACACACACACACTCTGCAAACACACTAGCACATATATATTCATGTGCCCACTCACTACACACATTGATACACACACATTCTTAAGCACAGACAAGGAATGCAATTGTGCATACTTTAGAGATGTTAATGATGACCTTATCGTGATGCATAGACCTTGCCATGCATTCACACATACACACACACACACACACACACACACACACACACACCCTATACTGTGGAAATGTTAATGAAAGCCTTGTTATGCTGCAAGACCCCATCCCCCCCTCTCTTATTGACCTTGTCTCACACACACACACACACACACAAATGTGCATACACACACTGGACAGATGTTAATGGGCTCCCTATCCTTATCCCCCTCCTGCCTAGTGGGTCTGTCCAGGGGCCCCAGTCCCATCTCCATCAGCACCCAGGAGGCCTGGCCAGTAGCCACCGCCATCACAGAATACATCAATGCCTACTTCAAAGGAGGACAACACAATAGGTCTGTACACACACATATACACACACACACACCTTAGTACCTCAGCATTTACTTCAAAGCACACACACACACATACACACACATAAAAAAACAGCCCAGCATAAACAGAATGCAGGTTTTTGCCTTGTTGCAGTTTGATGAGTAACAGGTGTGTGTGTGTGTGTGTGTGTGTGTGTGTGTGTGTGTGTGTGTGTTTCCAGGTGTCTGGTGAAGATCACAGGGGATCTGACCATGTCCTTTCCTGCTGGGATAACGCGCTTGTTTACTGCCAACCCCAACGCTCCCGTACTCAGCTTCCGCCTGCTCAACATCTCACGCCTCGACCACTTCCTCCCCAACCAGAAGCTGCTCTACAGGTAACACACAGACAGACACAAAGACAGATACACACACACACACAGACACACACACACAGCAACACAGTGACTGTTTGTTTTTGTGTGCGTGTATGTATGGGTGCACACGCATGTGCACTTACTGTGAGTTATCAGTGTATGTGTTAACCTGTGTGTGTGTGTGTCTGTGTCTGTGTGTGCCTCCCTACTAGCGACCCCTCCCAAAGTGACCCTGACTTCAGGGACTTCTGGTTCAACATGCAGGCCTTGACCTTTCACCTGCAGAGGGAGGCGGAGCTTAACCCACAGGCCTCCTACTACAACGTGGGCCTGCTCAAATATCAGGTGAGGGGGACACAAGGGTGGAGGAGGGTGAGGGTGTGTTTTGGTTTGTCAAGTGTGTGTTAGAAACAATTAGCAAGAATGTACACTTGCGTCATTTGGTCATCGCACGCTCTGTGTTTGGCCAAAAAAATTACGACTCAAACAGCATGAAGATTCCCTACTGACATATTTGTCTGGAGGTGGTCTTTCATCAAATAATAAAACTTGTTGGCAGTTTTTTAGCATACATCAGGAACACCGCAGCCCTCCAACTAACTAACTAACTAACTGAAGCTGCGATTTGATTGGGCTATCCATCAGGTGTCGTCTCAGGACCCCGGCCGGGCCCCCTTGCTCCTGTCGGCCGAGTGTCAGCGCAGCGGCACGGTCACCCGCATCTCCCTGGACTACCACTGTTGCCCGGCAACCGCCCCCTCCACACAGCTCACCGCCGTGCAGGTGCTGCTGCCACTGGACCACACTGCCACCGACCTGCAGTGCCAGCCTGCCGCCACCTGGTCAGTCTATCTGTCCATCTCTTTCACAGACACACACTCACTGACACACACACACTCATTTACGCACACACACACACACACACACACACACACACAAGCACTCACTGACACGCACACACACACACAGAGAAGCATTCACTGACATGTGTACTAGATGGATAAACAAAGACTAGCATGGACAAGACGACTGACTTTGCCGTCTGTTTTCACAGGAATGCGGAGGAGAGACGTCTGCTGTGGAAGTTGCCCAACCTTTCTCCGACCAATCACAGCAAAGGTTACTACCATGTCTTTTATTTTACATCCTACCATAATGTAGCTTATTGTCCAGTAGCAGACCTGATGCCAGAGCAGATTGAGTTTAGCTTTTATTTCACCAGTCACTAGAGGGTGCTAACAGTCTGCTTTTTTAACATGCTGTTTTCTATCTGACCATCTGATTTACATGTTAAAGACAAAATGTGCTAGTTGCAAGTATATGTCATTATATTTCAGTAAATGTAAATGTCTACACAAAACCAATACGTTATTTTGTGGTTAAATAGTCTTTTGTACTCTAGGCTTTTGTGTAATTGATGATGTGTTGAGACGAACTACAGTCCCCTGTAGACTCTGGTGTGATTTATCATGTGGAGATAGACTGAGAGAGGGACTGGGACATTGTGTTGTTGGGTTGGGAGGCTGGGCTGGGTGGGTGCCAGCTGGGCTGACTGCTTTATGCCGCTGTCCTGTCTTAGGCTCTGGCACGCTGTGTGCCAGCTGGCAGTGCCTGGAGGCTCCTCGCGGGCCCCCTCCCAGCCTGGCGGTGCAGTTTGTGGGCTGCGGGGCGTCGCTGTCGGGCATGGACGTGGAGCTGGTGGGCACCCAGTACCGCATGTCTCTGGTCAAGAAGCGCTTTGCCACAGGTGGGTACCCTTACTTTTCAGCCAGACGTCATGGCTTCGCATCTCAGAACACAATAGTGTGGTTGTTCACGGCACACTATACACACAGTATATGTGTGTGAGTGTTTTCTGGGTATCAAATACATGAGCAAGGTGGGATCCAAAGCTTCAGAAGGCAAATTCTGGGAAATTTTCCAATTTTCCATTTTGCAAATACTGGGGAATTTTCCAGTTTTTTTTAGGGTTATGACCAGGTAGATGAGGCTAGTAAGTGAAAGTGCTTGTAGATGTAAAGACCAGTTATGGTGGGACTGAAGTTGTGGTCTCCCTCCTCTGGGTTTGGTTGGTTCCTTGCTCTTTCTTCAATTAGGCAACTGTTTCATTGCAGATTAGTCACAGACACACACACCTCGCTAACAACCTATGAATGACTAATTTTTTTTTTCCTGTCTCTCTCTCTTCTCTCTGGTGTGGTGTGGTGTCATTTCCAGGGAAGTACATGGCAGGCTGCTCCTTGTGAAGAGGAGGGGCCAAAACTACCTGCTGGACTACTGGTTGTGGGGGGGTTGGGGGGTGTCTACTACTGGCATACAGTTTGCACTTTTAGCCCACTGAGCCAGGTCTACACAGTGAAGAGGTGAGGGGAGAGTGCACACACACACACACACACACACACACACAGACACACACACACTTTCTGAAACAGTGGATCCAAAAGTCCTTGCTGCTACAGAGGACCAAGTTAAATTGTGACCTGGCCTTTTCTATCTCTAAACCTTTCTTTCCTTTTTTGGATTGCAATCTAAGATTTGTACTTGTGGTAGAATACAGCACAGCTTTGTTTTCATGACTCCTCCCTTTGTCTGTTGTATAGACTGTCGGTAGTGTTGCTTAGCCATAAAATATTTAAAAAAGAAAAAACATGTTTGTGAAGGAAAATGACAAAAAAACAATAACTAAATTTTTGAGCGCACATTAAGATCCATGTTTTATAGTTTTAGATTGTTCTCGTCATTGGAACCTGCTTGTGTGTGCATCAATACAGAGGGGTGTTGGGGTGAGGGGAGTTATCAGTCACCATGGCTGAGTTCTTTGCACTGTGAGTGCCGCTACTTTCTATGTAAATTTTAAATATATTTATAAACTTTAATGCTTCTCTGTAAATGGTTGCTGTCTGGTTATTGATCACGATGGGAGAATGAACAACGAAAACGGAGCAAAATGCAGCTTACACCAGTTTCATTTTATTTTATTTTTTTTAACCGGTACAAAATACAATTGAACTATGCAGTTTGTTACAGTCTTTCTGTCCTTAGGCTGGGTAAAGAAGTCAAGAACAGTTTTAAAAATACACAAAAATAAAGTATCAATATACTTGTGAGAAGAATCAGACCTAGTCCAATAAAAATAATCCTCAACCAGAAGTCTAAACAGCATTACAAAAAACAAACAAAAAGGAAATAAAACAAACAAAACAAACGAAAAAAAAAAAAACAGATAATATCTTCCCCAAACACTCTAAAGGCAAGTTACGGAGACAGGCACAAGTTAAGAACATGGACTACAAAGCTTTACCCAGGTCTTTAGCTCAGGACTTGGACATCGTACAGCTACTGGAATGGGCCAAGAGCAGGGACGTGTACCGCCAGGCTTCCCTACGTGTACAACCAGCGCTAATAAATATGTGAAACGGAGGGAGAGAGGAGAGAGTGCAAGGGCACGGGGGGTTCGGTTAGCATGTGGTAGGTACCAAGAGACGACACGGAGGCTTCACAGAAGAGGAGAAGCAAACCGTTAAAATATTCACAGACCAGACCAAGCGATCGCCATACATCACAAATCGCATAGTCAATTTTACTTTTTTTTTTGCCAACTAAATAAACCTGCGTTGGTGCCAACAAGGCGAATTATGGGAACAGAACACTGGTCACTGGGCCCCACCCCACCAACCGACCCAGTGGGGGGGCAACGTGAGGTGCAGCCAAGGCCCGTCACACTGGAACAATCCAAAGCTACTCAACTGGCTGCTATAGCGAACACATTCAACAGGTCTTTGAACTGAACTGCAAACACCATCAAGAGGCTCAAGGAACTTTTTAAAAACTTTTTCCCCCCATACATCTTATTTGAAAAGGTAATCCATTTTTACTTCAAAAACTCACTGTAATACATCAGGGGGTTTCAATGTCACTAATAATTCACTTGTTTAAAAATTATGTTATTAAAAAGGCCATCTGCCCAGGATTATACTGGGGGTAAAGGAAACACATACAGGTAAATATTAATGTGATTTACACCATCTGCTGCGCTGCCACTGGGGGGCGCAGTTTCCATCTTCACTATTTAACTCTGAGGAACTGTTCACCGGAGGGGCACCGTCAGGGGCAATTAACAAGACCCTGGAACCTGTGCATATCTCAGGCATTCTCAGCTGCTTGTGCAGTAAAACGTGTTTTGGAAAAGAGCTACTGTGGAACCTGGGGATGGTGAAGCCCTTGGCTCTGCTCTCTCACCATCACACCGAGCAGCTTACTGTTGAACAGCGTCCCACCCGCAGCACATCCAGCCCAGGTGTGCTCGTCAGACAGCACTGAATGCATAACCTGGACAGCATGGAGGCAGGGGGGTGTCCTGAAGGCCTCCTGAGTGTACCCCTCCAACAAAGACTTCCAGGTATGTCACATATGTACACCTCACTGTACTCTTAACAGGTTCACTGATAATCACTGTCTGTCCCATCACTTAAAGTTTAAAAGGTACACATCAACACAAACGTAACACAACGGAGCTGAGCTCAGGTGTGTAAGGCCCACTGGAATAGTGATTCATTTTAAAATGTACATTGTAGAACAGGCCTGATTTCTCGTCAGTGCTAAAAACCAAAACTACTTTGGCAGACATGTCTCTCAAGCAATCAGGTTGATGACATCATAGCTGAGGCCATATGTAGTTTTTACATACATATGTCAATAAAAACATTTACATCTTTTTAAAAATTAGTGAGGCAGAGGAGAAAAGTGGCTTTAAAAAGCAGGGGCATTAAAAAATATATAGTGTGGATGTAATCTCCCAGCAAGTCAAATCCCACACAGTCACTGTGCCACGAGCAGAGGCAGGTCAGAGCGGCCCTCCTCAGCCCCAGCCGCTGTGTGGGGGATCTCATATGGCCAAGGGTTCCATACTGCAGTCAGCACCACAGAGGCTTGCTCAGAGAAAGAGAGAGCTCCCTCTGCTGGCCTGGAGGTTAGGGGGAGACTGGGGAGGTGGAGGGGTGGGGGTGGGGTTGTGAGGCGTGCTTTGGGCTGACGAGCCGTAGTGATGAGCGGATTAGCTACGGGAGTGCAGCGCGAGTTAGTCTCTAAAAGTCTCTAGCTCCTACAGGTCTAGAAGGTGCTTCAGAGCGCTTTCTCTCTTGAGGTTATGGAACATACATTCATTCTGTGTTAAGAGGCACCGCTAGGAGGGAGGGGGGGAGTGGAGGAAAGAGAGTAGAAGAGGCTGGAGGTTCTCAAGTTAAGTTTGGGTTGTGTTGTGTTGGTTTTTTAATCAGACTCTTTTTTTTTTTTCCTTTTTAAATCTCTAAGGCACTGGAATAACAGCTAGCTATGGCACAGCTCTAACAGGATAAAGTCACTCATACAAGGTACAACTGATTCACAGTCACAGACATGGGTGGGAGCCAGACCACACCAAGGGGAGGCAAGGGCAAGAGAACAGAAGGCAACTAGAACGACACGTGACCTCCCCTCTCTGTCGGGTCACGACTCTTTTCTCCGAGGAACAACACACACGCACCACACAGACCTGACACACACAACACGACTGAGGGGATGCCCACCTCGTCATCCCTTCCAGTCCTGGGGTGTGAGGGTCTGTGGGAAAACACACACACTCACACACAGGCCAGCTCATCACTTGGGGTGTGTGTGTGTGTGTGGAGCTGTAAGAGCAGCTCAAATCTCCTGCAGAGAGTGGTTGAGCTCGATCCTCTCCCTCTTCACTGCCGGCTCACTGGGTCCTCGTGACACGTCGCCATCGCTGCCCAGATCACTCATGTCGTCAGAGAAAGAGGGGTCTGTCAGAGCAAACAGGGAGAGGCAGGTCACACTCAGGCAAGCTCTTCAGAGGGACACACAATGAGGAAGTGTGTGTGTGTGTGTGTGTGTGTGTGAGCGTGTGCGTGTGAGCATGTGTAGGAGAGACAGCAGGGCTCACCTTTATCCATCAGCACAGGCATCATGGAGTTGAGGTCACTGAACTGAGGGTTAGAACAGGAAGATCGTGTCAGTTGGCCTGCGCTGACCGAGTGGAGAGTGTAACACGGGCAGCTCATGTGATTCGCCGTAGCCTTGGCACTTGCACAGTAAGCTTTATTACACTAGTTGGAGCAGCACACACTGTAGTATGGCATGTGGTAATGTTAATGCAATTAGTTTGGCCCAGTCTTGCTTACATAGCCTCAGATAACTGTCTGACCTGATTTCTGGAGCTTGTTCAGTAACTAGC
Organism: Setipinna tenuifilis; assembly: GCA_030347295.1. Classification (NCBI taxonomy): domain Eukaryota; kingdom Metazoa; phylum Chordata; class Actinopteri; order Clupeiformes; family Engraulidae; genus Setipinna; species Setipinna tenuifilis. Next base: position 20,790,315 of record CM059276.1, read on the forward strand.
ATGTTGCTAACCACCCTTTGGCTTTGGGAGGGACACATGGGTACACAATTGACTGATAACAGCCATTGCGTTCCCCATCGCACCATGCAAAGTTACTTTTAGAGGCTAGACAACAATGTAAAGACTACAGTACATTTATTTACCCTTCACACAGTCTCTCTCTCACACTCACTCTTTGCAAAATGAGAACTTTTACCTGCCATTGATAAATTATAAAATTCAACAGCCACTTTCATATTTTACCAGCATTTGACTGGTGTCTGGTGTGCATTTCCACCCCTCACATACACACAGAGGCTTTACTCACTTCTCCCATGACGGCGATGGGCGTCTCCCCGGTGGCCTGTGCCACGCGGTGCTCCACCAGGTAGAACATGTACTCGTCGTAGAGCAGGCGGATGAGGTGGAAGGAACCGAAGCTGGCGGCACTGCGCAGGGTCAGGTCCCGGATCACCATGGAGCTGTAGGGAGAGGGAGGGAGTAGAGGTCAAAGGTCGGTGGAAAAGGAAGGATGTGGTGAACGAAAGGGAAGCAGGGTGCTTGGGGTGATGTGTTTCTGTGGTTGCTCCCTGAACCCATCAGTGTCCTTACAAAGGTGGAGGTACACAGTGGAGTCTAACTATTTGATTACGAATGAATACGAAAGTCCTGCAGCTTTTTAACCAGTCTACATTTGTACATTTTTGACCCTGCTGGTCACAGGCATTAAAAAGGCATTTAATCAAAATTGCTCGTAAACTTATTACGAATCTTCGAGAGAGCCGGCCCCCCAACCCACTTATGCTCAATCACAACCACCCATCTCACCACTAATACTTCACCACCCCCATGCTATCAGTTTACTATTAATGCCAGTCATGTTTAATGTTTAACTGTTTTTTTTTTTTTTTTTTTAAATACTGAATGAATATTTGCATTGCACTGTTTGTCAGGGGAGATTTTAAAGCTCAGAGTTCGGCATTGGTGGGGAAAGAGTGAGGGTTTGTATGCCCAGGTGAAGATTGAATGAGGGGAGAACTTGGGGATTGTGTGCAGCCAGATAGAAAGAGAATGAGGGTTTGTGTGCACAGGTGCAGGGAGGGTGGGGGTGAGGGTGCAGAAAGAATAGGTGAGGTGAGGGTGGGGGCAAAGATGGCAGATGGGCAGAGCAACGTCCTCCATGATGAGCCACTTCCTGGAACCATTATCGGATGGGGGTGGGGTACCAATCCACAGTACTAGCTACTACCGCTAAGCATGTCAACAAAATGCCTTTTTATGCAACTCAGAACTGATCCCTACTTTGCACCCATAGACATGAAGTATATTGCTCCACCTATCTACCATCTTTGGTCGGGGTGTCGCCAGGTGGAAAGAGTGTGAGGGTAGTGGGGGTGCATGTGGAAAGAGGGTGGAGTGGGGGTTTATGTGGCCATAAGAACAGAGAAAAACAGGGGTCGGTGTGGCTCACCTGTAGAAGGACCACTTGAGCAGGAACTGGCGTGCCGCGCGGGGGAAGCTGGCGCTGCCCTCGTGGGGCTTGAGCACCTGGTTGACTACGTTGTCCAGCCAGGCGGCCCACTGGTCCAGGGAGCTCTGCTGCTGCAGCGTCACCTTGAAGTCCTGCTCCAGACGCTGCACCATGCTCTCATCACACTGGCACACCCACGACGCCTGCTCCTGTACCAGCAACACACACACACACATGGTTATACACACTTAGTTATGGACTAACACACACACACACACACACACACACACACACACACCTGCTCCTGCACAACATACACAGAGGTAGGGACTGCCATACACACTCCCTCCCCTTAATGCCTGCACTAGTTACACATACACACATGTTCAGGAACTACCACACACACTTTTCGGGACTGCTTAGAATTAAATGAAGGAACAGCTTTTCAGGAACCACGTTTCAAAATCATTCAGCCAAGACGGCATTGTAGATTTGCTGCTCTTGCAAATACATGGAAACTATGCCCAAATACCCCCGAGTGCTTTTTGTCAGCAGCTAATTTAGGGAATTCCCCCTATGATCATGGAATTCTCTGAATGTCAATTTCTGCTTTCTAAAGATAAAACTTCCTATGTCATGGACAGCCAATGAAAGCACTGAAAACATGCAAGCAAAGGAAAAATACTTGCTTTAATAGGCATTTTGACCTGGATATCCTTTTAATGCATTTTAATAGTTTTTTCTGCCAATACCAACATCGCAATATTAAATTTTGATTCATTATGAACCATTTTGCAAAAGCAGGTCACATATTTCATGTATACGCGCATGAGGCCGTCTAACAAAAAAAAAAAAGCCCAAATCCAACAACAAATAAAAGTTTTTAAACACATACACACACCTCAGGTCACACATGCGTTCACACGCCAGAAACATACTCAGACAGACGGGATAACCAGTTTGGAGCAGATTTTCACTGAAGAGACACACCCTATAGTTTCGGGGTGTGGTACACACACACACACAGACAGCGACTTGAGTGGGTGTCATCCATCAACAAAAGGCCTTGTTTTTAAAGTGAGAGAGGTGTGCCATGGGAGGGCTTCTGCCACTGTGTAAACTACTGTATGCTCCAGACATAAACATACTTAATACATGTCACTGACTAGCTATATGCTACACTATTCACATTATTTAACAAACTAGGAATTCCTAGCCGGTTTTGGATGAAAGGGCTTAACTAAAAAATGGATATACTGATAAAACAGACACGAATGGGGTTGTTAATCGGAGGGGGGTGGGGGGATGAGAGAGTGAGTGAGTGAGTGAGTGCGTGGTGGTTAATTGGATGGGGCAAAACTAGAGCAGGGTACCTGGACATTGGCGAAGTCCACGCGGTTGAGGTCGGACAGCATCTGGTTGATCTGGGAGGTGTTCTGCAGCACGGCGCGGGCCGCCTGGGCCAGATGGTTCAGGGAGGTGTACCTGCGCAGGGTCTGGGCAAACGCAGACACTACCGCCACCTGCGGGGGCCGGAGGAGGAAAGGACGTCAGGACGCGACCCCACAACATGCACTGATCCAAACACATGACTCAGTCTTTCAGATCCACAAAACTGCTGCTGCTGCTGAACAAGGCTGAGGTGCAGGTCAGGCTGCAGTCAGTCATGAAATACAACTCTGGATGTCATGTTATGTTTTTCAGCACCATGGCAACCATGCAATAACAATGTTCATGAGGACTTTTACTGAAGTCAGACTAAAAGACAGACTAGGTGTAAACACCAAAGAATTAATAGAAATCAAAACAATTCTTGTTGTATTAATATAACTATATGCAAGTGGTGGATGGCTCTAAATGTCTGAACAATAAATAATGTAGTGAATGGTAATAAATGTCATGGCTCCGCCATGCTGCTCGTCACCTTGGTGCGCACGGTCTCCTGAGGGAAGTCACACATGGCTGAGGTGAGCCAGTTCTCCAGGCTCTTGGCGAAGTTACGGATGGCCTGAGTCAGGGTGCCTGTGGAGGAACACAGGAGTAACTCATCATCTCACACCAATGTTTTTATTCTGTCACTAAAATAACAATATTTTTTGAAGAGCCACAGTGTGAGTCAGGAGTGTGCCCTTACATACCCACAACTGGCTGTAAACTGTACAAAAAGCCTACAACACTTGGCTAAGGCTAAAGAAAGCTAAGCCAGAAGGCCCTAAAATGAAGGTCTATTGATATGCTTTTACTCATTAGTCACTATTACTTGGTGCATGTATGAATACTACCATTTTATCACAATATGCTCTACACTTGTAGTGCACTTCACAGCGCAACTTCCTATAGTCTCGTTGTGGCTGGGGAAGCAGGGGTGTGATGGTGTGATGTGACGCACTGTGCAATGGGTCAGACAGTGATTCAGGCCCCTGTGCACGAGCAAGCAAGTGTACTTTGGTTTGAGTCTGCTGACTGTGAGTGGAAAGGGGAGTGGGCTGGAGGGTGGAGGTGGGCACTCACTGGGCACGGGCCTGAGCACATCAGGGATGAGGATCTCCACCAGGGCCTGGTACAGGATGTGGTCACAGCTCCGCATCCACTGCTTCACCGGCTCATACTTGCACAGGGCCACCAGCTTCTCATGGGGAATCACATTCTCCCCATCCTCATCACTAGCAACAGGACAGACACGGACACACAGTATTGACTATAACCATCACGTATGAGATATTTATTCCTTTACATCACAACATAGTAGTGATAATATGAACTGAACATGGTACTATTATCAACTTTATTACATTTGTAAATAAATATATCCTGTTGCCTTTTTCAGAACCCACTACATAGTATTATTTGTTATGGTTATGTAGCATAATGATGACAGACTCTCCCCACCACTACTTCCATTTAAAATATTATATTTTCAGATACAATGATGGTCAAAGTCATCTTTACATTTTTCAACAGCATTACTACTACTACTACTACTACTGGCCACTGCTAACCTGTTAGTGATGGTGGTGGATCCGTCAGTAGATGGCGCCCTTGAACACCAGAAGGACTGCCAGAGCTTCTCAATGTAGTGAAACTGCAGGTTCATCACAACATCCAGGGTTGCCTAAGACACAAAAACACATTTGACACTCTTGGGTGACGTTCCAGTCTTAAGTGATTCCTGCTTGAGTTTATTCCCCCCTCTCCCTCCTTCCCCCCTGGTAACAGGGCTGTTCCCTGCCACACTTGAAGCTCTGCTGCTCTTGCATGGAGGTATTAGGCAACAATTTCCTCTGTGTGTGTGTGTGTGTGTGTGTGTAAATGAGCTCAAGGTGACGGCAGGCCCTGCTCCACTTCCTCATAGCTGCGACGCAACACTGAATCATCTCCCCCGCAGTCACCACAGCGGCGCAAAGCGAAGCATAGCGAGCATTTGCTCACCTCACACACACAAGAGCCAGTCATGCAGAGCGGGGGGTGGGGGGGGGGGTTGGGGTGCTGATTCATTCACTCCCAATAAATCATTAACTCATCAGGGAGTTATGCCCCTGACCCACACACACTCCCAACACAAACACAGTACCTACTCACAGCAAAGTTACACAAAGATGCACAGCTTAAAAGGCATCGTAAGCCTCTTTCTACAGACAAAACTAGATGCAACTGCTGCAAAGGGGGCAACTGTGCAAATATTTTTGACATGTCTGTACTCCACCTTTCAGCCTTAATGCGCAGGCACGTGCGTGCGCCTGCACACACGCACACACAAACCTACACTGACAACGTCTCTTCCACACTTGCAAGATGAGAAAATGTCCTCATCAGCAATGGTCATCGAAATACCCAAACTCCTCTTAAACATTTTAAAGCCATTAAACATTTTTTTTAAAAACAGTAAATATGCCTCTGTGACTGTAGAGCGATGTGACTGGGTTTTGTCAAAATGGCTCCGGGTCAACAGGTCAGGGTTTGTTTTCATGGTTACCGTTATGAAAAAATAGATTTTCAAAAAATTTAGCAAATGCCAAAGCAATTACTTTAGGATTAAAAAACACAAGACATACCAAGAGGAGAACATAAAGGAGCCTCAGAATTCATTCTTGTTTTTTTTTTTCCTCTGCCCACACATACTGACAGTGTGTGTGTGTCTCCCTTGCTCTCGCTCTCACACACACTCACAGAGTGCGCACAGGGGAAGGCGGGGGAGGGGGGGGGAGAAGAGAGTCTGAAATTTTTCAATGTGTTTTGTCTATTATGCATCTCTGTGGTCCCCCGTCTCCATATGAGCATGATTCACGCCATGCCCAGAGATTCTCTCCTGGCAGAGCCTGCGCTGCACTATCCAGTTACACTGCTGTATAGGCTTTCCCTTCAATCACATGATATGTTTTCTGCTTCCTCGCCAGGGATTGCCATGGCAACCTTGTTTACCGTTGCCCAGGGCAACGGCTCAAAACACAGCACTCCAAAACAAAAAGGGAAGGGGGGGAAAAAAAATTCCCCGGCCCGCACAAACAGGGAGCAGTTGTACCTTCGGAGAGCCGGAGCACGAAGGAGAAAGACCGGGTGTCTAGAGCTATAATAATTTGAGAAAGACCTGCACACAAATGTTTCCACAATCCCACCCCCACCCCCACCTCCAACAACAGACTCTGCGTGTGTGGTGGCCGTGCACAGGCATGCACCTGCATTCTTCTTATTTCTATACTTTCCAAAAGCTTCTCCTCCCATAACCTCCTCCGGACTTACACGCAACTAAACAGGTTGACAGTTCATTAAAACACGTGTACAAATCCTCACAACACACGCACATACAAATAGTAAGCCCCTCTCCTGCTCCAGAGATTAGGCAGACATTCAGTGCCCAGATAAACAACAAGGAGATACTAGCACACACACATACACACACTCTGGAGCAGAGAGGAGCCACAGGGAGTCCAGCTCTGTCTCTTTCTCTCTCACACACACACACACACACACACACACACACACACACAAAGATGTCCCCATGTCAGTGAAAAGGTTAATGGGCACGTCTTGAGAACCAAGAGGAGGTGAAAAGGGGCTGCAGGACAAAGGGAGTGTGTGGAGCCAGATGAAAGGGGGAGGGGGTTTTAGGGAAGGGCAATACATAATATGACAACCCCTAGCCCCCCACCCCCAGCCACTGTTCTTGCCTAATGAAGCCCCCTCCTCCACCTACTGCCCTTGCTACAGCAGGCTTCTTCTGACGAGTCTGGGCCACACCAGGGCCACATCTGACCCAGGCCTGCTCAGCTGCACTGGGCAGGACTTAGAAGCAGAACACACAAGTATCGTTCTCCTCTTAATAATCTCTGCCAGGGTGTGATTATTTTATGTGTGACAGAGACACACACACACACCAACATACACTGGCAATGAGAATGCCAGCAGGAGTCAGCTGGATAGTGGAGGGCACTTATAGGAATGTCAGGTCCCATGCTGGAGACTCGTGTAACGATGGGAGAATGGGGTAAGATAACCACAGCAGAAATCATAAGAATACTAGTCAGACCTGCTAGTCAAATACACTGCCACTAAAAAGAATCAAGCAGCAAAGATAGATAGTACAGCAGAAAGAGGGCAGAGGAAGGGTGTATGTAAGGATAGATTGTGTGTGTTTCTGGTGGTTGACACTTAAGAAATGTGTGTGTGTAGGGCTTTGAAATGTGTGTTTATGGTTACAAATTCAGATTTATGTGTATGGGGTTACAGTGTGCGTGTGTGTGTGTGTTGGTTTAGAGTTTGAGATGTGTGTGGGTGTGTGGGAGGTTTGTGTGTGTTGCTGAGGATTACTGACCTCACAGTGGTCTCTGTAGAGGGTCTGCAGCTTCTTGATGTCGGCCATGTTGATGCGCTCAGGCAGGGGCACGGGGCCCAGATCCAGGGGAGGGAACGGAGGGAGAGCGTGCGACACATCTGCAACCACACAACAACCTTACAGACCAGCCTGACCACACCTGACACTATTAAGGAGACAACAAGACTGTCCACATAGGCAAAACTGTTTAGGTGGCATAATTTCCAGTCTTCTTGTGTCTAATGAGACTGCAGACATTTAGGATTATTTTAAACTCGCAGGACAACATGGACAACATGACCTTTGTCTACATCACCCATGAAGTATAACTGTATGTGAAACTAACCCCTCATGAACTACACACGACACGACCTCGACCACATCCACTGGCTATATAAAGCACTGTGTCGCTTCTGCCATCACACCGAAAAGTAACATCCTCCAACAAATATGTACGTAGGTAGTGGAATGCAAGTAGGCAAACATGCCAGCAGTCGCAAGTGAAAGCAGTGAGAACAATCTGGTGCTTTGCTCTGTAAACTATAATTAAGCTGAACGCTACACTGGGAGTGGAACAGGTGCAGCACTAAACATTCAGATAAACTCACTGGAGAAAAGAGCTGCTCTCTTGAAACACTCAGGAAGACCTGCTCTGTGTTAAGCCTTGTCCAGGCAGCAGCACCAAGAGGGAGTAGTGTGTGAGGGATGTCTGTTGAAAGGTTGACGGGGGAGTGTGAGCGAGTGAGTGTGTGTGTGTGTGTGTGTGTGTGTGTGTGTGTGTGTGTGTATGTGTGTGTGAGAGACTGTGTGTGTGTGTTTACCGATGTACTGCTGGTGATGCTGGCTCTGGGCAGCCACAGACTGCTCTGGGGTGCTGGAGGCGTGATGGGAGCCGCCAGAGAAGCCGTCACCGACGCTCTCCACCTTGTGGAGTGGCTTAAACCTGAAGACACACACACACCACAGCCAATTACAATAGTGCAAATGAAGATGAAGCATGGCTAAGGCAAGGCTAGACATTACAAAAACAAAAATGAAGAGTCAGAGAGGTGGATGTGCTCAACTCCAAACACTAGTCTTCGAGTGCGCAAAAATAAATGCACTATCAACTAATATTTCCTACGTTTTATTTGACTGATAGCATGTCCAAGATGGACACGTTTCAACAAAAAGCCATCCTCAGCGTAGACCTTCTTTAATAACACGCAAGAAATATTAGTTGAGAGTGCATTTATTTTTCCTTGATTCAAAATACGATTGAAAACAGATTTCAAAGACAGACAGAGACAGACAGACAGACAGATGGCAAGCGTGTGTGAGCGGTCCCACCTCTGTTTCTGGTGTACGGGCTGCTGCCTCATGGCCATGTACTGGGTGTCCTCCTGCAGCCGGTTGAGGGGGGAGTCGGGCTTTATCCGGATGCCGTAGTAGTGGTACTTTGAGTTCCCCCTGTGGGAGCATTACGCATGTGAGAAACTGACAGTAAGCTAAACCACCAACACACTAACCACCGGCAACACTAAAACCACTTACACTGACACACCACCAACGGCCTTAGTGGCAACCACTAAGTGTGATGGGCATCGAGGTTAAAATAATGAACTCCCATATAATTTGATTTTCAAATAGGAGACTGCTTGTCATTATCGTATCAGTGGAACCATCACTTAAACTTCACACAGACAGCAGCTGATAGTGAGACTGTTTTGGCTCGGCTGCAGTCTTAGCTTGTTGGTGTTCATATAAGTGTGTGTATACATGTGTGTGTGTCTGTATGCCAGGATGTGTATGCCAGTGTGAGCATATCAGTGTGAGAATCCCAGTGAGTGAGTGTGTGTGTGTCAGTCTGTGTGTGCCAGTGTGTGTGTGTATATATATATACATGTGTGCTGAGGGGCTGGATGTCTGACCTGGTGCCCAGGCGTCTGGTGCGCAGCCCCATGAAGACGGAGCGGATGAGCTTCCCAAAGGAGGCGGCGTTGACAGGGTCCAGCTTCTGTTCCTGGCAGTGGCGCAGGTAGTGGTTGTAGAGGGAGCAGCGCGCCAGGCTCACCCCCTCCGCAGTCTCGTAGTTATCCAGCAGCCACTGCAACTGAGGAGACACAGACACAGTCAGGGACGACCCACATACACACACAGACCCACACACACGAGCAGACACACACAAGAGGCACACGCGCACACACACACACTTTTGCCTAGAATACACTCACATTACTGTCTCTACTACACATACACTCTTAAGCCATTTTTCCAACCATCACTGAAGTGTATGGGTCTATAAGTCTTAAGTAAGATTCAAAACAATACAAACATTTTCAATTTTGTAGCCACAGAATTCACCCAGAAAAGGACGGTCATGCACAAACACAAACACTATGTACGAGGGCACAGGGGAGAGAGGGCCAGAGTGGAGCGGAGAGGTCTAGATGCCTACAGGTACAGGCAGAGCTCAGACAGGTGCTAATGGCAAAGTGCAAGCTTTCTCTACACAGCAACCCCCCTCCCCCAACACTAAAAGATAATGGTGCATTCGGGCAGCTGGGAATTGAAAATGTCACTATTTTGGGAGATCCCACTTCCGACTTGAGAGCATTCAAAAAAACAGCAACAGGCATACAGTGGAACAGTGTTAGTAAACTAGCTATCCAGAAGGTAAATATTAATGTTAGTTTGATGACAGTAAACTGCAAAGCTGTGTTTAATGTCACATCCACCTGCCCTAATAAGAGCCACGCTCTCTGGCCTCCTCGTAGTGTAATCTTTAAAGTGTGTGTGGTGTGGCTGTTAAACACCAGCTTCTGATGTGGGGGGAGAGCAGATTGGGAGACAGCTGTGTGACATTTAAGCAGTAAGGAACCCAAAACTGATAGACAGCAAGACACAGATAGGCAGATAGACAGGCAAGCAGGCAGGCAGGCAGGCAGGCAAGTAGGTGGGCAGGCAGACAAGCAAGACAGGCAGCAGAAAGACAAGAGCGTGCTCCCTCGTCTGCGGACACTGCAGCTACGGGCCACTGGAAGGCGGGTTCCTGGGTGACTTACATGGCTGTTGAGCAGGCTGCTTTTGTGAGTGGCAATCCCTTCAGACTTTTGGAGGTTTTCAATCGCCATTTCAAGCTGAAGGAGAGAAAAATGGGCATGCAGTGGAAAGATGTACACAGACAGGGTGGGGGGAGGATAGGGGGGCAGGGGTGGGGTGGGGGGGCAGGAGAGAGAGGAGTAGGGAGGGGTGGGGGAAGACGGACAGTTTGAAGGACAGGGGGAACAACAGAGAGGAAATAAGACGGTTAGCAGCAGCCAGATTGTAGCATTTCCATTAAAGTGGGTCAGCGTGGCAGCCAAACTCATTATCGCTGGGGCCAAACTCATGCAAATGCACAGGGGACGTGGCGGAGTGAGAAGGGTTAAGATCCTGACCAGAGCCTCAGAGCCTCTCCCTGTCTGACACTAATGTATGCAAATGTGCTGGAGAGACCCAGGGCCACCCAGGTCACACGGGGGCTGGGAGCCACCATTTGAAAAACTTCCCCCAGGAAGCATTTTAACATGCCGCCCCCGAAGCCCTATTTTAGCCCTCCCTTCACCTACGCCACCATCTTGGACGACACAAGGGGAAAATAACCATGCGCAGGTGTGTCACAAACATACACAGAGTTTTTAAACAGTTCCCTCATCTCAGGGGGAGGAGAGTGAGAAATGTGAATCACATTATAAAGAAAGAAAAAAAGACAGTGAAAGGCACATCCTCTATTTTTGTGTTCCCTCTGTACCCCCCTCCCTTTTTTTATCCCACTGGTACGTTATGTGCCTATATATGTATACTATTCTTTACATTAGGTGCTACATTAGAGAGCCAACATCTACCGGAGTCAAAAGCCTTGTATACGTAAGAGTACTTGGCCAATAAAGCCGATTCAGAAAGAAAGAAAAGAAAACACAGAAAGAAAGAGACAAAGAAAGAAAGAAAAAAGAAAAAGAAAAAAAGAAAGAAAGAAAGAAAGAAAAGAAAGAAACAAGGAAAGAAAGACTCTAAAAGTGGTGGTGATGTTCTGGGCCAACTTGAGAGGGTGGGGGGACAGTAAGAGAAGAGGGCAGGAGTCCAAGCCTTGTGGGGGGGTGAGGGGGGTTCTCTGGTGCAGAGGCATGCTAATGAGGCCCAGGGACTGTTTTGTTATGCAGAGCACTCGTGTCCCTGACGAAAGGAAAGAAGAGGAGAGGAGAGGAGAGCAGCGCAGAGGAGAGGAAAGGAGAGAGGGGCACAGAGCAGGAACAAGGCGATGGTCCTCTCTCCCAACTCTCACCCCATGACTTCATTTACTCACGATCTTTCCTGGCCGGGACATAGTGAGGGGTGTCTCACACACACACACACACACACACACACACACACACACACACACACACACACACACACACACACACACACACACACACACACACACACACACACACACAGGTGGCCCCAGTGGAGCGATTAGTAATGCCTCATAAGTACGGGGCCACAGGTTGGAGTTGTGAGTCCATTTTCAGGTGGCTGGAGCCATTAGTGGAAATGAACAGTGCAAAACTTAAACTCCACAAGTTGGAAATTCTTCTTTTACCCCACTGGTGTGTGTGTGTCCGTGTACTTTTTCTGAGCAAGAAAAAAAATGTGTCCATTTTGTAGCACTTACAGGGTTAAGTGTGTTTAAATGTGAGCGTGACAGCGGGAGCGTGTGTCTGTATGTATGTATACACAGCAGGAAGGGAGCAGCAGAACGTTTATCTCTGCATACTGATCTGATGGGAGTTGAGACTTAAAGGTTAACTTTTGTGCATGACAGAGTGTGTGTGTGTCTGTCTCAGTGTGTGTGTGCGTGTGTGTGTGTGTGTGTGTGTGTGTGTGTGTGTGTTGTCATTTGCTCACCATAGCTGAAGAGGAGCGTGAGGTGGGGGTGCTGTGGTGGCGTCCTCCCTCCATGCTGCTGCCGTGGATGAGGTAGGCGCTGCCGCTGGAGATGATCTGGCTGCCGCCCACGTCCATGGCGATGCCCACCATGCCGTGCGGGTGCCCGCCGCCGCCGCTGGCAGAGGACACCACGGTCGTGACCTGGGCGCCGCCCGCCTGAGAGTCAAAGTAGGGCCCGCTGCTGCCCTGGCCGTACAGCTGGGCCTCGTGGTTGTAGGAGTACGCTGCCCGGCTGGAGAGAGAGACAAGGGGAGACGGAGCCATGAACAGATGACATAGATCGCCTTTGTAGATACCCAGTGTTGGGTAACCCGGCCTCAGAAGGTACAATACCATACCCACTATTTGTGGCTAAATCAGTTTAATCAGTGAAATCACCTGTTTTAAGTGCACAAGTGGCACAAGTAGAAACAGGTGATTTTACTAATTAACTAATTTAGTAAATGACTGGAATAAATAGTGGGTATGGTGTTTTAATTTCTGAAGCTGGATGAATAAAGTGTGCATACATACACATCTTTGATGTTAACAAACAGGAACAGGACTTGTTGTGATGTAAAAAAATATAGGAATTTCCTTTCCCTTCTTTTGTTAGCTTTACTAGTGGGCATGTCTTTCGTAGCAAGCACTTTTCACACCTAATATAGACAAACGGGACGCTCTGCTTTGCATGAAATCCAGCCATAAAAAACGCTATGCTTCACTGTGCAACCCAATCTGCTTCCAATCTATTTAAACTACAATCCATATAATACTGGCTTAATGAACGATAAAGGCTATTTAAATTAGCAAGATATAGCTCATGAAATGCGATTTGGAATAAGGCATTAAATGGCAATAGTTATAATGGCCTCATCTGAGCAAGCTAAATAATTCAGTGCAAAGCCCAGGGGTAAAGCCACACACTGGCTATATCAGGGCCAGATGAGGGCTATATCAGGACCAGATGAGAGATGAGGGCTACATCAGGACCCAATCTGTGCTGCATCAGGGCCAGCTTCGCTCCAAGAGGAGAATCCTTAATGACCCGTCACTCGTGAAGCATCACCAGGACATGTGATGTAAGTATGCCACTATTAACCCCTGCTAGAAGGAAGACTTACATGGTTCCGTTGGTATAGACAGCCTCTCCACTCTCCACGTACTGAACCTGGGAGGGGTACACGTGCTGGACCTGCTGAACCTAAAACACACAGACACATATACACACACACATTACAATACAGCAACGTGAAACACAAACCACAAGCACAACCCTGAGGACTTTAGGAAGAATGTGCTTTGATCCTTTCGCCGATCCTGATGACACTTCTACAACCTGCCCAACCACTAAAATGAAATCGAGACTCAGACAGCAAGGCCTCAAACAAACCTAAGGTAAGTCTATTCATGTGTCAGAATGTGGTACACCTCCCAACAAAAGAGCTCTATAACTTTGTTTTGCTAGGATAACAAAATCTTGTGGGATTTTCTGTTATTCAAATTGACGTTACTCAGGGTTGTAGCTCAACCATGTGTCTGAAACTGGGCTAGGATCTACTGCGAAATACGCAACCAGGAATCTGGTTGATCAGGCAGAAGAGAATTACTTATGTAATGTGGGCGTTTGCAGCGAGAAGCCAGATAAGCGAGGTGACTGTATTTATTAGCCTTTACATTTTAATTTGGCGCCCATCTACAGTCTCTGTAGCCGCATCAAACTCTTGACCGGTTCCGTCCAAATCAAGGCCGGATCCAATTCGCAGCCTGCTGCTATTGTTGCCATCTTCCTGTCATTCCTGTTCTGACTGGAAGAGTCGGGGGGATCCCTCAGAAGGCATTTGTTCCGAAAAGGAACATGAATTATCACATCTGTTGCATCCTGTTGTTTTCGCAAACAATGAAATGGTTCTCTGACCTGTGCTCCTGAATGTGTGAGTGTGTGAGTGTGTGAGTGAGTGAGTGAGTGAGTGAGTGAGTGAGTGAGCGTGCTGGGGTGGGGGGGGACAAGCATAAGATCATCTATACACAGCCTAGACATCTTTAACCCCATGCACACAGGCAGAGCTAAGAGACGAAGACTGTGTGCAGCAGTTAACTTAAACTGACATGTGCATAGAGAAGTACGTTTTTGGGGACATTTTGGTGCCTTTGCTCCAGAGATCAATTATGCCTTTAATACCATAAACAGCAGCTTGAAGAAAGTCAATCCCCCTATCCTGTGAGGAAGGCTGTGACACACTGCACTCTTGACAAATCCCACTGCTCGTGGGGAAGGAGCAGTCTTAACAAGCAGCAGGAGAACTTGTGTCAGGGCGTCAGTGATGGCAATGCTTGTGGGATGACTGCGGACGAGTGGATGACAGGAAGCAGGGAGGGAAACAAAATCAGACAGATGTGCCACACTCCATCACATTCTCGCAGAGCACAGTGTGCAACTGATTAGACCTGCTGGGGCAGGTGGGTGTGCGTATTAGCGAGTGCATCTGTGAATGCTTGTGTTTGCGCTTTAGTGAGCGTGTCGGTGTATGTCTGTCTGTGTGTGTGTGTGTATGCGAGGCAAAACCTGTCAGTGAGTGCGCGAGTGTGTGTGGATATATATATATACCTGCTGTGACACCTGTTGTACTCTGGGCACTGACAGCTGCTGCACCTGAGGACTCTTCTGAGATGCTCCTGTGGCCTGAACCAGCACCCGCTGCAGGAGAAACAAGGACACGCACACGCACACGCACACACACACACACACACACACACACACACAAATTCACTTTGAGAACATGCACACAAATTCACTTTAAAGCAACACTAAAGCATTTTTCCTCTTCAGTCGCCCTACAGGTTGGAAGCGGAATTGTCTTTCTTATGTCTCATTCAAACCACAGAAGCGACCCGCTTTGGCAAACTTGTATAGTGCGGTTATAGCCCATGAAGGGCCTGCAAAGCAATTCAGAAGCGCCAGTCACCATTACAAGTTGATAAACCACTGAAACGATTTTGGAAACACTGTTTTAAGGTTGAAAAAACTACTTAGTGTTGCTGTAGGTGGTTGTTTTGTGGCCTGTCCTGGTAACAGTCACCATACCTGCTGTGATGCAGGAACAGGCTGCACAACCGGTGCCTGGGCAGAGGTGACCGTGCGCAGAGCCACCGTAGACGCCGAGTCAGACCCTCCTTCTGAGCTTTGCATTGTGGGATACTAGAGGGGGCAAGAGGAAGAGAGAACAGGTGATTAATGAGGACATAGTCAGCATTACAAGGCAGAGCCTCCTCAGATGGGCAGGATAACACAAGAGACACACTTGGCTAGGAGAGAGAGGGCCCCGTGCATGTGCCAGCAGGCCACACAAAGACCCTTTTCAGCCGCTCCACTCCTGAAGAAACCAGCACATTCCCCCTGCCCAGGACAAGAGCACTTGGTGCAGGCAGGCAGGGGTAGCTCACATCCTTCGCAGCTCTGTCGAGCAGCTCCTCGCTGCTCAACCTCGTCTTCGCGCAACTCCCACCGACAAATAAACGCAAATAGCCCTGAACATTCGAAGCGATTGTGTTGTCATTTAAATTTGACATTTGATCTTTTTTTGCAAACGTTGAAAATTGTCACATTTTACTGTAGCTTTAGAGCAACATTCATGTTTGTTTGCACAGAATGGTGTAAGTTGATTCTTGGTAATTTCAAAATTGCTTGTCTGCATTTTCCATTTTGAACATGCCCCAGTGTCTTATTCTACACCTCACTCCCACCCACAAACAAGTCTACACACTGCAAAAAAAAAAAAAAAAAAAAAAAAACAAATCAGGGCGTCCTCCCCCATGGCACAGGGATGCAGGAGAAAAGACAGAGGACGGCTGTGTGGGATGCGGAAAACACGGACAGAATCGCAGAAATGCAGAATTTTGCTATAAACGTAAAATCTCACAGAATTTGCATATTGTATTGATATTTAAAATCCACTATTTCCATTAGTATTTCTTTGTCTAAAACTCCTTACAACAACCATACACTCCGAGTGTGATTGCTATTTTGCCTAGTAACCATGTTAGGAATATTCACATTGTCTCTTGTCAACACGGATCCATAAAAACATGTGCAACGATCATGTCAAATCAAAAGTGATTAAGAACAGGGCTGGTAAAACAACCACTGGCAGCTCTCTCCAGGTTATGACTGAATCAACAACAAAATGATCATGTCAAGAGATCAGTGTGTGAAAGATGTGTATACAATGTGGCATACCATTGAAAAAAACAAAAAGGGATAGGCCTTTTCTTGTAAACACTGCAAGCAGGGAGGCACACTCCCAGAAAATGTTAGTAACTTTGACAAAGAAATGCAAAAACTGCTGCAAGAAAATGTATCTATGTCTTTCTTTGAGTGGTATGCATGCTTGATCCTAGTCAACAAAAAGATTAGCTGATGTTCGTGTCTAGCCTTTTAAAAGGCAAATATTGGTTACAAGTCTTAAAAAATCTGAAATGTCTAAAAAATAAAACTAAAAATGGATTTCATGGGGCCCTAGTTGTGGCATAGCCTAAATATCTGACTATAATGCTAAAAGCATGGGTCTGTTGGCTTAACAGTTTCTACAGGACAAGGAGTAGCGCAAACACTCACACAGACCTGTTGCAGATGGGGAAGGAAGACGGGAGCAATCAGGACTGGGGGAGGCAAGACAGGAGAGGAATAAAGAGCACTTCACATCCGTAGCTCAGCACACACACACACACCCCTCAAAACTGAACGGCGGGGGGCTGGGGCCTGTGGTGGTGGTGGTGGTGTGTGTGTGTGTGTGTGGTGGGGGGGGGAGTGGGGCGCTGATGATCTCCAGTGTTTGTTTCCAGCAAGGGCTGTCCTCCAGGGGCTGCCATAATCCAGCTGATAGGAGGAAATTCCACAGTGCTTTGTAAACGTTTGTCGGTTGCTATGGTGAGGGAACCATGACGACCACCCCTAACTCTAACCCCCTCCCTTCCATCCCAGCCCACCCCGCACCCCCCCCCCCTCTTTCTTTTTTAAGCTCCAGCACAGGAACTTTGCAGCATGTGGCAGAGGGGAGCACGAGAGCAGAGCAGAGCGGAGAAGAGGAAAGGAGAGGAGAGGAGAGTAGAGCATGTGAGAGGAGAAAGCAGGAGTACACACGAGAGTGGCAGGAGAGAAGAAGGGAATGAAGGGAGAAGAAAAAAGAAAGTAATTTAAGAGAAAGGAAAAATGGAGGGGCATAGAAGTGAAAGCCGGAAAGAAGAATGAGAGACAAAGAGATGATCGAGGGCAAGGTACGGGAGACAGTGTAAGGAAAAACCACGTATCCAACACCATCTCCACAGCTCAGGGCCATAACAAACGCGGCTTAATGAGACCGCAGACCAGGATAGTCACATCCGATGCTGTCCCGCTCCAGCCACACAGCCCAGGAAGGGAGGCCAGCAGGTTAGGGGCGTCTCTCTGCGGCTAATGAGCTCCACTCGCGCGCAACACCAGGCCTGCTGCTGCAGCTGTGGCCCAGGGCACACAGACACTGGTCCCATCTGGCTCCGCTCTGGTCCTGCTTTGGCCCTACACCGGCACAGAGTAGTCAAGAGCACTGGATCTGATCGTGGCCTCGTCTGGCTCTGACTTGGCCCCAGTGTGGTCGAGGTCTGTCAGAACGTTCAACAGGCATCTGCTGTCTGCATGTGAAATTCACGTGCATAAGGACACACACCCGTGGGCTGACAGGACGTCTAAGTTACTGAGGGCTAAGGTCTCAGTTCATGTTTACACAGTGGAGGCTTATTTAACTTCATGAGAGAAAAAAAAAAAAACAAATAACGTCTTTGACTAATCAATATCTTTTTTTTGTGGTAAAACAGCCAAAGAACAGTTTTACAGTGTTTCCAGAGCAGAGAGCAGCACAGAGTACCCCATTTGGATGAGCACAACTGCACTACAGTAACTTCAGACAACGCCCATCCTGGCACCACAGATTTGCTAAACCACAAGAAGTAATTTACTTTAGGTAGGCATATCACAAAACACCAAAAGTCACACACACAATGAAAAACAAAAATCACATGTCAGCTTGCTGATATTGCAAAATGACGGCTCCGTGACACCAGTACTTGGGAAACAGACCTACAGGGTGTGGCCCCCGCCTACAACACAACCCACGATTGGTCAAAGTGAAGGTTGAGTAAGAGAGAAGCAGGAAAAAACACAGAAGTGTCGAAACTCAAGATTCGCCACAATGATCTGATGCACATGTTGAAGGTGGTGTGCAACGTCCCTTCAGCCGTACAGTCATCCCGTGGGCTGCGTGGCCCGCAGGCGCTGGGCTTCACCAATCCCAGTTTCTCATCGACGGCTATTGTATTTGGCGGAGAGGATGCAAAATTAGCAAGTGTCTGTCACCGTCTACAAGCACTGCGCTCATAATCACTACAAGCCTGCCTGACAGCGAACAGCCTCTTACTTACGGTGCCCATACTACAACATGCCTGCACGGCTTACCCATACAACTCACCAACGGCTTCTATTTCTACGGTGATGCAAGAAGTTTGCTGCAAAGCGTACAGATTTTCAGATGGCCAATGGCAACAAACGCCTCTGAGGATATGTTGGTGTGGTTCGTAAGCTGGACACTGGGGTTGCGCAGGGCTGGGGGAAAGCCCATCGGGTGTTAGTCTGGAGCTGCACTCAAGAGAGGAGAGGAGAGGACTCCGCTCACTTGTTCCACGGCAGAAACGAGACAGACCAGCCCTAAACACCAGAGGGTTCTGCACTGGCACCACTTACTTAGAGAAGAAAGTATTAAAAGGCTGTACTAACACACACACGCACACACACACACTTAACAAGAAAAAGACCATCCAGGGGCTTGTGCTCTAGGCCAACCAGGCGAAGCTGAGCGGAGGTTAAAAGGCACACAAATTCCCCACCAGCTGCTATGAGCCCCACAATAACTGGTCACAGCAGGAACCCAGGGCACTAGCCCCTCAACAGTCTCAATAGAACTGCTCTTTTATAGCACAGCATGCACACACACACACACTAACACACACACACACTAACACACTAGCACACACACACACACAAACCTCAAGGAGTTACAAGCAACTCCACCACCACAACATAAGACTATTAAAAAAAGACTGCTTGTTTGGTGTTTTTGTGATTCTTCATACTTCATGTACCTGCCGTAGCAGTATGAAGCAGTGGGACAGGATGTAAGCACGTATGTCAGTGACAGATCTAAGCTTAAACAGCACTCAATCAGAGAAAAACACATACAGATGTTCAATTAAAAACAGGAGCCCGCAGTCTTGGCTCATGTTTGCACTGGCCCACATTGTTTGCAGAGCAACAACGGTTGCTCGTGGCAACACCGTCCACTCCCGTTTCCAGGAGCCTGTTGCTATGCAACCAACAGAATACTTCCCAAACCAAACAATGCCATCCCCCCAACTGATCTTTCTATCTCATATTAACCAGAAACTTATAACAATAAATATGAAGGCTATTAAATTTACACAGCATGAGGCTGGAGCATAAAAGACACTATTCTGTAAAAGCATACTCTCAAGTCTAATGTGTAGAAACACATAGAAACACATCTACATATCTACTAACAGCTCTCTCTCTCTCGCGCTCTGACTGTCTTTCTCTGTCTTGGTCTCTGTCTCTCTCTCTTTCTCACACACACACACACACACACACACACACACACACACACACACACAGAAAAACACAGCTGCAAACTGCAACTGCTGATGTTCATGTGAAAAGCCTTTTCTCTTGCATTCTGTGATCATATGAAGAAGGAATGTTAAAGTCATCACACAGTATAGCAAAGAGAAAAAACGGCAAGGAAGAAGAACTCTTCCTGGCTTACACCTCCCAACTCCAAAAACAACAGTCGCTCTGAAATACAAATCCTAAATGAGTTTTCCAACTAAATAATCCACACGGTAAAGTCCTGCTTGGCCAGCACACACACACACATACAAAGTATGAAAACACTTCCAATAAAGCAGACTTGGAGGGACTTGTTAGCTGCACAGTAAATGAGATAATAGTACTCTGGGGCTTTCGTATTGGCATGGAGCTAAAACCTAAAATGTACATTTGCAAGTGTGTGCTTACGACGGTCACCACCCTGCTTCAAATTACACCCTCCCCAAACCTCACCTGTTCTCCCAAACGCTTTGACAGATACACAGGCATACTTCAGAGCAGAGGGTGGCTGCCCTGGGGGCTCAGAGGAACGTCTTCATAGTAGTCATGAGCTTAATAAACTTAATTATCTGTGTCCACACAGCACACAGCTCACAGACATCTACACACCAGTATAAATAGTTACCCTCTGCTGCATCTGCTCACCATCCAGCTGAAAATCCAGAGACAAATGGGGAGTTTCATGGCTAACTGGGCAAATAAGGACTGACTCTTTTACTTGTGCTGGATCTGACTGGGGCAGCACCCCAATCCAGTGACAGGGCTTTAGGGGGACACACATGGCTTAGCGGAGGCGATCGACTGAAAAGCGGCCAGAAAAAAGGCTGACTAGTGGATAATGTGGGTCTGAGTAGAAATACAGATCCCATAGAGACATAAAGTACACTCTTGTGGACTGAGAGTGTGAGGTCTTCTTATCCAGACCTCAACATCTCAGACCAAGACTCAGCAGCAGCAGGAGTCCCATGTGGCTGCAATGGACTCATGTGAACCACTCTTAGATGTTAAGGGACTTCTGTGTAATATCTAAATGAGCAGGAACAGCATTCGAAAAACTTCCAGGATCAGGTAATGAATCTAAATCAAAGAAAATAAATGGGGTGCATGGAGGAGCAACGCTGGCTATTCAAACAGTGCTGAGAAGCTCATCTTGGCAAGCCTCCTGTGCTGAGAATGCACATCCTGATAAACCTCCTTGAGCATTTGGACACAGGCATGCTTCCTACTGAAATACACCACCTGGCTTCCTTCTTGGCTTGGCCTTCCAGTACTCTGACAACAGGTCAGTATGACACCCTTTTCATGACACTCAGAAACAGACAGGCAGCACTGAGGTTAAACATAAAGTTTTTTGTTTTTTTTTCCCCCAATAAGCTACTGATCACCCGAACTGGTCTTCTGTGGTCCCATTGGCCTTTGGGGGCCTAAGGAAATGCACCATAAACCTTGTCTAGCGATTGTCTGGAGATTTATCCTCTTTCTCTCTCTATGGCCAGAACCCACCTCTGTTCACCATCCGTCACCCATATGCAGTCTAGCCTTGACACACACACACAGAGAGAGAGAGAGAGAGAGAGAGAGAGAGAGAGAGAGAGAGAGAGAGAGAGAGAGAGAGAGAAAGAGAGAGAGAGCAACAGAGAGGGAAAATGAACAAGAAGGGAGGGAGGGAAAGAGATCGGCCATCTGTTGCCATGGATACCGTTTGTTCACACTTACAACTCTCTCCACCCCCAACCTCCATAACCCTTTCCAGTTTTTCCACCCCCAACCCGAAAAAACAGAGGACTCCTCACTCAAGAAGAAAGGAGGAAAGCACTGCTGAAAAGAATTTTCTACACACACACTTGGGCATAGGCGAATGCAAAACTAATGTCCTTCAGGCAAACTGTTGCATGTGGGAATCTCTGTGATTGTCACGATCTTCCACTTTTCTCCTGCTGTTGGCTGACAACAAAATGGTGGAACTTCAACCTTTGTCGTCATGCCACCTTGTTGCCATTGGCAACAGGATAACAGTTTGCACGTGGCAAGGGGTCTGTATAAGCTAGCTGTTTTAACATGGCTTTGTAAAAAGCAGGCATTTGGTCAATTTTTGTTTTTGTTTTTATAATTTTGTTGACATGGTACTACAAAAATGACTTCATAAAGCTAAACCCACGTATAAATGCCTCTTTTCTGTTTACTTACAGCTGAAAAAGATGCATTTGCTTTAATGTTGTCTGTATTATCCAGATTAAATAATCTTAAAAGCAGCTGTAATTACACACCCACACACCTTTCATGTTAGACCACATCCATTTCTTAATGGTGGCTGATAAACAGAGCTTAAAGATTTCCTGTGATGAAGCATGAGACTAAACACACAGCAGTGCATCCTTGGTTGCCAGGCAGCCATGCCAAAAGCGGTTTTAGAACTAGTCTGGATTGTGTCTGGGAGCATGTGCCTAGTCCACTGGTGTTACTGCTGTGTTTGACATCACTCGCCGTGACATGATTAACAGATAAGAGACGAATAATAAATAGAGCCAAGAAATGATACTGAGAGCAAAGGAAAGGCTATGATTGTATATCGTAATTACCGTTGTTAACTGACCTGTTTATTGTACGCCTAGCCAAACTAAGTGGAATGAGAGATACACCACGGTCTCCTTTAGTGAGAGAATTAGCCCAGGCCCAGATTTTTTTTTTCCTGCAGTGCAAACTTAAACATTAACTTATGGGGACTTTGCTATGATTTGACAGAAAAGTAAGTCATACGCAGTGCGAGTGTGTGCGCATTAAAAAGAAAAATAACGCAATGACTGTCACAATTTAAATCCCCAACCCATTGAGCGGCAGCTGCAAACTTAGCGGACAGCAGAATCCAAAGCCGCAGAAAGCCACAGGAAGCTTTCTTTAGGCTTATGTCGTCATGTTAAAATTATCTCCACATTACGTCTACCCCTCTAAGGGAAAACAGCAGTCTTCATATTTCAGCACTCATTTTGAGTGAACTATGGCTTCTCAGGTAATCCAAAGAAAAATACACCATGACATGCTATAGTGCCGAGTGAACTTAACAACAAAGAAGTAATTTCCAGTGCTTTCCAAGAGAATTCAAACCCACTGCTTATATTCAAGTCAATCTTTTGTGACTTCATAGCTTTTGTTCAAATTAGCTTTAAAAATCTGGCCCTCAACATTTAATGGACATGCTGTGATTATTGTCTTTTATGACTTTATCTAGAATTGCGTTTATGTAAAGCAAGAGCTGGCAAACAAGAGACTGGGATGTTGCAGCTATGGCATAACTAGCAAATGCCATAGCTGCCCCCCTCCCAGCTTTGACCTCCAGCAGTTTGCCTACAAGGCAGTTAGGGCGACTAAGGATGCCATATCCTCGGAGTGCCCACCACTCAGTCCTGCACCACCTGTAGAGTGCTGGGACCTCAGTTAGGATGCTCTTCATTGACCGCAGCTCAGGTTTTAACACCATCATCCCGGATATCCTCATAGACTTGGACCCCCCATGTGCGCCTGGATCAAAAACTTCCTCACTGATCGTCCACTGTCAGTCAAGCTTGGTAACAGAAGAGCATCCACCCCGATGCTCAGCATTGGCTCTCCACAGGGCTGTGTGCTAAGCCCTGTCCTGTACACCATCTATGACTGCACTCCCACACATCCCTGCAATACCATCATAAAAATCACCCATGACACCACTCCGGTGGGGCATATCACAAAGGATGATGACACAGCCTACAGAGATGAGGTCCAGTGACTAACAGAATGGTGTGACAGTAACAAAATCGAGGTTTAGATTCATCAGGGGCAAAACAAACAGACTAAAGAACAGTGTTTACCCATGGACAGTCATACCTTTAAATGCACCTAAACAGTGATACTGCTTTTCAAGCAGTCATGTTATCTCTTCACTGCTGATGATCAATGTTGACTAATGTCAAATTTGGTTTTGCCAGCTCACTGCTGCTGTTGATTATGTTCAATACGGGATTTCCCCATTGTGCAATACCTACCATAGTGCAGTATTATTATCCACTGCCTCTATACATAGCCCATTTACCATTTACTAAACATTATGTATTACGCCCTTGTACGCCCTTCTTTCCTTTGTTTCTACAATGCTCCCTCACTTGACACTTTGACACTTCTACCTTGTACCTATGTGGCCTTGCAAAAAAAAGGTCACAAAAGGTCTTGAAGTCAGAGGTGGCATTGTCTTTTACCAGGTAATGTATTAGTCATTAGATTGCTATAACTAAGGAAAATACAGATGTCTTGTTGGTTGTAATGGATTTAGACATAAAGGTGAGTGGAAAACGGAAATAGTTAATACTTCAACTAGCATAATTTGGTAGTACTCCAGTGAACAGAGCAAATGAAGCGCAGTGAGCCATAAATGCCTTTCGCTAATCAAGGTGATCGAGTCATAATAAACAACCCACCCAATTTTATCGCTGCCATTAACGTGATATCAGCTGATTAGGGAACTGGTTTAACAGTTAGATCACAGTGTACTACTGGGCATTTTGGGAACGGAGCCACATACCACTGTCTTCAAGATTAATCGGACGTGTATGATGTTAAGAATTTACAGGCTATACATTAACTAACGTTGGAGAGCCAGACAAGTAGGTTCATCAGGGACTTGAGACCATCTGCCCCAGAAAACAACATGTAAGGGTTAAAATGATTTCCTAGTTTCACCCCAAACAGACTGGGGCCAGTATATTACCACACTGTCCACCCACAACATCCCCACGCTTCGCTGAAGTAAACATAAAGTTTGGCCAGAATGGCAAAGGCTAAACATGTAGCAGAAAAACATTTTGAGTATAATATTTTCCACCAAATCCAACTGATAGCTGCGTTTAATGAAAAAGAGCTATGTTGGTTCGCATTTAGGTGCTCTTTACTTTTGATTTAGCTGATAGGCTAGCCATAAGCATTAATCAATGGGTGGTGGCATAAGAGGCATTACAAGAAAGTTTGTAATGGCACTAGCGGGTTAAGATGCTAATTTTAGTAAATGTTTGAGCATAGGCATTTCTGATATCAAAACAGCTATGTATTCATATTTTTCTGCCCCTTTTAGATCATTCTTGAATGTTAAAACTAAAGTAATTCAAAACACCTTAAATACACATTTTTAAGGGAGTGTATTTTTCTTTGCGATATAACTTGGACTCCCTATGAAGAAAAAAAAAAACCCTGTCGATGGAAACTTGACAGTCTGAAAGATTAAGGCCATATGGGGAAAACACCGTAAAGAGAGACATCCGTTGGAAAGCCATTACCTGCCTGTTTGGTGTGGAGAAGAAAGAGCTAAAACAGACGCACACAGGCCTGGTCTAGCGCCTATGGTGTCTCTCTGAAGTCTGGCCTAATTCCAGTCTACTTCACTAATTAATCTTAAACCACAGGTCAGGTGTTTAAAGTGATGGGCAGAGTGTGCAACAGCATACCAGCCTAATACACCACTTCAAGCCCAAGAGTACAACTGGCTAAAATATTTACAATAAGCGTATGAGGTGGTGATTTGATCCTTTCTTTCCTAAACATGCAGAAAGCACAAATTATCAAACAGTTAAAGGAAAGAAAATAATCCAGGATTAAGTCTTAAGAAGAAAATCTGGTATAAAGGGGAATATAAGAGGAGTGAAAGTGGAAGGGGGGACGGGCGGTGTGAGAGAAGGGGAGGGGGAGTGGGGGGGGTGAGAGGTTCTTTATGCCTCTGCTGTGCCCTGCATGAAAGGCCCGAGGGGCTGGGGGGGTAGACAGCTATTGTCATGCAAATGTCAGAACCATGTCTGCTGTTTGTGGCAGGAAATTTAATTAGCAGTTGTGTAGCTACGATACAAACCAGGTGGAATGTAAAGAATGCCCTGGCGATGAGAGGCTCAAAGGAAAGAGTAAAGAGAGAGAGAGAGAGAGAGAGATAGAAGAGAGGAGAGACAGAGATGGGGGGGATATGAAAAACATTTTGTGTTCCAACAAGTTACAACCTGTTGAAAGTGCATAGGCGGCTCACACAACGCTTTCTTCTCAATTCGTCCACATGGAGAAATCCTTCCACGTTTCAAATGAAATTAGGCCTAATATTTACATGGTGGCTCTAATGGAAATTTTAAGAGAAAATGTGTCCAGATAAGTGCAGATACTGGGCAAGAGAAACAGCTTTTAACATTCAACTGGAATGGCTCAACCTCCAAGTATCTGTTACGCTCACTCACGCACTAGGACAAACAACAAATGGTTTGAATTGGTCTCTGAACGCTGTACAATTCCTTATTCAGAAAACGACTCACAGTGATGAGAGCCATAATGGCAAAGAGAAGACCCAGGCTTTTGCATGAAAACCACAGAAGCTAAGCTAGTTTTGCCCAGTAAAGACTTTAATGACACTGCCCAGAGAGCCCTACGCTGTGCTCTGCCTCTGTTTCTGTTTCTGAGCTGAGATGGCAGCTGCTGAATAGAGAGCAAAGGACTGTGGTCCATCTCAGGAGGGCTGGGTCTTTTCCAAAAGGGCTAAATTCAGAACATAAATACACATACACATGCACACACACATTCTTCTAGATGGACATGTGACCCCCCCACTCCCCTCCACCCCAACATTACCCACACGCCACTGCAGCTGTCCCCCTGGTGCTGCCGCATCACGGGCACGTCCATTTAAAGCTGGCCAGGCTATAGAGTTACGGTGGCCTCCGCTGCAACTATCACCAGCCCAGGCGTGCGAGGGCAGCGCAGTCGGCAGCAGATGAGATCTCACGTGCACATATAAGAACCAGATGGCAATGCTGAGTCACACATGATGCATGACAACCCCGATGACCTGTGTATGTTTGTGCGTGTGTGTTATAACCTGTGTCATAACCTGTCAGTTCTCAAGTAGGCTCACAGGCAGACAAAAACACAACCGCAGAGTTTACACTGCGCCAACACTACAGCTTCCAGTGACACATCTTGGTTTGTTAAGGTATCAGCAACCACTTAATTAGCCTAATGTGTGTATGCATCGGGCAGGGCTTGGACGAGAGGCCTAGAGATGGGGAAGGAGATACAGGTACAGGTGTGTTCATTATGCACTTAGAGTGAATAACTAATGCTCTTTCGGGATCTTAATGCTGTTGGCTTTACTGGTGTCCTATCAAACTGCACCTATGCTGTCCCCTTACTAGCACGTGCTGTACTGCACTCTTGGGTTATCCACCCTGACTCAGTCTGTTGTGTTGCTACAGTCTTTGTTTGTGGGTTGCATGAACAATCCATGACAATAACCACCACTGACAACAGGTTATTGATACTGCGGTATTTTCCTACATTCCTCTTTGGAGACAGAGCACATCAGTTCACGCCAGAGGAAAGACACTCAGGGTGGAGGGACTTGAGGTTCACACCTGAAAAACAGGTGAGGAGCTCAGCCCCGTGTGGAGACGGAGAATGTTTATGTCTGCAAACAGCTGCTCCCTGTTTCTGTGCTCAGACACACGCTCATACCGCGCCATTGCCTCGCTTCACCCTGCCTCTTCAGACCTGCCCCTGCAAGACTGCAACAAACTATTCGCATCAATCATATGGCGAGACCAATATAACATAGTTAAAAATACTAATACCTTTGAATTTAAACCACAACACCGTATCCCCCACCAATCCCCAACAACAGCCTTCAACAGCTCTTCTCCCCCTCCATTAGCCTGGGTGTATTTGTGTATCAAGTTGCCATGTAAACACAACTGCTGCTTGCTGGGGTTTCTGGTTGCTTGGGACATTTCCCCACCATTCCTTTATTTTTCTTTTGTGCTGGGCGTGGAACAATCGCAAGTCTGATTATTGCACGCCTGCATTTGAAGTGCTCTGTCAAAACAAGTAAAAACTAATGAACTTTCTATGGCAAAGGTTTTTGATCCTACTAAAAATAACCCTTAATGGAATCTGGAATAATCCAAGATTAAGCCAGACAAGCTGTTAATTTTATTTTATAACATATTTATGACAGGCTGGCTTTGGTGAACTTTTTAACAAGTGATAGAACAAAAATGTGGGCTTACTAAAAACAGGCTCATCTTCACATACGAGATACATTTAAATAAATCAATAATTTATACAGATTAAATAAATAATTAGGCTACCCAGAAGAAGAGCGAATCTTGCATTGATGCACTCCTGTGACAGCATATCCCCTTACCAGAAACTCGATATTCCGGTCTTTAATTAAAGAAGCTGTGTTTACACGCTGGGCTGGTCTTCACAGAGTCAACGACTTAAAGCTGACACTTCTGACAAAGAGGCACCTGACGAGCATCTCCCAATGTGTTCTCATTAGCTACAGCACAGGAGAGGTGCGGGAGACAAGAACCTGCCCAATCATTGCCAAACAGAATGGGGCTAAAATGAAATGTAAAGACCCAACACAGACATGAGCGGTCAATACGGCGATTACCCTCATTATCACCATGGCTTTCAATGGTATGGCCACTCAGCTCTACAGACAAATCAATAGCGCCATGAGGCCAGCGAGCGGTGACACCTGGACCATTGTTGTGCAGAGACCTCATTAAGAGCCATGGCCATTTGGTTGAGCAGGTGTAGCATCACCATAGTGATAAACTGCACCTTCAAGCCATGTTTACCTTACTTCACTTTAAAAAGTGGAGAAGAGTGTTGAAGAAAAATAACTGCCAACTGGCTTAATTAGGCAAATGCACAAATATTACTACAGCTGCAAATGAGTCCAATATTATGTGAACAAATACTTTAAAGAGAAATCATTACCAAAAAGTTCATAAGGAAACAAAATTAATCCCAATCTTAAATATCAGTAAAGTTATATCCACAGTTTCATCTGCATGTGAAACATTGCAAATTAACTGTAAATTTAAATAAACCTGTTACACCTTCTTAAAAAAAGTCAACTGACAAAGCTGCATTCAGACATACTGTTAAATTAAATCCCCTCCCCCCATTTCTGCCATTTGTTAATTTACAGTATGTAAGGTGGAAGTCTACTCATTAGTTTTTTTCTTTGTTTATCAGTATGGATTATGCTGAAATATATGTACATTTAAATGGAGTTAAGAAATAAAACAAGTTCAGTTGTTTTTTGTTTTGATTGCATAGAAAACCCACATTTTGATTACTCGCATTATGTCAGCTAATTTACAGTACAGTAAAAGTAAGGCGCCATTGCTGTTTGTAAACTAATGATACACACAATCTTATATGGAGCGTGTATATCCAATGACATTACTAACATGATTCTATGATCATCTAATTGCAAGGACCAAGTATTACTTGAACCTATCCGAAAATCGCCGCACTTTATTTTCCCTCCTTCCTTGAATCCACAGACGATAACTCGAGCGAGTTCATCGCACTTGTCCCTTTAAATTCAGTCAGCAACCTGTTGACCAGCTCCATTAATCTGAGGCGGCCATTCACTACATTTATATATCGAATAAACGTGAAGCCATTTCTAAACACCGAGTAATATGTTTTAATAACAAACTTTTGCACGCATTACTTAGATCAACGTTACTTTATTCGCAACCTTTTGATTTGCTTGATCTGGCGGAGATCTCCTAAATCGATTTTAAAAACCTCGTAACGGTGTCGGAGGATGGATAGCAAGAGAGTTGAGTTCCTCAGTGGTCCAACTGATGTGGGCAGCAACAGTCATCTTTCACAGGGCAGAAACAGCAGGGTACATTTACATTAAACCTCACGATGGTTTGCAATCAGTTGTTTTAACCCACAGCTCCAAGTGAAGTCTGCACGGTTACTGAAGACTGAACCAAGTTAACACAAAATATTTACCAACATAACCTTGTGAAATCTAAACACGATTCATATAATTCGTACTTTTGAACAAAACACTAAATAAAACAGGGTCAAATGACTTTATTACTAGCAACGTTTAGAATCAACCAAGTGCCTGTTTTTAAAAACAGCAACAGTGTAACCTTACTGTTTGCCAATCAATTATTTTTTGTCAGTAGCTTTCAAGTCCTGTTCAACTTAGACAACTGACTAGCTAGCTGCAGTTGCAAGCTAGCTAGTGGGTAGCTGACTAATAAGGCGCCTAGCCAACGTTACCTCACATTAGCTTGAGAGTTAGCTAGCTCCCACAACTACCGCTAGGTATTATACAGAGCTAGCCAGATAGCTTACTAACTTCGTAAGTTATCTATAGCAAGCTACTGGTTGGCTAGTTTGTTGGTTAGCTTCTTTAACAGGTGAGGGATGAGGGCAAATTTCTGTGTGAAGGACAAAAGTCCCTGAACATCCAGTTACATGAAATATAAAGTTAGAAAATCGTTGTCTCTACCTTGTGACAAATTAGTCTCCTTTTCTCCTGCTTAGTTCTGCCCTGGCTGTGGTTTCTTTCTCTCACTTGCTCGCTCGCCTCCAGTTGCTGCTGCTGTTGCTGAGTGTTGCTGCCGTTGGTAAGTAACTGTCTCCACGGCTACAGTCTCTATGGCGCGCGGGGGTCTCGAGGCAACTGTTGCTACCCTTCTCTGCATACGTCAGTGTTTAAAAACAAAAGGGGTGTGGATCAAAGGTCCCTCCTACCCGCCACAGCTCTCCTTTACCGCCCAGCACGAGTTTTTAGCTGCAGAAACCCGCCAGTCGCGTGTTTTCACCGCGAAAGGTGTTGCTCGCGGTGCGAAACCGAAGTCTTCAGAGGCGAAACTACCTCACATCGGTCTACAGCCACTGAAGCGGATTGTAAATGTGACAAGATGGGGTAAATCGTCAGTCAGCTACACATTTGACATGATGGCAGAGATTACGTGCCGGTACGGAAAGTACCTGTCTTGGTAATTAAAGGCTATTGCCAACCTTTTTCAAAACAATCACTGTCGTAATCAAAAGAAATAAAAGGTGAACGGTGGCTTTAGCAAGTTAATTATAGGCCTATCCCAATGCATGCATCTAGAAGCATACTGTTGTGGCATGGTATTTTCGTTGCAGTAGCCTCTTTATGTAGGTATTGTGGGGTTTTAACAGTATTGAGTTATTTTCCTACATGCTATGCTTGCTCTGCTGAGCACCTACTTTTAATTGAAAAAATACCTCTTCATGTTCAAAACAACATTTTAATGAGAAAGATAAACAATCATGGCAGGCATGTGATCTTGAGTAATCACATAATTATTCTGTTACAAAAGGCTGGAAAGGGACACAGATAAAAAAGCCCTTGGTCTTGACCACATCTGGAACCCTAAAACGAAGTGCTGTATAGCAGCTATTCCAAGGATACCTACAGTCCTAGTCATTTAAAGCACTTCACGTTCCCCCTCATCCCCAAGAAGATTAGCAACAAGGTCTTGAATAACATCAGGCTGATAGCCCCTGCACTTTTCTTGTCACAAGGCCTTCAAGAGGATTGTGGAAAGTCACATACCTATACCACAGCTGCACAGATCAACCCTACAGGTTGCAAATATAAAGGTCCATCATGTCAACAATGGGGTTCACAGTGCCAAACTCTGAATTGAATACTGCCTATAATATAATACTAATATAATACTGTCTAACACCTATAAGGCCCAAATCCTATTCACAGATTTCTCACCTGCCCTTAGGATCTTTTAACCTCACACCCAGGCGAGAATAAAACGCCTCACTTCAACTTGGGCCAATTTATTGTGTGGCCTATTGATGTCCTCCCTACAGGGCCACACAAGCAGCTGGTCAATACATATGCACTAGCTCCCCCTGGGTTGTGTCTTATTCACCTTGTGCTCAGACCACTAAAGAAGCCCCCATCCTACTCCCTGCCTGGTGAAGTTTGCAGACAAAGCTTATTCTTTTCCTGCACTCATGTCAGGTCCTCCTTAGTGAGCTTTTGGAATGGTGTAACGGGTAGTGTTTGGAGCCATATGCCACTGAGACCAAGCAGACACTTGTTCATTTTAAAAGCATGAAATAAAGAGGATGCAACTGTAAGTCATGGGGTACCAGTGGATGTCACACACATAAGTGCAATACCTAGACACTGTCATTGATGACAAACTACATTTTACAGCCAACACAGCTGATCATTTACTGTCAATAAAGTGGGTATTTCCCGCAAAAGCTAAAAACCTTTGGGGCACTTTCTATTAGTATTCTCGTCACATTAAACAACTCCTGCACTGAATGCATAATAACCCTGTCTCATTCATCTGCTGGTTTCCCTCTCTCACAGTCTAAAATAAGAAGTAACTCCAGAATACTGTGAACACCTGCTCCAAAATCCACCCGCCTTCCCTCCCCCCAGTCTTTGACCTCACTGTGTGATCAGGTAACACAGGGAAAGCCAATCCCATCATTCAACACCGGACTCAAGTCCTGTGCAAAGTCTTTGATTGGCCGTTCTTTGACAGACACGTGTGTTAAAGCTACAACCAGAGGAGGGCAATGTAGAAATGAGGCCATTTGCCTACTAAACTGTAGTCCATTCTGGCCCAAATGTCCTCTTTCTCAAACTCCTTATTCTCACAAGTGTGTGTTGGAGCATTAACCCCCCCACCCCCCCCCCCCCCCCCCCCCCCAACACAACCAAACAAACCAACTGTTTCAACTCCAACTGCTCCTATACTTGTAGACTCCTTATTACAGTAGCCAAAGCAATTATTATTACTGATGGCTACATGATCTTTTCCACAAAGACCACAGACATTTGTGAGGATTTTTTTTTTAAGATTGTGTTTCTTGCATTGTACACGTGACCACTGATGTCTCTCATGCACTGCCTTCCTATTACATTATATTACATTACCTTACACTCAGCAGACGCTTTTATCCAAAGCAACTTACAAAAAGGAGGACATTCTAATGTCTGTTTTCTGTAAAAATAAATAAATAAATAAAAAAGCCTAAACACAATACATGTTTTTTATTTATTTATGTGAATTATACGCCAGCAGGGCCAGATCCAGCTCTCAGTAGCAGAGTGGTCTGGGAAGACTTTTGGGGAGCCCATACTCTCACACACACACACACACACACACACACACACACACACACACACACATTCAATTATAAATAGACATTCCAATTACATGAGACAATCAATTACAAATGAAAATACAAAATACCTAAAATATTTTAAAATCTCCCTCATGCCTTTAGGGGGGTGGGCCAGGCTTGTGATGGGGTGGGCCAGGCCCACCTTGGACTCCCGTAGAGCCAGGCCCGTATGCCAGTAACAGAATGAAGCATAACAATTGTTAGTAAATGCTAGCCTATACTATCTACAAGTAAATCACAAAATATGTGAAAAGGTCTCTCTTGATAGATGCCACATTTTGTGAAATTCATTTACATGTAGACTGTAAATGATCACACTTCTGAGGCTGGAAATCTTATATAAGGCCTAGTTTACAACAGATTTTAATCACTATCCTTGATGATGATGTTTTATGAGTACTCAGATGCAATTTTAACACTACTGCTCCTGCACTATCACTAGCCTACTACTACTCTTAATAATAATAACAGTACAATAATAACTAATATATACTGCATTCTTGCATGTATCTGGTCGTGTGATTTTTGGAAGTAGTTACCAATTCAGATGTAATAACCTGTTGGTACCACTTGATGGCGGTACATACACACTGTAGAAATAAAGACAATTATACTGGATCATTTTCATGTCTTGTGCTATCGTGTTTGCTAATTCTTCATCAAAGTTGGAAATGTACAAATCTGTGTACGCGTCATTTCGTTAATATGTCAGCGTTGGTGTGTGTAAAATACAAAATAAACATTTTGTTGTCGCTGCACTAATTAAAAATGTGTCGCCGGCTCAAGGCTTCCTTAACGTTTTATACGTGCTTGCGTATGTTATACGTATTTAAAAGGGGTGGGGACATGTCATTGGCGCTACTTTCACACAGCTCTTGAGTCTTCAATGGCTAAATGTTTGGCCAGTGGCATTAATTCTAGTTCAACGCATACACGCTGTGTGTGAGAGACGGCTCTGGTTTAGTTAAGGCATTAGGTGTTTGAACAAGTTAAAATAAGTCGAGAATAAGTCTCTTAACCGCTGAAGTCAAGTTCAAAAGCACTCCAGTGTTCCAGGCGGCTTTGTCTGGCTGCTTGAAGATTTACAAACTGATAAACTGTAGACGGGTAAGTGCAAGCATGTGTTAAGCAACGATCCTGTTAGCTTGTCTACACATATGGATTTTTAACGAGGTATGTAAAATGTCTGATTAAAATACTGTTTGTAATGAAGCCATGGCAACCTGATATGATACGGTCTGATTGCACCTGATCTTAAATGTGTGTACCGTTATCGATAGCGTTTGATAACCTATGGACGATTTCTGGTCTAACGTTATTTAGTCATAACTACTGGAGGTTATTTGACAACATGTGAACTAAATAAAAGTTGTGGATAGCGGTTAAGTTAGCCATGAACATTACCTCTAACATGTGTTCGTCACCTGTGAAGTTAATCATGGCATTATCGTTTCAAATTTCCTTACTATTTCAAAACATTTTTTATGTTTAAAATTAAGTATCCTTTACACAAGTATACTTGTTTGTCGGTGCCTTAACGTCAGCTATTTATGGAAATATGTTATCCGGTGTTTTTTCTGTCGTCAGCTAAAAAAAAAAATTAAGCACGTGAACTGAAAGTTAACGGTTGGTGTAAAGATAACGCTGCGTAATTCTTCGATATTTTAGGTTTGATAAAAATACATGGCCGACAACTACATGGGGAATATAAACATTGGCTTATTAATTTACGTTAGCTGCGTTTGCTTTGTCACTAACGTAGATAAGTGACATTTTCCAGAAGTGTTGGTTAAAATTGACTGATGGGCTATAACTCGTTTAGGTTAGTTCAAGCTCTACATAGATTCTCCATACACCCAGACTAAGTTAGTTAGGTCAATTGTAACAAGAGTAGGCTAATGTAAATTCCCCTCCCAAGTTGCTGTATGTAGTTTGTTACCGCATATGTTGTTGCACTCATCTGTGTAGTAGCCACGTGTCATTTGAGTATTCAGTGCTCCTGTAGATAGTCCAACCCATCGCTGCCTATGCTGTTCAGTTTCTTTCGTGTCTTTGGTGTAACGCAGCGGAATGGAGTTTGTAGCATCGCTGCCTGCAACCTCAGTAGGGCGACTCTAGTCATCCTTTGCCACTAGGCTGTGGTAACCTGCCGTGGGTCAATGTAGTCGGGTTAACGTGCACGTATTAATGCAGTTAAACAAGCTGGCATTAGGTTAGAGATGAGTTCCTTCCACTCTACAGGTTTCTGCTCCTCAAATGGTTACAGTGTTGGCTAAACAAGGAATGACTGGATATTGTTTCAGTATGAAATGTATTTTAAATGTCATTGGTAAGACTGAAGTTTAAAGTGTTCTGTAATAGTTTCCAGAAATAATAATAAAAAAAGCGAGACAAAAAATATTCTTCATTGTACCTCACAGCATATGCACCACTAGTCACTGTTCTATTGTAAGTAGCTTTGGATAAAAGCGTCTGTTTAGTGTAATGTGATGGTCAAATATATGTCTGACAGAAGAGTGTGACGTCAGATTCTAGTGTAATATAGCCTTCTCTATTCGATATTATTAATTTCTTTATAATTTTATAGAAAAAAAGTCATGTAGTTGAAAGGTGCAGGTTAAACAGAATGCACAGAGGCATTAAAAAGCAGATACCCGTGTTCGCAAGGCAAGGCACATTTACTTCTATAGCGCATTTGATACTGAGCATCTCCGTGTCATAATAAAAAAGAAATAATATAATCCAAAGAAGGCATAATAAAAGTTGCATAAAAGTCAGTTCTTCATACTGATGATCACGTTTAGATGTGCGTAAACCAGCTTGTGCACATCGCTGGGGATGAACCGAAGTCATTGTCCTACAGTAACCTCAGGATGCTGACACCAATGACTGTATAGTATATGGCTGACACGATTGCCACGCAACGAATGCACCAATAGAGAGATGGTTGGCTTGTCATGTGTACGTGGGGTGCATTGCCGTGTATTGCACGTCTAGCATCGTAATTGGTAGATGTGATCTGGCTACAGTGGAAAGACATGTTTGACGTTCTATTTTGGTGAACAAACGTGAGAATCGTTTTAACATTTTGCCGCCAGTGGCTTATCGCATGATTAGTAATCTGGGAGAAAAGATGTTTATACATTATATACGGCAAAAACATTCAATACACAGGTGCTGGAAATTTGAAGAAGAATAAACATCACTGTTGCAAGTTTAATAAATATGTTAAAGGGAAGCAACGTTTCTGCCAAATGCCTAAAAATGGGAGTGGTATTTAACATGGGGCATGTCAAATCAATTTCTACAAATCAATTTCTACCTGACAGTAATATTACAATGTTTTTTACATCTATATTTTAAATGCATTTAAAAAAAATTGTAATTGGGTTAGCCTAACATGCCATTGTCTAAAGATGATGAAGGGGTGATGGCATTGCAGTACAGAAGGCATGTCAGTTTGTGTCATGTTTACCGTTTCACTCAGTGAAACTACTTAGAAGTGTATGCTTTAGGGAAGTAAGGATGGTTTATGTCCAGCTGAGTGCAAAAAAGCCCACTGGATTTCCATAAGCACAGCATGAGACTTTAGTATGGTGGTGTGAGTATGGCCACAGTTTTTTTTTTTGTTTTTTTTGTTTTTTTAAGACAAAAAGACCTCCGGCTCACCTGATATTTAACCTTTGTTCAGGCCATTTCAGACCAAGACCAAACATTGCATCCTGTGGTCTTTGCACTTAAACTTGTTCCCTGCCAAGTTACATTTGAACAAGGGATGACGACCTAAAGTCTGAATGTGAAATAATGAACCGAGAGTAGAGGTTAAGTGTGTTGCCTTTCATAGTCCTTTACTGCACAATGGCACTGAGGTTTCATTGTGTTGAAGGCGGCGGCAGCAGCATCACTGAGGAATTTTCATTATTAAATTGGACCTCTACGTCATGCCTAACTAGCTGACTTTGGCAAGGAAGGAGGCCCCAGTTTCTGTTGTAATATCAGAACTGTGGTGACTTCAGAAAGCATTGTGGCTTGGCCAGTAGACCATGCTCTTGACTATGTCTTTGGAACTAGCATTGAAGTGCAATAGCTATTGGAAACAGGCATGCATATCATCATCACAACACAATATCACAACCATAACAGTATAACAGGGAATCAGTTAAAAAGTACTTTATTTCTGAGGTTTTCCTCCTTTTCTCTCTGTAGCAATAGCTGTTGGAAACTAATCATCAGTAATATTTCAGCATAACATAAATCCGTGAAAAGGGTATTTTTTATGTGTGACATTTCCCTCCTTTTCTCTCTCTTGGCTGGTTAGGCAGAGTATCAGTGTAATGAAACTGGAAATACAGGACCAAGCCGTTTGACAGACAAATTCCCAATGACTCACACTTAAGCTATGTATGCACAGGGCTCAAATTCAGAAATTTCGTTAATTCATACTGTCATGCAGTAGGTAAGGTGTTTGTTTGTTTGTTTTTTTGTAAGATTGTAACGAGGATTAGTTTGTGATGCAGTGCTGTTGGACTGGAAGAGCTGCATGCTGGAGAAGTGGAGGCTATGGCTGGTTACTAAAGACTGAAAGATAACATTGGCTCAACACTGGTACAGCTTCTCATAAAAGCTCCATGAAGATATCTCAAAATGACTTTTGAGGTTAGCCTCTGCTTACAGGATGTGGTCTGTGTGTATGAATAAGGTACTGTGATGCAGTACACTTTTTAACAGTTGACAACCATCTACGTTCCTGTCTTCACAAACATGCAGCTTAAAATCAGAGCACTGGTGTGTGATCGATATTGAATAGATATTGTATAGATACTGTATAGATAAGTCATTAGATAAGCGATACTTTGATCCAGGGGGCAATACATGCAATACAGCCATTTAGTCATATAGCCATCATAGTAATATTAGGCCTTATTGAGCATCATTACAAGAGGTCAAAATAAATCTATATTGCTATTTCATCACTGTTGTGTATGTATACATCTTCCATAGTGTCTTGTTGGAAGTAGGTCAGTGGGCTGGTGTGGCGTGTTAATAAGACTTGCTCTTTGCTCCATGTCTTGCATTCTTCTTGTGTTGAGGATGCTCATGAAAGTCAGTCAGGAGGCAGTGCAGCTGCGGCTGCAGTCCCAGCCAACCTGGATGCGCACTGAATCACCCCAGCTGTGCGTCCGATAGTAACCCCGGCATTTGCATGGCTAGCAAGAGTGTGTGCGCGGCGGGGGGATGGAAGGGGAAGACCCCGCCCATGCTGCCTTGAATGGAGCCCTGGCCTCCATATTTGGAACATGAGCTTTGTGGTGTGAGACGAATGGGCCAATCAGAGGGAGCGGAATGCAGGATGTCTGGTGTGGGAAGTGTGTGTTTGAGGAAGTAGTGATGGAGGGGGGTTGGGTATCTAGGAGGGTGGGGCTAGCGGGGAAAGCCGAAAGCTCCGTGTGTGAATGTGTGTGAGAGAAGAGTGATGTGTCCTATTCAGTAGGAAAGGCGGTACGGGAGGCTTACGTATTTCAGTTGAGCAGCAGTCTAACATACCGGCGTCCGCAAAGCTCTCAATAGATAAGCTTTCATTTAAAAAAAAAGACTCCTTCAGGATCATCACATCAGCACACACATCATTACAAGGATGCACTGTAAGTCTCTCATTTAAGATATTTTTTATTTGAACCCTGAGATCATATGCTCATTCATTATATTTGGTTAAGTGTAACTGGTAAACTGTTGATTTGATATTGAGTAATGCTACTGATTTGACTGGGGATATATCAGTATGTATTGTATGGATGCAAGCCAAGCAGAGATGCTGAAGGTGGGGCTTGAGTGAAGGGAATGCCTGAGACACTTCAGTCTATGAGTCATTGATTGTGATGTGTGTGGTTTGATTACATTTGATGTAAGGATCTGTAGCTCTCATTTTGTAAGAAACTGTTGCTTGTGATTTCTCTCTCTTTCATACACTCACATATTTTGCCTGGTTAATATGGGCAAGCTGGTCTGTGCTACTAGTTGGTGTGATTATAGTGGTGGCAGAAGGCGGGTGGCTGGGATACGTCTGCCAAACAGTCTGCCATTAAAAGCCGGCATTAGCTGAACTGGCCCATCAGGAAAATGGGTCATCTAAGGGCTGGTCTATGCATTAGTGCAATTTTTACCAACTTTCCTCTGTAGATCAGTGTTTAGTTCATGTTGGGGCTATGTATCTGAATTTCTGAGGCTGGGTGTGGCTGTGTGTGTATATGAGGGGGCCCCTCGTGGCATGGACCCCCTCTCCCCCTCCCCCCAGCTGCCGGTTGATAATGCTGTCCTCTCTTTTCCAGAGAGGGGGAACTGCATTCCGCCCACCCCCCCTACACACACACACACAGACGTGTATACATACACACACAGTCAGCCTGTAGCACAGCTGAATGTGTTCATGGATGCTGCCCATCTACAGGCACAGCAGGGGCAGGTGTGTGTTTGTTTGGATGGTGGTGCATCTATGAGCTGTGATGTTGAAAAGGTGTGTGTGTATGTGTGTGTGTGTTTTTGTTTTTGTGTTGGGATGCCCTGCATACATTAACAGTGGTGTCAGACAGGTGTGTGTGT
The DNA here is from genome assembly GCA_030347295.1 of Setipinna tenuifilis. Lineage (NCBI taxonomy): Eukaryota > Metazoa > Chordata > Actinopteri > Clupeiformes > Engraulidae > Setipinna > Setipinna tenuifilis. The sequence continues at coordinate 20,829,831 of CM059276.1, forward strand.
GTTTGGATGTCCTGCATCCATGTGTGTGTTCATTATGCTCTTTGCTCAGCTCTCTAGGGGCACATGTGAATTGAGGAGGTTGATGTCAGTAGTGGTGTGAGTGTGTTTGTTTGTTAACGCTCCTGTATCTATGGTTCCGAGCAGTCTCAGCGGTGTCAGATCCCTAGGGGATCACTAAAGGAGATGCAAAACAATGAACCTGCCTAACAAGCAACACTTCTAGGAACAGGAAACTCGGGCTCTGTGTGTTTATAACTGATTAGCAAACCATCAAAAAAATGCTGAATAACAATTTGGTAATACTGATTAACAGTAAGATTTAAAAAAAACTAGGACATTCTCAGGGTTTAGAAAAATTAGACTCTTAATGCATTACCTGTGGTTAAGAGTGTGAATTTAATTCACCAAGTGGGTGTTTTTCTGAGCTGGTGCAAGGTCAGGGGGCCAGTCGCCAGGTCAAACGGTATGTCCCACCTACTTGTGTTTAGTCATTAGAGTGGCAGAGAGAAGGGGCTGGGGGTATGCTGGTGGTGTTGAAAATCACCCTGGGGGAGTTTTTACAGAGGAATGTCTCGAATATTGCCTCCTCTCCGCTGAATACTTGTCTTCCCCTCTCGGCCCCAACCCCCACACCACAACCCCCTGGGTGTAATCAAGCGGTCTGTGTGGTCATGCAATCTAGGCGTGACCAACCCCCCTCCCACACATCACCAGGAATGACACAAAGCAGTGAGACCTTGCCCAGGCTGCCCCCACCCCATCCCACCCCTCTCAGTCGCAGTGTCACCCATTTATCATGGCTATGGGATAGGGGGGTTGGGTGCTGTCCAACCGAAAGCAAGCCATGGTTTCACCTGAGCTCTGGCTTGGGAGATGATGGCCCCCTGTAAAGGAGGACGTGGGGAAATTTTCTGGGAGTTAAGAACTTTTTTTGGACTCTCCTACTGCCACAGCTGCAGATGCTGCTGGTCCTCTCTTTAGACTGAGGCGAGAGCCCAGGAATATTCAAGGAGGAGCCGGTGTGGTGTAAGTGTGGAATGAGGAACTCAGTGGCGTGACCGGTGGCGTATGCTTATCCTAGGCATTCATCTTAAGATAACTCACAGCTCTGTTTTCATAGCATCTAATCTCTCCAAGTGATGTGACAGGACTTGGGTTTGGATGCTCAACTTGCCAGCACTAGTCAGCAGAACCAGAGAGCTTGTTGGATAAATAAAGGAGATAGGAGGTTGATAGGAGGTCAAAGACTTACTGAGATTCCTCTGTGCCAGTTTGTTGTGTGCCTGGTGGTAGGAATCTCCCCAGGCGAAGTCATTCACGTTTGAGATGAACACCCAAACCAAAATAGACATCGAAAGTGAGCACTACCCATCTCACACACAGCAGTTGCCCTTATATTTTTAGTCATGAAACCACCCTGTTACCTTCAGTTCAGATGAAGTGCCTTCATCTGTTTATAGTAACTGATGTTTGTCAATACCCAAAGGTTATATTGTCTTTTCAGTGATAGACACTGCATATGGTAAAATGAAGCAGTGTTTTACTAATAAACAGTAACAGAGTGAGTGAAAATTGGCTGAAGTGTTTCCATATGCTGTAGGTCTTGCTCTCACACCAAGGTGACCTGTGATTTCCTCCATCTTAATGGTCCTCATTAGTGCTGGTCCAGGAAGGGTGCTTGTAATGAGCACAGGCACTGCGGTGGGTGGCTCTGGTCAGCTACTGACCTCGGCTGTGTGTGTGAATGACTGATGTAGCTGAGCCTCATCTGTGTCAGTGTGGCTTGTGCATCGATATTTCCTTTTCGCAGACACACACAAACACACACGGTGTGCACATCTCCGTTCATCTGTAGAGTTGAGACAGAACGCTTCATCGTTTTCCTCGCTCGTCCTTTCATCATTCTCCTCCCTCGTCCTTTCATCATTCTCCTCCCTTCTGCCCAGGCCTGGTAAGCTGTTGTACCAGTGCCCTTGGTCGTCAGTCGGTTGCCATGGCGCCGAGTGCCCCTCTTTAGCATGCAGTAAATCCCACTATGTCAGCTCCGTCTGTGCCACGTCCACAGCGTTGGCATTGGTATTAAACCCAGTAAGCCTTCCACAGCCTGGCATTGGTATTAGCCCCTGTAAGGTGTCCACAAGCTGGCATTGATAAAAACCCAGTAAGGTGTCCACAAGCTGGCATTGATAAAAACCCAGTAAGGGGTCCACAGGCTGGCATCGGTATATTAAACCAAAGTAGGTGTCCACAGGCTGCCATTGGTGTATTAAACCCAGTAAGGGGTCCAGTGTGAGCGGAACCAGCTAACCAGCATCACGGGCTGGGTTGGTCACGTGGACATGCCCATCAGGTGTTTGAGATTAAGCTGTGAGAATGAGAAGGGCCATATGCTAGTTGTGTGTTTCAGGTGGAGCTGTGTGTAAGAGAGGAGGAGGTGTGTGTGTGTGTGTGTGTGTGTGTGTGTGTGTGTGTGTGTGTGTGTGTGTGTGTGTGTGTGTGTGTGTGTGTGTGTGTGTGTGTGTGTGTGTGTGTGTGTGTGTGTGTGTGTGTGTGTGTGTGTGTGTGTGTGTGTGTGTGTCTGTGTCTAGTGGACTTTTCCCCTTGAGTGAGCAGGGAGTAAACAAGCGTAGTGTTTTCCATGATTTTATGTCTCTGCCTCTTTTATGTGTTGCTTCCCCTCGCAGATGAGCAGTATTTAGTTTGCCTGAGCAAATGTCAAAGGTGTAATCAGTCATCATAAAGTGTTTCAAAAACACACACCCAGACGCACACACACACACACGAGCATGGTTATAAATGACTGTGTGTGACTGGGTGACATGGTTTCAGGAGGCAGCATAAAGCAATAAACTCTCCTTGTTGTGTGATCTTGGCAGTGACCGCGTGTGAGCCCACTGCTATGTCTGCTGCCGTGGCGATGGACCCCTCCGCGGGAGATGCCAGCTACCTGCAGTCCTGCGGGGTGGAGGACAGCGCCCCCTCCCTTGAGGACGTCACCGCGGAGTCCGCTGCCAAGTAAGGAGCATTCATCTACTTCACCAGGCCACCTCCCTCCTCTTCTTCCTCCTACTCATCATCATCCATCCCCGAGCCATGCCCTAACCCCTCTCCTCTTCACCCTCATCACCCTCTTCCTACCTGCTGCTTCATCTGTCTAACTCTACCCAGTCTTTCTTCATCCTCCACCTCCTCTCTTTTTCTTCTGTGTGGGTGTGGGTGTGCCTGTGTGTGTGTGTGTGTGCATGTCTGGATGTTGTGCTTATCTATAATCTATATCTTATCTATCTTATCTTATATCTATATCTTATCTTATCTCCATCTATAAACCTGAAGGCTCTGCAGGAATGTAAAAGGTTTGCACAGATATCTATTGCTTTTGGCATGAGTCCAGCCCTGTTGTGGTGTGGATCTGTGCCAGATCCTGACCGGATATGTCCCACCACGACCGGCAGCTGTCTAGGCGACTGTCCTCTGCCTCTGTACTCATGATAAAGATGTCCCCAACTGAATCATGTATGGAGCAGGTTCTTTTCGAATCTATTTTAGCATTACGGCTGTCGTGGCCTATTACAAGATAGAGTAGGGTTGCAAGGGTCAGAATTTCCCTAAAAGCCCTCTGTGTACCTAATGCAGTTGTGGATGTCATTTCATCCCTGAGTCTGCTGCCCCTGTTGGTTTACAGAGCAGGAGGGGATTCCCCCAGGGCTGATATTGTTGTGTTGCTAGCTAGCTAACCAGCAGTGAACAGGATTCTGGGAATGTCATTAACGCCCCCTCCCTCTTTCCCCCCCTGTTTTCCTGTGGACTTTCCAGCGAGTCGTCAGAGGAGGAGTCTGCCAATGAGAGAGAGGAGGAGACCAACGAACCGATCACACACACACAAGGTGAGTACCAACACCAGCAGAGTGTACACAATGGCCATATCTCTGTCACACGCACACGCACACACGCAAGCACACACACACACACACACATACACACGCACACACGTACACACACACACATATATATACACACACACACACACACACACACACACACAAACACACATACACACAAACACACACAGCGAGCAACAATGCCAGGATTATGTAGGCCACATATATCACCATATAACTACGCCCCAACAGGTGCAAACAGTTTAGCCGTTGTGTAGCCCTCCATAAAAAAAAGGAAACGCACACACACACAAAGGCAAATGATCTTTTATGTACTCCTTCGAACACACACAAACACAGGAAGATGATTTTTTTATAGCCCCTCAAACACGCATACACACAGGCAAATTACTTTTTTATATACCCCTACACACACACCCACATGCTTTTCTAGGTCACATTTTGTAAATCCTTTACCAAGTGTTAGATGCCAAGACATGTTTGACAGAACACAAACACAGTAAAGCATGTGGCCTACTCTAAGCACATGACAAAGCTGTGCCTGGACTGAAATAGCCAGATGGACAGCACATCACGCTGATCTGTAACACCATGGCCTGATTATGTTCTGAGCGTGACACAGCTTTTGATGTGTGACTCACTTCTGGCTCACCCCTCGGGTGAGGTTCACATCTCGCAACACACACGCACACGCACACGCACACGCACACGCACACGCACACACGCACACGCACACACACACACACACACACACACACACACACACACACACACACACACACACACACACACACACACACACACACAGGGGAGTGTGTGTGTGTAGGGGGACATACGGGTGCTGGGCTGTATGAGGGTGGTGGAAGGCAGGAAACGGGTGCCTTAGATCAGTTCAGGGTCTCTTCCTGTTCCTGTCTCCTTGCTTCCTGTTTCCAGTGCTGAGCTCAGGCCAGCCATGTCATTTCCTGCTGACGACCATGGTTAAACAATGGGGGGGGTGCGCCCTTGTTGGCCTAACAGGTCTGCTCAGCACTCTGTAGTGGACCGGACCCAACACCTCTTATCGAAGGCCACGGAGCCTCACCTCACAGGAATGTTCCTTTGTCTTCCGCCAAATCTCAGCCACCATATGAGTGTTGCTCACCATATCACATCAAGGATAAACAGTGCGGGCCAGTAGAGGTTTCTTATCGCTTCACTTTTGAGTGAAATATCTCCCTGTTGAATACTACCACTGTAGGGTGTGTACAGTCTGTGTGTTTGCTCTGGCCTGGTATGTGGTTGACCTGTGTGCTTTGTAGCCCCTGATGTTAAAGCACACAGTGCACTGGCTCCCTCATAGGTGTGTGTAGGTGGGTGGGTGTGTGTGTAGGTGGGTGTGTGTGTAGGTGGGTGGGTGTGTGTGTGTTGGTATGTGGTTGACCTCTGCTGTGGAGTGCTTTGGCTTCCGGATGGGCTTTTGACCTTGTGTAAACACACCGTTCAACGGCACGGTAGCCACAGAACAACACTGTGCCCCCCCAAACACACACACTCCCATCCCAGTCCAGAAACATGACATTCCCCTGCCTGCCGGAATCCAAAACAACACAGCATTCCCCTCCCTGTCTAAATCCAGAACATTCCACTGAATTCAGAACGTTCTGCTGGCCAGTTCCTCCTCCACCAGCTGCTGCTGATGCTATGGTTGTTGTTGTTGTTTTTGTTGTTCAGGGCTACACAGCAGACTGACCGATCAGGGTCAACACACCAAACACACACTGACCCATATGTGGCATGACTTTACTGTGCCTGATTTGCACAGATTAGACGGCTTTAGTCGCACACTTGGTCAGGAGTTGCCTTTTAATCTGTTATAAATGTGTCATCTTTGTATCTTAGCATGTGCAGTTTTAACCATTGAGCCTAACTTGATCTCCAAAAGTTTCAAAAACTTTTTTGGAATGTTTCATATGTATTCATTCCCCAGTTTTATTATTCAATGACATTTCAAACACATGCAAATGGCTTAACAGATGGCACAGTAGCGTGCCAACTTCTCAGTCTGTCTCTACCTATAATCCCATAATTCAGGTGTGCTGGCACCTTCCCTGTTGGTAGGGAAGTTTTATGGGAGGAGCCTACAATTAAAGCAAAACAGACAGACTGGGTGTGGGTGTGGGTGCTGATGCAAGGCTGCACTCATGGTTGTCCCTGGCTGATGCTGACATCACAATATGAGTCATGACGAATGAGTAACAACACCTGAAGAGGAGGGGGATTTTAAGGCTGTGTTTTTGTGCTGATCTAGTATTTCTTGAGTGCATTTAAGCATGGGGGATTTTGTGAGCAGTACAGTAGGTATGTGGTGGGATGTTTGTGTGTGTGTGGGATAATAAGTTCTGAGTGTGTTGGATGTTGTGAATGAGTGTAAGGGGTTAGACCTCCCTCCCCACCATTCCACTCTGGCTATGTGCACATATTAGGGCTGTAACGATATTGTATCGAATCGAGACACCGCGGTGCGCAGGCCCACGATGTTGTATCGCGACAGACAAGACAGAACCACGAAATGCCCTTCAAGGTTTTTTTTTTTTTTTGGTGTAGGAATAAAAACGAATTGGGTGAACTATATGGACTGCTTATATCACGGCATATTAGGTAACTAGAAAGAAGCAACGAAGAAGAAGAACTGAAACTGAAGAACTGTTTCGCCTCGCCGGAGTTCAGAGTTCAGAGTTCACAGCTAGCTTTACGTGTAGAGCCCCTGTCTGCTCCGGTGACTGCATCTCCCAAAACAATAAGGATTGCGTCAGGTTAAGAAATGTCTACATTCCTGGACCTTCGAGTTTAGGCTTACCCGACAGATACGGTAAGATAAAATAACTTAAGAAATCATCCTCCCTGCTTTATTTCGTTGTGGAACGATGCAGGTGGAAAACCTGACGCGCAAGTTTTACCAGTCATTGTAGAGCCTAGCAAAACCTAGCAAAACTGCTGTACAAAGTTATCATAGTAGTCCTATGTCTGTAATTATCCGAGACGGATAACTCTAGCTCTGACTCGGAATTGACGCATAACGCCACTGCCTCCTCCAAAGTGAATAACCGGCGTCTTTTCGGCGCAGTCATTTTCTTATTCTGGCTAGCTTTTCTGAGGTACATGCAATAACAATATCTGCTACAAAACAAGATGTGGCACGAGAACGAGGGAATTGACAGTAATGTAAACAAACAAAGTGTAAACAAACATGGTCAATTGCCTACTTTAGTCAGCTATGAATATGCGCACGAACACAGAATTAGTCTGAGCCACAGTCAAGGGGACAGCGCTTAAAACATGACAATATCTCAAAATAATTTCATATAAACATATACATTTTAATACACAAATACGTTCTTTATACTCTCATTGACTAGTGATTTGTATTTATAGTTCAGCAACGTCAGTTTTCGCAGTTACAGGTGTATTTTGTTGTCGGGCGCAATGGGAGAATATACGACGGGCGTTAAAGGGCGCTATGGTGGTTATTGGGTTAATAAAATAAAAAATAAAATCATGGTTTTTTAAAAATAAATAATAATATCGTGGGGTGTATCGAATCGTGGCTCAAATATCGTGATGCGTATCGAATCGTGAGTTAGGTGTATCGTTACAGCCCTAGCACATATGCCTTTCCTAATGTAGAAATCTAATGTAAAACCTGACTAATGTGAAATCGACTAATGATGACGACCACCTGTTTTCCCAGCAGCCACTGTGGCGCGGCCCAACTCCCTGGCGGTGGCGTCGTTGGAAGGCTCGGGGCTGTGGACGACGCGCGGGGACGGCGAGGTGAAGTTGCGCATGTCTGAGTCGGGGCCGGGGGCCGAGCCGCCGCTCACGGTGCACCAGATGTTCCACGCCACCGTGGAGCGCTACGGCAGCTACACCGCACTCGGGTGGAAGGACGGCGAGGCCTGGAAGACCATGGACTACCGGGAGTACTACCAGCAGTGCCGTACCGCCGCCAAGGGCTTCCTCAAGGTGTGTGTGTGTGTGTGTGTGTGTGTGTGTACCGTATGTGTGTGTGCACCTCAGGCCTCCACCCCAAAAGCGTTCTCTTAAATGTCAAATGAGAGGAACTGGAAACAAGACTTGCCTCGTTGCGATTTGAGGTCTACACCGAAGAAGTGAAGAAAGTAGAGTTAAGCAGCATTGCTGCGTTTTATTATTGGATTGTTTATGAAATCATAAACGGGATGTATATGTATATAGTTGGGGACTATAAAAAAGGAAAAAGTGAGGATAAAGCAGCAGTGCTGTCTTTAAATGAGGAGGGTGATTTCCTGGTCTTTGTACTGCTTTTAAAGCAAACGCTGGTGACATGTGGAGGAAGTAGTCGTATGCTGAGAGGACCAGATCATATCCAAGCAGATAAGCAGAAGGGAGAAGGCCTAGATGTCAGGAAGAGGAACAAAACGGCCATTATGAGCTCTGTCTGTGGGTGCAGGAATGCACTGTAAAGGGGAATGATTCTGCAATATTGAAAGCTAACCTTTACTGTGTGTTTGTGTGTCTTTGTGTCTCTGCGCATCTCCCCACAGCTTGGTCTGGAGCGCTACCATGGAGTGGGCATCCTTGGCTTCAACTCCGCTGAGTGGTTCATCGCTGACATAGGAGCCATCTTGGCAGGGTGAGCACGTAGTCATGGGTGTGTGTGTGTGTGTGTGTGTGTGTGTGAGTGAGAGAGAGAGAGAGAGACACATGAGTCAGGTGTGTGTGCGCAGGCGTGTGTGAAACATGATACTGGTGTGCATGTCTTCGGTCGTCAGCTGAGCCTGGGGGCACAGACACCTGTGCTTTCCTCAGTGTGAACAGGTCGGGCCTCAAGGAAACACGGAGAGACATTATGCATGTGCGTGAGTGTGTGTGTTCTGCAAAGCAAAGCCACACACTGCTCCCATTCCTCTCCGTCCTTTTGTCCTCCTAAGCGAGGCCCATAGCCAACAGTGAAGCATCTTTATTTAGATAGCCTGAGATTTGGTCTTTTTGGCTGGAGTGTTGGACTGCATCCAGATCCATTATAGGGTTTTGTTCACTTAAGCATGTTAAACACACTTTCCCTGGTTAGTGGCTTAATTCACCTGTGTTTGTGTGTGCACTACACACTGTATACTTGCACCTATTCATGTGTTTACATATGTGTGGTGGTGTGGGTGCCTTATGCATGATTGACCTACACTTAAGATGTATGTATATGTGTGTGTAAGTGTGTGTGTGTTTTTCTATGGTTGCTCGTGTGCATAAAGTATGTAGGAAGTTGAAATTGTTTACAAGTGTTTAATGTTTCCGCTGGTGGTTGTGCAGTGGCTTTGCCGTGGGCATCTACACCACCAACTCCCCAGAGGCGTGCCAGTACGTGGCGGAGAACTGCCAGGCCAACATCCTGGTGGTGGAGAACCACAAGCAGCTGCAGAAGATCCTGCAGGTAAATGGCCCACAGCCCAGAGAGCTTCTTCAAGCCTCACTGCCACTACACCTAAACATCTAAAGAACCCAATTCCTGGAAGTGTGTCCGTGTGTTCGTCTCCTAATTGTGTTTGTTTATGTGTTTGTACGCTGTCATTTCAGATCCAGGACAGTCTCCCTCACCTGAAGGCCATTATCCAATACAGAGACGAACTCAAGGAGAAGAGACCAAACCTCTACACAGTATGTGAACATTATGCACCTCTTCCTGTACCCTGCATGGCATGCCATGTGTGGTATTTGTGCTTCCGTTTGTCTTCATTAGTGTGTAACAGAATGTGTCTAAAAGGTGCATTCTCACCCTACCTCATTGTTTTGATTTCACTGGGTAGGCGAGTTTATTTTCTGTCTATATTCTCGTGTGGATTCCCCAGTAGTCTGTGCTGTGGTGCTACGTGACTAGCCTCAGGTTCTGTACCTAGCGGTGTAAAAATGAAGTTAACCTTCATTTCAAGGACTTGTTATAACAACACTCTTGTGCAGCTACCATGGCAACAAGGACTTCGTGTTCTTGCTCTTTCACAATGCGATTCTTGGGAAAGCATAGTTTACTGTTTGACGTGTATGCTCTGTGTCGATGACTACACTGGTTATGTGACCCACAGTGGGCGGAGTTTATGGAGCTGGGGAAGGAGGAGCCAGAGGAGGAGCTAGACTCCATCATCTCGACCCAGAAGCCCAACCAGTGCTGCACACTCATCTACACCTCCGGCACCACCGGACAGCCCAAAGGAGTCATGCTCAGCCACGACAATGTAAGAGATGCCACAGACCACCCCATAATAATCCCTTACACACTCGGGTTACCAAGGTACCTCCAGTCTAAAGGAGTCATGGCCGGCCACGGCAACATCAGGAAATCCTGCAGACACCCCATAATAAACTTAAAGGAGCATTGCTCAGCCAGGACAATGTAAGGAGGCCCACAGACACCCCATAATCCCATCAGCAGTGCCCACTACCCATAGAGTGTCTCTGTTTAAAGCCTTAGTCAGTATGTTTCTATTTGAGGAATCTACGGGAAAAATGGGCATAGTCACAAAATACAAAAAGTCAGAAAATGCAGTTTATAAGTTTGATTTTTAGATCTGATTTTATAAATAAAAGCTATTTTAAAATGCTTCTAGCTCGAGACTATGCTCTTTATGATTACTTTGGAAAAAGCTGGGGTTTCAATGCAACCATTAATGGGGGGACTAACTTGGAAAATGTGGTATTGGCCCTCTGCCCGTTTTTCGCGTGGACTTCTAACATTTTTTCCACCCACACAGCCCTTATTCCCCCCGCAGTTTAAACCCCACAATCTTATTTTGTCCCCCACTATCCACACAGCCCCCACTCTCTCCCTGTGTGGAGCCCATTAGTCCGTGCACTGACCCCTCTCCCCTCTGTTTGCCCTGCAGCTGACGTGGACAGCGTTCGCCACCGGCCGCAACGTGCGCCTGGCGCAGGCGGAGCAGTCCCAGGAGGTGGTGGTCAGCTACCTGCCCCTCAGCCACATCGCCGCACAGATGATTGACATTTGGCTCACCATCAAGGTGGGCGGGGCCACATACTTCGCCCAGCCAGACGCTCTGAAGGTGAGTTTACTTGAGTGTGTGTGTGTGTGTGTGTGTGTGTGTGTGTGTGTGTGTACTGTATGTTGCTGTATTTGCCTGCATACTGTATGTTTGTGTGTGTGTGTGTGTTTGTGGTTTCGTCGGCAAGTGGGTGTGCAGGGTCCTCTGAGGCTGGTCTCCACAGCACTGCCCCCCGCCTCCCTGCCCCCATCCCTGTGGGCTAATCTTGTTAGATTAAACCTGCTGTGTAGTCCAGTTCAGCGGGAGAGTAACGACCCTTTGGCACAGCTTTAATTGGCTCCATTAGTGGAGCTCTCCCCGCCCTCCCTCCCTCCCTGAGGAGTCCAATCAGGATGCAGCATCCACACTTCAACTTGATCTTGATCTTCAGCAGCACTCCAACAAACCGTTGTTTACACTCACAAAACACACTCCTCACTTCTGCTAAAACCATATTGTATTTATCCTTACCACAAACACACACACACACACACACCTTTTGGCTTTGCATTCGTGCATATATATTGTATTTGTCATTTATCATGTCTTGGATGATGGAGGCAATTCTGTGTCCTCTATATGCACAGTCATCCTAACCAACTTCCCTTTGTAACTCAAATGTCACATGAATCTATAGCTGTATAAAGCACCAAATGAAGCAAGTCCCTATTAATGTCAAAGGGTGTTTGGTGGAGTTGGTCAATAGTTCATACTGCATAGTGCCCTTTAACTCATTTAACCCTGCTGAACCTGCTGGCCACTGCTTGCACACAGTCGTCATTATGCAACATTACAACATCAGTCCACCCATCTGTCCATATTGATTTGTGTGTGTCTGTCCCAATGACATGATGAAACCCAATCTAGCACACAGGGCGCATCGTGGCTGTGCCACCCCAGGTCACGTTTCGATGACCATAGTGGAGCAACATGGCATGATGTGCAATAGCCAGAATTACCTCATTTTGGAAAAGTTATATAAAGTGCTTTGTACTTCGCTCCCATCTCCTGTCCACTGTGACATCAATCTGTGTGTTAATCTGCCCCCCTGTGTGTTGATCATTGAATTGTGGGGGTGAGTGGGTGGACAGAGAGAGCAGAGGAGATGAGCACTTTGTCATGAGATACTTATCACTCTGCCAATCACAATCAGCTGCACATGATCATATCTACTGCAGAGGACTGGGGTGATTTGCCGTCATGTCTGACCTGCATGAACTCGTGATGTAGACTTCAGATGGTTTTTAGATTTGATTTCCAGATAGGTCTCTATGGTGGTCTGGTGGTCTACTGGTCTACTGTAAAACATTAAACCTGCTGAACCTGGTTTGCAGCTATCTCTGGTGAAGGCCAAAGACATCATTCACAGTGCAAAGTGTCAGGCATGAATGTCTGTGTGCTCTGCCTGCAAGAGTGCACAGACTAATGTGCACACACTCATGAAGATTATTAACACGTGCACACACACACACACACGTACACAGACACACACAGATTACTAACACACATACACAGAGAGACCACTGACAGGAGTCCCGGACTCGTGACTGCCATCGTCATTGATCTGGTGATGTCCTGACTGCCGTGGCCTGTCTGTCTGTCTGTCTAGAGGCCAGCTGGAGCTGTGTGTGGGTTTGTGTGTGTGTGTGTACGTGTCAGTCCTCAGGCACTCGGTTATCCTTGGACCACGGCGACTTGAGCTCATACACCAACCCACCCCTGCCACAGTTTGAGGGCCCATGCAACAGGGTGGGGGTGGGGTAGAGTAGGGGTGGGGGTGGGGGTGGGGGTGTCATGGGACGGTAACTGTGCTTCGCTAATGTGGCTTGAAATGATATTTGAGAAGTTGCACATGTGTACACGCGCATTTTAACCCCACACTTGGACATGCGCACACACACACACACATCATCCCACACACTTGGCCTCCACGGTCAAACATTCCTTTCATAGAAAGTCAGAGCAGCTGTCTCGTGGGCCACAGATCCTCCTCTCCCTGCATTTGTTCCCCGAGCTTTCATTTGCTGTGTGTGTGTGTGTGTGTCGGACTGAGACAGAGTTTGTCTCTCCCAGAGGCTCTCCTCTCTGTGTCCTCAGTCATTGTGTCTGCACTTTGTTCATTTCATATTTATTCATTTATATATAAGGACAGTGGCACATACAAGGTTATGTTCATTAATGTGCAGTGTTGGCCAGCAAGCTAATTCTTAACTGTAGTTGTTGATGTGGCATGATGTTTAAGTAACCATGAATTGGCCATTTGTTTCTAAAGCCAGCAGAATAACATTTAAGCATTAAAATGAGTCCCTTTGTCTGCGATATGTCTGCAGTGTGCCCTGTGCCTACGCTGCTGCTGTGTGTGAGGTTACTGTAGTTCAGATGGAGAGGGTCAGTCAGGATGACTATACAGCTCTGAGCTGTTACACATTAAATGTTTAAAGTCTCTTATCTGCGTGCAAACATTGACTGACTCTACTGTCTGTGTCAATTTCTCATCTTTTACTTGCCCCCCCCATCTCTCCCTCCCTCCCTTCCTCCCTCCCTCCCAGGGCTCTCTGGCGAACACGCTGCGTGAGATCCGGCCCACGGCGTTCATGGGCGTGCCGCGCGTCTGGGAGAAGATGCAGGAGAAGATGAAGTCCATCGGGGCCAAGTCCTCGACCGTCAGGAGGAAGGTGGCAGCCTGGGCCAAAGACGTGGGCCTGCAGACCAACCTCAGCAAGATGGAGAGGTAAGTCTGCTCCCTTCACACACACTCTCTCCGAGGCCCACACACACACACACACACACGCACGCACCTCCATGCGCGCGCGCACACACACACACACACACACACGCACCTCCGTGCGCGCACGCTCGCTCTCTCTCTCTCTCTCTCTCTCTCTCTCTCTCTCTCTCTCTCTCTCTCTCTCTCTCTCTCTCTCTCTCTCTCTCCCCCCCCCCCCCCCCCCAAGGCCAGCAACTCATCCTCCACCTTGACTCATCCTACGCTTCCCCTTGTCCTAAATAAATAAAAATGTACCTGCCTGAACTGAAAGCAAGTGGGCATGGTAGGAGTTTAGTGTGATTCATAGCTCGGTGGAATGAAGGAGAAGTGTTGATTTTGGTGTTCAGTAGAAGTAAATTATTATTGTGTTTGCCATTTTGGATACATTTCTAGTCAACTTATTTATTTTAAAGTCAGTAACATTTAAGTAAGAAAATTATGATTCTAGCTTCTTTTATTTTTTTCTGGTTTCTATAGTCTCCTGAGACAAAAGTATTTTCAAACCTTTTCGACGTTTTCTCATTTTACAGACCAAACAAAAATGTAATCAACTCATAGTTGCAGCTTGTTTGTTGTAAGCAAGGAGAGGTGTTATGATATTTAAACACCACTGCAGTAACATAAGGTGCCTGTGAGCTCACATGATCTTCCTCAGTATTGCAAATAACTTTTACAAAAGTTCATCATTAACTTGTTAGAAAACTGCAGGCAAGTGTGAACTTATTGCTACCATGGCTGTGCCTCTCAATATTTGAGTAGGTGTGTGTGTGGGCATGCATCTCGTTTGGACCTGTTGCTATTTGACTTGTGCAAAGGGAAGCAGTGCGTGAAGTGAAAGCAGGTCAGGTGCAGATCATGAGGGGGCTCTTAGCAACCCTGCTAGCACAACGTGTCACACCACTGACTGCACCCACAACCAAGAGCTCATCTTGCTCTCCTTAGTGTACTTCACACTAACATTTAGACCTGTGTGAAAGACTTTGCAGTTGGCACTCTGCATCTTTTTAACAGGGTTCCCATGGGTCAGGGAATTTTCTTGCTAACTTGCACCTGCTAACTTAGTTTAGGCAGACATGACAGGGAAATGACATTAGTCTGATTGGGTATAGATCCTAATGGGCAAAATGCATGCAGCTCTATGTGGCATGCCACAGTCCTCTGTGTAGTTGAACAAACGGTAGTGTATGTATTCAAATGAATATACTCATTATTGAAACAAATCAAAGTAGAGTCAGTCTGAGTGTCCTACGCTAAAACTAAAAATGTTATTGGACATTCTTTATACAGGGAGTCATGGAAATTCTGCTTTTTGGTTAGAGAAGGTCATGGAAAAAGTTATGGAATTTTAAGCCTGACTTGGAGTGGGAAACCTGTTTTAAGGCCTCTTTGTTTTCTTTATTTTACTATACAGGTATTTCTTTAATGTAGTTTTTTGTGTATATATTGGGGCAGCCGTGGGCCATAGGTTTCATTCTTATACCAGTGTATGACCAGCATTCTCCTTCAGTCTCATCAGTGGCTGAAGTGTCCTTAAGCAAGGCATCCAACCCCACACTGCTCCAGGGGCGTCTGTCCCCATACCTAATTCACTGTTAGGATAAGGGCATCAGCCTAATCTAATGCGTATATTCCCCTGGCTGTTCCCATGTATTTAACACCATGGTCTTTCTGACCAGGCTGTGAGAATAAATCGATCGGTCCAAATTTAAATGACTTGTGTCTTTTAAGTCATATTTTTCTCTCTGGCTAAAACTGCCGGTGTGTCTCTTCTGGGCCCCTGCAGAAATGGTGCGGTGGCCAGGAAGCCCCTGAACTACCGTCTGGCCAAGAAGCTGGTGTTCCGGAAGGTGCGCAAGGCTCTGGGTCTGGACCGCTGCAGCAAGTGCTACACGGGCGCCGCGCCCATCACCAAGGACACGCTGGAGTTCTTCCTCAGCCTGGACATCCCCGTCTACGAGCTCTACGGCATGAGCGAGAGCACCGGCCCACACACCATCTCTCTGCCCGACGCCTTCCGCCTCACCAGGTACCTACGCACACGCACGCATGCACACACACACACACACACACACACACACACACACCATCTCTCTGCCCGACCCCTTCCGCCCTGCCCGACACACACACACACACACACAGTCTTACTGTCTGACACCTTCGACTTGACCAGATGCACACACAGCTTTTTAAACACAATCGAATTTCTCAATACCTTCTTCTGGACAAGTGAAATATCTATATATACGTTCATGTGTATCCCATATGACTAAAGTGTGTGTGTGTGTGTGTGTGTGTGTGTGTGTGTGTGTAGCTGTGGGAAGGTAATTCCTGGCTGTCAGACTAAGATAGTGCAGCCGGACGCGGAGGGCAACGGGGAGATCTGCTTCTGGGGCCGCCATGTCTTCATGGGCTACCTTAACATGGCCGACAAGACTGAGGAGGCACTGGATGCTGACGGCTGGCTGCACTCAGGAGACCTGGGCAAGCACGACACACACGACTTCCTCTTCATCACCGGGCGCATCAAAGGTACAGGCCTACACACACACACATACACACACACACACACACACACACACACACGGGACTTTCTCATCACCAGACACATCAAAGTTACACAACCACACCCACATATACATATCGCACAGGACTTCCTCTTCAGCCCTGGAGACATCAAAAGTGCAAGCCTACACACACGCACACACACACACACACACACAAAGTGCAGGATTAATCATACACACACCCACATACACTTTTTGCTTCAAACACAGAAACACTGTGCTGTCTTTATGTGCAGGCCTGTTGGATCTACTCATGTGCTTAACTGGTGTGTGTGTGTGTGTGTGTGCGCGCACTACAGAGCTGATCATCACAGCTGGGGGTGAGAACATCCCCCCCGTGCCCATCGAGGACGCTCTGAAGGAGGCCGTGCCCCTCATCAGTAACGCCATGCTCATCGGGGACAAGAGGAAGTTCCTCTCCATGCTGCTCACCATCAAGGTAGCGCTCCTCACTGCCCGTCACCACTGACCACTAAAACACCACCACTTATGTTACCTTCAAGGCACAGTGAGTGTGTGTTGCCATCTCTCTTTACTGTCTAGTGGCCTTCATGATTACAACTGCTGCTGCCTACTCACACTGCTGGACACACACACACACACACACACACACACACACACACACACACACACACACAGGACAGACATGTGCATTGCACAACACTCAAGCTTGGAATGAAAATCAGTAAAGATAGTAAGAGGCCGCTGAAGCCCGGGGTAAAGATGGCAACCAGAGATTAAATCTCTTGTAAACATCTTATCCGATCACTGACATGTCCGCATCAATCATCTGTTGGGGTCAGGTCACACAGATTAGATTCGCTATGCTGATAAAACTGCTCTTTCCCAATAACTTTTTTATATATCTCTTCCTTGGAAGATCTACAGGCTTGTAAAACTAGCCTAATCTTTTCAAGGCTGTACTGCCACCTTGTGGTCAAACGAATCATTATTTAAAGCAGCACCAACATTTAAACTGTTATCTGAAAATGGATATCAGTTAATAAGGCATTATCAGATTGCAGTAAACAGATTAGATTATGCAGTTTATGAAATTAAAAATTGTATTTTACAAGTCACACTGATTTATCAGCCAAGAACATGGAATACCGGCAGCAATGCTGGCTTCTGAATGTTATTTTTTTTAAAAACACACACACACACACACATATATATTGTATAACATGCCGCAGTTGCATCGTAACAGGCCCTGCAAACTGCACTTTTCTTGTGATGTTTTTAAAGGGGTCTGGTAATGTACAGCTCTACCGCTCATGGTCTCCTGACTACAGTAACTAGAGCAGGGAAACGCATCCAACTATACAGCAGTCAGGCATGGGAGGGAGATTGTAGAAGTTCATTTTTGGGACATGCCCTTTGAGATGCTACTGTACAAAAACTCATTTTTTGAAGTGATTATCAGATTTCAGACATTTTTAGCCATGGGTGTTCTGGCCTTGAGTTTAACGTGTGTGTGTGTGTGTGTGTGTCCCTGTCAGTGTGAGGTGAACCCCGAGTCGGGCGCCCCAGAGGACGAGCTGACCCCCGAGGCACTGGAGTTCTGCCGCAAGCTGGGCAGCAGCAGCACGCGCGTGTCCGAGATCGCGGGCGGCCGAGACCGCCTGGTGCACGCCGCCATCCAGGAGGGCATCACGCGCATCAACGAGCGCGCCACCTCCAACGCCCAGCGCGTCCAGAAGTGGACCGTCCTGGAACACGACTTCTCCATCACCGGGGGAGAGCTGGGTAAGGGTCGCGGACACACACACACACACACACACACACAGGGAGGAGCATTAGTTCTTTATACATTTCTGTGCCTCTGCAGTGCCTTAAAGCACTGCATAATTCGACATGAATGACACAGACTCAACTTTTCTCTTTTTTTTTTTTTCCTTCCCTTCTGTTCTCTCTCTCAGGTCCTACCATGAAGCTGAAGAGGCCAGTAGTGATGAAGATGTACAAGGAGCAGATAGACAGCTTTTACAAAGAGGTCCCGAGCCCCACCACCCCAGATGCCCCGCTGCCCCCCAAATAAATGTGTGTGTGTGTGTGTCAGTGAGTCGGAGTGAGAGACCAACCTTTTGTGTGCTAGTCTCCTTGTCTCCCACACATGCAAGCACTACGTGTGTGCTTGTGTTTATCCTGTCTATATGCGATCCTCTTCCCCTGTTATGTTCTGTGGTGTGGGCTTTTTTTTTGCGTCATCTGTGTGTTTGGGGTTTGTTTACATTTGTGAAGTGGATTTTTTTTTTTTTCTTATGTGAAGGACATGTCATAAGCCATTGGTAAAACATTTGTAATGATTTGATTTTTTTGTTTGTTTTGTTTGGTTAATTTGATGTATTTATTTATTGTAATTATTCTGATGAAGTACACAATGTCTGAATTGAGCCATATCAAAAAATGTTGTTTTTTTTTTTTTTTGCTGTAATAACCATAGGACAAATTGCATGAAATCCAAAGCTATATGGACCTAACAGAGATTTGAGACCACTGATGGAAATGTTAATATCTCATATTTATTGTTTACATTTAGCCAAGTATTTACTCACGGGTGTATACTATACTTACATACAGACATGTATTTGGCCAAATGTTCTCAAAGGGATTCTGTCAAGTCAATGCCAAATACCTTTTTGGGAGAACGTAGTTTGAAGGCTTTTACATTGACATCAGTGTCTCAGCACTTACTGGGTGAGTTTTCAGCTCAACAAAACACATCAAATACTATTTCTTATCTGTGGAGATCATAGGGAAATTATTGTGTTTTTTTGTTTGAGTTCCTTTATGTTCTGGTGTGATTGCTCTCTAGGTGCTGGTCAAGTGCAGGCGCAAGCCAACTGGCCAGAGCTCCCACCAATCAGATCTTGACAGAGAGCAGGGGCCTTGAACAGGAGCAAACCCCTAACACCAGATCATTTAAGCCATAGACCCACAGTCATAGGAGTTTGTTATACGACATGAAGCCAACACCTTCTATCTGAGCTGTTCTGTAATGAATTTTGTGTAAAAAAAAGCTTTAATGTTGAGCTTAATTTGTAAATACTGACATTTTCTTGTGTTTAAATATGTTTTGCATACCAATCTCTGTTCCCTGTGATCTCATTTGCATCTTGTCTAACTGAGGATGTCGTGCCTACCTGACCCCAGGTGTGCCGCCCTCTGCACTTGTCCGTCATAGACATGTCATGTTGTATCATCCTCTGGACAATCTAGTATGAGGAAGTAGCATTCTGGACAGTTCGACCTTGTTAGACCTTCTGGAAATTAGACCTTGTGTCAGTCTTAAGAAGTTAAACCAGTGAAGAAGTGAATGTTTCGTGTGTATTTGACTGCCTGGTTTAATGCACTACTGTAACTTGATGCATTACATGATAACCACTTAGAGGGCTCATTCATTTTGTCCTCATGCAGTGCCTCCATAACCTGGACTAGATTAAATAGGTGACAGGTTGTCAGTTTGGAGAGGATTGAAATCTGGACATTTTGTATATAGCCTGGGGGTTCCAAGGTCTTGCCTGTAATGCATAAGCCTTTTTTTACCCTTCAAAGGATTTTGTCACGTAACTAGGTCATGCATTATTTATTTGCATCTAGGGAGCAGTCTGTTAAAACAGACACAGTACCATTGTTTGAACCCAAAGAGCATTTTTTCAGGTCTTATTACATGATCACAGTACAGTAAAAAAGGGCAATAGCCCCCCTAGAGAAGGTGATTTAAAACATATATGTGTACAGTGTCCACTACAACTGTAAATTGAAGAGGGTAGGGTGTTGGGCCTCTGAATGTGGGTATGAAGGTGAGGCAAACCTCTTGGGACTAATGTTTAATCTATGACAACTTCATCGGTCGTCTTTTGGTCATCTTTGCTTGTAGAAAATTATCGAAGGGGATGGAAGGCTTAAACGACACGAACGATCCTGACATGAAATATTTTTGAGAAATTGTGGTCTACTTCTACAGTCGCCGAAGATCACAGCCTTACAGACACTTGTTTGCCTTCTGCAAGGAGAGGGAAACACGCCGATAAAACTAGCCCGAGAGGACTCGTGTTCACCTGACTGCAGGACAGATGAGCTTGTAAACACCGTTGGGTGTGTGTTGAGTGGTCGTGCATGTCATTGTCAGTCCCTTGGCCTTGGTACCGCTGTGATGAGTCACTGGGCCTCTGTGTGCGTATGTGCCTGTATACCGACTGAGTGCATGAGCGTGTGGGCTCTAAATGGAAATAAACCTGATTTACCCTGATGTAACCTTACGTCTCCCTGAGTTGATTAATGTTATTAGGTATTGTAGGTAAATGAATACACTGATGTCTGCAGCGTTGTGTGTTGAAAACTATTTAGCAATTACAGATGCAACAAGTATTGATGTTTAAAGTCTCCGTTTTAGTTTATTTCTTCACGAGCCTGCGATACCTCTAAATGTTTACAGGTTTTCAAAATTTACTCAGGGACTCTATTTTGGCAATTTGTGAGTCCTGGTAGTGAGGAAAATGGCCATCCCCATAAAGCTCTTCAGTAATTGAAGTGCCCCAAATCTGGTAGTCGGACTAATAGACAGTTGGCTTGATTTTTGTCTTCTAGAAAAGATAAAACACACCAGCAGATGGCGCATCCCAAATTATCAGCCGCGGCTGTAGCTGCGCACTGGACCTCAAAAGAATTAAATACATTTCATTCCACTGAGCTCATGTCCAGCACTTTTTCTCCATGGTCCAGGTGAAACTATACTGATGTTGTCAGGCTCAGGAGCAGCTTGGTACGTCGCAATCTGCTAAATGTACTGACGCGGTCTAGCACTTGTAAGGCTCTTCAAAGTTCTTTAAACTTAACATCACAGTCTTCTTCATGCTGAGGTGATCCCTGTTGCTTCTGTGCTTGCCTTACCACAACATTCTCCATGAGTATGCAGCACACTGCGAATAATAACAGCTAGCAGCCCTCCTACAGTTTTTGGGCTCTCCTAATTCTGGAGGATGTTTTTCATTTTCTGGACAACTGTCAAGTCAGCAGTATTGGCATGCCTGTGGCCGGGTGTACTGAACCAACTAAGAGATGCACATGTATAGCCTGATGTATGAATAGGCAAACATACAGAGTTTTGGTAAATCACTAGCTTAGGTCTGGCTGTACAGACCCTAGTTATCAAAAAAACAAGAAAATGACCAGTCTCCAATGACAGTACTCGATGACTTTATTACTTATATGATTTAAAAATAAAAATTAAAATAACATTTTGTCCTTGATACAACTTGCAATGCCATGGCCACATAGTGGCCCTGTATGCCAAGTTAAATAACACAAGATCCCACTGTTCAGCGAGCCAGAACACATGAACCCTCCCGACACGACCCCCCACCCACCAACCCACCCCCACCCTCAGCCCCCCTCGGATAAATACAGCCAAGTCCTCCCCTGGCACGGACACACAGGACGAGTACTGACACTGACACAGACACAACCGATCGATCGCCACTTCCTCGTCCACCCCGGAGTGTCTGGGGACACCCAACGATACCCCTCATGCTGGTACAGTCATACGGTCCTCCACCGGCTGACTCATGGGCCACAGATGAGTAACACAGATCCACTGAGTAGAGGGAGTTGAGTTCTGCTGGATGCGAGCATTGGTCCTGGTCTACCTAGACTTCCTGAGGTGGCCTCGGCCTCGACGCCGCTCTTCCTCTTCAGGTAGTGCCAGGCGTCAGGCTGGGGAGGGGTGAGGGTGAGGGTGGGGGTGACTTTAAACAGGAATCCCAGCCCCATCAAAGGGCCTGTTTGAAATGACTGGCTGGCTTGAAGCAATGCACTCTGGACTTGAAATAGTGATGTTTTTGGACAATCTTGTCTGAACCTCACCATACCACATGGGTGGGTAGAGTGTAGTATCTTGGCGTTCGGGCAGGACTGTCCCAAACATCACCATTTCAAGTCCAGACTGCATTGCTTTTTAAGGCAGCCACTCAACCAGCCAGTCATTTCAAACAAGCCCAACCTCAGGGGAGGGGAGGAGAGTGAGTGTGTGTCAGTCAGCCTGCCATGGTGTCACCGAGCCACACGAGTGGACCAGTAAAAAAAAACGCTGCCACATCCTTTTGAGTCCAATTACACTCAAAAATACCGTAGGACACACGCAACAATAACATGAGAAATCCATAATGGAAACAAGACTTTTTTTTCTCTTGGATACGCATCATGGACACCTCTGTGAACGCACAGACTCTCTTTGATCAGTGACCACTAGTCCTCATGATGTCGGATGGTAGATAACTATGAACACAATACAACATTCCTTTGACACGCACCGCTAAGGTCTAAAAATAACAGTCTGTTTTCAGATGGACATGTTTCTGATGGATTAGGACATAACATGCCAGTACAAAATAAAAAGAAATTCTTTTTTTTTTTTCTTTTTTTTTCAGTTGGCAAAAAATTTTCAATCAATACCATATTGCATGTAAATAGTGTATAAAATTCTTAAAAAATACAGTTCAGATAATTACGTAAGTACTGAAGTCACCACAGCCAAAAGTGCAGAGGTACATAAATAAAACCAGTGGGGTTTTTTTCTGTTCAGGGAACAGCTCCTCAATCTCATGACCCAGCCACCCCGTCCCGCACCCTGACCGGGAAACGACCCCACGCCCGGTCAAAGGGCAAAGTTCATGAACTCGGACTTGGAAGTTAAAAGTTCACACACCAACAAAAAAAAAAAAAAAAGAAAAGAAAAAAAAAAAAGGACAGTACATCTTTCGGTCTCTTGTCCTCCTGGAGTTCACCCTCACACACCCTCTCTCCTTCTTTCTCTCACCCATACAAACGCACACACACACTCACACACACAAACGCACACAACTGCGCACACACACACACACACAAATAAACACATATGTCTGCTCAAACAGTGGCAGTCTCAAGGATTAAAACCATTCATGTGTTGTGCCAGACTTGATGCATGAAGATCATAAGGCAGAGATGCTCCTGCCCCACATCGCAACACTCAACACCACACACTCCACACTCAACACCAGCGCTGTCAACAGGACACGCTTTACACGGTAATCCACATCTACACCAGCAATCTGCTTACACACACTACGATGTGTGTCTGTGGGGTGTGAGTGTGTGTGTGTGGGGTGGGATGGGGGGGGGGGGGGGGGGGGGGGGGTTGGTTGTTCTTTTTTCTTCAGTCCAAGCAACACAAATCTTAAAGCTATTAGCATCAGAATAAATAGAGTGGAGGGAAAGGAAGCAGACAAGAGAGGAGAGAGAATGAGGGGTGGGGGGTGGGTGGGGTTGAGGTGGTGGGGGTCATGGCTGAACCTCAATGCTGGAATCTGGATTTTAGAATTATTCTCAGGGGGTGGAAGAATATGACTGCTAGTGCTTCATTTCTCTCCCTCCTGCTCACACACACACGCACGCACACGCACGCACACACACACACACACACACACACAGACATACAGACACACACACACACACACACACTACAAGCGGAGCAGTAGTGGAGGATGGACATGGATTCTGAGCCAGGACAGGCCTGTGGCCATGATGTGACCATATATGCAGCCTGCTGTCCCATTGCTTAGACATGACATCACTGGTAGCACTGAGGGGTGATGCCAACCCGTCGCTTAGATATGACATCACCGGTAGCATTGAGGGGTGATGCCAACCCGTCGCTTAGCTATGACATCACTGGTAGCACTGAGGGGGTGATGCCAACCCGTCGCTTAGATATGACATCACTGGTAACACTGAGGTGTAATGCCATCAGGCAAACTAACCAGAACTAGTGAAAGGGCCTTCATGACACACCAGCAACACTGATATAAAACACACACACACACACAAACATACATATACACACACACACACACACATACAGGACACACTAAGAGCACTAATGAACACACACACACACACACACACACACACACGTTGGGCTTACAAGAGACTGGCCGTGCTGTACCACTCTTATGGACCTGGACTTGGACCAGCTATGTGTGTATGTGTGTGTGTGTGTGTGTGTGTATGTGTATGTGTATGTGTGTGGTCTAACCTATCCCCCGTCCACTCAGCAATCTGCTCGCACACTGTCTGAAGGGAGCTAAAAAGGCACTAACATCTAGCCCTAGAAAAATAAAAGGATACATTCAATTTTCTCTCTCTGCCTAAAAGCCATCCCTTAAATACTTTGAGCACACTGGTAGAAAAATAACATTTTAAAAAGGTCTGGCCAATTTCCTCTACTTTCAAATTGTGATATGGCTCCATTGTTTTTGTGGTGTCGGGGAAGGTGTTCAGTCAGTGATATTCCCACCCCACCCCTCCACCCCAGTACTTAATCTGGCCCTCCCCACCCCCACCCCTACCCCCTATCCCTACCCAAAAACCCCACCCCCCGCTCTCACATGACAACCCTTATGGGGACATGGGGTACCATGAAAGGACCTCCAGGGATGAAGAAACTCATTATTAAAAGGCATGGAGGTGGATCTGACACACACATGCACGACTCTTTCACTCACACACACACACACACACACTGATACACACAAAACCAACAGAGACAAAGCCACAGCAGCTTGTGTTCGAGCCTTTCCGAAAGCACATGGGGTAGCTACCCTTAACACACACACACACGTGCACACACACACTTACACACACACACACACACACACACACACATTCCTTTTGCTCTTTCCTCTCACAGAGAAAGATGCATGCACAAAAGGGGACAGGTGTGTGTGGTTGTTGTGGTTGTTGATGTTTGAGATGTCACAGAGCTTAAAACAGGTTAAAGTACACCTGTGCGTGGGTGTGTGTGTGTGTGTGTGTGTGTGTGTGTGTGTAATGCTTGAGTATGTATAGATATGTGTGTTTGTGTGTGTGTGTATGTGTGTACATATGACTGAGTGTCTGTATCGGTGTGGATATTGGTATGGGTGTGTGTGTGTGTGTGTGTGTGTGTGTGTACGTGTGTGTGTGTGTGTGTGTGTGTGGTGCTGGGTGTAAGGGGGTAGCACTGGAGGAATTCAAGCCATGTCAGGTGAGGTGTGTGCACACAGGCTTCCAACTGTAGAGACAGCCCTGGCAGCCCCCCTGCCCTCCACCCCAGCCTCCCAGCCCCCGTAGGCCTCCCTAGGCCCCCAGCCCTCCCTGGCCCAACCCCCCATGGCGCAGTGCTATGGCGGTCTTTTGGGAAGAATCGTTGGAATGCCTGCCCTCTGGGCTCCAGAGTGTGCAGGAGCGTCTCTGAAGCTGCGTTCCTCTCCAGTCCTTACGTCCCTCCTTCCACACTCACTCTCTCTCCTCTGTTGTCCACCTTTTGGGTTCGTTTGTTCCTTTCGCTCTCCCTCGTTCACTTGCTCTCCCCTTCCTCCTTTTCTCTCCCACTCTCTCTCTCTCTCTCACGTTTCCCATCATGCCTCTCCGTCTGTCCCCCTCCGCGGGCACCTGGGAGCAAAGGAGAGAGAAGCCCGCCCCCAACAGGCTGTCCGTCACGTGGGCGTGGCCTCCAGGTAGCGCTGTAGTTTACGGACGGTCGACTCGTCCAATGAGAAAAGGTCAAAGTCAAAGGTGGTGTTGGTGACGTTGAAGTGGCCCGTCTCCTCGATGAGGTTGACGATCTAAAGGGGAATAAACATAAATCATTTATATACAATCTGAAGCCCAATTTATAGTCTAAGCAATAGGCGTCGCTTAAGGAAATTTGACACAAGAGAGACATTTCTATCTGCTAGGGTGTAGCAGAGCTTGTAGCATATAAAAACATTTGAAATGGTGCAGATGTTTTTTCGTATTCTGACTGGATGATCAGAATCAACATATCGTGTTCTGAAGTGAACTGGTCACGCACGATGTGTTTTGTTCAGACATTTTTGGACAATTGTGGTTTCTGAAGCTTGGTTGCCCAGGACAGCTACCCACCACAGGTGTTTGTTACTAGGGATACAACAATTAAAAACTCAAAGTCCACAGGTGCTCCCCAGAAAGCAAACACACTTGGCACAAAAAATAAAAACACTGACCACACCTTTACTTCAGTCACAGGCATAGGCACAGGCAGGCACACACACACACACACACACACACAAACACACACACCTGCTGCAGGACGTTGCGTTCCCTCAGGTCCATGAGCCGGCGATGTAGGTCGACCAGTTCTTCAGTGTAGGCCTAAAGCACAGGCACAGAAGAGGACAAGAGCTTAATACACACAAACACACACACTGGCATGGTTCCTCCTACCACAGATTTATAAGTCATTCAAACACATGCAAATAAAAAAACATCACATAACCTGCTCATGGAACACAGCAGCATTAGGACTGACACCTGGCACATCATCATCATCATCATCATCACCATCATCACCATTATAATCAATACAACCCTCTAACTTTAGGGATGAGTTCAACATTCACAATATGTTGCAAAACAGCTGAGAAGGCAATTCTTCCACCATTTCAGAACACGAAATTGAGCAATGGCTTTTCAAATCCACTGCAGGGCTTTTTGCACATTGTTGCTAATAGGGTAAATCCCTAAACCATCTACCAAACAGAAAAAATGTATACCCTGGTGTAAATTGTGGCACAACTTTGTAACCAAACACATCGTTTAATAAGGAAAAGTAGCGAAATGTGCAAATGGTTGTGCTGTTGAACTTGCCCCAGGTGTGGACCATGGACAGCAATCATACTGTCAGCCAGCAGGTGAGGATACACTGCTGTAGGTATGGAGAAACAGCTGCAGGTGTTGTGGCTGGTGCTGTCAACTTAATAGACACAGCTGCAGGTGTTGCAGGTGAAAACGCACTGCCACAGGTGCTGTGGACTAGCAGCTAACGACAGCACTACAGGTGTGTGTGTGTGCAGTGGTTGAGCAGCAGGTCAAGAGAGCACTGCTGCAGGTGTTGTGTGTGGTGCGGTCAAACCTGCAGGTAAAGGCAGACTGCTGTAGGTGTTGTGGGTGGGGTTGTGTGTTTTGGGTGGGAGGAAGCTGGCAGGCTGTCTACCTTATCGTATCCCTTCTTGAGGACCTTCTCAGGGCGACAGCAAGGGTCAGGGCTCTTCCTCCCGGACACCTGCACCAGGGGGAGGGAGAGAGAGAGAGAGAGAGAGAGAGAGAGAGAGAGAGAGAGAGAGAGAGAGAGAGAGAGAGAGAGAGAGAAGGAAGAGAAGAGAGAGGTGGTGAGGGGCGAACCACTTGTTTCCCGTCACTGAAAAAACAAGATTGAAGTAACCCTGTTTTTATTTCTACGTTTTCGTGACTAGTGTGTTGTGTGGCGTGGTATGGGGTGGGTTGTGCGTGTTCTGAAAAATTTGCAGAGTAGCATGGTGTAGGGTAGAATGTGTACTGTGCTGTAATGTGTGTGTGTGTGTGTGCGCCTGTGTGTGTGTGGAATAGCATTGTGTGGGTCCGGTACAGTAGCTGGTTGCCGTGTGTTGGGAGGTGTGTGTCGAGGTGTGTGTGTGTGTGTGTGTGTGTGTCGAGGTGTTGGGTGTGTGTTGGTGTGTGTGTGTGTGTGTGTGTGAGGCCTAATCTCACCTTGTTCATGGAGGTGCTGTGTTTCTGTGGGGGGGGCGGCAGGTCTCGGCTGGGTCGGTGTGGCCCATCACTGCTGTCGCTCTCGCTGTCCATGCTCAGTCTGGAGGAGGTCAAAGGTCAGAGCTAACTCAGGTGACAGCCACTTAAAACAGGAACCAGAAATAGCACTGATGTGTGCAGCATTCATCCTTAAACTAAACTTCCAACTTTTCATGGGGACCTCAGGTGTGCTTTTTGATGAAGCATCACTATAAGGGATTTTACACCTGTAAAGTGTAATGGCGACTAAGGCTACGTTCAGACGTGATGGTTTTTTACAACAGAAAACACCTGCCCTGGGTGGTTTTCGAAGAGAGAAAAAAAGCCTTCCAAAAAAGCACGGGGGCGGTGCCTGGCAGCAGCCCCATCATAGTCCGTAAACGCTAACGGTTAGCCTAGCTTGTGGTGTGAGCGGATGAAAACAACTGAAATTAATACCTACAGCTGTGTTCCAAAAGCCCCAAACGGTCTCCTTGTGATAGACGTTGTGGTATGACTTATTTGCCATGTCATATAGCTCTGTGTGCTCACTTACGAGTACCACCAGTTGTTCGGTTGGAATTTTGTTTGACTTGAGAGACTTTATTTTCGCCGCCATGTTTCTTCTTTGAAACTACAGAATTGCTGTCGCTCATTGGTCAGCTGTCAAAAAAGCACCTGACGTAGGGGTGAGTTCAAATTTCTCAACTTGAAAACCACCCGGGGTGGGTGAAAAAAAGCACCAGCGGCGGCGTTTTAAAAACCACCCAGGATGTTTTTTTAAAAAACACCCTGTACCATAGGAAAATAAGGTAAACCATCCACCGACGTCTGTTAAAAAACCATCACGTCTGAACGTAGCCTAATTGTTCAAATTGTTCAGAGCCCGTTGATGCCCAAAGTGACACACAGACAAAAGGCAATTGAAGCTCGTTTTACCGATATATTTGGCATTTTTTTGTCCTAACAACAGGACACTTGGCACTGCACTCACTCGTGTCATAAGCAAGACACCAATCAAATATGAGCTCAGTGGAACGAATGGTTCAAGAGGTATGCTTGGAACAGTCAGTAACACACACACACAGACACACACACACACACACACAAAATGTTCTATGTATTTATAGATGGATAAACAAAACAAACGGCATGTCCAGCCAATATCACTGCTTGTGTCATTAGGGACCTACATGCTGACCTAACTGAAGAGTACAGATCACTTATAGGATTATAGGCTTGCCTGTCATTTAAAAAGTCACATCCCAATCCTTGCTGAATACCGTTTTATTATTCTTACCTGAGGCAAGTGCTTCATGGCCATTAAAGCAAGAGGCTTTCAAAGCGGTTTCTGACACACACTACAAGAGTGGCTGCAATATCCGTCTCTAATGTCTACTGCAGTGTAAATCAGCTGCCAAAGGCCACAGTATATTTAGACGGCAACAACAAGCACATGATGAAATTTACATCATGATTGTGGCATGCAGAGGTCGCCGTGTGCTTCGCTGTAAGGCCTAGCGTGCCTCCAGAACCAACCTGGATCCTGTACATGGTCCTAGTTTGTAGCTATGCTAGCTGCTAGGAGCTTCCAGAAGTCTAGACTAGAGTTTGCAACACACAATGCAAAGTAAGTGAAAGTGATTCCCATGTATCACTGTGATCACACATTGCACACAACGAAATTTAACCTCTGCATTTAACCCATCACACGTGTGAGCAGGAGGCAGCCATGACAACGGCTGCCCGGGGAGTAGTGTGTGGGGATGGTACCATGCTCAGGGCACCTCAGTCATGGGGGAGGATGGAATGTGGAGTGTGGGGAGTTGAACTTGTGACCTTTGAACTTCTGACCCTTTGGCTGCAAGTCCAACTCCCTAACCTCTAGCCCAAGACTGCCCCTAAGTATAAAAGTACAAAAGTATACAAGTCTTAAGAGAGCGCCCACCTGGAGTCCCGGTTAGTGGGGTTGTTCTTCACCGGCGTCTCCTCCTCCGAGCTGCTGTCGTCATCGTCAGACTCCTCAGACTGCAGGTCCTCAACCATGGAGCGCAGAGGACCTGAGAGAGGACCGCAACTCTTAGCTGGCGAATTCTCACACAATGACACCCCTCCCCATACACACACACACACACAGTCCAACAACTCACTACAGGCCCTTATTTAGACCAAAAAGTAACCAGCAGTATGGTGACACTACAGCACTAAGTTAGGAAATGGTAACTGGCCACAGGGATTATCTGAGGACACTGACAGATTCAAGCACAACTCAGTGAGTTGAACGTTGCATTTTCACTCTGCACAGAACAGGCCTTCACATTTTAAATTTTGATAGTAGTCTGACATTGAGAATAAACCGACATTGATGAGGCATGGGAAGTTTGTAGAAAGAGAGAGAGAGAGAGAGTGAGAGAGAGTACTCGGGTGTGTTTGTATTAGTAGTGTAGATACAAAAGGGAAACTAAACATTATATTCACCGCATAGTCTCACACCTTGAGACAGAACCACAAATCACACAAGCATCTCTCATCTCACACTCATAGTCAACACCCACCCCCCAACACAAACGGACAGAACACACAGACACACACACAGACACACACACAGTTTTTAGTTTGGCTCACCTTGCCCTTGTTTCTGCAGGGGCTCAAAGTCTGAGTCAGAGCTGGAGTCAGAGCTGGAGCTGGAGTTGGAGGGACTGGAGGGAGCCGATTGCTGTATAAACACACACACAAAGACACACACGCACAAAGACACACAGACACGCGCACTTCTATCAGGTTTGGTGCTTAAAGCAAGGCAAGGCACAGTTCCACTGCAGGCCATTAGCTCCTTGTGTCATGGCTGCAGTGACAGTACAGACCAGCGCTCCTCACACAGACCACACTGAGCTATTCATATCTGCTTAACCTCTATAGCAGCACCGTGTGTGTGTGTGTGTGTGTGTGTGTGTGTGTGTGTGTGTGTGTGTGTGTGCGTGCGTGTGTGCGTGGGAAGAGGTTTATGAGTGCAGACAGTAACAACTTATTCTACACCAATGGGACCACAATAAAGCTTTGCAAGCCTCCTGCTTAAAACGGTTTTGAATTTAGTGTCTCATTAACTCTACACATTAAACTGCCTAAAATTACACATCTGCATATTCATTGTAAGCTTCATGTAGCATATCTGCATAATGTTCATAATGCCCAACTGCATCTTCACTCTGCTACACACACAAATCCACAAACCTCAGATTTGGACGACGCCTCATCCTCCGAGTTGGAGTCATCCGATTCCGGAATTTTCTTGTGCTCCTTGACCTCAGGGGCGTCAGACTTGCCTTTGGGCCAGCGGCCCTTCTCCTTGGGCGGCTTCTTCTCGGCGTAGGAGGGCGGGGCCACGGAGGAGGACGACACGCGAGGGGAGGTGCCAGCGAAGCCCCCGCCCCCAGAGCCCTTGGGCCCGTCCGGCGCGCTGCCCTTCTTCTGCTTCTTGGTGCTGGGCTTGGGGGACTCCACGGCCGACGGCCGCTTGCTGGGCGCCTTGGCGTCGGGGGGCAGCCCGCCTCCTCCCCCTCCTCCCCCTCCGCCTCCCCCCGAGCCCCCGCCCCCTCCCTTGGGAGACATGCCCTCCAGCTTGGCCTCCTTCAGGGTCAGCTTGGGCTCCTTGAAGGCCGCCTTGGGCAGCACCTTCTCCTCCTTGCTCTTCAGCTCCGAGGGCTTCTTGGACGACGAGGAGGAAGAGGAGGAGGAGGAAGGTGGCTCGCGAGAGCTCTTGCTACTGCCGCCACCGCCACCTCCCATCCCGCCCCCGTCGCGGTCTCCGTCGCCCTTGGAGACGGCCTTGCTCTCCGAGTCCTTCCGCTGGCGCTCCCGGTGCTCTTTGGCCAGCTTGTGGGGCTTGGGGCCCTTGCTCCCCGTGCTGCCCTCTTTACCAGGGTCCTGCAACCCAACAACCACACACACACACACACACACACACACACACACACTCAATCAAAACAAACAAACAAACAAAACAGATGCTCCAAAGATCTCACAACACCAACAACAGTCACTTTGTGCTGGACAAAACAGGACTGTTGTGGTGCTAATTGACACGCCAACACAACCACTTTCCCTTTTTCCCTGAGCTCTTGCAATACAACGACGACACACATGCAACACCCTCTACAGAGCACACAACCCCCATAGGTACATGGGTTACACACGCACATCCTCCGTTTGTGCAGGCAGCTAACCCAAAACAGATGAGCACTGCTTTGTGGAATCTGTGGATAAGCCCGCCTTCCCAATACAACACCTCCATAAGCACAAGCACTTTTATCACAGCCAAAGCTGGTCAATAAGTCATGCCCAGAGGGCACTATGCAGGTCTTTTGTTCACCTTCACAGGGTCTCTTTCAGTTAGCGAAACGTGTAAGTGCGCGTACCCTTCTCTGGGCCTTGCATGATATATGAGAGTTGCTGCTCTCCCATTGCTCAGTCAGGTCACAGGCAGCAGAGGCACACAGTGGGCTGGCCTCTTTACATCGGGGGAAGTGCTACCCGACACCGCGGGGCCAGGACAGGCCAGGCTGGGCCGGAGCAGCAGACAGTGTGGATCTCGTTGTTAGAGAAAATGTTACAACTGTCTTCAGTTACTGAAACAGGACGAGGCTTTCACCTTGGCTGCCGTTGGGTGTCTGCGTCCAATGGGAGCGATTCTGTTACGGCTCCGCTGGAGAGGCCCATTGTGTCTGACTCAGCTCCGCTGCGCCGGTAGCACCTGAGCAAGCTCTGCTGCCTTTTGAAAGTGAGCCCCAACAGCAGCTGACAGGGAATTTGTCCCTAATCAGAACAGATTGCTTATTGCAGTTGTTTGGGTGGGGAGTAATGATGCCTGACGAGAAGTACCACACTTGAGCCTGTCCACTGGAGTCTGAGCATTTGTCACATTCAGCCGAAAGGGACTGTAAAGCTATAAAAGGCTTTAGTTGCTGCATATCAAAGTGTTATCTTTAATGTTCTCTGTATCAGCACAAAAGACTTTTTTTGTAGGTCTGATTATAAAAGGGACTGTCGTTACACCAACCCCCCCAGGGATACGAGACAAAAACGTGCCCTTCGTCTCTCAGCTTTTGCGAGGCGTTAGCAGAAATGGGCCTAAAGGGCTTCCGTACTGACCTTCGACCCGTGCGAGCTCTTGGTCTTCTTGGGGTCGGAGAAGGCGGAGAGGGGGATGGTGGGAAGCATGGGGTAGTCTGGGCTGGGCCTGGACACGGCCTCGGCTCCCTCGGGAACCACCTGCATCTGTACACACACACACACACACACACACACACACACCCCACACACACACACCCCACACATACAAAAAAAACACATGCACACAGAGAGAACACACATCGAAAAGTCAGACAGGAAGCTCAAGGCAATCCCATCACCCTAACTGCTCTACAGAGATCAGGGTGGTCTCCTAATTGTGTCCAACATGCCACATTTTGTCTTCCCACACAGAGAACCACATGTTTATTCTGTTATGACACAGGCTAGTAGATCCATGATTCAAAAACATACAGCCTAGTAGTTATGGATCTCTATTATTTACAATAGACAAGTATTAATTACTGTGAATACAATCATTACACCTAAAATGCTGCTCATTGCCCCTCTACGGCTTGTCACACTGCAAACCAATAGCTGCGGGGTTTATTTGAGTTTTATGGGCCAGGTTAACCAATTAGAACCTTTCTACTGCCTACACGAGACACATTAAGCATTAATGCGCTCAGACAAGCATTAAAGCAACACTAAAGCACTTTTCACCTTCGGTCGCCCTACAGGTTGGAAACTAAATTGTCTAAACTCACATTAGTGACAATAGTGTTGCTATAACAAACCTGCTATTTAGAAAGCTATTTATATGACGAGCTTAAAGGTGAAACAGAATGGTTGAACAGGGTTTTGACTCATGTTCTGTGGTGATATGCAATAGAGCTTTGGTTGGATCTGTAATGCCTCAGAAGCTTCCTAAAAACCTCTTTCGGAAAGCTATGTTGCATGACATGCAAGCTCCTGGTGCTGACTGGCTGCCTTCACTAACAGCATCAAACGCTGCAAGAAGCCAGGTTGATATTATCCTAGGTTTGCTAAACTGACAGAGGTGAAATGGGCTGGGCAAAGTAACAGTCTGTGGTTAAATGAAATGGAAATCTGATTAAAAATTAACAGCAGCCACACATCTCGTGCATTTCTTTCAGCTGGGAGGAAATGAAAAGTTTGCACGCCGCATGCACACCTAGGAACGTGGCTTGCCATTTCGCCTTGGGATTCACCCATTTCCTGGTGAACATTTCTAAAAAAGGGATTTCTATGAAACGGAGATGTTCAGAACGTCTACCACTTTTCGTATGTTCTTGAATATGGGTAGATTAGCGTTTTTCAACAACAAGGTTTTTGATTCTTCGTCATCTTTAATGTAAATAAAGACATGAGGCTGGTAATTACAACGCTATAATAACATTATACATTGTGGCGAGTCGGTGCCTCTTTTTTACAGGTGAGGCAAATGCTATATGGGGGGCTTAATATAAAAAGACATATGGTTGGTAGTAACCTGTATGTATGCTGTAACAACACTTGTCACATGTCAAAACATTAATGCCCCAGATAACTGAGCCGCAGTTATCACAGCGTGAGTAACCACCACTATGACAGTGAGCTGTTGGCTTGTGCATCTCCTTGAGGTGTTGTGAGGAAGATCATTGACATGCATACAGTACAACACTCCCAGCTTGTAACCATCACACTAACCCAGAGTCCAGTCCAGCCCACCCTCTACCCCTGGTCCCTGCTTACCCCTCCAGCCTTGATGAGCTTGCGGCGGAATTCACTGGTGGGGTTGTTAAAGGTCAGCTTCTCGCAGCGCAGGTGATTGACAGGTGGGTTGCCCTCCAGGTTGAGGAAGAGGTCATAGTTGAAGCACACCTTCTTTGGCTCTTCCTGTAGAACATGTCAATCACAGTGTACACATTACAGATGAGTATTGCACAACTTCACAAACTGTAATAGAACTACAGACAGCAGTGTGACATTACAGACAAATCATCGTTTATCATAGCTGCCATCTACACTTACAAACTACATACAATATGAATGATAGCACAAGTGTTTTAGCACCATGTGTTTGTGTACCAATTTGTGTTCTTCGTGTGTGCTCTATGGACAGGGCACTGACCTTGTTCTTGAAGTACACCTCGATGGGCATTAGGAAGCCTGCATAACCCGACTCTTCCACTTTGTAAGGCGGCTCCTTACACACTGCAGTCAAATAACAAACACACACAACAGGGATCTTCAACCTCTTAACCCACACCATCAGACCGGGAGCATTACCTCTTTACAACCAAAATAACCATACCATTTCAATGTAAACAGATACATTCCAACTGTTTTGTTTACAAAGTGAGTTTTGTTTTGTTTTGTAACTGGTAACAATGCACATCAGTGAAGAACAGCATCTGCCTCTTTTGTGGTATTCCGTACAAAGTGACTCATCCCACCAAATGCCACTGCAATCATCAAAGTGGCGCCAGGCAGTGACTCACCTCGCTTGGGCTTGGGGAAGCTTTCGTGCAGCCGGAAGACGACCTTGTCCACAAAGTGCTGGATGTCTCCTGTCTCGGGTCCGCGGACAAACACCATCCAGTCGTGGGTGAAGCCCTCCGACGTCACCTTCTTCCGCAGTTGTGCCCTGTGGCCCAGCTCAAGCTTCACCTGGACCGTACACTGCAAACAGGACAAAGCACATGGGTTACATACACACACACACACACACACACACACCAAGATTCACCTGGACCATACACTGAACACAGGAGAAAGCACATGGGTCTCTCTCACACACGCACACATTTCACCTTAACTAGTGTGCAGTGACTAGAGGAATCCCCACCGACCATACACACACCGAACACATACAGACACTTTTAGGACTGCAGACTAGGCAGGAGTAAAAAGAGTTATGGGGCAAGTCACTCACACACACACAAACAAACAGACACAGACACACAGGCCTTCAGCCTTACTGACATTCTATGTCCAAAGAGAGTTTTAAATTGACAAAATGTTGTACTTTGTACAGGAATGTTGGGCTTGCTATTGCTATTGCACATTTCATCTGACCATCTTTAAAATATGTGAGCTAAATCATTTCTGAAACCTTTCCTTTCCCCCTTATGACATGTAATTAACAAGAGGGATTTTATTCAGGAGAGGGTCAATATGTTTTCGTAACCTCATCAAAGACCCAAGCTAGGGCAAACCTGACATTAAACAGTACTGTAATCTATTGAAAATGCACTAGATAATAGCTATATTATAAATGTCTTAGCCGTGTTATGTGGTCATGATTGGTTTGTTAGCCTTTATATATGCAGTTATGGTATGAATCTGTCAGCCTTGATGTGTGCAGTTAGCCGTCAGTATGAATGCGTTAGCCTTGATGTGCTCATGTCACCCTGTAAAAGAGTGAACTCACTCCACACCCGCCCGTGTCCTCAAAACAGACGTCTCCCAGACTGACTCTACTAGCAAACAGACTGGCCTCACCAGCAGCCAATTACAAAGCAGCATGGCCATGTGATGCCCACCCCCAGCCCACTGGAGCATGAGCTGGCCAATGGTCAGAGACGAGCCTCCCTGGCACACAGGCTCTGGCGGGCACAGCTGGCGCTCTGCCAACGCCAATGCCATTCGCCTCCAGACAGAAGTCATCACACTGTGGGCACTAATGGCCACCCGTCACCACACCGTGCAGGCCCAGACGTGCAGGTGGGGGCAGGGGCAGGGGCAGGGCAATGCACCGCCGACCACAGGCAAAGCATGACCAAGTCAGTCTGAAATACCAGCCCTGCTGAGGTCCCACACTAAATACACACTGAGCCGAACACCCACTGCTCCCCTGAGCTAATGACGCCCCACTCACGCAGTTACCAAAAGGCCGTCTCAATGGCAAACAGACTGCAGACTACAATCCACCCTCTTCAGCCCACAACCTGTATCTATACAGACTGTTTTTATCTTGTATCTTTCTCATTTACTCACCACATCTTTCCCTTATACAGTCTGTTTTATCTCGTACGTGGACTGCATCTCTCTCGTACACAGTCTGCATCTGTACCCTATATAGACTGCTTTTATCTCCTCTGTAGGTTGCATCTATCCCTTGGTGGACATACGGAAAGGTCAATGTGAAAGGTGCACCTGAGAGTTCTTTCTCTTAAACACACTCCGACGCTGTTGATTTCTTTGGATGCAATCAAAAGTCGGAGGGGACAGAAACAAATGGCTGACACACTCCCCACCTTCTTTTCAAAAACAAGTCAATCACTAGCCTTTAGGGATAATTACAGAGGAAGAGCGGAGAGCACAAGAATAGCCACCACTGCAAAGATCTCACAGACACAAACAGCTCTTAATGAGATGCATCTGGATCTGTCTGCAGCCGAAGCGTGGCTCTG
This sequence comes from Setipinna tenuifilis, assembly GCA_030347295.1. NCBI lineage: Eukaryota > Metazoa > Chordata > Actinopteri > Clupeiformes > Engraulidae > Setipinna > Setipinna tenuifilis. Next base: position 20,867,178 of record CM059276.1, read on the forward strand.
AAAGCCCACATGGAAGATACACAAGATAAGCTTGTGACACATGTACACTGGATCATACATCATCTCATTACAGGGCAATCAAAACCGTGACCCCATTGCTATGAGCTGGTACAGTTTTCAAACATTAAAGGATTGGAAAACATCCTTACTTTCTGAGTTACTACACAACTTAAGCCATTGGAAGAGAGAGAATAACACAGTAATACCCTTCAAAGGTCTCACCCCATAAAAGTTAACCAAACGTTTCTTGTGTCTTGGGAGTGAAAGCTGCTCATTTCTCTCCTTCAAGCCAAATGTATGCCACAAGTCCACACAAAAAAACAGTTGTAAAACCACACAACACAATCGTTTTATGTGAGCAAACTCTGTACGCCCTGACATGAAAGCGACAACGCAGCATCTTGCTTATCTTCATCTGCAGGCAGGCCTGTCCCGAGGACAAAGCTAACTCGCGAACAGAGGCAAAAGGAAGACATTCCATAGGACCGCTACCTCCGCGGGGCAAACACGTCGGAATGCAATGACCCTGCCAGCTACGTGTACCTAAACTATTTTCTTTTTTTTCTACGACCAACACGTATATGGACAGCTCCACTACATGGGGATAAGATGACCCAAAATTCTCGATTAGCTAATATTTACTAACGTCAGGTGGCAAGACTACATTTACAGTACAGTTTGTTTGATTCTCACTGTGAAAACTTTGCAAGCTAATTGTTACTCAGGCTCGCTAACTGTCCCAGACCTTCGTCTGCTACATACTCTGCCATCTAATGAACAAGTTCTTTATTTATTTCTTCGCCGTAAGTAAGTCCATAATGTTTTAAGACAATGCATTAAAATGTCACATACAGCTAGTAACATCCCCTTTAAGTATATACGTGTCTCAAAACGTATTCTCAACTTTGCTGGCAACAGCTACTCTGGCCAATGTAGCTTGTTTGAACTGGGAGACATCTTTGAGAGAACACACAGCTAACGTTAGCTGTCGTTACCATAATGGTCTTTGAGTTGACAAATGGGCGAAGGCAGCTATCCACATTAACTGATAAAATCCACATCGTGACTTTGGTGCAAAGAGCAAAATACCACAAATCACAAATGTGCATTAAGCGGTTTATTGCTACCAAAGGAACGGGATTCCCGCTTCATGATTCCATTCCTAGCGCCTGCACACAACACCCCTCCCTCCTCCCAGACGCGCATAGCAAACCCCATCACCGGCGCCTTCGCAGCCCGTCCATGCAGCCTAAACGGGCCATGCAACAGAAGAGTTAGCATGCTAGCCATATTAGCTTGACAGAACTCTCTCATTTACTTTGTTTGTTTGCCACTGGCTTAATAAACCATTGACAGATTGTGGCTGACTTGCAATTTCAAATTTGAGTGGTCACAGCGAAGCACCAGGCACAATTTTCTTCAAAGAGTACAGCCTACATTGCTCGACAGATACAGCTAGCTTGCTGTAGGCGTACCGGCTAGTAGGTGGAAACAATCCTGCACACTCACCAGGAAAATACCGATATAGCTGGGGTAGCAACAAGGCTAACAAGGATGGCTTGAGATATGTGTTCGATTAGCCTTTTTCCTCGTAGCAAGCTAGCTAACAACCAACTGCTCATTCTACTCCTAGCTGTCCATTTCATGTACCATATCCTCAGTTCAAAAATGTTAAGAGCTTGGGGACAAATGGTGGCTTTACCTGGTTCTCCATTATTCGTGGGCCTTGTGTTGTTCTGTTTATTTACAGCAGCGATTTGTGAGGTTGTTCCCGACTCCTCATTGTGTGTCAATTTCAGCCAAAAACCGGAAGCCAGACAGCTACCCTCCCCTTCGAGACTCCTGGCATGCGACCAAAACAGAAAGCCTTTGTATCCAATCAAGTGGCTTAGAGGTTAAGCTTTTTGCCTCCGAACCAACTGCAATGGTTAACAGGCGGGACTTCCCACGGGCTACAATATGCTGATTGAATTAGAGATGTGTAGTTTACATCGTGTTCTGTTCTGAACGTTCTTTGATTGAACTTTGATAGCAGAGCGCCGTCTAGAACTGTCAGGCAAACAGCACATTTGAAATTAACCACCTGATTTTCTTTGTCAGCCAGTGGCATGTAATCTTGTAAGAAGCGTCTTGAAATGTGATTATTTGAACATCAAAGGGCTATAATATAATTGTAACCCTGTTCTCATATTCCTTATCTAGTGCAGTTGCAGTATAATTGAAATTATGAGGATGCTCATTTTTTAACATTATTTTAAAAAACCCTCTTTAGGCGCAAATACAGTATGAAAAAATAGCAATACCAGATATAGGAGATGCACACATAAGCCCAATGTTCACACATTTGAAATCCTTTTTGCCCTACACATACGTTCCTATAGACACCATTGCACAGTCTGTAAGAGCTGATTCTGGTGTTGTGTTCTTCATTGTTTTGTGATTGTCAGCCTATTGTACTGACTTTCTGGGCTAGTCCTAAGCCTATTATTTGGAAGACATAGCTAAACCAGCCGTGAATTGACTCTTATTAATTACTAATTGAAGTTATGAATTTTAATAATTCAAAACCTTGTTGGCACATGAAAATCCGACTTATTAACAGACATTTTGGTACATAATAATTCAGACATGGCATGAAACACCGACAGAAAAGTGGCTTGTTAAATATGAGCCAGTTATTAACGTTGAACCACAAGGTCTTCCTATTATATTGGTGCAGTACGGATAGCCTCAGTAGGCGTACAAGTCTATGCTAAGCTCTACTATTCCCCCTGCTGGCCATTTCGTTTATTTAAAAAAAAAACACCACATATTTCACAATGACAGTAAATCATTTTCTTCTGTAAATCATTTGTGAAATCAAAAAGCTATTTTTTTTTTAAATACAACATGCAGTTGCAAAGAAAGGCCCACCCTTTCCCACCCACCCATCACCCCACACCACCACATGGGCAGTGGTGGCCTGGCCGTTAAGGTAACTGGAGGTCAGAAGTTCGAATCCACCAACTGCCAGAAGTGCCACTGAAATATGGTACTGTCCCCACACACTGCTCCCCAGGCAGTGTTGTCATGGCTGCCCCCTGCTCACGCGTGTGATGAGTTAATGCAGGTTGTAGTTTCACTGTGTGCTGTGGTGTGCTGTGTAATCACAATGACAAATCACTTTCACCTGTCTACCCAGCTATCACCTCCTCTACTCACCCCCACAATAACACCTAACAGTTACCCCACACCACCTACCCATCACCCCACAACACAACTCACATTTAGGCCTTTAATATCTCCCCCTAAGCTCTCCCTTTTTGGCCTTGGGTGTCTTGTTAGACACTATATAAATCAATGTTATTATTATTCTATTATTATTAATAATCTATTATTATATTAGTATTATTGTTGTTGTTAATAATAATAGTAGTAGTAGTAATAGTAATAATAATAATAATAATAATAATAATAATAATAATAATAATAATAATAATATGGTCTTCTATTATAGGTGCAGTTTGTAATTCTAATCTCATAGACTCTTAGTCTAATTTACTGAATGGCACTCCAGAATCCTCTAGTTGCCCATTCAGTGTCTGCACTCAAAAAGACCTCCAGTGCACATAAAAGCAAACACACACAGACACACAGACACACACAGACACACAGACACACACACAGACACACACACACACACACACACACACACACACACACACACACACACACGTGCACGCACACACACACACACACACACACACAGTGTCTGGACTCAAAGACCTCTAATGTTTCTTGCTCTGTCAGGAACAAACTTGGTTTCTCAGACTGAGCTGTAAACAGCCCCAGCCTATCAACACACTGCTTGGATGTAAAGACTCTAACCTTATTATCTATTGTGGTCAAGTATCAACAACCTTTTTTACAACACTGAAATGCAAGAGTGTAGTGCTTTTTAAAAACAAGTATCATGCAAAGATGTTAAGTATCATGCAAATATGCTCTGCTGACTGATATGAAAAACCTGAATGTCTGTGAGAGAGCAGCTGTGTCCAAAGACACAGGGCCAAAGGTAGACCTTGGCTTTCTGACTGACCCTCTCTGTCAGATGAGACCTTTTAAAGACCCTTCAAACTCCTTCAAAGCCCAATCATCATTTGTAGCAGCTTAGCATCCAGCACTGTAAGTGCTTCAAGGAGACGATATAGGCTTCAATAGTGTTTCGTGTTCTTTTATTTGTCCATCACTTACTTGCCAACTGCACACATACCGGTAATAGCAGGTTTTTTTAGTGAAATATGAAACATTGAGATTTAAATGAGGCCAGAGGTCTCTGGCTGTGTTCTTTTACGTGTGTTCTAAATATACCAAAAGGCTGCACACACTTCCTTGTCCATCTAGCCCTTTAGGTTACAGTGCTCAAACTCTCCAGCAGAGGGAGCCTTATGTAACAAGACTGCATGACGTTTGTGGCATCAGGGGGGCAATACTTCATGTCAGTCAAAACAAAAACTCAGAACTAGTTTGTTCACATTTCATTGAGATTCAGCATTTGCATTCCACTTGATATTGCAGCTGTCACACATCACACACAGTACTTTGCACATCAAAAGTATTACATTATTGCATTGATATGTTATAGTATTCTGTAATGAACCAGCCGCATCACCATTGTTTTTAAGCTGATTCAGCTCACTGCATGCATCAGTTTAAGTAGAAAGCCAGTATCTCAGAGCACATGGTATAAAGCCACCTTAAAACATTAACTTCCAAAACATAACAAACAGGAAGTTATGTGTTCACTGTAAACATTACGTTTTCCACACAAAACAAATATGAGACATATTTAGAGTTAAATAGTAAAAGGTTCAAGGTAGTTAGTTACACTGAACATAAAAAGTATGCATCCATAGAAAACACTGCAAATGACTTTGTAAAAAACCTGAATGTGTTTGTTGTGATCATCATGTTGCCATCTGTTGTGCCATAGTCACACAAAGACAGAGAGACAAACACACAGATACACACACACACATCCACCCATCCACCCACACATACACACGCACACAGGCATTCTTTATCTTGGCAACACTGAAGATGACACACCACATCCCACATGATGAACATCATTCATAACAACACTCATCTTTGCATAGATTTAGTGTACAGTGAACAAGAAATTCAACAGTGCTGCAGCCCACTCTAACCAATACATTGCAATATAACAAATATATTGGTCATTTTTGGGACATAATAGTGCAACATAATTGAAAATATCTCTGAGACATGATTAAAACATGAGCATCTTCACATTAGTATCGTCACAGCGTTGTCTGTGTATCGTCCTCTCAGCAGCCCTTCCTGGTCTTGGTGGTGCCTTTCAGGACAATGTAGGGCAGACCCAGTGCCCAGCTGTCTTTGGGCCAGTACTGCAGGTCTGGCAGCGAGTACGGGATCTCGAAGCTCGCATCCAAATAGGCAATTAGCGTGCTTGCGTGCGCAGTGGCCACTACAATCAGGATGTGCCTTGAAGGAAAGCAGATATGGGCGTGAAAACAAACCTCCTAGACGGATTTCTCACTTTTGTGTGGAAGTGTGGGATGTTTTCTTTTGAAAGTGCAGCCAAAAAAACAAGAAAATAACATTTTACTGGCCTGTGCCTACCAGATGCCATGCAAGTAGCAGAAGTTGAGCTTCTGCCAGAAGCTGCAGCCAAAGCGGTCGCTGATCCAGCAGGAAATGGCGAGCGCCCAGAGGCCGATGGAGACTTTGGCCAGACGCAGCACCCGCTGGTCAGTGCAACTGCGTGAGAGGAAGGGAGAAAATGCATGACCACCGGGGTCAGTTTAGGCTCTCTGGAAGAGGAGGAGGAGAATGAGGCTACAACAGGAAGTCAAAACAGCTAAATTGTAAGCAACTGGACTTCTTTTGAAACTTAAAGACACTTCACCTTTCATCCTGAAAGGTGAAACGTCTTCAGGTTCCAAAAGAAGTCCAGTTTCTTACACCTTAGCTGTTTTGACTACCATGACCTGGATGAATGAGAATCTTCACAGACATACTACAACAAGAAGTACTTGTCTGTTATGTGTACCCACCTCCTCATCTCCACGCACAGTGAATAAAGAATGTGGAGGGCGAAGGAGTTGAGCACATAGGCGTTGGCCGTGGGCTTTACGAATGATGACAGCGTAGTCACAACAGTCACAGCCAGGACCATTCGTGAGAAGGAGTTCCTAGAAATGCCCAAAAGAGACACTTGCATCTGTCAATAATCTGACATTTTTAGGATGTTACTGCTTACATTTTTTTTAAGTTATTGTAATTATTATGTAATTTTAAAAATGGCTTATAACATATATTTAGCTAGTATAGAGCTAGTCACAAATGACAACATTGGGCCCTTGACTGGCAGTCGCCATTTGTGTGTGTGTGTGTGTGTGTGTGTGTGTGTGTGTGTGTGTGTGTGTGTGTGTGTGTGTGTGCACGCCTCTGACATCGTATACATCTGTGTATACATACTGACTAATGACTGCATAAGCATGAATAAAACAGCGGTAGTAGTAGTACTTAACCTAACAACCCCATAAAGTCCCAATTCACTAGCTCACATCCCCATGCGTGAAGTGGAAAGATATTTAAAGGAGTCAGGTACACGTTAGTTAATTGATTACAAACGCTCTCACCGTCAGGTGGGAAATGATTTTAGGGAGCCGTGTGTGTTTCCAGAGATAAGATCAGTTGTCTGGTGTCCACCCACGCCACACCACGCCAATCAATGGACCATGGGAGCATAACCGCATTAAAGTTTAACAGCAAAAATCTCCATGAGTGTGTTCAAATATTCATGCGTTGTGGTGAAGCCCGGTGGGGAAAGCCTCTGCCCCCGCACTGTTAAACATGGGATGCGTAGGCTGCGACACGCCGCTAGCTTTCTAGCCTGCCACTCACACTGGGCTACTGGGTTTCAAATGTAATGTGACTGGTAACATGACCCCTTAATTGTTTCACTGGGCCTTTTTTTCTGGCTATGAAGACTTCATGAGGTCTGCAGAAGAAGAAGAAGATAGAGAAGAAGAAGAAGAAGAAGAAGAAGAAGAAGAAGAAGAAGAAGAAGAAGAAGAAGAAGAAGAAGAAGAAAGATAAAAGGAGAGAAAAAGACAGGAGGAAAGAGTGAGAAAGACAGAAATGAGAAATAAGCATAGTCTTGCAGAGTGTGAATCACTCCTTCATAATTGGGAGGTGCCACATTTTTACAGGGAATACTACCTTTTACATTTTACATTAATTACCCCTCCAACCCTGTTATTTTCGTCTCCTTGGCGGGTACTAGGTCTTGATTAGGGGGTAACGTACCCCCCAGTACCCCCTGTAATTCGAACTGTGGTCTTGTGGTGAGATGTGTGGCAAGCGCCTTTGGTTACCTGTCCTTGATGAAGGCAGGGAAGTGCTTGCGAGGGAACCAGAGGGAGTAGCCCATAGCCAAGACCCACAGAATGGACAGCTCGTCCAGCATCTGGCCCATGAAGCTCAGCGTCATGTGGAAGTACATAGAGAAGAGGCCTGCGAGGAAATGAATAGCAAAGTAAACCACAAAAGCACACACACACACACACCAAGAAGAACATACACATGCACACACACACACAGACAAACACACACCGAGAAGAACACACATGTGCATATGCATACACACACACACACACACAAACACACACACACAATTAGTAAATAATCCCAGTCCATCTGCTTTGTTTGTGAAGTGAGCCAACCTGTGGTTTTTCCTGAAATGATGCTATCCATCACCAAGCCCTTCTCCACCTTCTCCCAGCCCAACCCACCTTGTCAAAAGACCCGGCGGTGAACTTCGTGGTGTGTTCAAAGTTTCATGAGCAGGGCCTGACATTAACACCCCTCCACCCCTTTACGAGCAGGTCCACTAACACCCCGCCCCTTCAACCGCCTTCCCCAGATGTGTTGGGACCTAATGACCCTCACCCACGAAGATCATCATGAGCCAGACCAGGTGTACGGCCAGGTTCCTCTCCTTGGCGTAGGGATGCAGCAGGTACAGCATGATGGGGGACACCACAAAGAAGATGAAGCTGCTCATCTGGGCAGGGAAGAAGAGACAGTGGGAAAAAGAGGAAGGGTGGGGGGCAGACAAAGAGAAAGAAAGAGAGAAAGAGAGAGGGAGACAGGGAGAGAGGGAGGGAGAGAGAAAGAGAGAGACAGACAGTTGTAGTGTCATTTGAGTTATTCTTTTGCCAGCCAAATTAGCCTGCACAACATGGCGTTGGCACTGTATGTAGAGGATAAACCACTTTACAATAGTATTTTGCATGTAAACTGATATGATCTGATCTTTCTGTCACTGTGCCACTATAGCTCATGCAAACACTGTACTCTTGTATTCAACTGGTGGGCAATCCCACACAGATGCATTTGAGATGTGAAGCCTTACTGTGTTAAAGTACTCCACCACGGTCTCAGAGTGTCGGTAGTTGTCCTCGCACCAGTCTACGTCTGAGCTTTCGTACGCGAACACACCTGCCATATCTTTGGGCTGTCAGTGCACTAGGAAGAGAAGGGAAATAATGGCTGTGGATGGGTGAAGAGAAAGAGAGGGAACTTTCAGGGTCACCACAGTGTCAGAGTTATATACAGTTATATACAGTACACCACTTAATGTAAAGGGTAAAAAAGACTGCTCTAAACGGACAAACAAACAAATTCATTAATTAAGACATTTGCATATTTCTTGTTACATAATCTGTCGTGATAAGCTGTTTTGATTTCTTGCAATGTTCAGTCATCTCGTCAGATCAGCATTTCGGCGCTCACGTCAGTGAGGTAAACATTTACAAACATATATTTTTAATGAGTGCCTAGTAAAAAACCTTAAGGCAACGGCAGTGTTATATCACATAAATAATGTCGAGCAGACACACTTGCGACTCACCTGGAAGCGGGCGGAATTTCAGTAGAAAGGGTATCCCAACGTGTGACACAGGACTGGCGACAGCATGCGAAGCCACACCGCTCGTGCTCAGGTGGGCGAACCTTGAATGAAACGCAGAAAGGTGCGGAGCGACTTACGGCTGCTGGCGGTTACCCTACATATGCGATGCTCGTCAGTGTGCAAACTAACTAAGGCTCAGGTAAAAATGTCCCCGGTCCAGTCGCTCGGGTCTAACCAATGACATCACACCCTAGTGTGGTCGGGTTAAGAGAACACAGGTGAAACTGATCGAACTGTCGCATTCTCTCTCTCTATTGTTCGGAACCCGTCAGAGCACAAAGTGGTTTTGAACAGGTCGGGCGACAGGTGACTCTTCTCTTCCGCGCATAGGCTATACTGCCAATATACTGAACGAACAAGCAGTGGTACTTACTGCCTGTGAGCTGGATCATTTGTTTTCCTCCAGTGAAAGGAACCTTGCCTCTAAGCGCACACGCCAAATTTAAATTTATTCAAGCCGGAAACACTAGAACACCATTTGTTACCCCAATAAAGCTCACCTCACTAATTATTTAAAGAGTCAAAAAGAGCGGTCAGTTTTAATTTGTCAAATGGATGGCACTAAAAGTAATCCAGGCAGACTGCCCTCTCCAGAATGTTACAAACCTTAGAAACACTTAAAAAAAAACCCTGATCTGAACTTCACTGATTCTCTTTATTTCTTTATTAAAATGTCTTAAATTTCCTCTGCATGCTTTGATGGCAATTATATAGGTTTATGTTGATTATCACCTTTGATGTTCTGCTCTTTCGGTTGGCTAAGGTGCAGAAGTCTTTCATATGGTACTAAGAACATTCTTGTGTAACAGTAAGGTCATACCTATCTCTCCCTCTGCCTCTCTGCCCGCCCACCCCCCCACACACACCCACACACACACACACACACACACACACACACACACACACACACACACACACACACACACACACACACACACACACACACACACACACACACACATACACACACACACACAACACCTCATTAATGGGTATCTGCCAGTCTTTCCACCTGTCTCCTCTGGCTATACAAGTCTGACAAGTTTGCCTTCTCAGAGTGCAAAACTTCGAAGAAAAGCTCTCAGGCATTGAAGAGCATGTTTGAAACACACATACTATTGTTGAAAATGTGAGGTAAAACAAAGCTAATTAAGCTAATGCTTAGTTTTCATTGCCACTATTGTTGCATGGTGGTGAAATCGTAGGTATCGCTGCAAGTGCCATACCTATTACCAGGGATGACCACAAGCAATATTCAAGACCAGATCACATTTAATCAGATGTTATATTTTTGGTCGAAGGATGCTTCCTAAACATGAGAAGAGTGCTTTCATTTTCTTGCTCTTTCTGTCTCTCTCTGTCTCTCTGTTTCTCTGTCTCTCTCTCTCTCTCTTTCTCTCTCTCTCTCTCTCACACACACACACACACACACACACACACACACGTTTTGAAACTCTTATTTGCAGAGAACTCTTTTCTCTGCATGCAGTTTATTATGTTCTTTGGTGCTGTTTCAGGTAGGGGTAGTATCATCACAAACATCACTCTGACTTGGCCTCACAGTGGGGATTCAGGAGAGACAGCCACTACCCTCACAGTTTTAATACACGTAATGGTAATGCAAGGTATGTAAAAAATGTCTGCTGGTTGTTTTAATCACACAATACAAAAGATAGGGTAGAGGCACTTAAGAAAAAGAGGGAAGTTCAAAAAAGGAAGACATAAGTTGGTTTAACAGAGTGAGTCAGAAATGTGTTAACTGTCACATTCATGTTGGTCTGATAAAAACTTGACAAGTAAAGAAATACAACTTGCGCTGTAACTGAAACAGCGGATTTAGACCCTTCATGACTAGTTCCTCATAATTCCAGTGTATGCATTATCGGAAAAAGTTTTTTAAAAACAATATTCCAACACTGCCCCCTTGTGGTGAGTAGTCTCTAGTCAGAGACAGACATCCATGAAATAGTACAAAAGTAGTAAAAAGTCCCAGTAAAAAAGGAGTAAAAAAAGAAGAAACCAGTTCCTCCACTTGTTTTTGAACACATTTTTCACTCCACTGTGTAAACTCTGAATGTGGTTTTTGTCAAGAAAATGTTGGCATAAAAAAATGGCTATTTTTTGTTCATGTTCAGGATCCATGGGGTACTGACAAGTCCCTCGCTCCGGGTAGGGAGTGCAGAGAGTGGCACCTCTTCTGAAGACTGTAAAGTGCTGTTGGGTGAAGACGCAGGAACACTGAGAGATGGACTTTAGATTTTCTCCACGTAGTTTCCGGGGAACAGGCCCTGTTTGCCACGGAATCGGCCCGTCCACCACCCCGATGGATCTGGAAAGGAGGTGAGACAAGGCTGAAAATTTCATCAAATACCAAAACCTGTGCATGGGTTTGTATATGTGTATGTATGTGTGCATGTGTGCACCCGTGCGTGTGTGTGTTTGTGTGTGTGTGTGTGTGTGTGTCTATGTATGCATGTATGTATTTCTATATGTACAGTATGTATGTTATATGCATGCATGCCTATATAAACACGCTACATTAAAACCACTGTATCTATAGTCAACCATAAGGTGTAAGACTCCATGCTTTTTCTTGCATCACAGAAAAAAAGGAAGGGACGCTAAGTCAAGGGGAACTTTACTGTGCCAACTTCGCTGTGCTGCAAACTCTAGACGTTATACTGCATCACAAAATTGCGTCATAATACTGTGATTACTGATTTACCTAGTTATCTATTTACTTACTAGTTATTACTAGTATTACTAGTACTTACTTACTAGTGTAACTACTATTATTAGTAGTTATAACCTACTAGTTATTCATGTTTTATGTAAAGATCTTTGTGGTATACATATATCTGTGTACTTATATTTTGTGTATGTAATTTCACTTATTGACATATTTGTTTATTTATGTATAAATCTAGGTGACATGTGTCCTCAGGGGCTGACCTTCGTTGACGAGCTCAAAGACGTCGCCGACGTTGAAGCTGATCTCGTCGGTGTCCTGGCCCACGTACTGGTAGAGCGCTCGGCACCGCGGCCCAGGGGGAGGAGCCTGAACCTTGGGCCGACTGGCGGGCGCTGGGGGAGCACGCTGCTGGCTGATGCTCTTCTTCCTCTGCATGCTTCAGGACAGACACACACACACACACACACACATGCATGCACGCACACACATGCATGCATGCATGCAGCAAACACACACACACACACACACGCATGCATGCAGCACACACACACACACACACACATACACACACATACACACAGAAATGTAAATCCTTTTGTAAGTGCTTTGGGTAAAAGCATCTGCTAAGTGTAATGTAATGTAATGAATAGGAGCAGAGGAAGATAAACTCATCTTGTGGTTGCGCTTTTCCTAACAAAACTAACCTCACTTTGTTATACCTTTGTTTCTCTGCATATCTGTAGCTTGTTTATGTCCTCTTTTTGTAAGTCGCTTTGGATAAAAGCATCTGGTAGGTGTAATGTAAATGTATTGTAATGCTCTTACCCTGACACCCCTTGGTCAGGCACATTGAGGAAGTCCAGGTTGCTCTGCTGGCGCTGGGACTGGGCAGGCCCCCGCCCCCGGCCCCTCTGGGAGCCCATCTTGGGGAGGGCACTGGTGGGGGGGCGCTGCTGCTGCTTCTGGGGGGTGGAGTAGGTTTGCTCCCGAGGGGTGGGGGGCAGGTTGCCACGGGAGAACTGGGCAGCACCATTCTGACGGCCTGTGGAAGAAGGGAGGGAAGCAGAGAAAACAATGCAGCCCATGGTGGATTAACTCACAAATAACCAAAGATGGGACATGTAAAAGTCTGTGTATGTATAACATGCAGTGTAATATCGCACACCTCCGACCCCTATTAAGGGTGGGTGCAGGATCCAAATAAAAACATTAGAAGAATCAAGTAGAAATCAGAAAATACTAACACACCATGTAACTCGCATTCTTTTTTTTTTTATACATTTTTAATACAGAATGGGAGCTAATTGGTGTATGGATTTTTTTTTACATGATTCTTACACTTTTGTTTGGATCATGCTTAGTGTTTGTTCCTGTACTGAGTCTACTTATCACTATTTTTCAGCACAGTAAACTCATGACATTTAGGTGTGCATGTATAGCCAACGCATGGTAGGACTTCCTCTTTTTGAAGCTAGGGTTTCACACAAGGTATAGAGCATCACGAGTTTGTGCACAACATTTCACCAAGACAGATTAAGGCGACATGTCCAGTTATTTTTAACTTGCTGTCTATTTTCATATGTCATGCATTGCTTTTAGCCTCAAAAGTCAAGACCATTGAAACATGCACACACGACACAAACTCACACACACATGCATGCACACATACATACATGCACACACCCACACACAAACTAAAGTCGAAAGTACAGTGAGTGTAAAGTAGTAGTCAGCAGTAGTGCGTTTACCTCTGCTCTGTTGCTGTCTCTGGCCTTGGCTTTGTGGAAAACCTTTCCTGGTGGGCTCTGAGGATAGCAGATGGAGAAGAATATGCTGTTAGTGGTAATATAATGATATGGCAAACACTCAAAACCTATATGTACATTTTATCTGAATGTAACACATACTCTTGAATCTAGGCCCTACATGTAACTAATTCAGGCCAGGACTACATGTAAATTTGTACATACTGTACGTAAAAATAAATATGTGTTAACCACTTGTTTAAAGACTACAAAGGGTGCATCAAGAACAGCCTAAAGTTTCTATGTAACCCGGGGCACTGTGTAGGACTGCTGTACTGTCTCACTTACTCGATGTCTTGGGTAGTCCTTCCCCAATGGTGATGGTAAGAGTCTTGCCTGCGGGTTTTACTTGTGCCAGGTCACCCTGGCCATGCTGGAAGACCAGAGCGCGTGTGCCCCCTCCCCCCCAGCCCTCCTTCTTTACCTTAAAGTCCAGCCTGATGGGTCGACAGACAGACAGTCAGACAGACAGACAGACAGTCAGTCAGACAGACAGATAAACAGAGAGGCAAAGCTAGGTAAGATGGGTTTAAACATGCTAAATACAAACAGACACAAAGCACATAAACCACATAACCACACCGCACGAGCAGAGTAATCTTAAACCCGGAACGGAAACAGGTCTCATATATTCACCAACACTTGTCTCTTCATGTGTTAAGAAATGCTGCAATCAACTTGACTGCAGTTTGGACTGCTAATGCGTTATACATCAGACACATGTCTCTGTGGCTAGGCAATAAAACACTGTAAATACCAACGTAATTATTCACATGCTCATGTACATCATCATAAGCAGTAGACAGAGCATAGCAGCAGTGCTAGTCTTGCCCTCGTGCCAGGCTTGTGTATATGTCATGAAACTGTGTGGACAACAAAGCGTTATCCTGAGACCTGTCGCTGAAGGAAAGGGAGAGCTTGCTCTTGGTGGTCTCCTCATAGCGTTTGCACAGCAGACTCAGGAACTCAGTCTTGAAGTTGGACTCCAGCAGGCTGTCATACTGAGCCTCATGAATGATGAAGAAGTCATCCTGCCTCGTGCTGAGACAGAGAGAGAGAGAGAGAGAGAGAGAGAGAGATGGGGAGGAAGTACGAAGGAGAAGTGAGAGGAGGACACTGGAGATGTAGACAGGAAGAGGGAAAGTAGGCAAAAGTTTAGGGCAGCTAACAGCTAAGTTAACTCAGTTGGATGGACCAGTGAAATGGTGGTGTATTTTTTATCTTAAAAAAAAAAAACCCTTATCACCAGACTGCTCTTCCACATTGCCTACCCTGAAATTACCTTGATGATCAGTAGTTTAGGCTGGCTTTCTTAGTTACCTTACCTGGTTACCTTAGTAAAATGGCCCTCATAATCAGAGGTTAATAGGTTAATATAGGCTAGTCTATACAGCTATAGGCTAATCTGTACATTTTACTAGAGTGAGATGGCTCAAGTGTATAGGCAAATTTTTGTAGCTTACCTGAGTAAGGTAGGGCAGATGTCTTCTATATCGTACCTAGGCCCAGGTATACAGACTCATCTTTGTAGCTTACCTGAGTGAGATGGCCCTGATGCTGTTCAGCTCCAGCTTGCGTTTGAGGACCTCCTTGATCTGGCCCTTCTCCGGTCCCTTCTTCACTTTCTCTCGACCAATGAGGTAGATCCCCTTGGGTGTCAGGATCAGGTCCCGCTTGATCGACTGGAGGATGGACACGCATGAAAGAGGGATCAAACTCAGAGGAAGTTTAGAGTATAACTGTCCAATACAGAGCTACACTACTAAGACACAGTGGAACACCTAGCCACTTCTTGGTATGTCCATTAACAACTCTTTCTAGCTTCTGTACTTTTGATAATGGTACTTTATACACTGACATAGGCTACATTACTCATACACCACAATTTCAGCTTTCCTGTCAGGTGGAAGGTGCCCCCACTACCCACCTAGAAGCTCTAATTATCATCTCCATTGGTGAGATGGTAAGATGGTACACCCTACCATAAATCCAACTTCTAGCTTCTGCCAATTCTTTATAAAATGTGCTGCGCCGTTACACAATCTTATATCCTTCAAATATTCTTTCATCAAATTAACAATCTCCCCAAGCCCTCAAAAGTACTCCAAGCACCCCAAATAAGGCTGTGTTGCACTGCATTTTATGCCCAGACTGCTACTCTACCTTGAAACGTCGATCAAACTTGTTGACAGAGTCTGCGAAGTCGACGCGCTCTCTCTTGGTCAGGAACTGTCGCAGTTCGGGCCGCTCCTCCATGCCTAGATAGTCTCCCACAAAGTTACGGTTGATGCTATTCCTGCGCCGCTCCTTGGAGTTATACAGGATATCTGAGGCTGCGAATGTAAACCAGACAGAGAGAGAAAGAGAGAGAGAGAGAGAGAGAGAGAGAGAGAGAGAGAGAGAAGGAGGATAACAAGTTAGGTCACTATTTGTAAAGGACATTTAAAAACAACAGGAGACAACAGGACACTAACAAAAAATAGAGAAACTGTAAATAAAAGATTTGAACAGTCTACAGTCCATAGTTTAGTCATAGGCACATGGAAATTGATATTTCTGACCTGGTCTTAAATTAGCCACATTTGGGGCACATCTGATAGCGAGAGTGAAAAAATGGGAAGTGTTATCATGAGTAATTTTTGCTTCCTTTAGTTGCCCACCCACATGCCAGCTGTTAGATAGCCACGCAAACCCAAAAACTCAACATCAAACACCATCACACACAAATCTGCCGTGACCTATCAGCCCCACATACACCCGGTCACATTTACAGACCAGGAAAGGAGCATACCAACGCACACATAGGCCACACACACACACACACACACACACACACAGAAAACACACTCTCTTTCTATCACACACACACACACACAGAATCTCTTACCTTCCTCTCGCATTTGCTCGTACTTCCTCCTGGCGATGTATCTCCTCCAGGCCTTCTGAATGGTGCGGGCGAACGAGTCAAACTTCCTCTCTCTCATCTCCTCCAGCAGAAACAGCTAGAGGGAGCCCACAGAGAGAGTCAATGAGATCATGAGAGGACATCACAGCACCACCATACAGATCCCCTCTGAGAGGACACTTATCACTCTTTATGCACATTGGGCCACATGGCTGAGACGAACACCTGACACATTTGTAGCTTGGCGGTCAATATCATTAAAATATTAATTCTTTTGATCAACAGAAAGTGGGGAAAGAGCTGGCTTTCATATATTTTGACTAAGGACCCGCACGGCAAACAGGGTCTAATAAACAATTTATTAATCTGGTTGTTTTGACTAACTTATGTTTACATGTAATATCAAGTTCATCTGTAATGAACTTGACCCTAAAAAACATGTTTATTGCACTTAATCTTGACACTATTAACACAGTTGAACTCTGCCAACAACAGGACTTTACTGGGTTTAGTCTTTTGTATGGTTCTGACCCGTACCGATTCGGGGTTCTTGACGAAGACTTTGCTGCGGCCCATCTGGTACTGGTCATTGTCCATGTTGACGGAGCGAAGCAGGTGCAACACCCCGTCCTGCTCACGCCCTCGCCAGCATGGCCACGTCTCCGCCGTCAGGATGGCGTACCTGCACACCACATACACACACACACACACACACACACACACACACACACACACACACACACACACACGTGGCATTACACATATGTATAACACAGGCAACAAACACACAAACACCTGGAATTACACACACACACACACACACACACACCTCACATTACACATATGGACAACACACACCAAACACACACCTGGCATTACATATATGGACGACACACACACCAAACAAACACACACCTGGTATTACACATTCCAATTACATACCCAGCATTACACAAACTTCACACACACCATCACCCACAGTAGAGGCACACAGGGTTACAAACACATCATTGCATACAGCAGAAACACACTGACACCCATATATACACTTGTTGACACAAAGCATCACACCATTGGGCACACCACAAGCGCTCACACACACACACACACACACACACACACACACACACACACACACACACACACACACACACACACACATCCACACATTCTGCCACCCCCTTCCCCAGAGAGCAGACTGCAGCTGGTGACCTACAGACACTTGTTGGCATGGCAGACCATGCCTGACATCTGTGCTGTTTTAGGAGCCAGTTTGAGGATATAACATTAAAATGTGTAATATCAAAATGCCAACACAGCCCATGTGTGTAGGTGCACTTCTGAGTAATCACTCTGCTGGTTTAAGGTTTGGTAAATAGAAACACAGGGGAATTGCCCACGCCAGTGCAGTGTCTAGAGAGCACTCCTACACACTTTTAATCATCAAACCCAAGGACATTTGGAGGACATTTCAGTGTCATTGCCCATGTATTCAAGGACCAAACATGGCATGCTTTGAGACATGAAACAAGATTTATCACTGTTACAATACTGAGATTCTTTAAAGAATCCTAGCAGACTTTACTAAAAACTCACAATCAGACAACAAAAGAGTTGGTTCAATAATAATAAAAAGCTCTCTCAAAACAACAAATGAGTTTCTCATTCTGTGGTTGTGCTGTGCTCACCTCTGCAGGAACTTGTTGAAGACTCTGCGGTAGGCAAACCCTGCTCGCCTCACCCTGATATTCTCTCTTAAGCCCAGATACTCCACCTGATGCTTCGCCCTGTAAATAAAGGCCACAGTCAGTCACATGCTGCACTCATCACCCCATATCATGCACTTCTAGTGCCAGATGCCACTTGGGCCACCTCAACAAAACCAGCCACCTCTCAGAACTTGCTGTTTATGATCCATTCTTTACTTTTGCAGAACTTAACAGTTCACAAAAGACTGACTTACAAGACTTTATGGGTTTATAGTAGTTGGAAAATGGAAGTAGTGGTTTGGCATTACACTATGTGCAGCCCTTACAGTTTAATTATTTGGACATCCCCACAGGGTTTCATTACAGCTAATACTACGAACATCAGTCATATGTTTGTACACCGAAGGACAAAGAGGAAAAGTGGAAGAGGTAGTGAAAGAAAGAGAGTGGTAAAGAAAGAGGTGGGGGATGAAACAGCAAAAGAGAATGAGAGATACAGCGAAAGAGAGACCGAAGGAGATAGATATAGAAAACTAGTGAAAGAGCGAGAGAGAAAAGGAGACATACTGTATTTTAATATATCTATTAGGATCAGGATTAATCGAGAGAGGGCGACCCACCGGCTCTCCTCCCAGTCTTTGGGCCTCTTGGTCTCGTTGGGTTTGATGCAGCGGATGTAATGGGGGGTGCACTTCATCAGCGTGTTCACCAGGTCATTGGCCTGTTTCTGTGGGACCACACACACAACACACACAGCAAACACAGCAGCTTCAGCATGATTACACACACAACCAATACAGGAGGCTATAGCTTACACATGGTTGCACAAACAGCCACTAGAAATTTTGGGGCCGCTGAAAGAAAATAATTTTGGGCTCCCACCCCAACCATGTCATAGTACTCTGTGGGCCCCAGCGAAGCTCTTGGTTTGTAACGTTTGCTGTGCTTAGAGTGCAATCAAACTGTAAAAGAGCTAATTAAACTGATCTACACAGCAGTAATCCTGGTCGATCAGATAGGAGATGGAATGGTAATTGTTACATGATATCTTTTTCCTGCTCAAACTACACAAGTTGGATTTGAATTGTACAGTGTCTGCCTTGCCTAAAGCAAAGTGAAGGGTTGGGTTTCACTTTAATTTACGGCCCCTGTTGCAGTGTATCTACATCAAAAATGTACAGTATAACAAAGTGTATAATAACATGTAACTTATGTACTTAGACTGTACCTTAGGTTTGGGGTAAGGATTAGGATTAGATAAATACAGTATAAGTACATAATGTTACAGGTAGACACACACTGTAACACACACACACACTCTTTCTTGCTTAAAGTTTAGTTTAGCTTAAAGGACTGTTCTTCCGATACCTTAATCTTAGAGCTGGCAGTGCTGGGACGGCCCTTTTTGTCCGTGTTAAGGTTTTCTGGGAAGAGGCCACAGATAAAGTATCTGCAGGAAACAAGGCACAGCAGGTGAACTTAAACTCTTCCACAAAGTGGAGAATGCTTAATGCAGACACATGATCCGGTGGCCCTTAGCGATAGTATAGAGAGATTATTTATTGCCATTGGTAGTGTTTAAACTCCACTGTCAAAATATTTAATAGCCGTGACTGCATCTTAAGTCAGTTGATGTAAGTGATCTTACGTACTTTAATAGCATTAATGGTGAGATGAATGTCTGTGAGCGGATCTAATGTCAGTGATAGTGTGTCGGTGTAGTGATGGTGTCTAATGTCAGTGAGAGCTCCATTAGTCTAAACCCTCTCAAGAGAAGGAGACGCACTGGGTGCTGCTCTGCATCAGCTCTATGAGGTCGGGGAAGAGCACGTCGCGGTTCCTTTCACAGAAGCCATATATATCATACGACACCTGAGGAGAGAAGACAACAGCATCCATCAGATTGTGCAGAATGCACATTTACATTTCTGATAAAAAGGCCAATTAAAGGTTCCTATTAAGATAGCTGCCACTCCCTGATAATATTGCTTGCTTTAGAGCTTTGTTTGTAGACAGAATTATATGTCTTTATATACTGTAGGTATATCTGTAATTAGTATGTATGTGGATTTGTGGTGATAAAAACAGCTTTTTAGCTATGAGTGTAATTCTCAAAATAATATTAATTAATAAAAGAGAGAAAAAAAATGAAACAGCAAATCAGTCCATGCTAATACTAGTGACACATGTCCAGATTAGCATCGCAGCTGAAGCACACCACAGTGGTACTACACAACTACACTCCCACAGCAGATTGCCCACCTTGCCGGCATAGTGATGGATGACAAAACCAGAGTTCCAGTTGTTGAAGTGGTCATGTGTTCCCACGGCAGCAGACAGCTTCTGCAGCAGTGTTCCGTCAGCCCCCTCCCCTTTTGCATGCATGGTGGCACATACATCATCTAGAACACTCATGATGCCCGGAGGGTTCTAGAACACAGGCATGTACAGAGCCGTTAGTTAGCTGACACAGAAACTTGCCAGGAGACATAAGACAGGGAGTTGGAGTTGCCTCTAGAAGGCCTGTACAACTGAGTGAGATGTACTGCACTGAAGTGTTCGCGCACCTTGTTCTCGATAAGTTCACACACCACCTTGTTGTTAAAATATTCAATGGGAGTCCATTTGATTCCCTCTTGAACATACTCCTCCTGCAATGAAGGAGAAGAGTACAGAGGTCAAGGGGAGTCAGATAAATTGAGCACAATAATTTAAAACAGTATGTAAAAACAAAAAAAAAACAAAAAACAGATTGTTTACACTTTTTTAGTTTGCTGACAAGAGTCAACACTTAAAAAGACATGAATCTGACATGAGAACACATCTATGCAGACATTTAACCACAGAAACAGACAATGATATATATGTGTAATGGTTCTGCACGAGTCAGGACCTGGGGTTGTTTTAAAATTAGCTGTTATCTAGTGTCTAACTGTTACATGTGAACAGAAAGGCACTACATACGTTCCTCAGTGTGTTCATTACATACAGTACAGTCTACAGAGTCGAGGGGTTCATACCTGCTCAGCTTTTAGTGTGAGCTCGATGAAGATCTGCTGAAGCTTCTCATTCACAAAGTTAATGCAGAACTGCTCAAAACCATTTTTCTAAAGTAGATCAGATGAAATAACAGTGGATCACTAACTGATTACTTCTATTTTTTTCAAAAACTGCATTTGGTAAGTACTTTGTATCTAATGCATTAGCATTTTCACAAAGACTTTAAACGTTCTATCAAAACATACAGAGTGATGAAATTTAACCAAAAAAGTTATTAACATTTGTGGCTGAAATCTGAATAGATACTGTTATAAAGCCAGCTGAAATATATTAAGTGAATTTT
>CM059276.1:20893635-20928635 GCA_030347295.1 Setipinna tenuifilis
ATGGTAAATCATCAGTTGGGTTCTACCTGTTTTTTGCAGATCTAACTTTGGCCGCAGAGAAAGTGGGCCTGCAGGTACCTACAGAACCAGTGACTTACAAAGCAGGTACCTACAGAACCAGTGACTTACAAAACGACTGGAGTTGTTGTTCCGCACTGTCTTCGCATTCCCAAAAGCTTCCAGGAGTGGGTTGGACTGCAGGATAATGTCTTTCACATGCTAAGACACACACACACACGCACAGACACACACACACACACACACATACACACACACACACACAAATACAATCTTATATAATAGTAATAATTCTAACAATTTTAATAATAATAGACTATTGACTCTGCCAAAATGCTATGCACTGTGCTTTAGACATGCTATTAGTTTAGATTCCAAGGCCGCAGATAGCATCCTATGCTGATCTCTGCACAGCCGGTGTGCAATGGCAAAGAAGTTTTTGAATTTAAAAGTGTGCTGCAGTAAAGTCAAAGCTGGTATACAGCTTTAGTGTGCTTCATGTCATTTCATCAATACACTTCTGTCATAAACACACTTAGCATGCTACGTGTCATAAATGCACTTCTGTTATAAACACACTTAGCATGCTATATGCCATCAATACACTTCTGTTATAAACACACTTAGCATGCTATATGTCATCAATACACTTCTGTGATTAATACACTTAGCATGCTACATGTCATAAATACTATGCTACATGATGTCATAAACACACACATAGCATGCTACATAAAAACACAATTAGCATGCTACATGTCGTAAATACACTTCTGTCATAAAAACACTTAGCATGCTACGTGTCATAAATACACTTCTGTCATAAAAACACTTAACATGCTACATGTCACTTCTGTGATCAACACACTTAGCATGCTATGTGTCATCAATACACTTCTATGATCAATACACTTAGCATGCTACATGTCATCAATACACTTCTGTTATAAACACACTTAGCATGCTATGTGTCATAAATACACTCTGCACATGTCTATTCCACAGTGACTAGTGCAGCTGCAGAGAAGTGAACATGTACATGATGCTTTTGATAGTTTTGCTACCTGGACTTTAGATCCTCCTCCAGAAACCTTAGAGATGTATCCCATAATATATTTTGCCGCAACTGTCTTTCCAGCTCCACTTTCCCCACTGTGTCATCACAAAAACAAACAGATTAAAACATGCCCCACTGCACACACACACACACACACACACACACACACACACGCACACATACACACACACATATACAAACACATACACACACACACTGAACAGTGCAGTAGTTAGCACACATTCTTCATGTCACCCAGGCATGAACCCAGTACAGCCATCAAAGAGAACAGAGCGCACACCCAGAGTTAAAGCAGAAGGGCCAACACTTATGAACAGAGCAGGGTGGAGTGGGTGGTTCAGAGGAGATTGCGTGAGGACACAGCAGCGCACGGGCTTCTGGGTAGCACTGGGTGTGGTTGGGTGGTTTAGAAGAGGTTCAAACTTCTCTTCTGTCCTTCATGTGTATCCTCTCTGTGCAATGCAACATCCTCCAAACCCCCCCGCCACATACACAGGCAGGCACACACGCACACATGCACACATGCACACATGCACACACTCACATACACACTAGGCCAGAAGTGACAGAAGCGTGTGTGAAACACAGAGAGGGGAAAACCACAAAGCCAAAGAGGCAAAGAGAACAACAGCCACTTCTTATGGGCAAAGCGAAGGTGGGGAGGACAAAGTAGTTTTGGGGTGAAAGGTTCCGTTAGGAGTCAACCAGTATGTTGATCTCTATGTAAGAATACAGTAAACACACACACACACACACACACACATACACACACACACACAGACACACACACACACACACACACACAAACACAGACACAGATGGAGGAAGACGAAGGTAACGCCTCTGAGACATAAATCTCATGTGAATCTCTGTGTGATCTCTGTGATGTGCCTGCAAACAACTATGCAACTTAGCAGCAGCAGCTCACCTGATGATAACACACCGACTTTCTGCATTCATTGTTATGGCGTGTGTGACTTGCTGTGGTGCATAATGCTGCCACTGTGTCTGCCGTTAGTGTGTGATGCTCTCTCTCGAGCATGTGTATACATATACATATACATATATATATATATATATACACGTGTGTGTGTGTGTGTGTGTATAAGAGAGAGAGAGAGAGTGTTTATGACACGTAAAACCCACCTGATAATGACACACTGGTTCTCTGAATCAATCATCATGTTCCTGTACATGTTGTCAGTCAGAGCGTAAATGTGTGGAGGATTCTCATACTGGGCCTTTGGGAGGAGAGATGGATGTATACGTGTATGTGTGTATGTGTGAGGGAGACAGAAAAAAGAGAGAGAAAGATGTTGTTGCTTTAGTATTGATAGAAGTACATTGTTGTTGTTGGTGGTGGTGGTGGTGGTGGTGTGTGTGTGTGTGTGTGTGTGTGTAATGCATATGAAAACATCGGCCCAGACACTGAACCGAATAGCAAGAGATTTAGAGACCAGAATGAGACCAGTTCCAATTTATAATCATCTACTTGGAATTCATTTTTGATAAATGAGGACTAAACTGATTTCTATGAATTAATGTATGTAATTCAATGGGGCTCTTCATCATGAATAGGCCATAATGGCTTTACGGACTAACATGGGAACTGACTTACAACTCTGGAAGAACTAAGAGATAGAGAAAGAGAGAGGCAGAGAAAGGGACTGTTTACATACCGCTCCCTGGTAAAGTTCAATCTCCCGGTCAGTGAAATAGGGCATCTGTTTGAAGGGGTTCACTGATATCAGTACGGAGCCGATGTATGTCTTCAGATCACAGTTAAAGAGACCTTGACAATAACTGTTGAGAATTAATGTGGCCTTCTAGGCATTATATATATATATATTAAATAACTAATAAAAATAATAATAAAAACATATATAGCATAGGCAAGTGTGTTCATAGTACTGATCATGACATGACAACCTAGTGCAATCAGTTAATTGGAAAGGTGTGTTGCCTTGGTAACCTGGCGTTTTGTGGCTTGGCTTCGCCTTATGTGAATGAGGAAGCATGCCAGTGGCTTAGTGCTTGACTCATATGAACACAGAGAATAAGAAGACAGAGAGGCAGAGAAACAGAGAAAAAAGAGAGGAGGTATCAAGAGAAAGAGAGAGAGAAAAAGACAGAGTGACAGAGAGAGAGAGAGAGAGAAAGAGAGAGAGAGACGGTGGCTCAGTGTGACAATGGACAGTGTCAGGAAGGGCCGTGGTGTGTGTGGTAAGGAGGTGGTGCCACTAAACTGTGTGTGTGTGTGTGTTCTTCTGTGTGAGTCATGTAAAATAGATAATATTTAGGTCACACTGTTTATGACATGAAGAACAGCAAGTAAACTTAACAAATCTACAGGACAGCACCTCATATTCTAACTAATGGCATTATTTGGCATTCCTCTGTGCTACAGTGGCCTTCATGAAGGACCTGAGGACAAAAAGGGAGATTTGCACTGCAAAGGATACAAAAATGTAGTCATCCATGTATCTCTTCTTGAGGTTCTCCACAATAGCATCCTCTGTGATCTTGGACAGCAGGACCATGTCATCCACTCCACTCTGTTTGACATTTTGGCTCTGCCAGTGGTATTTGCTCCCCTGCGGAAAGAAAGGAGAAGTTACAGGAGAGGACACTGACTTTTATGCCATTGTTCTGTCGAGATGAGCGACAGTATTAGCTGAATTTCACAGAACGCTTCTATCTAACACTAACTCTAACCCTAACCCTAACCCTAACTTTCCCAGACTGCACTTGTGCGGTAGCCCAACTCGACAAGTAGCCCAGTTTAACAGAACACCGTAAAAACTTAACATGGGATCCTTGAATGAGCAAGTATTGGAATATATTGAACAAATACAATCCTTTCCTTGGTAAAATGTGTTCCATTTAGGTTGTGTCTGTAACTCACAGGTGTGGGTTACCAGTAAAAGTAATTCATAAAAACGTTGTCAGTTCCTGGCACGCATTATTGGTCTTTTGCTTGTCTTTACCAACAACTCCTAAAGAGGTATCACACTACAGTAAAACTGTGTATGTAAAGGTCCTGTCTACAGAAGTTACTTTTTCAGAACTAGCTTTGGGACACAACATGGATAGTACCACAGTGGGGTGCACTGAATGTCTGGCATCAATTTAAGACTAGATAATGTAAACGAGATTGTCTGACAGAGATTCTGTGTTCATACAGACACTATGCAAAATGATTATGTGGTTAAACTGATTAAATAAGCAAGTAAACAACAGGTGAACTGTAGAAATGAGCTTGATGAAAATTATAAACAAAGTTGTCACTGGTAGGCTGTTTTAGCAGAGACAGAGTGTGAGATAAAGTACACTTCCCTTTCTAGGTTTCTCAGTAGAGATATTTAAAGATCATGGTCGGAAAGGCACAAGTCTACTCCTTTCGTATGGGCAAGTCTAAACGAAAACAACTTAGTTTCTTTAGTCTATCTACATAATAGTATGGTGTTATTATCTCTTTCTCTTTCTCTCTGTCTCTCTCTCTCTGTCTGTCTGTCTGTCTGTCTGTCTGTCTGTCTCTCTCTCTCTGTCTCTTTCTCTCACACACACACACACATACACACACAAACACACACAAAAAAACGCACAAACACATACACTAGCTTTGTTCTCACACATCAGTGAGTCTCATTTCCTCTGGTGACTGATGCAAACACACAGCCCCTCTGCCTCTGGGACTCTGCCTTCACGCTTTGGTGGGCAAACACAATGGAGCTAATGCCTGAGTTCGCTAATGTAGCAAATCACAGATACCACTCTGACATGGGCACAGGTCAGTGCCACTGGGTTCCAGTGCTACAAGACTAGTTTTAGTTATGTCCCATGTCCCATGAGATGTTTTGGAGCTGCTCCACAAAGGCTGCAGGCTACCCCTCAGACATGCATCTGACCTCATCTACTCAAAGCGTTTGTGGAACTGCTGCCCCAACGCACCCTTTACCCAAATGTGGAAACACGCCTTTCGTTGTACACAACACACATACTTCTTCAAAGAACACCAACAGACCGCAGCCTTAAATACTGCCCTTGCCCTGACAGCAGCTGTGAAAAGCCAGACTAGCTTGGACAACATGCTAAAATAGCCAACATGCTAAAGGCCCTGGCACTTCTGTGACTTCCTTCAGTGAGCAAACCTGCTAAACTTAATCTGACTTGTATGTGAAGACTTCTGCATAACTAGTAAAGTCTATTTTTATTAATTTTATTAATTTACATTTAGTTTGCCTTATTAGTCAGCAGGAAGCTTGCACGCTAGTTTTGCGGTAAAACAGTAATTTCCTGGAAAGAGCATTAAAAGGTAAGCAGACTGAAATAAAAAGTAGATCTAAAGTTTTTATGTGGTCACTGACTGAAACCTTTCATTAAAGTAAGAGACAGATATTCTGGGTGAGAGATGGGCAAAGGTATTACTGTCTATTCTAAAAAATGGACACAAAACCAGGTCTGTAGAGACATGATTTGGTGAGTTTCAGTGTTGAGGAAACTGACTCATCCACACAGAGGCCTGATCTTAATCCATCAAACATTTTTAGATGAACTGGCACAGAGACCACAAGCCAAGCCTCCTTGTCTAAAATCAGTATCTGACAGCGTGAATGCTTTTCTGCGCAAATTGGCAAAAATGTCCACAGGCAAGCACACTTTAAAATCTTGTAGGGCGCTTTTTTCACAAGGAGGTACAAACTTCATGATTTATGGGTTTAAAATGGGGAAGAAACTTCATATTAATGCCCATGGAGTTAGAAAGGAAAACAAGCCCCCTGATGTGTGGATTTAGACTAGGAGACAAATTCCACAACAGTGTCCATGGATTTGGAATCAAAAGTCATAAAACCTTCTGTGGGTGCAGTGGCCAGCTTTTACAATACTTTAGTCCATATGGTGCCCATCAGTAGAGTGATGATCCAGAATAGCACATCAAGTTACACACCAATTTCCACACCAGGTTACACCCCAGGGTTATGAAATAGACCCTCTCGTGGACATAGACACAAGATAACTAACCGCAAGAACACAGTAAGAATAGTCACATCCCAAGCACATGCTCATTTTTTTTTTTAGAATTTTCCTTACACACTGTCACATTTCACTCTCATTGCGCTGTTCATTACTCACACTGTCAGTGAATCAGCACTTGCACAGACTCTCATCACTCTCATTTCCAGTCTGCTGCCATCAAGAAGAAGACTGAGGAGCCTCCGGGCCAGGACCAGCAGACTGAAACACAGCTTCATCCACCAAACTGTCAGGATGCTGAACTCTCTTACTGCCCTGCCCTTCCTCCCCCCTCTGACCCCCACCCACACTACTCCCCTCTCCCATTATTTTGAGTCTTAAGTGTCCCAGCTTGGTGAAACTTACCTAAGACACATCTCTCTCTTGTGGAGTTCCTCTTCCACTGCTCCACAGTAATTTCAATGTAGGCTACATTTTTTTGCGCTACAACTTAATGACACTGCTGCTTAAATTGCACCATTTGAGCTTTATTATGCTACACATTGTGCGTTTTATTTTATATTATTTGTATTACATACAAGTTTTATTGTATTATGTTTTTTAATCGTTATGCTTAGTCTAATGTTTACTGTGGGTCTAGGGAGCACTGCAAATTCAAATCCTGTGAACAACCTGTACATATGGCTTTTGACAACAACGCTAACATTCCATCACAAAATTCCATATTACTCCAGAGCTTTTATTGATTTAAAATAACAGTTACAAAGTAGCACTCCATGCGAAGGTACTGTACGTGCAGTGTTACCAAGCAAAAAAAAAATCATTAGTTGAAGAGTGACTGTTGGCCAATAAACAATTTATTCTGTCATGACATTGTCTTGATTTTATGAAATTTTATGAAATTATCAATCTTTTGTGGTAACAGTTTTAGAAAAGTAATAAACCACTCGCTGGTTTTACCACAGCTCCACTGCGTGTCTTGCCTGACAACACCCTTTAGTCGTGGTAAAACCAGCATTACCCATGGCCTTTGGTGGTTTATTGCTTACATTTGCACTGTTTATTCTTCCTCCATCAATTACGGTCCATATGTTTGCATGTGTGTGTTGCTGTATTATTCACTATTACCAGTTTGTATGTGTGTCCTTCTGCCTATTATGTTAACTGTTCTTGTATTTATATATTGTATTTACCATTTCGTACTCAGTGGTGGGCCAGACTGAATCTTTATCTTTCTCATTCTATATTTGCAGCAGGTTTGTGTAGTTGCAGCATGCTTCCTAGAAGATGTTTTTGCATTATTGCATGAGCTTGCATGAGGGGACCGCATGTCTTTTTCTGTGAAGTACGTTTTGTGCATGTAAACAGCCCCCCCCCCCCCCCCCCCCCCCAAAAAAAAAAAAAAAAAACCCAAAGTAACGCAAGAGTTATCCACAAAATTAATTTCAGCTTACTTTCCACTTTTCTTTTAGTACAGTGTGATGTCACCTTATGGTAGGCTACAACCTGCATACAGTGTGGCCCCAACAGCAGCAATAAAAAGTGTGCCTGTTGTTTACCTTTTATCTTGTAGCTAGAGGACACTTCAGCTTTTGTGACCAGTCAGCATAGAGTAAACCAGCTGACCAATGTCAACAACACACTTCAGCTTGGCTAAATAAAATGGTACAACATGATTGAGACTGTATTTGGATGACACTAGCATATTATTCTAATTCGCTGGACCCCAGTTATTAACATTAGGAATGGTACAAATCTGCACCTAGGGTCCACTTCAAGTTGTAGTGTGGTTGATTGTGTAGGGTTAATGGCTAATGCTAACTTTAATGCTAAAGACTAATGCCACACACACACACACACACACACACAGATGAGCAGCCATTTTCTTTCTGCTTTGCAGTGGGCTGTGGCAGGTCTGTAACTGCTACCACACTCAGTGGGTTGCATCTTTCACACATGCTCAGACAGCAGTCTCTAAATGACTCAGAGTAATATTAGCAGCCACCCCCAACCATACCCTGCAGCATGGACGCCTGGGGGAGATACTGGGCTAAGGTAAGGAAACAGCCCATATTAATGCATATGTGTGTGTGTGTGTGTGTGTGTGTGTGTGTGTGTGTGTGTGTGTGTGTGTATGTGTGATTGTGTTTGTGTGCATGTGTGTGTGTTTATGTATGTGTTTGTGCATGTGTGTGTGTGTGTATGTGTGTCTTTGTGTGCATATGTGTGTGTGTGTGTGTCTGTGTTTGTGCACATATATGTGTGTGTGTGTAGGCCCTGCCCCTGTTTCCCTGCAAGCAGCAGTTCGGTGCGGAAAGGAAGTTCAGAGATAGAAACCTTCTTCTCCTTCAGCACGCCCCCACTTCCCTCTGTCTTAATGGTGACCTCAAGCTTGCGAAAACCTGCACATCATGACACACAAGGCTCACTTCCGCAAGGGACACTCGCTCGCATCACTCACACACACATTCCTCTCCGAATCCCTCACGCTCACACACTCACATGAGAGTCATAAATGAACGCTAGACCAGACCAGACCAGACGTGGTCCATCACAATGTTATCTCACTGCATGACACAGAGACAAGAGGTACCATCATCCAGGAACTTGTTTCTCTGCACTGATGGAACTGCTGTTCTGTGTCACGGAACGTGTCAACCCATCTGTGCTGACACACTCACTGACGTACAACTGGCCAGCCTGACATGTGACATAATCGCACCACCGAACCGAGACCACACAGTCCAGAACCAGACACCAGACACCAACAGGCAGCAAGTCAGGAAGAGTAAAGCCTGCTAAAACCACAGAAGGACAGGGCCTTTAACTTGTCCATTTAAGGAAGCAGAGTTGTGTTTTAAGGTCCTCACTGACCACAACGTCCTCTTTCAGTGTGCATTAGCACACCAGCTACTTGTAATGCACCGCTTTGGGAGTGTACCTGAGTCTTTCCTCTCTGAGTCCAGTGAGACTCCTGTACGAGATTCTCAGGGTGTTGTCCTTTTACAGCATTCCAGCTCAGACACATCGTACCCCTTACTTACTCTGCTCACACACACACACCACACAAAACACGCATGCACGCACACACACACACCCACACACACTCACACACCCACACACACTCACACACACACACACACACACACACACAGCATCACAGCATCACAGCCCAGACACATCGCACCCCTCACTTAGTCTTCTTACACACACACCCACACCCACACCCACACCCACACACACACACACACACACAAACTCATACATACCCCATTCACCTCACCTGCTCATAAAAAACACAGCTGATTTGCCTTGCGATTGAGCGCTGATTTTGAAGCCGACTAAATGCTTAGAACCCATAGGGTCACTATGTCACACAACAAAGGCTGTTACTGTCAAGAAGCCATCACTAATTGAGCATACCGTAGAGAGAAACTAAAGCAGAGACAGAAGAGGTGTGCGTGAGAGATAGACAGAGATGAAAGAGAGATAAAGAGAAAGGCAGGAGAACAGAAGGTATATTTACCATGTTTTCTGCAGCTAAGTGTCCTTACTCTCCAGAATGTTTATGAAAAATATTGTCTGAGCGGATGAACTTAAAGTAATGCCATTACAAAGTGTCTCTAGTTCACTTCAGTCAAAAACACAGACTACAGTCACACACACACTCTCGCACACACACACACAAGACACTGCATATCAACTGAACATCCTCCCAGCTTACTTCACTTCCTTAAACTGGCTCTGACTGAAACCAGAACCACACACACACACACACACACACACACACACACACGCACACACACACTTTCCTGGTGTGAATTGTGTCTGTGATCTGTGTCTGGCGTGCTTAATGGTGTGAATTGATCTTTTTTTTTTTAAATCACACCAGTGTTTAAGTTTTTTATGTATGTTTTTTTAGTGTGTGTTTAATGTGTAAGTATATCATGTGAATATGTTTTCTTGTTAAATCTTTCTTTTTTGTTTTGTGTTTTCCCCTGTGCCTCAGGAGGGTGATGTGAGCAGCACAGAGCCACAGCACACCGATGTGTGTTTCATGTGTAGGGAGTGGCCTTAAGACAGGAAACACACACACACACACACACACACACACACACACACACACACTGTGTGTTGGTAGTGAAATATCACTGGGCACACCATTTATATCAGTTTCCTCTCACACAGACAGACACACAGATACACAGATACACAGACACAGACACACACACAGACACACACAGACACACACACACACACACACACACATACACACACACACACACACACACACACACACACACAGTAATCCAGGTATTGGGATGACACTTTTAAACAGAGCTGACTGAAGCAGCTTCTCACCTCTTCCCCACCTGCTTCTATGCCAGACCTGGTCTGTTACATCTGGATCTGCACTGGAGCTCAGAACAAGGCTATGGCCAAATCAGTGGGTACACTCCACAGAAAGGTTTTTTTTTTGTTGGGAGGTGGGGGTGTGGTTGGCAGGGGGTGGGTGGGTTACTCAATGTAGATTGTGCAATGGTGTTCCGTGTTCCCGGTTGCTTAGCTTTCAGTCGTTGGCTAGAGCTGTCTAAGGCTTAGTTGGTGCTCAGCTGCCCTCTCCTGTCTGTGTCTGTGGTGTATTCCACGAGAGGCTGGATTTAGCGCCCCCTTGTGGTTGGATGTTTGTGAAGCACTCTTGTGCCGGTCAGCCTGTAGCGGTGAGTGGTGCTGCTGTGTGGCTTTATTGACAGGCTCTGACCACTGTTTTAATTGGGCCTCATCTGTCCTTTAGTCACTTGGCCCCTCCCTTTATCACTCATACAACCACACCTCTTTTATAACCACACCCGTCTGTCATCTCATCCTCCTTATTTTCCTGTCTCTGGCTTCAGCTGACAGTCCTACACACACTCTTGACTGTGGTTGGATCATGTGACCTAAAATTATAAACAAATAAACATGACACCATCTAAGAGACTTATCTTGGTGGTAATGCATCCTTACTCATTTTTAATCTACACATAGGTCTGTAAACACCCCTATAGGAAGCACATGTGGCAACGTAAATTTCCCAAATGTGTTTAGTACTCAAATGATTGCAGTGCATTTTATTAGAAGCATTTCTCTACTGCATAAATTCTTTATTATTTATCATAAAAATTACTAACACTAATTGCAACCTGATGTTTACGCAAATGCTATATAATGACATGAAGTTAGGCACTGGTAAGAAATGGTGATGTTAATTTCTTTTTTCTTCGCCAGCTTAAATTTTAGATTGCCCCACTGTCTGGCGTGAGTCCGGTGTGAGCCTGTTTTGTTGTGTTGTGTTGTGCCCCCACTGTGCTGTGGATAGGATTGGTTGGGTTGAGTGTGCTCTGTATGCTAACTGTAAAGACATGGGTTAACCGTGCTAACCACAGACTTAACAGCAAGAGTCTCCTCAAAGAGCTCTGGGAAAGCACCACAGCATGTGGTGAGGTTAGGAGAACACAGCTTTTTACATAACCCTACACAAGTCACCTGTATCCCTGTATGTGGTGAGGCTGGTAGCACTTATACTACACAATAGCTACTCCCTAATAAGCATTTATGTTATATCTCTATACACGAGATACAAGAATCTGTGTAGAATTTAGAATGATTTGATGGCTGATTTTGAGTTCTTTGATAGCATATAAATCGAACAACCACAGTCAAGACCTGCCTGGATTCCACTCTTCGAGTAAATTATAAAACTTACTCCTACATTCCCCCATTGGAGAGTGGCTACCTCAGACTCAAGTAGTGTAACAATCAGGACTTGAGACAGGCCAGATTAGAGTCAAACAGAGGAAAGCTCCACCCACTCTGCTGCACACTAACTCCTTTTGGCGACATTGACAACTATAATTGCAGCAGGTTTCCTACCGGAATAAGATGTTACTGTAGGTCTCCTCATGGTTGCATCAGGGC
Source organism: Setipinna tenuifilis (assembly GCA_030347295.1). Lineage (NCBI taxonomy): Eukaryota > Metazoa > Chordata > Actinopteri > Clupeiformes > Engraulidae > Setipinna > Setipinna tenuifilis. The sequence goes on from CM059276.1 coordinate 20,905,664, forward strand.
CCAGTGAGGATTCTCTGAAGTCGTCAACAACATGCAGGCCTGAAATAGCAAACACCTGTGCAGCGGTGTCAGTGCTAGCAGCTAGCAGGTGAGGAGACACAAACACATACTCATTCTAATTGAGTATCATTTACATCAGGATAGAGCTATGGTGACATACTTTCTGTGAAGGAAAACTGTTCAACATGATAAAAATGTTTCTTATCTAAACAAATGTGGGTACAAAAATGGATTTAATAATATTAATTAATTCCTCATAAAGGCTCCCTCTTCTCTCTATTCACTTTAGAAGTCAGCAGCCCTTTGATGACAAATAGTGTATAGTATGTTTTGGTAATACCTCACATGTCCAGCAGGGGCCGGTTGCAGAAGCGAGCAACTTCCCACAGACTCCTACATTAAAAAGTAAATTTTCCCAGAAAAAATAAACACTTTCACAGCCTGGTTCAAAACACGGTTTTGCTGTATTTCGGGTGTTTTTTTTTGTTCCGCGATAACTCTGAGGGGGTGAGTTGTTTTAGAATCCGTTGTTTTAGAATCCGTTAATCCCCAGATAATTTACTTCGAAATTCATAGAATGAATTGGCAAAGATGGTGGCGCCGGGAATCTCAAATTTAGCTTTTATCAAAGTCTATGCATGATGTCATAGATGGTTTGTCTGTCTGTGGTTACTTCTCACTGTACTGATGACTTTTTAAATTTCGTTTTGGTAATGCATGTCTTGGTAATAGGGCAGTTTTAGAACCGGAAGGTATAGGGAACCCTTGGGTACTCAGATGTTCTGTGGGGGCCCGTTATCAGCTGTAAGACCCCTTAGCATGTTCCTATAATGCTTGATATTCTCAGGCTGGTGTGCAATGACAGTCATTATGTAACCATGGGGCAGTCATGGGTTAGTGACTAAGGAGCTGGACCTACAGCCAAAGGGTCACAGGTTCAATTCCTGACACCGACAGGTGGGTGGAGGAAGTGAATGACCATCCTCACCTGTGATTGAGGTACCCTGAGCATGCTATTGTCCTCACACCCTGCTCCCCGGGGTGCCTGTCCGGCTGCCCCCCTGCTCACATGTGTGATGGGTTAAATGCAGAGGCTGAATTTTGTTGTATGTGCTGTGTGATCACAATGACAAATGAGAATCAGTTTCACCATGGGCTGCTTGATTCATGTATGGTGATATCATGTAAGATGGATAGCTATATTTACATGTGCCAGTTTTGTCATGTACTACAAACCCATTTCCATTGACTCTTTCAAAAAACCTTTATTGTCAACCATCGTGAATTCATATACACCCTTAAAGATACAACAACGGGTGTATGAAAAATGATAAAAATAAAATATAAAACATTTAATGTTTTACTGAGTAATTTCTTTCAGATTTTTTAGCACATATCTGGCATACATGGTAGGGAAAGACTGAAATAAAGTCTTCTCTTCTAAATCCTGTTACATACATACAGTATCTTCACCAATTTAACTTGTCCACAAGTGAATCCATTTTCAATAGGATGTCTTCAACAACAATAATAAGAACCATTAAGAAATAGCACCATTCCAAAGCACCAAGAAGGATTCCACCACAAGTTAGTGAGAGGTTCCTCCCTCAGGAGGGTGGATGCATCCATAGTAGCGGTACAAGTATGCAACCATACCAGCGGTACATGTATGCATCCATGCTACCAGTACAAGTATGCCACTAGTATTCTTTCTGAGAGGACCTGTTGCCAGGCTCAGCTCAGATATCTGTTACGTCAGTACTGTAGGGTGGTCTCTGTGTTACGAGTCAAATGGGGTTTAGTTAGCTTCTGGTCGTGTAGTAACATCATCAACCTTTTTCCATACTTCACATAAACCAAAAAAAAAATACACTGATCACATTTAGCAAAATCCTCTATTTCTCTTGCACGATAAAAGTGTGTGTTATTCTTCTGAAGACATATTGTACATGTGGTCTATGTGATGACATCAGTGTTGTGGTCTGAGGCAGTGGAAGGCAAGACTATGGCAAGAGGTCTGGCCCAAAAAGAACAAAAGGACAACAGAAGAGATAACGATACGTGGACTGTGTAAGATGTCAGCCCATTAGCTCTTATAAAGATATGTAAGACATTTCATAGGGTTGGTTTACCATGAAAAGCCTTTAACACTGTGGGCTGAGAAGTTGAATGTGGCCCCAGTCAGATGAGGCTGAGGCACTGAGGATAGTGTGGTGGGGTAGGTGGGTAGAGGGAAGAGGTCCAGAGGCCCATCAAGATTCAAGGCATGTTGCTACAGTGACAGACAGAGGCTCTGATGGCATGTTTCCAAAGTGATGTATGGAAGTTCTGATGGCATGTTGCCATAGTGATAAGCAGAGTCTCTGATTGCATATTTCCTTAGTGATGTGTGAAAGTTCTGATGGCATGTTGCCGTAGTGATGGCCAGAGCCTTTGATTGGATGTTTTCATAGTTAAGTATGGAGGTTCTGATGGCATGTTGCCGTAGTGATGGACGGAGGATGTTTGGAGGTTCACTCAGGCTCTGAAGGCATGTTACCATGGTGATGGATGATGACTCAGCCTAAAGGCAGGTTGTCATAGTGATTAATGGAGACTGATGGTCAGTTGTTGTAGCGATGGACGGAGGCTCTGACAGCATGTTACCATGGTGATGGATGGATGGATGGAAGATGTTCAGAGGCTCATCCAGACTCTTTAGCAGCAGCAGCGGTGGCAGCAGCAGCAGCAGCAGTTTTCCTCTCTGATACTTGGAGTCTCACTCGTCCAGCAGCTCAAGTCTCACTCATCTTCTGCTCCGTCTCTTTGCTTTATTCTTCAGAAATCCACTAAGCCCAGTAAGCTTCCAGCCAAGGCTTGACAGAACAGGAAGTGACCTCAGCTGAATGCAAAGCAGGGGTGCGTTTCCTGAGAGTGTCGCTGAGCAACCAACCACAGTAACTAAGGGGGTAGATGTCTACAGAGGGGCCAGGTCTCTACACTGGGCTGTCTAGTTTTGGACAGTGTTGTGGTGATGGTGGTAACGTGCTCGCCGACGCTCTCGAGAAACGCACCCCTGTCCTGTCCTGTCCTGTCACTGACCCGATCCGGATTCAAGAATCGACTGCGGTGAGAGGAGGAAGCGAAGGAAGCGGAGGTCAGTGTCCTTGGCAGGTCTTGCAGCACATCTGCCTGAAGTACGGACGGCTGCAGAACTTGAACCTGAGCACCAGGGGGCAGTATGCCACTGTGTTCACATCTTTGCATTCTGGAGGGGAAAATAATCAACACCCAGATTAATATGATTAATATTAGTAATATCCTGTAACAGCACATGATAAATAGAATAATGATTAATCATTTGCAAAACACAATTATGCATAGATTATTATTCATCCCTCGTAACAATGCACAAATGAATGTCCATCAGAAAACATCAATCAATACAAAAATGAATGTTCAACATAAAACAACAGATTATTAAAAAGATGAAGGTCCATCATCAAATAATGCACGATGTCTTCTTTGACAGTGGGTTATGGTATGAGAGTAATATAGGGATATATATGGTGACTGTGTAGTATCTGGGTCTACATTGTGATTGTGTAGTATATAGTTGTATACTGTGACTTCATACTGTAGCTGTGTGAGATCTGGGTATATATTGCAGCTGAACATTGTGCTCAGGTGATATATGCTGTGTCTATATATTAGCTATGTCCGAAATGGGAAGCTAGTGACTTGCTGCCTTGCTGCCTTCATTGTCTAACAAGTCACGCACATTAAGCAGGCATCAAGGTGCCGATTAAAACCTTCGTTTCAGACAGCCTGGCTAGACAGCAACACAGAACGCTGTTGCCAAAACACCAACAGCTGACTTCACAGTTCGACAGAATGTTGGACGGTGAAGGCAAAATTAAGGTACCTTCAAAGGCAGCATTTTATGCATTTATTCAATTCGGACAGCCTTGATGCCCTACTGCCACCAAACGCTCTCTTGTGTTCCCCTTACTTTATTACTCAACTGTGTGTATACCAGGGCTCTATATTATGCTGCTGTGGTAAATAACATATACTGGTTGTATATTGTGTTGCCATGGTGAAGTGTGTATATAGTGTGGCTGTATATTGTGTTGCCATGGTGAAATGTGTATATACTGTGGCTGTATATTGTGACTCCATGGTAAAGTGTGTATATACTGTGGCTGTGTGTGGTGTCTCCATGGTGAAGTATGTATATACTGTGGCTGTATATTGTGTCTCCATGGTGAAGTGTGTATATAGTGTAGCTGTGAGTGGTGTCTCCATGGTAAAGTGTGTGTATATATTGTGGTTGTATGTTGTGTTGCCGTGATAAAGTGTGTGTATACTGTGGTTCTATATTGTGTTGCCGTGGTATAGTGTGTATACTGTGGCTGTATATTGTGTATCCATGGTGAAGCGTGTACGATGGTTATATATTCTGTTGCTGTGGTATAGTGTGGGCATCCTGACCCTCTGGGTTGTCGTTGACGGGGATGAGGTCACACTTGCTGCGGCACTGCTGCATGCTGGAGGGCCTCTGGAGGTCCGGGCACTCGGAGGACGGCACCCCCGCATGGGTCACACACTTCACAGAACGCATCTGCTGACCCAGACCACACTTAGCAGAGCACTGGGGGAGAGAGAAAGAGACAGGGTAAAAGAGAGAAAGAGAGGGAAAGAGAGAGCGTGAAAGAGAGAGAGAGAGAGGGGGAGGGGGCAGAAAGAGACAGGGAGAAAGATGAGTGAGGGAGAGGCAGAAAGACAGAGCAAAAGAAAAATAAATAAATAAAAATTTCAATTTCCCAATACACTGCTAACTTCACTGTGAATTCTATGACTGACAATGTTTTAGAGAACAGTTTTGTTTGAAATATTAACGTAAAGTAAAAGCTGTCCCTTGTGTGTGTCTGCACAAAATTCAGAATTGAATTAAGAATGACCCCTAAATTCCAATTGACCCCTAAATTCCAATTTGAATTTGAGTTGAGGTTGCAAACAGGAAGGGAAATTGCAATTCAAAATCAAAGAAGAATTGTAATTCCATTCAATAAAAAAAAAATCAGAGCGTATTTAACAATTAAGCTTCACAACATCATGTATGTGAAAAGTATCACATTCTCACTCATATGTAATTAGAATGAATTCCTCTGAATCCCATTTAAAATTCAATTGAACATAATGTGGGATGGAACCAATTCAAACTGAAATTCAAATCCATTCATGATTCAATTGAGTTATGCAATTCTGAATTTTGCACAACCCTGGTCCCTACTGGACAGGACTGGACCTAACTGGACCCAGCTGCACTCACCTCTCCCCAGGGCCCGGGCACCCAGTGGGGTGGGGGGCATCGCTGCAGGTTACAGCGCAGCCTGCTGCTGGGTCGGCCCTGTTTGGGGCACTCAGTGTCCGGCAGCGTCTCGGAGTTCTCCCCACTTTTACACACCACTGTACGGTGCCTGTAGCCTGGACCACAGCTGGGGGTACACTAGAGAGAGAGGGGGAGAGAGGGAAAGAGAGAGAGATACAGAGAGAGAGAGAGAGAGAGAGAGAGAGAGAGAAAGAGCAAGAGAGAGAGGACGGGGGGCAAGAGGGAGACAGAGAAAGAGCGGGGGGAGAGAAGAAGAAGAAAGGCATTGAAAAGGAGAGAAAGGGAGACAGAAAGAATGGGGGACAGAAGGAAAGAAGGACAGATGGAAGGAGAGAAAATGAAGGAGGGACAGAGACAGAGGGACAAAGGGAGAGTGTGACCGAGAGGAAGATTCAGTCAATTATCCTCTAACTGACTTAACGGTTTATGTGTTCCTCAAGTTAGTAGTCTTCACAACAGGGCCCTGATGACATTAGAGAGGAGGACAAAATTAAGAGATGCAAAAATCTACAACATAAAAGCAACACTACACTGTTAATATATAAACATGTCAGGTGAGTCAATGTATCTTCACTGTACATGAAAGACAAACACATAACACTGTTGTACCCACGAGCATAGCCAAAAATCATAAAATGGGTGGGCCCAGAAAAAACATCAGGTGGGCCTGACCCAAAACACATGAGTTATTTTTATTACTGAAACAGTCAATTGAACTTCTGATTGGATGGGCCTGATTGACAAGTGCCCAGCCCACCCATGGTCACGCCTATGGTTACAGCTCGGGTGGGCCTGTGCCCACCCACTTGTCAATCAGACCCACTCAATCAGAAGGCTACCCCTGTTTGATTGACTGTTTAAGTCATAATAGTAAGCTAAGTTATTAGGGTTTCTGATTGTTTCTGGGCCTAGCCCCCTAGATTTCTGATTACGCCCCTGCACGAAAGGTGAACACACAGCACTGTTGTACCTCGGACCAGTTGAGGGCGAGCCACTCTGGGGGGCAGCTGTGGTTGTTGCAGGGCTGTGTGATGGGGGGCCGGGGGGTGGCACACACAGCGTCGTCCTGGACCTTCTCGTCCGTGGCCGAGATCTTGGTCTTGCAGAGAACCTCACGTGTGCTCACGCCTCCACTACAGCTGCGACTGCAGTCAGACCACTCGCCCGTCCACCAGCTACAACACACACACACACAAATGTGAACACACACACACACACACGCACACACTCACACACATACACACACACACATAAACACACACATGTGAACACACACACACATAATCACACACACACAAAGACACACACACACATACACACAAAAAACAAACACACACATAAAGACACACACATGCACACAGAAATGCACATACACATGTTCACACACAGGCATATACACACACACACACACACAAGCACATACACACACACACACACACACACACACACACACACACACACACAGGCACATACACACTTACGTAGAGGGACAGGGTTCTGTGTTGCATGCTCTCTTCTTGTCTTTGGGTTTGTTCTTCTTGTCACAGAAGTGGTTGTACACCACAGAATGATCCGCCTGCTTCTTACACACCACCTGTTGCAGCTGAACACCTGACAAGAGGGGTAGAGGAGATTACTGTGTGTGTGTGTGTGTGTGTGTGTGTGTGTGCGCATGTATGTGTGTGTGTACCACTAACGGGACCTCAGTGCATGTGTGTGTGTGTGTATAAACTTGTATGACTCTGTGTGTAGGAGTGAGTCTGTGTGTGTGTTTATTAGTGGGATGTTAGTAAATGTGTGTTTGTGTGTGTGTGTGAGTGTTTGTGTGTGTGTGTGTGAGATTCCCATCTGTGTGTTTGTGTGCATAAGTGGAAGAGGTAGAGGATACTGCTAGCACCTTTGGCAGATTCACACTGCAGTAGGCAAAGCTTTCCAGAGCATATCATGTGACACCTGTGAGTGTGTGTGTGTGTGTGTGTGTGTGTGTGTAGCATGGACGCAGACCAGTGTGTTCCAGAGGTGTAGTGCCAGGACTATCATCTGACACGAGTGAGAGTGTGTGTGTGTGTGTGTGTGTGTGTGTGTGTTTTCCTCCAGCAAACAGCTCAGAGCTGGTCCAGGAGATATAATGCCAGGTGTGTGTGTGTGTGTGTGTGTGTGAGTGTGTGTGTGTGTGAGAGTGGCTTAAATACACAACTCAGAAAAGCAGGTCCAGGTGGTGTAACGCCAGGTGTATCATCTGACTGCATGCGTGTTTGTGTGTGAGTGCAGCACGTAGTTCGAAGCGCCAGGAGGAGTAATGCCAGGTGCATCATCTGATGTGTGTGTGTGTGTTTTTGTCTGTGCTCATGCATGCATGTGTGTGTGTGTGTGTGTATGACTAAGTGATAGAGTATGTGTGTGTGTGTGTGTGTGTGTGTGTGTGTGTGTGTGTGTGTGTGTGTGTACCTCCAGCACAGAGCTCGGAGCAGCGGGTCCAGGAGGTGTAATGCCAGGCGTATCCACTGAGGAGGTCTCTGCTCACGGGGGGGTTGAAGCGGTACAGTATCCCAGGGTTCTCCTCTCTCACCAGGACCTGAGCATTAGTGCACACACACACACACACACAAACACACACACACACACACACACGCACGCACGCACGCGCGCACACACACACACACACACACACACACACACACACACACACACACACACACAAACAAACACACACACACACATACACACACACACACAAACACATACACACACTTTATGTAAGAGAGGAGCATGGGCCAAACACTAAGTAACTGAGTAACCGAGTAGCTTGTCCACAGGTTGTGTGTTGTTTGCCGTTACCATGACGACCAGGGAGATGTTGGTGGGCCCCAGGGCCTCCAGGGACTCGGGCTCGTCGGCGGGTCGGCGGTAGTGGAAGGTGGTGCCGGCGATATCGAAGCGGCGAGGCGTGTCTATGGTCAGCTTCCCGTTTATGAAGTACTGGTCACTCTTACTCTTTAGCACTACAGCAGCAAGCACAGGACAGGACAGGACAGGGGAAGAGAGGAGAAGTGAGGAGAAATAAAAGAGAGATGAAGGGAAAGACAAGTGAAGCAAGGGGCAGGTGAAGCAAAAAAAAAGGGAACGTCATAGTCAGTTTTATTGTCAAGACCATATATACAGAGCATACACAGGATGCCTCCGAACATGTTCTATCCATTCATATACCTTGCAGTGCTCCCTAGGCCCACAGTGTTACACTTAACATCATACATTACAGTTTTTTACAGTTGCTTAAACTCAATTTTAAAAACTGGGCCCATGTTGACAAAACACTACACACAGTTAATGCAACCATATACCCAATTAACAGAACACCCCAGCTCTATTGCAAAATGCTATTCTTTTGTCAAAAGTGTACACATATTTATAAAAATGCAATTCTGGCACCAAATTGCACACACATGAGTCACATCATATGATTGTATTGGAATAAGTTAGACACAGTGGTAATAAATGCAAAATAATTGTAACATTTGCTCTCTTGTAAATTACACAGACAAAGTAAAATATAGTAAATTCACCCGATGACACCAATTCACAAATTCGACACTACATGACAGCAATTCTGCAGACCAATGAAAATGTTTATTTTTTTTATCCTGTAACTAGACTCAACTCAGACAATAGTTGCAGTTTGACAACAAAGTATATACTGAACAAAACAATACACAACAGTATCTTTAACCATGTTGAAGAAAAAAATAGGCATCCCTTCTCCTTGCTGCATCTGGCCACAGAATTTCATCGAGATCGTAAAACTTCCACCGCCATGCTGAGAAATACTCTTCTATTGGATTTAGAAAAGATGAGTATGGTGGAAGAAAAAGGGCTGTAAACTGTGGATGCTGTAGAAACCAATTTTGTACCAAAGGAGATCTATGCAAGGACACATTGTCCCACACAACAATGTAACGCATGCGTTCATTCGTGTTCACTGCAGTTACAATGTTGTGTACTCTGTCCAAATATGCAAGGATAAGTTCAGGAGTGACCATCATTAGGGTTTTGGGTGTGCTCTGAGTACCATAACACACTGTCTGGCTCTTTGGTGTTGTGGTCAAAGTGCATGTTTGGTACCCTGGAGCCCTGGGTTCAAACCCTGGTGGGGTAACTTTTTTTTCCTCCCCTTCACTAAAACTGTGGTAAAGTTAAAAATATATACCGAGACCACTACACACATGACAAATGCTGTTCACTAAATATATTTCAATAGATATTTTTTTACTTTTATGTAATCCAAAATCAGTCAATATGCTGAAGTGTTTGCTTGTTGCATGGTTGCATGTTGAAAACCATTTTTTCAAAGAACCATATTCACAGCAAACATAGTAAAACACAGTGTTGTTGGAGACAAAAAGTTACTCTAAGTATCATGTCTGGCTAATTTGGTGGCAAGTCTCAACATAGCGTTTTCAAGGTAGTCAACCAATGTCATTCCAATGTGATCAATTTAGTCCTTGTCTTTTCTGTCTGCTCTCCTCTCATTGTACCTTGCAGTGATAGTATTTACCTCTTCACTCTAATCTTTACTTTACTTTATTTACTAAGCCTTACATTCATATTCAAGTCAAAGTTATGCCCCTGCTTTCTATTTTACAGTGTTTAAGTATGATTACTGTGTTTTGCATTTTTTCCCTTAGTGTTTTGGCACATGACAATTGTGTTTAACCAGTTGGTTGCAAGTGTGTGGTCATTTGGTAGCTAGTGTTTTGAAATGGAAAAAAGGTGACATTACAAAAGCATCATGTGTGTATGGCATTTAAATGTGTGTAATGTTTTGCAAATCGCTGTGTGTAGTGTTTTGCAAAATGTGTGAAGCTGAAAATGTGCTTAGAGTGGTGCCTACCTGAGCCGATGTTTTGGTATTTGAGTATTGGGTTTCATTAATTGTGGAAAACTTTAGATTTTAGCGTGTAAGCAAACATAAAAAACTGTAACATAGCAATAATAAGTAAAACCTTGAATAAAATACAAATAAGCACAAGATGCTGTGTAGATTTTAGCTCAAATTATTCAATTTAAGCAGCAACAGGGCACACAGCAGCAGCGGATTTAAAGTGCAGGTGTGAGTCCTCTTCTATGGTGGTGCGTATACTGGTATACAGTTCTGTGTGTGTGTGTGTGTGAGAGAGAGAGAGAGAGAGTAAAGACAGACAGAGTAAATATATAAAGAATATTTGTGTGCATGTGGAAATACTCCAAATTCTGCCCATGCTCGTTCTTACCCAAGTAGTTGAGAGAAACATTGAGCTCCTGGATGTGTATGAAGACAGAGCCTTTGGGGATGCGGATAACCTCTTCATAACCTGTGGGGCACAGAGAAAAGATGGCGGTTTAAAAATACTACAGAAGGAAGGAGAAAGAGGGAGAGGGGGAAATCCAGGGAGACAAAAAAATACCACTAAGAAACTCAACCCCTTAATTGTGCACCTTAAAACCCCTTAGGTTCACCTTACAAACACTGTGAATTTCAGTAGAAAAATTGCAAAATTAAGGGAAAATCTCACACAAAGCAGGAGAGAGCATAAAAAGGCCAAGGAGCATTAAGATAGAGGGAGAGCATGAGAGAAAGACAGAGATGGAAAGAGTAGAGGGGAGAAAGAAAAAAAGAGTGATAGAGAAAGAGAGAAGGAGAGAAAGGATGTGTCTACTTGGATGCAGGGCTATTTGGATGCAGGGGTAGTGGGGAGAGAGAGAGAGCGAGAGAGAGGGAGGGATGTATCAGTTTGAATGTGGGACTGGGGAAGTGGGGAGAGAGAGAGAGAGGGAGATAGAGAGGGAGGGAAGTATCAGTTTAAATGCGGGGCTGGGGTAGTGGGGGAAAAGAGAGAGAGAGAGAGGTATCTGTTTGGATGCAGGACTGGAGAAGTGGAGAAGAAAAGTGTGTGTGAGAGAGGGGTGGGTGTGTGGGGAGGGGGGGGATATATCTGGATGCAGAGCTGGGGAAGTGGGGAGTCGCTGATGTCTGAGATTCCTGCTGAATTCCTGGGCAGGCAGTCCAGCGAGGGCCGCTAGCAGGCGGCCATGTTCTTCGGGGCCAGACCACGACAGCTAGCCAAACCACCACACAACTTGTAAATAACTTAGGACTCCCACTTAAAAAACATCGAGAAAAGGAAATAAATCAATCATCTGTGCTGGGCCGAGACAGGAGAGGGGGGGGGGGGATGTTTCACTTTTTCCAACACACTCCTCTGGAGAGCTGAGGCGTGTGTGTCGGGGAGCTGACTCCGGCACTTGTCAGGGTTAGTGCGCGGCGCTAGCGGGCCAGGGCTGCCTGTTAGGCGTCCGGTGGGAAGTGTGGTAAACAGAGAAGCAAACAGCAACAAACCGCAAGACCACAGCCCCTTAGCCATCACCTAGCAACCCTGAGCCCCCGCCAACCAGAGCAGAGGTGGAGTGGGGGACACAGGATATTGCACACACACACACAAATACAGTACACACACACACACACACACATACACACACACACACACACACACACACAAACAAACACGCGAACACACACACACATGCACACACTTACTCAATCATGTATGCAGACACACATGCACACACCCACACACTCACTCATTTACGCATACAGAAGCACATACACATACACACACACGCACACACACACACACACACACACACACACACACACACCACACAACACACACACACACACACACACACACACACACACACACACACACACACACACACTCACACTTCTCCCTTCTATGCAGGCAGGCTGGAAAAAATCAGCAAGGCATCAGAAGTAGTACAGTGCTAAGGGTAAGCTACTGCGTTAGCTGTTAATTTAACATTAGGCTTGGCAGTTAAAACTAAGCTGTGACGTTTAGTTAAAGCAACACTAAGTAGTTTTCGTCTTTGGTCACCCTACAGAGGGGAATTGGAATTGTCAATCACGGAAAACTACAGAGATTCGATCCGCTCCTCCAAAAGAAGACCATGGAGGGCGGGAAAATGAATTCAGAAGTGTCTTTCACTTGATGAACCACTGAAATGAATATTTGAATATAAAATTGAAATATTATTTAACATTATTTTAAGGTTGAAAAACCTACTTAGTGTTGCTTTAAGGGTTAAAAGTCTTTTGCTACAGTGTTTGTGTAAGGTTAGGGTTAGCAGTTGGGTTTGGTTCATGTGATGGACAATGCACAAAAGGCTGAATGATGTCAAATTCTGCTAAACCATCTGTGTCTGTACTGCAGATCCTTATAATCCAAAACACCTACTTGTTCATTGTGATACAGGCAAGCAAGTGTGTGTGTGTGTGTGTGTCTGTGTGCTGTATTATATTGTGTGTGAGCGAGTGCCTGTGTGTATGAGAGAGCAGAGATTGTGTCTGAGCATGTGGCAAATGCATGTGTTTATGAGACAGTATGTGGGTCTGTGTGTGTGTGTGTGTGTGTGAGAGTGCATGTGTGTGTGTGTAAGTGCATGTGTATCTGTGTGTGTGAGTATGTGTGTGTGTGTGTATGTGTGTGTGTGAAAGTGCATGCGTATCTGTGTGTGTGTGTGATTGCAAGTGTGTGTGTGTGTGTGCATGTGTGTGTGTGAGTGAGTGTGTGTGTGAGTGCATGTGTGTGCCATAAATCAGGCCGGGGCTGAAAGTGTGCTGAGAATAGGCTGGGGCTGTCTGACCGCTGCACCCCACACTGACAGACGTCCACACAGGCGGGCAGGGAGTGGTGTCTCCGTGGTTTGGGACGGGGAGGCTGCGGACCAGAATAGCCCCACGAGCCAGCCACCCTGTGCCCTCCCCAGCGCTCCCCAAAAAACCAGCCTGTACCCTCCATCACCAACCCCCCCCCCTCCTACCCCAGTCCTCCCAGCCACACTCCTCCCTCCCCCACAATCTGGCCACCCTCTGCCCTCCAACGCTCCCCCAAGCCAGGCCTCTGCCCTCTGCCACCTCCCCCCCTCTCCCTCCCTCCCTTCTACCCCACTTGTTCCAACCAGCCTCAGCCCTCACGGCCACCCCCTGGCCTCTCTCGCTCTCGCTCCACCAACCCAGCCACACTCCACCTGCTTCTCCAAACCACCCCCTGCTCCACCAGGCCAGCCTCCCTCAACCCTCAACCCGCTACCCTGCCCACCCCTGTTAGACCAAGCCAGCTTCTGCCCTCCCTCACCCACCACTGCCTCTCCTTCTCCCCCACCCCCCCACCCCCAAACCAGCTTCTGTCCTACTCCGCTGCTCAGCCAGCCAAAATCATCTCATGCTGCCTGCCTTCCTGCCACAGCACACCCACATGCTCCCAGTTCTCAAGAACACACACACACACTCACGCACACACATGCTCACACACAACCATAGTTGAACACTGCAGAACACATAAAACTTAACAAAGGCTTTACATGGTCTTACCCCACCTCATGTAATAAATGTGTTAGACCCCTACAGTATATTCCATCAGGACTCTATTGTGTGCTGCCCAGGCAGGGATGAACATACCAGCTTCACAGCTTGCACAGATAGAGGGACCATGCTTTTGCTGTCCATGCAGGATGACTGTGGCACGGTTAGGTTCATGTTTTGGACATGTTATGCTCCTATATTTCATGACGTCCCCTATGGTCTGTGGCCATGGCAGGCATAAACAAACCATCGTTACAAAGACGCAGGACCTTGATTTTGGCGTCTATGGACAATGACTGTGGAGAGGTCTACCTAGCAGTGTTGAATTTGTATCATGCTCTGACATGCACTCGGTAGACTCTAACCAGCTGGACTAGAGCTGAGGACTGAGGCTTTCTGTGCATTATATTGTCTGGTCTGAATGTACTGTGCTGGGTTGTGGCTGATGAATATACTGTGTGGTGGTGCTTTAAAAATACTTTCCCTTTTTAATTGGGTGCACTTCGGTTGTAAATGTGTTGTACAAATAAAACTTACTCACTAAAGACAAATAAAGAAACGGCACACGTGCATCCACACCACACACACACACACACAAACACACACACACACACACCACAGACAGACTTAAACACTCACACCACATGCGCACGAGCACACACACACACACACACACACACACACACCCCACAGACAGACTTACGCACTCACACCACATGCACACAAGCACACACACATACACATACTACCACACTCACACCAGACACACACACACACACACACACACACACACACACACACACACACACACACACACACACTCAAATACAGTAGGAGCAGAACAATTGGAGACTGGAGCACTGGGCTGGACTGGCTACATTTCCTGCCCGCGAGTACAAATATAAACAGGAATATTTCCAGAGAGAGCAGGGAGCAGCGCGGGTTCTGCCACGCTTCCTCTGTGGGTTTCTACAGCTCTGCCACCAGAGAGGCAAGAAAAGCCGGGGTGAGAGGGAGGACAGGAAGACAGAAAAGTATCCCGGCCACGGGGTAAGAGAATGGAAAGAAATAGAATAGAATAGAATCTTTAAGGAATCCAAAAAAAGATAAAGGCACTCTGTGTGGGAGAAATATGTATGGAAGCCTTTATTAAGGCATGGTGGCAAACTAAGTTAAAAGCACAAGGGATGATGTGTTATGGCCATACTGACCTTCTTCAGGGCACAGTAACCCGAAAGTAAGACTATGTATATAAAAAACACACTGTTGTGAAAATGTGAATGTGATGTGATGAGAAAAAATGGAGGAGTCTGTTTTTTTGTAAGAAGAAAAGATCTTTCTATCATTCTACCTGTACAGGATGTGAAAGCTTATTTCCAGGTCTGTGTTAAGAGACATTTACTAAAAGACAGACAGAGAAAGTGTCCTACTGGCCCAACTCCTGGGGTAAGAGAAACAGAGGACAGGAGCTCTACTGCCCTACTTCCAGGGTAAGAGTGCAAGAGAGTTGGAGCTCTACTGCCCTAACACCTGGAGTAAGAAGGCAAGAGGGAGGGGGTTGTAGAGGACCATTCCAAGGCTAAGAGGCCGAGAGGAATTAAGGGACTCCTGGAGTAAGAGGGTGAGAGGAAGGGGGATCTACTGGAATTAACTGCAATTAACAAAACTAATTACAAAAATAACCTGCTAAACAATCTGAAAAACTAAGCAACTGACCAAGTGCAGTCAGCAAATCCCCCTTTCTGTCCTAAATCCTTTATCCATTGCAAATATAATTTGGTTTAAAATGATGCACATTAAAAAGTTTGTCCGACATGTTTTTGTCCCACTAACTAAATTTGCTCACCAGAGGTGGATGTGTGAAAGATAACTCGACATAAATGTGATGAATAAGGGGAAAGTCATGCAACAGAATGTGTGTATGGACTAAGCCAGAGAATTTGAATATCTGATGACAGTTTACGCTGAGCTTTATTTTGTCGCTCTTGCATTTTGTTTTTTATTCCCTATGTTCTAATCAGAGACAGTTGGTTCTAATTCACTGCAATGTTGATGGAACATATTTTTAACTTGCTAGAATTGTTCTGTTAATGGAAAAACCATTTTGATGCTATCGCTCTAAATTTATCGACTTACAGTAAGAGTTAATTCGCTTAAATATCTGATCTGGAAAAAGGAGCATAGATGACTCAGATAACCTGTTCATGAGGCCTGCTGCTTCTGCTGTGCACACATCCAATACTGTGCACACACACACACACACACGGGGAATGGATTTGGGGCGGTGACTGATATCTGTTTTTATTTAAAGACTCTTAACCATTGCTTAATTATACTATTACCACAGCACAAGCACGTGTGTGTGTGTGTGTGTGTGTGTGTGTGTGTGTGTGTGTGTGTGTGTGTGTGTGTATGTCTGTGGGTCTGTGTGTGTTTTGGGTGGGGACTAATTGGAAAAAAACACACTCTACCACCACTGCATGACCCTGTGTGTGTCTGGGTGTGTGTGTGTGTGGTACGCGCATGACAGTGGATGCTTATGTGGATGTCTGTGCATGTTTTGTGTGTGTTTGTGTATGTAAGTGTATGTGCAGTGTGCAATGTGAGTGTGTGTGTGCATGCTCGTGTCTGTGAGGCTGAGTATGTGTGTGTGTGTGTGTGTGTGTGTGTGTGTGTGTGAACAGTTGCCTCAGTGTTCATCAGAGGACAGAGGCCCTTCAAATGCACTGTGCTCAGAAAACACACACACCCAGCCCAGTGCGTTTGAGCTCAGCTCCACACACACACACACACTGCATAAGAGGGGCTCTGTGACTCCACTTCATTACCTTCTCCTGCCCTCTTCCTCACTCTATGCACATACACACACACACACACACACACACACACACACACACTGCATAAAGGTACTGTACTCAACACTGAGCTACTGAGTCAACACCTGCTCTACACAAACTTACAAACACACACACATAAACACACACACACTGCATTAAGCTACTGTATACACACAAACTCAAGACATAACATCTAGTGTGCACAAAACTTAGTTTCACTGTGAACACACACACACACACACACACACACACACACACACACACACACACCCACACACACACACAAACCTGGAAAGTGGAGCACTAAGCTCTTTAGGCTTTAAGACCTCACTGACCTCTACTATGTGTATTTTTATGACATCTTTCCCTCTTTTTCCTCCCTCTCTTTCTTGCGCTTTCTCTTTCTACCCCTCCCTCTCGCTCCCTCTTAAGCCGCAGACTATGCCAGCCTGCCTGTGGGCCGCTCACAGCAGCTCCTGGCTAAGACATTACACTCAGGCACTACATTAACCCTTTAACCCAGACACACAGACAGGACACCTATCTGCACAAACACAGGACCTTCTTTTAGCAGTGTGTGTGTGGGTGTGAATGTGTGAGCGTGTTTGTGTGTGTGTGTGTGTGTGTGTGTGTGTGTGTGTGTGTATGTGAATGTGTGTGTATGATATGTGTGTGGTGTATGTATGTAAGTGTGTGTGTGTGTGTGTGGTGTGCGTATGTATGTGTGTTTGCAGCATGTGTGTGTGTGTGTGTCTGGTGACAGTACCTCCTTCTGGCAGTGTGTCGTTGAAGAGTCCCTCGATGGCGGTGCAGCTGGTGCCGTCACCCCCACACACACGGCAGCGGTCCTCCCGCACGTCAGAGCCCAGGATGCGGTCGCAGCCCACGTGCTGCAGCGGGGAGACGACACACACACACACACAGGTCAGGGGTCACACAGGGCTCAGTCTGGGGTATGTGTATGTGGGTGGCACATGTGGGTATGTGTGTGTGTGTGTGTGTGTGTGTGTGTGTGTGTGTGTGTGTGTGTGTCTGGAGACACAGTTGGGGACACAGGGGTATGTGTGTGTGTGTGGTTGGGTGACGCATGTATGTGTGTGTGTGTGTGTGTGTGTATGTGTGTGTGTGTATGTGTGTGTGGGGACACAGGGGTCAGAACAGGAGGAGCACAGTGACCAGAGCACAGACATATTCAGAGCAACTGTGTCGCTGTGTCCGACTGACCTAAATGACAACACACATTACTAATGACAACATATAACGTGTTTAAAGCGAATCATTGACCTTCTCTCCCTACCCCTGTGCACACGTTCCAGCGCCGACAACATTCTCGTCTGTACGAGAATATTTATTGATCCGACACGTGTGTGGACGCAAATGTTTTTCAACCCACAAATTTTCAACCTGTCATGTGGATGAGGCCTAAGACAGATGTCAGGCACTTAGACAGAGGCCACGAGAGCTGCTATGACCCCAACATGGGACTGATGATTGACGACGCTGCAGACGGGACCTCATTGGAGGAATCAAAACCACTAGGTCTGACTGTTGGCTCTGTCACATTTAGAAGTGAGAGACATTAGAAAACCTGTGCAAGCAGCCTGTGTGTTCAGCGCTAACCTTTCCCTAACCATTCCAGAGACAGGAATGACATTTGAAGCATCCAAGTATATGGAGTGTGGAAAGTATGTAGGGAACATGTTTCTTAAGTAAATATAAGTTATTGCACGGCCATGTAACTGCAGCACTAGGACTCAGGTCTAGCCAAGTGTCTCCTTAGAGGTTTAACAGCAATAACACGCGTGCACAACAGGGCTATGAATTGATTTATACTGAATTTCTCCTTTAAGAGAGGCAGACGAGAAGGCAGTGTCATTCAAACCCATTCCCTCATAAACAACTAAAGAATATATTTTGTCATTCATTTTCAAAGCAGATGAGAAGATGGGATTGTTTGTGTAGTAGCAACACTTAAATAAAGTAATACTACTAAAACAGCTTTAGTTTTTGTGTTATTTTTCACAGCAGTACTAATTATAATGGTATTGTGCTAAAATAAGGGCTTCATGTTAATAAAGTGAAGCATTGACAGACATAAACAAAGGTCCTTGGTAAGTGCAAATGCATTAGCTCTCATAAACAAGCCATTCATTTCATTCATTTCTATCAACTAATACACAGCATCAAGTAGGAGAAATTCAGGGAACTTTACAGTTAATACCTACAGTATTTCACAAGTTTCTTCTGTGTGTGTGTGTGTCTGTGTGTGTGCTTGTGTGTGTGCATGTGAGTGTGTGTGTGTGTGTGTGTGTGTGTGTGTGTGTGAGTGTGTGTGTGTTTGTGTCTGTATGTGTGTGCATTTATGTGTGTGTGTTTGTGTATGTGTCTGTATGTGTGTGCATTTATATGTGTATCCGTGTGTCTGTGTGCGCGCGTGTGTGAGTGACTTCTTCTGCTCTCTCTCTGCGACACTCAAAGCCCAGCTGCAGTATTTAGTCCAAAAGTCAAGCGGTGGGGAGAGAATAGCAGTGTGTGTGTGTGTGTATGTGCGTGTATGTGCGTGTGTGTGTGTGTGTGTGTGTATGTGTGTGTGTGTGTGTGTATGTGTGTGTGGTGTGTGTGTGTGTGGGGAGACAGAGAATAGACATACTAGTTTGCAGCCTCATGCTGCATTGCTTTCCAAGTGGTGAGGCTTAGATTTTTGGGATTTTACAGAGAGAGGGGGGAGAAGGAAAGAGAGTGGGGATGGGGGGAGGGAAGGGAGAGAGAGAAGGACAGAAAAAGAGTGGGGAGAGAGAGGAAAAGAGAGAGGGAGAGAGAGGGGAAGAAAGAAAAAGAGAGGGACAAAGAGAGGAAAAGTCAGAGAGAGAGAGAGAGAGAGAGAGACGGGGAAAGAGAGCGAGGGAAAGAGAGTGGCTGTTATCCAGTTCAGCTGCCTGCAATGTGAACAGCCCAGCAGAGAGGTCACTGAGTTCCCTCTTCTCACTCTCCCTCCTCTCTCTCTTTCTCTCTCTCTTACTCTCTCTCTTTCTCTCACTCTCTCTCTCTCTCATTCTCCCTCCTCTCCTCCTCTCTCTCTGTCCCTCTCTTTCTCACTCTCACTCCTCTCTCTGTCTCTTTCTTACTCTCCCTCTTCTCACTCTCTTACTCTCTCTCTGTCTCTCTTTCTCTCTCTATCTCTCCTTCTCTCTCCCTGTGAGGGTCTTTTGCTCTTTTTCCTTTTTCTCTTTCCTGCAATCCCGTATTACTCTGTCCTCTTTTTCACTTCTCTTTTCTTTTTGTCTCACTTCTTTTCTTTCTTTCTCTCTTCTCTTTCCATTTTTCTTTCCACTAAAACACTGTCAGGACGTTCCACAGAAATACAACAAACCTTCACGGCAGCACAAAGTCACCCTGACATACAGAGAGAGAGACACACAGAGAATGAGAGTGAGAGAGAGAATGAGAGACAGACAGATAGACAGACAGACAGAGAGAGAGAGGAGAGAGAGAAAGAGGGAGAGAAATAGAGACAGACAGAGGAAGAGAGAGAGAGAGAGATGGAGAGAATGAAGAGGTTCTTTGAGTTGTTGATGGGAGTCAGCTCTTCTCTGCATACCTCCACGAACACAACAATTCAAAAGTGTACAGCTCTGTGCCAACCACTAGAATCTCCTCCAGCTCCTAACAGCTCTCTCTTCTCTCTCTCTCTCTCTTTCTCATCTCCCTCTCTTCGTCTTCTCTCTTCTCTCTCTCTCTCTCAATCTCTCACACAGAGACACACACACGCACACACACAAATACACCACTCTGTGTCCATTCTCTGTCCTCTTTTTCCCCTCTCTCTTCTTTTACTTTCTCATCTCTCTCTCTTTTTCTTTCTCTGTGATTCCTCTGGCTGTGGTCACCCTGCATCTCTCCGTCTCACTCTTTTCTGACTCCCTCTTTCTGTCTCACTCTGTGTCAGACTTGGGCCTCTTATTGTCTCGTTCCGAGTCTCGCAGACATAATCATCTCTCTGTCTCACCGTCTGGGCCTCAGACACGAGCAATGCCAAGCATCTGAGAAAAGGGGAATACGCATGGCTAAAGCCAAACGCAAACAGACAGAGTCAAGCATGAGAAACAGACAGACAGATAGACAGACAGGCAGACAGATGGACAGACAGACAGATGGACAGATAGACAGACAGACAGACAGACAGACAGACAGACAGACAGACAGACAGACAGACAGATCCAGTGAAATGTAAGACAGACACAGACTGAATAAAGTGGAAGTCAGACAGTCAGACAGGGAATCTTAAAGGACAGACAGACCCAGAGAAGCAACAAGCAGACAGACTGAGTGAGGCATCACAGACAGACTTAGTGAAGTGTGAAAGACACATAACAGAAAGAGTAAGTGAGGCATCACAGACAGAATTAGTGAAGCTTGAAAGACTGACAGACAGACATAGTGAAGTGTACCACAGACAGGCTGAGTGGAACGTGAGAGAAACACAGATATGGTGACATATACAGTGATTCCCGCTAGTTCGCAGTTCCCCTTTCGCACTTCCGCTATATTGCAGATTTTTTCCATTAATATTTGCATGCCATGTCACTATGCATGCTAAAGAAACATTCTAATATCTGGGGGGGGGGTTCTGAAACGTAACTACAGGCAGACAGGTTGAGTGAGTGTGAGAGACAGACAGGTATGGTGAAGTGTACCACAGACAGGCTGAGATTGTGAGAGACAGACAGGTATGTTGAAGTGTCCCATAGACAGGCTAAGTGAGTGTGAGAGACAGACAGGTATGGTGAAGTGTACCACAGACAGGCTCAGTGAAGCACGAGAAACAAACTGTGTTACAGTCAGTGTGGTGGTCGCTGTGGCTACCTTGCAGTCTCCGTTGACGCAGACGTCCAGAGAGTCCTCCCTGCAGGGTGTCCCATCCACCACCGCAGGGGCCCGCTCCGTGTAGAAGTTATAGCCCTCCGCCAGGCAGTTCAGAGAGCAGGACTTCACCCCACCTACACACACACACACACACACACACACACACACACACACACACACACACACACACACATACACACAAAACACACCCACACCAAAAGACACACAGACACAGACACACACACGCACACAAACACACACACACACCAAAACATCCTTTTAACACTAGCCAAACTCTGATTTAATAACCAATACATAGCAGAGACATTTGATCCGTCCTGTCAAGTCAATAATGGTAGAAAAACAACATCGGTTCCTCAGCAAAAAGGACAAATTGCAATTTGTAAAACACAGAACTACAAAAAAAGACTAAATCTGATGACAGGGTTGGAATCACATGAGGAGATAGCGCTTGGACCAGACACGGCTTTTTTACGGACTGCAGTGTTTGACAGAGGCAGACATCCCGGGTTCAGAAAGCAAAAGTCCTGCCACAAATGCGTTCCAGCCAATTCACTCATCCAGCTGATCCTAGGTAGATGAGATAATTAGTCAAATCAGAGAGTTTGAGAACACAGTGAAGGAAAGAAGGAAGACATGGCGGGACTTTTACTGTCTCAATCCGCTTTGTCTGCGTCTGGTCTTTGACAACGCCGTTAAAGCCAGTGAGAGACAGTGTTTGACAGACGCAACGGGGTAACACCCGAAAGCAAACAGCAGTGAGTAAAACGGTTAAATAAACGAGTTCAAAGGAAAACAGAGATGCCAAATAAATGAGAACAGGACGGCACTCAGCTGCAACTGAGTGTGGCGCTGGAGCAGAAGCCCTGAGCCCTGTGAGTTCAGCTCTGCTGACTTTACACACTTTACAACATCACGGTGTGGGGGTGTGTGTGTGTCTGTGCATGAGTGTGTGTGTCTGTGTGTGTCCGTGCACGAGTGTGTGTGTGTGTGTGTGTGTGTGTGTGTGTGTGTGTGTGTGTGCACGAGTGTGTGTGTTTGTGCGTGTGTGTGTGTGTGCGCGTGCGTGAGTGTGTGTGTGTATGCATTCATGTGTGTGCGTGTGTGCTTGCATGTTTGTGTGTGTGTGTGTGTGTGTGTCTGGTGTGAGTGTGGTAGTATGTGTATGTGTGTGTGCTCATGCGCATGTGGTGTGAGTGTGTAAGTCTGTCTGTGGTGTGTGTGTGTGTGTGTGTGTGTGTGTCTTTCCATTGTGCATTTCTGTATTTGTCTGTGCACTTGTCTGTGCATGTGTGCAATAATGTGTGTGTTTATGTGTATGTGTGTGTGTTTATTTTCACTGTGCATTTGTGTGTGCATTTGTGCAATTGTTTGTGCATACGTACAAGGGTAGAGTACAGTATGTGTGTGTATGTTTGTGTGTGTGCATGTGCATATGTGTGTATGTGTTTATATGCAGGG
>CM059276.1:20936135-20938635 GCA_030347295.1 Setipinna tenuifilis
TCAACAACAAACCTCTGTTCAAGTGTTTAGGCCAATGCCTGAACAGGTAATTTCATCCAAAGCACAATATCTGTGTATGTAATTTCATAAAAAGCATACAATATTTCAACCTGGCCCTCTTAGTTACATTTAGCTGTGGCTATTAAAGTAGGAATGCATTTACAATTTGACTGCTTTTCCCATAATCCATCACACAATCATAAGACATGGCTCTGTAATAGGGGACAAGAGACACTCCAGAGTTAACATGGAGGTCACTGTGACCCCTGACCTTTGACCTGGAGCTATAAGCACTGTAGAGCACACTAGGTTTAAGACACAGGGCCCAGATATTGAGCACGGGCAGCGTTGAGCTTCCTGGACTCACATCGATGTTGCAGGACCTGAAGCGCTTCCTCTCGCCCAGACAGTACTTCCCGCCGACCGTGGGCCTGCAGCCAGAGACGAGACGAGATGAGATCGTTACCTACATCTGAAGGCAATTTCACCACAGCACCCTGCCACAAAGCCTCGCCAGAGTTTCACTCAAGAAATGCAATGCGGTGCTCGACTGTGGGTGTCGAATCACACTCCTTACTCGTGGCTTCCATTGCTCTATGTGCTTAACTCAAAGAATGTGTACCAGCACTCAGATTACATTACATTACATTACATTACACTTGGCAGGCGCTTTTATCCAAAGCGACTGATACTGGCTTGATAATGAGTGGAGACTGTGATAGTTGCCCATAAAAGCAAATAAGTGCTTTATGTCAAGTATTTACTAAAGAAGAACACAGACTGGCATTACAACATTAGGATTAATAAAAAAGCATGATGGTAAGTAGATCACTGCAGTCATAACGTTATATGTGATAACATACAGATATGCATTATTGTTATATGTGGTAACATACAGATGTACAACATCACTGTCATATGTGGAAAGAGATCATTAACAATAATGGTATACTGTATATGATACCATACACATGCACAACAATAACGTTACATTTGCTAGCAAAAAAAGCTGCGGGACCATAATGTTATATGTGATACCATGCAGCTGCAAATCCATAAAGTGCATGGAGTTCATCGAGTTTGAAAGCGCAATGAAGCAAAAATATACCCTCCACAACATGCTTTTTACAAGCACTATATTTGTTCAATTTTTGCCAGATTGTTTCCGCTATAAAAAGACATAAATGACTTCCTCTCCACCAACAATTAGGCTCCACCCACCTTGGGCTGTCACAGTGGCGGACCGAAGAGGAGACTCCACCCCCGCATGTCCGACTGCACTCCTCCCATGGGGACCAGGGGCCCCAACCCCCATCGATGCCTTCGGGCCGAGTTCCATAGGCCACACACACCCGCTTATAGCACCACTGAAAGCACACACACACACACACACACACACACACACACACACAGACACACATACACACACACACACTTATAGCAACACTGAAAACACACACACAGTTATAGCATCACTGAAAACACACACACACAGACACACATATATAGCAACACTGAAAATGCATACACAGTTATAGCATCGCTGAAAGCACAGGCCACAAACACCATCAGGGGCATATCACACACACAAACACACACATACATACACACCACACACACATACATGCACACACATACACACATGCATGCATGCTTCTAGCACTACTAAAAGCACTGACCACAAACACCATCATGGACATCCCAAGTGCACACAAATACACATACCATGGTTATGGCACCACTGAAAGCGTAGGCCACAGACACACATACTTGCACATATGTAGGCGAGCACACACACACACACACACTCACATACACACACACACTCTAGTACAGATATACATGCTGTGAAATATCCAGATTCATCCCTATCCACAGGCACTGCAACGATGCAACCAGCCCAGCAAGGCCTCAATAAAAATGTAAAAGGGGTTTTATCCTTTTCTCTGGAATATTGGGTTCCAGCACCCTTCTGTATGAGACCTTAACTGTGAGTTCTAAAGCTCTAAACTCTGAACTGTAATTCTGCATTTGGTTTGTATGGTGTTTTTCCGTGCTGTTATGTCCTTAGCCCTTTCTCTATGGTGGGATCTCATGCAGTTCTCTGTGGTGTTAAGTTCCAACTCTGTTCTGTGGTGTTGGGTTCTAACACTGTTGCTTATGGTGTGAAATTCTAACCCTGTTCTCTGTGGTTTTGGGATCTTACCCCTTTCCCTATGGTGTTGGGATCTTACCCCTTAGTCTATGGTGTTGGGATCTTACCCCTTTCTTACCCCTTTATCAATGGTGTTGGGATCTTACCCCTTTATCAATGGTGTTGGGATCTTACCCCTTTCTCTAAGGTGTTGGGATCTAACCCCATTGTCGATGGTGTTGGGATCTTACCCCTTTGTCGATGGTGTTGGGATCTAACCCCTTTGTCTATGGTGTTGAGCTCTTACCCCTTTGTCTATGGTGTTGGGATCTTACCCCTTTGTCGATGGTGTTGGTCTGGCAGATG
>CM059276.1:20943635-20961135 GCA_030347295.1 Setipinna tenuifilis
TCTCTCCCACTAATTTCCTGTCTGCCTATCTACTGTCCTGTCACGTTAAAGCTAAAAATGGGCAAAAAATCCTTTTGAGAAGTAGTATGAATTGCATGTATGGCTTTGGACCATATAAACCAGCCTCATTGGGTTATTCTAACATTTGGGGGGCATTATGGAAAATAATCTTACCCTACAAAAGACCCACAATGACATCAATGGCACACTGTTCAGTTGTGTGAGAGGGTCAGATTTTAGTCGAGCACCATCTTTTCAAAGTCCTCTCGGGTGTTGTTATTGTGTGTGTGTGTGTGTGTGCTATTTTGTATTTTTCTTTATTTTCTTTTACTGTGTGTGTGTGTGTTTCAGGTTATCATGAGCGTAACATACCTGGTCCTCCATGAGCAGGACAAGTCGAGTAACTACAATGTTCACAGCGTTCCCCAGGCTAGAATCCTGGAAGAGTTTGGCAACCTGACCTCCAGGGAAACAAGAAAAGACCAGTCTTAAAAGGCAGGGACACAAGAAAAGACCAGTCTTAAAAGGCAGGGTCGCAAGAAAACACCAGTCTTTAAAGGCAGGGACACAAGAAAAGACTAGTCTTAAAATGCAGGGAAACCTCTTGACCTTTAATTATTACTGGTTGATATGTGTGTTATGGCTGTAATCAGTCACTGGTTGGTAACTGGTTAATACTGGTGTGGGTACAAAACAATCCTTGTGCACATATTAGGTCCGGCTAGAAAAATTATCAAGTCTCTTCCAAGAAGATGAGTTTGCACACTTAAAATCCTTTTTGCTGAAATATTTTTGAACATTCTGTGCCAAAAACATTTCACGTGTGTAGACCCAACTTCTTTGAAACGGAGACACGGATATGGCTTATACAGACAGGGCTTCTGTCGTCATTTAACTGCGTGTGAAACTTACAACATTCATGACGGCCAGGATGTACTGCTCGATGTCCCGGCGACCGTGGTAGCCGACCATCATCTTGTCCGCCACGACCAGCGTCTCCACATAGCGTTCGCGGCTCACCGAGCGCTTCAGGGGTAGCTGGCCCCGGCCCATCTGATTGGGCGGAGTCTTCAGCGTCCGCTGCCACCACGCGAACGTCTTCCCAGGCTTCTCATCTACATATGGGTTAGTTAGGGTGTCATGGTGACAATCACATCTACATTTGGGTCAGTTAGGGTGTCATGGTGACGTTCTCATTTACATGTGGGTTAGTTTGGGTGTCATGGTGATCTTCTCATCTACATATGGGCCAGTTAGGGTGTCATGGTGACAATATCTTCTACATATGGGTCCGTTAGGTTGTCATGGTGACATCCTCATCTACATATGGTTCAGTTAGGGTGTCATGGTGACAATATCTTCTACATATGGGTCAGTTTGGGTGTCATGGTGACGTCCTCATCTACATATGGGTTATGTAGGGTGTCATGGTGACGTTGTCATCTACATATGGCTCAGTTAGGGTGTCACTGTGATGTTCTCATCCACATATGGGTCAGTTAGGGTGTCATGCCCCTTTGTCATGGCTGCCCTCTGCCCATGTGTGTGATGGGTTAAATGCAGAGGTTGAATTTCTTTGTGTAAACTGCACTGTGTGATTACAATGACAAATAGGAATCACTTTGACTTCATATGGGTCAGTTATGGCGCCATGGTGACATTCTGAATAATGACCTGTCTTACCTTGTATTGTAGAGGGCTTAGTAGCTCAAAAGCAATCTGAGACCCTAGAACAAACCCTTTGTGCTGTGCTGTATGTGTGTCCATAGAATGTAACATGATGTGGAGCAGAACTATGGATGGTGTAGAATGTCACGCTACAGAATGTAGTAGAATGTTACATGAACACCAATGCATTTGGGAACAGTGGTGGCCTGGCGGTTAAGGTATTGGACCTGTAACTGGAGGGTTGCAAGTTTGAAACCACTAACTGCCAGAACTGCCATTGAGGTGCTCTGAGCATGGTACTGTGACCACACAATGCTTGTCGAGCACCACTGTCATGGCTGCCCCCAGTTCATGTGCGTGATGGGTTAAATAAAGAGAGGCAAATTTGTTGTGTGCACTGTCTGCTGTGGTGTTCTGTGTATTCACAAGGACAAAACTGGAATCACTCTTTCACTTTTTGCTTATGGTTGTAAAGTCTGACTAAAGCTATCAAGTTCCTGCACAGATTGACAAATAAATGCTCTGAAATGCTGTAGATTTTTAGGTTCTGTTTTCTGCTGTACCTACCGATGACCCCACAGGACTGGTCGAGGTACTGGTGTCGCAGGGATGACCTCTTGTAGACCACGTGGGGGCGACCCTCGCGGGCCTCGATGCTGCTGAGGTTCTTGGCGGAGCCGAGGGGCTCAATGAGGAACTCCTCTCCCCCGGCTATGATCACCCCTCGCTGGAAGGGAAAGAGGATTAGTGGGGCACTCGGTCGAAAGTCAGAGGGGTGCCTCTGATGTTTATGAAACTGACAGACATTAGCGATGGGAGGAAATACAGCACTACATCCCAGCTGGAGGCTTCTGCAGCTCGATCCACTTTGGGCATCACTGCACCTGACAGGCCGGTCAGATTCGTCCCATGCACCCCACTAACCCAACCCTCAAATACACACACACAGTCACGCACACACAGACACACACACACACAAACACAAACACACACATGCACATACACAGTCACACACACACACACACACACACACACACACACACACACAAAACACACACACATACACACACACACACTGACCAGCTGGGTTCCTTGTTGTGCACCAGAACCTAAATCCCTCAAATACACACACACAGTCACGCACACACAGACACACACACACACAAACACAAACACACACATGCACATACACAGTCACACACACACACACACACACACACACACACACACACACACACACACACACACACACAAAACACACACACATACACACACACACACTGACCAGCTGGGTTCCTTGTTGTGCACCAGAACCTAAATCCAGGTCATGTCTCTCATCTGCAAGCTTCTCAGTGCTTCAAGGATATT
This sequence comes from Setipinna tenuifilis, assembly GCA_030347295.1. Lineage (NCBI taxonomy): Eukaryota > Metazoa > Chordata > Actinopteri > Clupeiformes > Engraulidae > Setipinna > Setipinna tenuifilis. Next base: position 20,946,672 of record CM059276.1, read on the forward strand.
TTTTTTCAGAAAGGGAGAGTTCCCCCCAACCCTCCCCACCTCCACCTCCACCTCCACCTCCACCTCCATCCTATCCCCACCTTTAACCCTTGGCTCTGGCCCCGCTGCAGCAGAAGGGGCAGGCCTTGTTTCCGTCTTGCCTGTCTGCACCACTACTCTTGCGGGACCAGGAGCATGTAATCCTATTATATGTTTAGTGATGCCCGTTTGGTTTCCCTAGGAATTGCCTGGCAGAATTAAGCTATGCTGTTCTGACCACAAGTAATTCCACCAATAATAAAGTCCACCCTAAGGGACGTTATTGCTGCTTTGGTGAGCATGTTTAATCCCCGCTGTATTTACCAGTGCTATTACACCAATGCACTCGCAATTGGATTAAAATACCAGCATAAGCAGTCTGCGTAGTCTGTGAAGGGGTGAAAGAAAAGTATCCTGGGTACCCTATTGACCAGATTCTGGCCATGCAGATCAAACTGTACTAAGTTCCAGGCGGTGAGGGAAGCTGGCGATGGCCAGTACTGGCAGATTAGCAGGTCTGTTGGTGCAGGTGCATCTCCACGCTAGGAGGCTTGGCCAACACTGGGCATGTCACAGCTTGAGATGAAATTCATCATTAAGATTCAAAACACCTGCTCCGGAGTGTGTGTGTGTGTGTGTGTGTGTGTGTGTGTGTGTGTGTGTGTGTGTGTGTATGTGTTTCTGCCAGAAGCCAACAAGATATCAGTGCTGTGTACCCACCAGCTGTATCCACAAAGCCTCTCAAGTTTGATCTACAGACCCTGTTTGCTATTTCGAGCTGATGGGAGCCCTTTTTCTGCAACACAAACCAAAACCTATCTTCTGTCTTTGAACCTGCACTCGTTTCACCAACACCATCAAGTCCATGCTAATATCTTACTCAGTAATGACCTCCACACGTGTAGCTACAGACACATTAGATAGAAGCAGGACTGCAATAGCTTTAATGATACAGCTGTGACTGAGAAACGAGACACATTAAACAGTGTTGTCGATTTCCTTTCCAACAATATGTCTGACTTCCTGTTATCATAGTAAAAAAACTTTGTCTATAGGGAATGCTGCAACTGCCAAATTCAGATAATTAAAGAACAGTTTCATCTAAAAAAATGTATAGCTGGTTATTCTTATACTTTGCAACATTCTTGGGATTCATGCCAAAGTCTCACTGTTAGGACCACCAAACAGCTTGAAGCTGTACAAAATACAGCTGCTACAGTAATATACAGAACTGATTATCGCTCTGATTCCTATGTCCTTGCCCTGGCCTCCTTCAAGTCACAGAATCGATTTGTAGTGCTGCTTAGACAGTAACTTAATAAGCACTCAATAAGCACTACTGCTGAGACAGTAACCTAATGGCATGGGACCACATTACCTCTAAGATGTATTTCAGCAGTATTCACCTACCATACCAGACCTTGCAGATGACTGGAGAAAAATCTGCTGGTAATGCCCACTTTTCCAGCTAGGGATGATTAAGTTGTGCTGTGCTACTAAGCTCTGGAATAATCTTTCTGATGCCATCAAAGATTCTCCAACTGAAGCCAGTTTTAAAATTTGGACATGTGGCCCAATTGTTGTCAGATGCTTTTTGTTTGCTTTTTGGCTGTTTATTTCAAAAGCACACTACTTTTTAATTTACTTTTTAATTTATTTACTAGTGTTTTAGTTCCATAACGGCTACAGTAAGATTTATGGCCAGTGAATCTGTGTTGGATGTTGAGGGGAAAACAAGAAGGAAAAAAGTAACTACTCAGTTGTACTCAGGCCATACAAAGCTATGACACCAAAACTGAGGGGCCTTGAGCCTTGAACTTTGAACTTTCCATAACAGCCTATTATTCCACAAAGAGTTTTTAAACTGTGTGTTTTATTTTTTACTATGAGGAAATGTAGGTTATGTATGATGGACGTTTTGATCAATATCATACCATACTATGAGTTTTTATAATTCTTACACCCCTAATAAGCATATGTTTCACTCACATAGTTCTACAGCTTTGGTGCTATAATAAAGCACTCCTGCTCTATTCCTTTTCTGTTCTGCATGGGTAACTGGAGCTCATTTTAACGACTATGGTGGACCTCACCAACACTGTATAGCAGTGCTCTCTGCAGAACTCCCCAGCCGGGACCTTCTTGGACATTTTAACAGTGACTAGCAGTGTGAAATGTTTAAATCCTTGCGTCACAGGACCACCCAAACTTCAGGAGGTCTATAAGCTAGCCAGCCCTTGAATACAGTAGTTCTACCTTTATGGAAAATAATCAGCTTCTGCACAGTTCTTACTTTAAGTGAACAAACTAGCCTCTAAACAGTTCTGGCTTTAAAGAAACTCCAAACTTTAAGCATAGATCAAGGTTTAAGGGAACTCACCAGCCACTACATAGTTCTGGCTATAAGGGAACTCACCAGTCCCTGCAACAGATTTTCGAATAGGATGATTTCCTTAACACCATTGTGCTCTAGGGGGGATTCGGGTCCTAGGCTGTTTAATGCACTTTGGGATATCATCTGTGGTGAATGGTGTGATATAAATTACTGTAATAATGTTGGGATATGAACATGGGACTCACCAGGCCGTCACAGTTGCTGAGTGCGACCTGGCTGGAGTGGGCCTGGTGCTGGAGATGCCCCGTGTAGTGGCAGCTGGGGGCGTAGGGGTGACTCCAGGCCATGTGGCCCCTGCTCCAGTACTCCACCCGGAACTGCCGTGACAGGAGCCCCGTCTGCAGCGTCAGGTTCAGGAGGAAGCTGCTATGCTGTGTGGACAGCTGGTAGTACAGCTGTGTGTCGTCACCGCCACCTTCACTTTCACCATCATCACTGCCCCCAGTGTCGCTGCCATCGCTGTCCTGTTCCTGCTGCTGCTCATCAGGGGGCTGGGTGGGACTACTGCGGCGTTGCCGTCTGTGGGTGCTCTGGGGGTGTTGGGGTTCCTCTGCCTCCATGCTCTCCCCACCAGGCCCCACTCGCACTGGGGTGGCGATCTCATACTGACCCAGGCCAGACAGGAACTCCGCTGAGGAGGAGGAGGGGAAACAGAAGGGTCAGTGATGGTGGTCTCAGAACTGTTTGCAGAACTATGTCCTCACAATCACCCAGGACATGGATGTCTGTAACAACAGTCTCAATCAGTCTGCCAGCAGACAACTGCATAGATGTGAGAGAGATAAAATGCAATACCCAACAGTATAATTTCAAGCTATGGATGCAATTTAGCACAGCGCTCTGCTCTCCATATCTGTTTAATTACTGATGATGAATGTGTTTTGCGAGATGGATGCTCAGTGTGAAAATAAAAGGATCACAAAACGCTGTGTCTTTTGTTTTTTGGCCTTGCTCTGCTTATTTGGCCAGAGGATCACTACTTCTGCCCTGAACTCGAACTTGTCTGTTTTGATTAATTCTGCTGCTAAGCTTTGAGGGGATTTATGGGCGAGTGGAGGATCCTTGTGGTCCTGCATGGTTATCCTGCTGGAATTAGGACCACACAAGAGACACAGAAAAAGGCCTGTCAGAGCCAGTGAGAGGAGAAAAGAGGACAGCGGAGAGGAGAGGAGAAGAGACTACGCGAGGCGAGGAGGCCCCGTTAGAGAAAGAGAGGGGAGAAGAAATGAGTACAGTAGAGGAGACCCTGTTAAATACAGATGACAGAGAAGAGTGGTGTCTGTGAAAGAGACAGAGACAGAAGGAGAGAAGAGAAAATAGATACAAAAAAGGAAAGTAAACCAGAGAAAAGAGGTAAAGAGAAGAGAGGTGAGGTAAAGAAGAGAAGAGAAGAAAAGGCACTGTACCAGAGGGAGAGGGCGAAAAGAGTATGGTAGAGGACGCCCTATTAAATACAGACAATAGAGACAGACTGTGTTCAGGATGAGCAGAAAAGAGGCCCTGTTACAGACAGAGGGAAGGTACAGGGACTGAAGCCACAAAGGGCTTACATCATATCTAATATCTGAGTCATCACGTCTGAGTCAGTGATACAAGCAGGAAAATTGCACCACAGACAAACACACAGATAGGCAGACAGACAGACAGACAGACAGACAGACAGACAGACAGACAGACAGACAGATAGGCAGACAGACAAACAGACAGATAGACAGGCAAATGGACAAACAGACATAGACCAACAGACAGAAACATTGAGGCAGGCAGACAGGCAGACAGACTGACAGATTAATGACTTTAATAATTACTGAAGAAAAAATGTGCTGTTGCAGCACCAACTTACTTAGATAACTACATACATTAATTGTAAAACACAGCCACAAAGCTGGTAGAACAACACATATATACATCATATCCAAGTATAGCTGAACTGTCTGAATCTGTAAATGTGCATTGTGTGCATCTCCAGATCCAAACACTTCTCTCATGACCCAGAGTCATTGCACATTGCAGTGTACAGGGATGTGACATGCTGTCCATTATGATGAGTAGTCTGTGGCCTCTCTTAACCCCAATCTTTTGGGACTGAGGATACATAACCAGCACAAAACCAGCATTCTTTATCAGACTGGTAATTTTCCTAGTGTCAGTGTGGTTACATGCACACAAAAATAAGATTTCAGTCATATTATTGTGTTTACGCTGATTTCAAAATGTCACATATATTTATATTTATTTACATGAACTATTTTAATCAGAGAAACCGATTTGTTTACATGCAATCACGTCGACTGACTCTGAAGCTGCGACCCAAGCAGATCCGTGCGAACAAATCTGCACTTCCTGAGAGGGAGATGTGCTCTGTCTTGCTGCCGACATTAAAGGCCTTAAGTCTTCCTTAAGACACAGAGTCTGCTTTGTCTCGTCTTGTTGACAGCCTAATTGTTCCACTTCCAGCTCCAGTTCTTACACCTTCTATTCAGTCTGTTGTCAAGGTTAATGCCTCAGAGTCACACTCCCAGTCCAGTCTGCAGTCAGGGTCAATGCTGCAGGTATCTGTGGCTCGTCACCACCACCATCCCCTCCCCCAGGGCCTAATGTCTTCTTGGATGACAACTGTGGGAAATTCCATATAAGTCTCTCTATATGTTTTTCATCCCTATAGTACATGCATACCTGAAAAACAGGTGTCCGAAAGATGGTTTTTGGCCTCATAGGAATGGCCAGGAATGGGTCAGACACATTCCCAGAGACAGGAGCGGAGCAAACAGGCCTGTTTATGCACAAAATGTGGCCGGTAAGTCTCACATCACAGCTTAGGAGCACATTTGCACTCCACATGTTGTGTTTCCAGACGGCTGTGGGCCGCACAAGGGAGTCAACCAATATCGCACTGTAATCGACAGTGATAGACTCTAGCCTGGACAGAAAATAATAACTAACATTCACACTCTCTAGTCCAGTGGATTCCTAGGATATGGGCCTGATTTTCCAAGACGGAATAAGAATAAAATACCAGACTAAACGTGTCTATGTTGAAAATGACCACTCATCAAAGCATAATAGTTTGCAGAAGACAATAACAATTTTCCATACTTATTTCTTATTGTATTTGCATTTTTTTCTTTTTTTAAACTATCATTGAACTCGAATACCCCAAATGTACCAAATAGTGATACAAAACTCAAAACATCTGCAGCATCACTGGGCGGCATTAACTTACTGTATACCTGACAGAGATGGTGTGGATGCATTGGCCCTGTTTCCTCAGAAGATCTTTTAGGAAAAGTCCCTACCTGTGACAGTCAAAAGGAAATACATGCAGTGGTCATGGTAGTGGTACTGCTCAATATTTACCAGGATCCTAAAATCCCACTGCTGGTACATGTAGAGAACCATTGTGGAACCTCTGAAAGGTAAGGTTCCTCTGCTGCAAAGCCTACAAGACTAACTAGGACATCTTTTAAAAGGGAAGTTCCTTTACTGTTACATGTACAGTATAGGGCTGATGGAGGACTTTTGAAAGTAGAGGTTCCTATGCTGCTAGATGCAAAATACTAACAAGGATCTGTTGAGAGGAAAGGTTCCTCTGCTGGGACTAACTATGAAGCTTTGAAAGGGAAGGTTCCTGTACTGTTGCACGTAGAAGGCTGGAGGGAAACCTTTGAAAGTGAGGGTTCCTCTGCTGCCACATGTAGAAGACTTACTACTGCTGACCCTAGCATTGGAAGGGAAGGTTCCTCTCCACTCAAGAAGTCCTATTAAATTGGCTCCAAGGTAGTACCAAGCCTTTGTCTAAACATGGCTAAATGTTAAAAGCTGCTCCAACATGTTTCAGACACTTGCCTGCATCAGGGAGTAAGGTTTACATTTAGTCGACCGCAAGATGTTTAAATAAAAGCTTTTTATAAGGAGCACCATGGCCTTATTTCACCCGTCATTAAGGTCCTTCACCTGACTCTTGTTAAGACTTTGTTCTCTCTGCCAGCAACACTCTCTGTGGTGTTTATCTCACATTATTGACCCCCCTTTAAACCTGCTATAACAGCAATTACAACACAGTTTCAGCTGTTGGAATGAAATGCCATTCGGATTAGGTAATGCACCTGCAACACACCTGATACGAATGTGTGTGTGCAGCTGTGGTTACCCAATATTGGAGCAAGCTAATAGTTACTACCAGAGCAGGGGCGTCAGTAGTTACGACAACAAAGATGTCCTTAGTAGTTACGACCACAGATATTCTAAGACGACCAGATATGCCACTCCCTATTAAGGCCCATTGCATTTGCGTTGGAAATGCACCAGAGTGGCATATCTGGTCGTCTTAGAATATCTGTGGTTACGACCAGGAAGAAACATGCCTCGCTTTCTTTAAGAGGGTCTCCCTCTTTCTTTAAGAGGCTCTTAAATACACCTCTTAAAGGGCAACCCTTATCAAGCTGTAACACCCTAACATTCTCACTTGCACTTACGACAGACTCCTCCACTAGTTCCCCTGCAATGGCCTTATGTTAAAAGACTGGCCTATAACCCTTAAAGTACCTGCTCCTTACTCCTGGGTCTAATTTGAGTCGAAGGAACTAAGTTGTAAGCAACTGGACTTCTTTAGCTTGAATTCAAGCTTTTATTTCTTTATTTCTTTCTTCTTGTGTCATCTAACACATGTATGCAGTGGGGCATCTTGTGTCTAGAGTGTCTATTGTGCCATACATGTAGAGACCATTTTTTGTTTCTAGGTTATGTCTTATAACCCATGTAGCTTCTACAGCAGGCCACCACATGCGTCCTGTATCTAGTGTGTGTCTTGTATCACCGTTAACAAATATAATCACATTAAAGGGCCATTTCCTGTGTCTGCAATGTGTCTTATAACACACATAGGTAAAGCAGACCATCTCTTGTTTCTTGTGCCATGCAAAAGTCCCCACCTCTTGTTACCACTATGTCTTGTGAGACTCTACTAAGATCCCATGGCTTGGAAAAGATCGCACAAAACATTGGACATGGAGTTATGTTGGGTTCAGTCACAATGGGCATTTAATGGGAGAGAAAGTTTGACTAATCATGCGCATGGGCCAACTCTGCATCTTGCTTAAAATTCATTTTAACAAAAATAAACTACGCTAATGTACCTACTGTATTGGCCTAGTTCCTGTTCAGTGATGGAGTCATTTATTTATTTTTGTGACAAAGTAAGAGCGTGTGTTTATATATGTGTGTGTGTGTGTGTGTGTGTGCGTGCGTTAAAACAATCTACCTAATGAGAGCAGACTGTGTGAAACAGTCATTTTTAAGGTACCACGTCTCCGTAACCTTGGTAAATGGTAGACAATCTGTAACCATAGTAGCCTTAATTGAGTGGTACTGTGGAATAGCACAAGTTTGGTGTATACGCTGTTACATGGACTGCACTGGGCTTGGCCTGCGTCTGAGTCTGAACAGAATGCCTGTTGGGATCGGGTCGGGCTCGGTAACTACTCTCTTGGTCTTGGGACGGGTTCGGACAAAAATATGCGGCTCAAGCTAAGCTCCACTCAACACGCCAACTGGAAGCAAAGGCCTACAGATTTACCATCAGTGGCAGTCTGGCACTTTCCGAAGGTTGTCTCCGCGGATACCCTGAAACTGTACACTTCCTGTCTGCTCCGGTGGGGCCCAGAGATTTGTTATGCAAACAGCGCGCTCTGAACACCGCGGAGAGGAGAGGGGTCGTCGCCTCCTCACCAGCGGAGGATGCTGTAATCCCACAAAGTGGGCTAACATACCAGGATCCAGGAATCAAAGGCTGTTTACATGACTGGGCCAGTTCAAACAAGCAGGAAGACAAAGACCCCAGAGAACTTTACTAGCTACAGACAGAGCTTTCATCGCTGACACCACAGCACTTTAACTACAGCCAGAGCCTTCAACACTGACACCGCTGCACTATAGCTAAAGACAGCACCTTCAACACTGACACCAGAGCCTACTGTACCTACAGTTACTGATAGCACAGCACTATAATCACAGACAGAACATACACTCCAGCACGTCCCTTAACTAGCCTACAGACAGAACACTTTCAACACTTACACACTTCACATGGCACTTTACCAACTACAGAGAGACCTCTCTACATTTTATTTGGGATAATTTTGTCTGGTGTACAGTATTATCATCCTAAGGTAACGTACAGTATAGGCCTTATCGGGAGACAATCCCTCTGTCAGTTCATCTCACATTAATAACTGAGTTTCTGCTTTGGATATGGTGTATGTAATGTATAATGTAGAAGTAATAGTACATTATCTGTATAAAAGTTAGTGGTTGTAATAGACCTACCATCACCAGGAGTACTGTTGTCTGTTTTGACAGGCCGAACAACCAACAAACCGACAGACAGACAGATTATTGATCCTGGAGGAACTTTGTTGATTGTAACATACCCGCACCTCTCTCAAGTGAGTGACTGCAGGCTCCTTCATTGATGTGGTCCAGTAGCTTGCTAGCAAAATTTTTTACTGACATGCATTCATCACAAAAAACAAAATAATGGCTTCCTGCCTGGCAGTCCAGGTTGAACTGAGGGAATATTTCGATACCCACAGGAAGCCGCCACGCCATATGGGCTACATCACTGCCTTTGAAACACAACCCATTATTTCCAGTACACTCCGCCTCCAAGGCCAGACGACACATAAATGCCGGGTTGGCCTGCTGGAGACATCCTGCGGCAGACTTGATCTCACTGGGCCGCTTGTTAACTTGCGTGGAGGTGGCAAAATATGTAGAGCTATAAAAAACGCCATCTAAGAGACAGGAAAACTCATAAACGGATAAGCTTCTGAAAAGCGTTTTTTAATAAACCGCACTGCTATTAAGTGTTGCCTTAGGTTTTGTTTTGAAGGCTGGAGATGGGCTGGGGTGGGCTGGGGTGGGGTGGGCTGGGGTGGGGGAGAGGGAAATTAGCCTTTAATTAAGAGACAGTTATAAAAACGTAGAGGAAATGAGACCAGTGACTCCCTCTGCTCTTTCTGTGTTCTTAACAGAGCCCCCCCCAACCCCACCCCACCCTACCCCCTCCCACACACACACACACACACACACACACACACACATACAATTAAAACACAGATACAATTGTTCCCTTAGTCTTCCCTGAACCACTCCCTCTTTCTATCTGTCTCCTGCTCCACCAGTCTTTTCCTTATGGTCTCTCACGGTCTCTCTCTCCTTCTCATCTGATACTCGTATCTTCCTCTCTCTCTCTTCTCTCTTTCTGTTCTTCTTTTCTGTCTTTTATTCTCCTTTCTGCCCAATTCACTTTATTCTCTGTTTCCTAGAACATCTTTCCCAGCAGAACTTGCTTCATCTCTCACATCCCTGTCCTATGCTTTCTCTAATCCACTTTTACTTTCTCTATGGCGCCTGCTCCACCTCTCTCTCTCTCTCTCTATCTCTTTCTTTCTCTCCATGCTCTCACCCTTACTCTTTTATCTCTACGCCCTTTAGGTAGATTTTTTAATCTTCACTCTCAACTCTCACCTAGACTCTTTTTTATCCTCCTCTCTCCCTCTTTTCCCCTCACCAACAGACTCTCTGCCTCTCTCTTCTCTCTCTGTTCCAGATGTGCTGCAGCTGTATAGAGAAGTGGCCTTCTGCTTGCTCTCTCTCTTTCTCTCTCTCTCTCTCTCTCTCTGTCTCTCTCTTCCTCTCTCAGTCTCTCCTTCTCTCTCTCTCTCTTCCTCCCTCAGTCTCTCCCTCTCTCTTTCTCTCTCTTCCCCTCTCAGTCTCTCTCTCTCGCTCTCTCTTCCTCTCTCTCTCTGTCTCTCTCTCTCTCTGTCTCTCTCTCTCTCTCTCTCTCTCTCTCTCTCCCCTCTGGTGCCAGGGAGGAGGCCAGGAGGAGGCCAGGAGGAGGCCAGGAGGCTGTGTTGATCGGGTGCCACCATCACTATAGGGCCTCGGCCGTCCACATTCCCTGCGCGCCGCGCAACCATATTCATCATAACATTCCTGCTGCGGCTATTCTGCCCCATTCCACAATCACTGTCTGTGCTTGAGTTATTAGCCGCGCGCCGCTCCGCACTGAGCCTCACGTCTCGGCCTGTTATAAGAGTTATATATACACTCAGCACTCTGCACGCGCGTTGACTAAGTGCGCATTACTAAATGGCATAACTCGGCTAGCATGAGGGCTTACCTCATTAGGGGGTTCTTTCTAGAAGAAAAAAGAGAGGTGAAGGAGGAGGGGGGTGAGAGTGAGTGTGTGTGGAGTGTGGGGTGTGTGTGTGTGTGGGGGGGGGGGGGTGGGGGGGGGGGCGAAGTACGACATGTCTGCATATTTGTTCTCTTATTTAAATAAACATGCCGGGACCAGCGCCAAATATACTCAGCAACTTGTCATGGGTCGTGCAAGAACAACACGGGGTAATGACCACGGCTGGGAGCCCAGGACCCATGGAGCTCTCTGTAGGGGAACAGGTAGGGCCTGGGGGTGGGGGTAGGGGGAAGTGGGGGTGAGGAGGCTAGCTCTGCCTCTGGGGGAACCCCTCTGAATATGAAAACATTTTGAGTGTTGATTTGAAACAGTAATGCAATCGGACAACAGTGAAGACATTAAGAAAAAAAGACAGCAGCAGCATTCTCAGGGAAGTCTGTGTGCTTGGGGGCTATGAGAGAGAGACAGCTGTATGCTGTAGTGCGGATATGTACCAGAGCACATGTGATACTGTATTGTGGTGATAGTGTATTGTGGTGATAGTGTATTGTGGTGATCCTGCATTGCGGTGATACTGTAGTGTAGTGCTACTACAGTCTGGAGTTACTGTAGTGTGGCGATAGTGTAATCTAGTGATGCTGTATTGCGGTGATACTGTAGTGTAGTGATAATATAAACTGGTGATAGTGTAGTATGGTAATGGTGAATTGTGGTGATGGTGAATTGTGGTGATACTGTAGTGTCAAAACTGGTACATGTGTGTGTGTGTGTGTGTGTATGTGTGTGTTGGTCTGTGAGCACGTATAACCTCTTTTTGTTATTGGGCCCTATTTTGCCGCGGCGCATTGTGCATTCGCGACATGCGCATGCTGTCATTGCTATTCTGTGCCAGCGCAACGTTCATTTTTTCAGGCAAAAAATCACGTTGTCTAGATAGCAGATGACATTGCGCCGTGACGGGCGAGTCAGCGAAAAGAAGAGGTGTGGTCTGGCGCAAAGCGCACCAGATGCTATTATGAGGACGTATAAACCATTTGCGCTTTTGATTAATAAAAAGGTGCTTTTTCGTCACTGGCGCATTGTTGAAAAGCTATTTTAGAGGCGCACAACGCTTTGAACCCCGATGTACCTGCTGCTGCGCCAGAGAGGCGAGCTGAACTGGCAGAAAAGTTGCAACATGTATAGCCTGTATAGCTATGTATGTGTATGTTTTAGTAAACAAACATGCACAAATAATGAGAATATAGCAATGTTGTGCAGTTTATAGCAATGTTCTGCAGTTTATTTACAATTTCTTTTGTCGTTTTAAATAAACAGCGATTGCAATGTTCTGCAGTTTATTTACAATTTCTTTTGTCGTTTTAAATAAACAGCGATTGCAATGTTCTGCAGTTTATTTACGATTTCTTTTGTCGTTTTAAATAAACAGCGTGGCAAGTTGTAAGAAATAATATGGACAAATCATCAAAAAGAAAACTAATGGACTAATGGTTTGATGGACCTATACCTTCCGTTTATTTTTGATATTTCCTTTGAGTTTAAGGCTTTGTTTCCCGTCTTCTAACGTTGTTGTACCGCTTTCGGCGCACAGCGCGTTGAACCCCGATGTACCTGCTGCTGCCCCAGAGAGGCGAGCTGAACTGGCAGAAAAGTTGCAACCTGTATAGCCTGTATAGCCATGTATTTTTATGTTTTAATAAGCAAACAGGCACAAATAATAATAATAAGAGTATAGCAATGTTTTGCAGTTTATTTGAACTACCAATCTGTAACAGTGGTATGTCAGGTGGTTGTAGCCTATGTGGTGGGTGTGGCTTGTAGTGTGGGTGTGGTCTATATGGTGAGTGCGGCCTGTGTTGTGGGTGTGGCACCACGGCTCACCTTGTGAGTTCATGAACTCTTCATGGGTGCCCCTCTCGGGCACCACCTTGCTGGCAACCATGGCAACAACAACGACCACGCAGGCCAAGGACTTCCACGCCGTTTCCATGGTTACTACTACAGCTAGCTTCAGTGCGGTCTCCGGCCCTCTGTCCCAACATGTCTCCTTCCCTCTCGACGGCCCCCCTCTTGCCTTAGCAGCGGGACTCCATCACGAGAGCTTCACACAAACACACAAATACACACACACACGCACACACACACACACACGTGCACACACGCACGCACACACACACACACACACACACACGCCCACTGTGCTACAACAGCACTGCAGGTTGTTTGGAGCTTCCGGCAGTTTCTCTTCCTGTGTATATCTATGTCTTATTTGGTGAGAGAACTTGGATGGGCAGATCAATCACAGCGATGAGGTGCTGATGTGTTTTGTCCAGGTCTCTTGAGGAATCTTGGAGACTTCCCTGCAGAGTCACATAAACATATACAAGCAGGTTAGGGTCACACACATACACACACAACCACACACACACACACGCACACACATACATACACACAGTCACCCACACACACTTACACTAACACGCATATACACACAGGTTAGGGTTAGAAACACAAACACACAGAGAAAAAAACACAAACATAGGCACTTACACAAGCAGTGCCCACACACACAGGCACACACACACATGTCACGTTTGCAGATGAGGATGCCTCCATCCCTCTATCTGTCTGCCTTCCTCTGTCTGTTTCTCTCTCTGTCTTTCTCTTCATCTTTCTGTTTCTCTCTCCTTCCTCTCCTCCTTCCTTCCTTCTGTTTCCATAATCCTTTCTTTCTCTTCAACTCTCTTTCTCTGTCTCTGTTTCACACACACACACACACACACACACACACACACACACACACACACACACACACACACACACACACACACACACACACACACTCAGACTCTCTCTGTCTGTCTCTGTGTCCTGTATATACAGTGAGAGTAATAAGTATTTGACCCCTTGCTGATTTTGTTGGTTAGCCCACTAATAAAAATATGAGCATTCTATACTTTTAATGGTAGATGTATTTTAACATGGAGAAATAGAATATCAAAAAAGAAATCCACAAAATAACTTTAAGGAATATATTTTAATTGGTTTGTATTTCATTGAAGGAAAAAAGTATTTGATCCCCTAGTATGCATTAGGTGTTCTGGCTGTCACAGAGCAGTTAGACACTCCCACCCGAATTGACGACACCTGTGCTAACTAATAACCAGTATGAAAGACACCTGTTCATAGAATCAGGCAATCAGACAGATTCCAAGCTCTACAACATGAGTAAGACAAAAGAACTCTCTCAGGACCTCAGAGACAGGATTGTTGACCTGCACTGGACTGGAATGGGGTACAAAAAAATTAGCAAGATGCTGAGTATTAAAGTAACAAGCATTGGTGCAACTGTCAGAAAATATAAAAAGTATAACATGACCATCAACAGGCCTCGACCTGGTGCTCCACAAAAGATTTCACCTCATTGGGTGGCAATGATCATTAGAACTGTCAACAATAATCCTGAAACCACACAGCGGGAGTTGGTGAATGACCTCAAGGCAGCTGGGACCACAGTCACCAGGAAAACAGTTGGCAACACTTTGAGACACAATGGATTAAAATCCTGCAGTGCCCGAAAAGTACCCCTGCTTAAGAAGGCACATGTGGAGGCCCGTCTAAAGTATGCCAATGATCACCTCAAAGATGCTCAAAGTGATTGGGAGAAGGTTCTGTGGTCAGATGAGACCAAAATTGAACTATTTGGCCTAAACTCTACACGTCGTGTGTGGAGGAAGAAAAATGCAGCCTATGACCCAAAGAACACTGTGCCCACCATCAAACATGGAGGTGGAAGCATTATGTTTTGGGGGTGTTTCTCTGCCAAGGGCACAGGGCTACTACACCGCATC
>CM059276.1:20963635-20976135 GCA_030347295.1 Setipinna tenuifilis
GTCTTCTTTTCTCTCCTCTTTCCTCTTTTCTCTCCTCTCCCCACAGTTAAGGTAACTGTCTATTGTGTTGCTGATTACGCCAGGAGCTCAGTTGTGGACCTTGTTTAGTTTACTTTTGTCAAATTCGGCGGACTTTTCTGCCATTACAGCATGCAGTACCATGTTGTCAATGTGCTGTAATATAGTATACAAAATTAGAATACACTATAATAATATCATAATATCATAACAATAACTGAATGTGGTGGGGGCAGGGGGTAAGAGATAAGTCATAAGTAACATAAACTGTAGGAGAATATATCTATACTTAATGTTATAGGCATTATAATGCATTTGTCCTATAACTGTATAATTATATAATGCATTTGTCCTATAACTGTGCACAAGCGTTAAGTAAAATGTCCTGGCAGTACTGTAAAACTTCAATGTATGCTCTAAAGATGTCCTGGCAGTACTGTAAAACTATAATAAACATCCACTCCTTCTTTCTAAAGATGTCCTAAAAGCACTGTAAAACTGTAATGTATGCCCACACTTCCAAAGATGTCCAGGCAGCACTGTAAAACTATAACGTATGCTCACATTTCAAAAGATGTCCTGGCAGTACTGTAAAACTATAATGCATGCCTACT
Organism: Setipinna tenuifilis; assembly: GCA_030347295.1. Classification (NCBI taxonomy): domain Eukaryota; kingdom Metazoa; phylum Chordata; class Actinopteri; order Clupeiformes; family Engraulidae; genus Setipinna; species Setipinna tenuifilis. The sequence goes on from CM059276.1 coordinate 20,964,268, forward strand.
CTCTATTTCTAAAGATGTCCTGGCAAATGAAAGTATTGTACAACTGTATCACATGCAGTATACTGTAACCCTAACATAATGAATGCCCATACCCTACTTGTGAAGATGCCCTAGCAGTACTGGAAAACTGCTCTCCTCTCCCTCTCTTTCTCTCTCTCTCTCTCTCTCTGGCTCCGCCTATCTACTGCCATCCGCTCTCTTCTGGCTGCAATCATATTCACCCAGTGAGCTTCAGTCTCGCTATACCAGGCTGCCACCCTCCAGTCCCCCATTTCAGAGAGGCAGACAGGGAGAGCTACACAGCTTACACACCACTCCTTCTTGGACACAGCGTGCATGTTTGGGTCCCCTCAAGTGTGTGTGTCATTGAAGAGCGAGTCTTAAAAACCCTCGCTTTAAAGAGAGCTCTCTCTGTTACGGAGAAGTGTTTGGGGTAGCCAAAGTGAGAACTGCACAGACGTGACAAACGCTCTGTATGCGGCGCTGGGATGTCTTCATCTCATCTCAGCCATGTCTTAAAGGGCATTCGCGCCGTGGCTATTTCGACAAATATGAGAGGCACGAGCGAGACACAAATACACTGCCCCAGCTGGGAACGGGCAAGCCGTGGCTGCTGAAGTCTCTTGAGGAATGATCGTATTTATAACGTGCAGACACATAAAAAATGCCTCAGCTCCCGGAGAGACAGTGCAGAGCAGGCAGGGCTCAGTGTGAGGCAGCTCACTGAGGCAGACAGACTACACTGGTCCTGTGTTTAAACCAAGGCAGGGAGAAAGAAAGAAAGAAAGAAAGAAAGAGGCCAGGCACACAGACACACTACTCTAATTAAACCCATATGACTGGGGTCTGAACATAAAGCCTCTCAAGGGAGACAAGATGCTGAGTTTGCCCCCCCCCCCCCCTCCTTCTCCTCCCTCCCAAAAGCCCACCACCAAGACCACTCTAGTCCACATCGCCCTCTAGTCTTCGTTAAAAGCGCAGAGCTTTGCTCGGTCCCTATAAAACTACAGCCCCCAAATATATAAATAAATTGACAAATAAACACATAAATACAAGCCTACTACTAGGTCCACTGCTGTCTTTCTTTCATCACCAATGACAGCGGTAACAACAGGTCTATACAGCAGCTGAATTGGAGCTAGATTCGGTTCGGATGGGGCCCGTATCCGCTGTGTTTCAGGCGCTCCAGGGGACTGCAGCTGTTCAGTCTGGCACCAAGTGAGGCATAGATGGGACCGTGCCAAAGACTACACACCGCTCAGGTAACGCACACGGACACGCTCAGTGACGGTATAACGAACAGATAAATCCGTTCGTCTCCGGCTGACACTGGAAAAATAATGTGCGAGCTGATAAAAGCTTCAGCGGTCGAAAGATGTCACGCTTCTCTGTATGCATACAATTTCCCATGTCTTGGGGGGAAAAAGTGAACACAAACAGAACTGTCAAAGGCGCACAGATGCATACTCAGCGAATACGCCTTTTACGGGGCATTGAATCCACTGCAGACTCCGAATCTGCAGACCCATTAGTCTATACAGCCCCTGGTGCAGAAAGATATATACACATGCTGTTTCCTGTGAATTCTGCTGGACCATCGGTAGGGCATAATGAAAGGGGGTTCACAGCACGACATATACATTTTAAGAGCTACAAAATGGAGTTGGAACTTAAGGCGCAGAAATGGTGCCAACATCTCGGAGGGCATCTACCTCGGCTCATCCGGTCCGGAACCGGCCCGGCCCTAATCTGAGTGCACCGCTTGCCAAAATGCAACCAGTTATAACAAATTCCATACAGCACACACAACCTGCTCCAAGTCTGGCATGCACTAGCAAAAAAAATGATAAAAGACAGAGGAGAGTTCATTAGTTGCAACACTCACAACCAGATTAAGATGCCTAAGGGTAGGCTTCACCAAAGGGTTCGCCGAGTTCATCGTCACAGCAGTCCTTTGAAGTCCATTCAGTCTTACCACGATAAGAGCTAAGCTCTTTTTTCAAAGGCACAACTGTAACAGAAAAACCACCTATCCTGTCGTGGGACCGGTGCAACCTCACCAATTAATGTCACAGACACACTGATTTGGTGAACCTAATAGCGCTATCCCACGACTGAATGTGCACAGATGTTTAATACAGGATTGTGCTGCACTACACATATACTGGAAAATCGCATTAAATGACGATTGTAAGAATATTATTGGCAAAAGCCTCCTCCTCTACTTCAAGATCCAGCTATGGTCACTTAAAAAAATCGGTAGCGTTTGCAATGACTTTCAAGCATACTTAAGGGGTTCCAAGCAGTACATGATGCAATTGAAATGTCAAATATAAGAGGTCATAACTTAAAAAAAGCAGCAAAGCCCATGTCTCGATTGTGGTAAGCTACTAGCGGTTAAAGTTACCTTTCCGTTCGTCTGGCTGTCCCGGTTGACGTTGGCCAGATATTCTTGAGGACGTCTTTGGTTCTCCAAGTCTCTCTCAAACCCAGCTGATCGTCTACCGCATATCTGTAGAGTCCTACAAAGACGCGAAGGAGATTTTCTTGCTCCTCTCTCTCAGTCCCTGGTAGAGAACAGTAGTTAGCGCTGATATCTTCACGCAGTTTGGGTTTGGAAGCGCTCTGCACACAGAAACTGCCAGGAAGTCCGGAAAGCAGTTGCGAGGTTGCACCGCTAGAGAGAGCCACATCTCCAAACCAAAATAGGGCAACCCCTTTCCTTTGAGCTGGCTCTCCAACTGGGACGACAACATTCATTTTGGGCTCTTTTTTAACGACAAAGTCTGTACATACTTAGAGCCAATGGCTAAAGCAGCGCTTGAAAATGTAAGATTGACTTTAAGCCAAGTCGGTTTGCAAGACTGACCCTTGTTGGACTTCAATACAGTTCAGTGACATATGAAAAAATTGCAAACGTTAGTAATGTCATACACATCATCATATGTGTAATTGTTATTATTATAATTATGTTTACAACAACAACTTCTTATCTTCTAGCTAACAGTAGGTCATAGCATAAAGACAGATAAAGAACATGAGGGCACTAATCATGGCCCTGTGTAGTGGTCCTGCCTTCCATAGCAGACATCTGTATACTTACATGGGAAATTTTCACGTTTGGTTTGGGTGCAGTGGGCAGGTGGTGGGGGGTTACGCTCTATATGTTAAACAGTCTCAGGTATTCAGGTATCATCAAACAACTTAAACAACTAAAAGTGAAGAGAGAACCCATCTCTGCAAACTGGACTGCATCAGAAGGACTTCTTTCAAGTTGAATGGCTTTATTAACACAATGCCATGACCTTAACTGCACTGCTAAAAAGGCCTGGTTGTGTTAAGGAGCTCTCTTTTGAAATGAATTAAGGGCCTTCTGTTTCTTCTTCTTCAAAAAAAAAAACAATGAAAAAAAAATCATCATAAAACCACTCTCCATTGCAAATTAGGAGAACATCTTAAAGTTTAGACATAAAAGACAGATGCATATGTAGCTGAAATGAGAACTGTATTTTTTTAAACTACAAACAGGCTATGTCATACTCAGTCATGATAGGTCATTTGTCCAATCTGTCATACTACAGCACCTCAGGGGACGTCGATTGTGCCATAGTTTCAACTGTCAAAATAAACCGTAGAGTTTATTTCGCTCTTGAGGGTTAAAAATGGAAAATATGCCATCTGTTACCAGCCCTTGGCAGATTAGAACAGAGGCCTGTGTCAGTTTAGGCAGGGCTGTGGCTGAGGAAGTAGGCTGCTCTTTCTCAGAAGCATTGTGCGAGGCCAGAACAGCCTTCACATCTCACCTGCATACACACACATACACACACACACACACACTCACACACAAAGCAGTGTGCCGTTCCACCACAGCAGATGGTAGAACGAGGGAGACACATACAACTCGTCAGCCGACAAAATAAGCCAGAAATTCGTCTCCTTTTCTCCTCTTTTTCGTTCTTTTTCCCTCCGTCCCTTTCTATCATTCTTTTCCCTACTCTTTCTCTCTCTTACGGTGTCCTGCAGGGGTCAAGCATTGCCTTCAGTGGCTCCAAGGCCCAACTCTGAGGTAAGTTTATGTGAGGCCTTTGGCTTTGCCTCTCCCTTGCCTCGCTCATACTTAGGAACCTTCTAGAACACGTTGCAGACTGTGTGGAGTACGTTTTACTTTTACCGAATGTTCCTCTGTTCATTTTCTGTACATATGTTGTGTAGGCACCAAGGGCCTGAACAAATAACATACATTTGGCCTTTAGGTAGAAAAAGTTTCAAACTTAACAGCCTAGGCAAATAGCAAATGTTGCCATAGAAGGGTAGAGAGATATGAAAATGTTGTTGGGTTAACTATTCCTGGAGGGCCAAATGTGGAAAAGCATTAAATATATCTCAATATATCTCAATTTGTTTTTGTTTTTTGTAATTCTATCTATACACATTGCTTAAAATCACACGCGTATAGAATATGCATATTTTGCTACAAAGAAACTGACACAACACTGATATGAGTACGCCATAAATGAATCCATCTTTCCACAACAGTGTAACATTTTCATATCTTATTCACAAAGTAAATATTTGTTTAACCAAAAATATTTAAATAAATGTATGACTTCTTGAGAGTTTTCCCTGGGGGGTCAAATTTCTTCAATGCCTTTAAAACATTTTAAACAAATGTACTCTTGAGCCTCAGAAAGTAGAATAACAGTTCAGTCAGAGGATTTAAAAATGTTTTACTGATTATAAATATGCGTATATATTTACTGATGATAAAAAGTATAAATCTAATTTTAACTTGTTTAAATATGTATTGATACATGGGACACTGTGTCAGACAGATACCAGTGGTGCAGTATGGTATTGCTATTCACTGTTGATTTCTGTCCTTTTTAATCAGCCATTTCATTTGGTGTTGTTGGTTTTAATACAGGAGTTTCAGTATTTTTTACATGATTCAGTATTGCGCATTACTATGCACAGTTTTTTTTACACTATGCAGTATTGTGGTAATTAGCCCAACTTCTGCACTTGTTGACAAGGGAAAAGTTTCTCAGTGTCAGACAGGAGTTAACTCAGTGACAACCATGCTCATTGAATATATCATATATCCATACCTTTTTAAAATAGAGTTATCATTATTTGTACGACGTCCTCAAAAGGAAGGTAAATGCTGCGAATTAAACATGTGAAAAGATATGTTCCTTTTCATGTAAATGTAAAAAAAAGAAAAATCCCTTTGATGTATATAAATAGTCTGGCCCATGTTGATGGCAACTGTGGTCTACAAACTCAATAATGACTCGCTAATCAAATGCAATTCTTAAATAGACTGTACTTTGAAACAATATTAAAACTTAACATAAAATAAAGTGTGGTAATAATTTGCTGCAAACAAATCTAAACTTATTATTAGATGCCGCAGTGGAAACATTTTCGCCCCGGAAGCTGTCTGCATCATTATTAGCCTACGCATTTAGATTGACATTGACTCACAACACCCTTTCGATGTGGAAGCGATAGGCCTCAACAAAACAACAAGCAACAGTGAGGTTGTTTGGATTAGTCCATGGTCCACGGATTAGTCCACAGATCCATGGATTAGTCCACCACAAATCAGTCAATGAATAGATCAATAGATCTACAAGTGCACAGATCACTCAATTCATAGATCAATAGATCTATGATCGGTTGATTCAGAGATGAAGAGATCTTGAGATAGATTCTGATGCTGAGCCCACACTGTCTGAACATCTCAAGTCTTCGTCTCAGAGTTTAAGGAGGTCAGAGTCATTGTCCTCCTAATAGAAGTCACTTAGTCAGCTAGTCAGGTGACAGGAATCCTTCCGCAACGTGTGTAAACACACAAGAAACCAGAACACAGGGCACAGAGTGCTTACTGTGACACAAGTGTAATGTGTTTTTTCCTGACAAATAGAGCACTAAAAAGAACAAAAGAACAAAAGAAGAGAAAGAGACAAAGAAAAAAGAAATAAATAAAGACTAAATGTTCTTGCGTATGCCAGTGTGCCATAGACTAGTATGGAGGATTTGATGGATAAGGAGATGGATTTTTTAAATATATGGCTGGCTGCATCTCCTATTGGATGTGGCATGTAGTAGCATATGTGAACAGCATTTAATTTCTTACAGTTTCTTTGTAGAAATGTCATAAAGCTAAAGCAGTTTTTGTTCTTTTTTATGACAGACTTTGGTAGGTGATGAGCTTAAAGTGAACTGTAACCTTGAACACCAGGGACAAAGGAGAGCTTTGCCTCAGTGGTCTTGCTGTAGACCGAGCTAGCTTGTGTTTTTGACACAATTTCTCTTAAGTGTCTGTCCCTGGCTGTCTTGGTGTGGCCTGTGGTTGTCTAAGGCCTGTGTGTGTGTGTGTGTGTGTGTGTGTGTGTGTGTGTGTGTGTGTGTGTGTGTTTGTCCGCTGTGGGTGTAGGCACAGGTGTGTTCAGGAAGTGTGCTGTGGTTTAAATCAAAGTAGTCATGCTGTAGCGTCAGGCCACTGTAGGGGGTTAGGGGCACACAGTGGCCCCCCACCCTAACTTAATCTGAAATGGAGTCCCCCTTTTTCAGTGGCTGACTGCTTTAGAGAGGACCTTGACCTCACTCTGTGTGAGATAGTTTACCTTGACTTCACTGTGTGAGATAAAGTCACTTAGCCTTGACTTGACTGTGTGGTGGCGTCCTTTGTCTGAGAGACTGACTACTTGTGTAGTGGGGTGACTTTCTCTCTCTCTCTCTCTCTCTCTCTCTCTCTCTCTCTCTCTCTCTCTCTCTCTCTCTCTCTCTCTGACTAACTACTTTGCCCTGGCCTGACAACTGTCTGAGAGATATAGTCCTCTCTGTCTCTGATTGACTGACAGATAACATCAGTGGAACTCTTAAAGCTTGCCAGGTAGACAAACAGTAACGAGCTCTACTAAAATCTTGCTTTCATTGGTATTGTTGTTGTTGTTGTTAATGCTGTTGTGGTCTTTGGAATTTTTTACACATAGTCTACAGGGGAATTAGTGTTAGATTTGTGGTCAGATGTAAAGACAGGGAAAGGGCAAAAAACAGTGTCACTATCATCCTCCCACATGCTGGAAAATGCACAAGGGCAGAATTACCTTATAAATGTATTCAGAAGGGAACATGTGAGACACATTCAACGTCCTCTCTGAAAAGGTAAACTCGTGTTTTTGAATTTCTTCCAACGGTGGTGCATATCCTGTCCTCCTTTCTTATGAAAAAAGCAACAGGTGTAAAAAAAACTTTAATTTTGTACAGATCTTTTATATTATCTTATATTATGTAATACCACCATCAACAAGCTTGAAATCTATCAACATTTGAAAACATGTATATTATACTAAAACACTGAAAAAAGACTAGTATTGGACATCAAGAGTGAAGGATTCCTCTGACTAGAGACTGCAGTTTCTACTCACTCAGGTCAGTATGTCAGCAATAGTTAAATGGCATTTATGAATAAACTGCATTTGTTAATGTTTCTGTATGTCGACCTTTAACATTTATGCCATGCTCCTTATTGGATGCTTGAGTCTGTGGTTGGTTTGAAGAGCGGAAAGCAAAGAGTAGACTGTGGTAAAGTTCCTGTGTTTCTTACGAATGTAGCCCTTGGGCATGTAGACTATCTTTTGTGACTTATGAAGTCACCGAATCAAAGACGCCAATATAATTGAACCCACCAAACCCTCTGCTGTAGGTATGCATAAGTATGCGTATACGCATACTGTGTAATAATCACAGATAATACGGAGTCAGTTACTTTATGAATGTATTTCACAGCTGAAAAACATTCATGGCCTTAATATTTCAAAATGATTTTTTAAATTGTAGTATGACGCAATTCAAAAATGCCTCAAACTCTTTTTTGTATAACAACCGCAATGTTAAATGTTATAAGACTATAGCCAAAGCTCTAACTAAACGCGTCTTTTAATGTCCAACAGACTTAAAACAGGAGTGCATTCTTGTAGCATTACTTTAACATCAAATAATTAAAAAATGTATCAACTTAAAAAAAAGTGAGGTATATGGCCTCATGTAAAAGTCAAGACTTACTGTTTATACTGTGTATATATAGAAAACCAGGTTTAAACTCTGTCTATGATAGTATTGTTTTTTTTCCCTCTTCTTCCGATCTTAAAAAGACACCATAATTGAATTCACATCAGGTGACATCCTTTGCCAGGCCTGTCATAGCTTAAGTGTTTTCCCTCTTAACAAACTCTTACATGATTTTGGTGATGTGTTTGGGTTGTTATCATGCTAGGATATTCCTTTTTCGCCAAGATTTCAGTTTCATCCACCAGTGTTTTGGTGTGTCCACACACTTCAGAATCACAGATTCGTATATCTGTCATATATCGTATATCTGAGTTGGATTGTACAAGTGGAGTCCTCTACAGGGAACCATTTTTAGAGGCCTCTAATTGTTGGTACCAAAGCTCCCTATTACTGACAGCTTGGACTGTGGACTGTTTTTCAGTTTGTCCCAATCTGCCTGTATGCTCTACCATCGTTGTGAAGTCTCTAGTTAAAATGTCACTTCCTCTGGCAGAGCCCTGATGTAGACATGCCAGTAGGCACAGCCTGAAGTCTTGTCGTTCGTCAGTCATTTTATAACCATATTATTTGGTCTCTAATGTAGGTGTAGGTAGTTGTATGTCAACAAGTCTTTCACATGTGTTCTAACGTGGGTGATGGGGGTGGGTAATCACTAGTGTGTTCACTTTTGCTCGTTTCTCAGTTGTTTCTATTTCTGAGCCTGTTTTCAGTCTCAGAAGTCTCAGAAGTCAGTCTTTGTGAAGTTGTTGTCTTTGATTGTTCATAATAGGAAATACAGTTTTCACCAAAAGAATGTAATTACTGAGTGGTGATGCAGTTTTGAATCATTTGACATTGAAGTGATTTTGCACTGGGTTGGACTCTCTTCGTTACTGTAGGGTAGTATACAGTAACATTTAAAATGTCATTTAAAATAGGAGGATTTGTAATTTCATAGACAGAGCAAAACACGAAAAATGAACTACAAAATAAGGAGTACTGAAGCCCCATGAGCACCTGCAGGAGAGAAGAGGTTTGGGGTTGGAGGCGGAGAGATGACGCCGCTTAGGCTTCCTGTTGTGGCAAGGCTGCTTTTCCAGCATCAGTCAGCAATGCAACACTCCCACACACAGACACACGCACACACAGACATACAGGCACAGACAGACAGACAGACACACACACACACACAGAGATATACACACGCTTACATAGAGAGAGAGAAATCCCTCAATACACAAACTAAAACTGTATTGGGGAAAGTTAGTTACTCAGTACTTTAATTAGTTAATTAGTACTGTAATATATGTACTGTGCTTTTACCTTTGAGTACTACACTTTACAGACTTTACTTAACTTTCAATTTGTTTTGGTGCCGTGAAATATGTACCCTATCCTATGCAATACAGGTAGTACCTTGCTGTAGTTTTTAGTCAGTCGATACAAGTCGACTGAGTTGTGGCTAGGTCAGTAGCTGTGGTGGCTTTCTCCTCTCCCATCTCTCTCTGGCAGACCTTTCATCACATTCTCACATGCCCATGAAATATACACGGCTTTTCCTCTTCCTTGAATTTGCCGTAATACTCTACGTATCTGCAGCATTTGGGAGATAGTCAACAATTCTGGAAAGTGTTCACAAAGTTCTCAATGCCTCATTTTGAATGCCAGGGCCCTTGTTATACTACTAAGGAAGTGTGGAGCTACTTTTAGCTTTTTAAATGGTTTAAAAATAGTGCTATCTTCAAGCTTTATCCGTGCTCTTAGTACTAGAACTGTTGGTCTTTTTGACCAAAATGGTAAACATAGTAAAGTTCGAAATGCAACAGGCTAGCACAGTTTTGCTCCTCAGCAAACATACCAACTCTGTATCATGTTTTATCATGCCCATTTTCATTTCACACTGGAGTATTCCTTTAAGCTGTAATGCACTGTCCTGGGATGTGACTTGTATCTTACGTTACAAGTTTTATTTTCCCTTGAAATGTTGTCGCTGATATGATTTAGACCTTGCTTAGAAATCCCATGTGTCTGTCACAGCAGACGAATATGTTGCAGGTGGGAAATTAATGTGGTGCACACATGGACCCTTATCAAATGTGGGTAATTTGTGGCACACACACACTTCCATACATATGCAGTCATAACACAATTTGTGTCCACTCCCCCTCAGGCTCTCAGCTCATCTGAACTCTAGGATTGTCATTTACACAATATACTGCATCTAAGAACTGCACTCTGCCATGTGTTCTGGTAACACTCAGGTATTGTACAGCAACATGCTATGTAAAGACAAACAGCCTACTGTCTGTAGGCCTATGTAGACATAGATATACGTACACGTTGGTTCACCTAGCCTAACTATAAATACATTTACATGAAATGCATGTGTGTCTCTTGCAGGATTAGCGGTCTCCCGTGTGTGCCGGCCTCTTCACGATGAACGACCCTGCAGCAGAGCTGCCCTTCTACTACGGCAGCATAAGCCGCAGCGATGCGGAGGAGCAGCTGAAGCTGGCGGGCATGGCCGACGGCCTCTTCCTTCTGCGCAAGTGCCTGCGCAGCCTGGGCGGCTACGTGCTGTCCATCGTCTGGAACCTGCAGTTCCACCACTACCCCGTGGAGAAGCAGATGAACGGCACGTTCTGCCTGTCCGGCGGCAAGCCCCACTGCGGCCCCGCCGAGCTGTGCGAGTACTACAGCAAGGACGCAGATGGGTTAGTGTGCACCCTCAAGAAGCCCTGCCTGCGCTCCTCCGACACCCCCATACGCCCCGGTGTCTTCGACAACCTCCGAGACAACATGTTCAGAGAATACGTCAGACAGACCTGGAACCTGGAGGTGAGAGGACTTTTACCCAGCTCATCTCTAGGGTGAAGGAGCTGTGGTGACCTGGGCAGTCACAGCAGGCTCCATGCACTTGGGTAATGGACTAAGTAGTTCAAATATAAAACATATTTAAAAGACATAACCCAAAAATAATGCACACTAAGGGATTCAAATATAGTATGAGAAATTAAACTCCTGGATGACACATAAACACAAATATTAATTGGATTCATTGGGAGCTGAAACAAATCAAATCTACCTCTTCCATAAAAAAATCAAGAGGAAAGAGGAAGGGGGGATTTAGACAGACAAGGCATGGTGGGCTAGATGAGGAGTTTCTAGGACACTCACCATCATTGTGCCAACTAAACTATACCATTATCTAAACTATAAGATCTTGTGCAATTATAACACAAAACAACACAAAAGTGATGATTATAATCTGCTACACTGCCAAATAAGACAGAGGAAATTTTAAATGTACTGTTGATCTATAACTAGGCTATGTTGCTGCTTTATCAAATCTTATGCATTTGGTGTGACGTACACTCTTTCGGTTCTTACTCAACCTTACGTGTCAAAAGAACTAATTAAACAACCATTTCTATTGACTTTAATAGGCCTTCCTCTTGCTTCGAGAATCACTCATTTTGTTCAATGTGAAACTCAGTAGTAGTCAGTCTGTGTCCATAAATACTGGTGTGGCAGAAACTGGCTTAAGTGTCTGAATTGCTAACCATACTCACATGCTAACCATTGCTAACCATGTTCAATTTTCATATGTTATAAATAAGGAGTGATCACATCCCTGTATGCTCAGCAAACACAAAGTAGCAAATGCTTTAGGCTGGTTTGACATGCTTCACACATTGACAAAAATATATGATTTTTGAGAGAGTAGGCCTACTAAACCTGGCCTTATGAGATGTAGACCTGTTAATCAGTAGGGCGGTTTGTTTTTGTCACATTAGATTGAAAAAGGAA
>CM059276.1:20981135-21133635 GCA_030347295.1 Setipinna tenuifilis
TCACATGAAAGTTTTACAGTTTAATACTTTTAAAGTGTACATTTTGTGTAAGTCTAGCTTTTGTGTAGCCGTTACATAAAATTTGATCTGCCATCTCATCATGTTGTTTCCAGGCGCGGTCATCGGGGAAATGGCCACTAAAGTGGTACGCGCCAGAGTGCGTCAACTTCTACAAGTTCTCCAGCAAAAGCGACGTCTGGAGCTTCGGCGTGACCATGTGGGAGGCTTTCTCATATGGAGGGAAGCCTTATAAGGTGCTACTGCAGCCCAATCTATCAGCACTTCTGCCCCTGCCTCACACCAGCCCTAAACTCTAAAGCCAGCTAGCTCGCTCCAATCTGTTCCTGTGTCGGGTGGGGAGCTGTTCAGTTCCTAGAGAGAGCCAAAGTACACAAATCACACCTCAGACCAGCTCGGCTGGTGGGCTATAAGAAGGTGTAGGTGACTGAGTTTGGTTCCCAAATGCGGTGTTACTTTCAAGGTTAAAGCTGTACTCATAGAACATATTAGATATGTTTATGTCATGTCAAATTTATTTTAGGGGACAAATATATTTGGATATGTTTTCATTTTTTTGTTTTCTATTTGTTATGGTATTAGGACATCAGAATGAATGGATTAAAACTTTAGACAAATTTAATAGACAACTTAGCTAACCTTATTGTCATTTGCACTTTCCCAAACAAGTTGTCTATATTTTTATTTCATGAATAGCCCAACATGTTGTATTTTGTATTTTCATTAATGTTTAGGTCATTATTGATCTGCAAACTGAATCTGTTTATTGAAAATGTGCAGAAAATGAAGGGCCCAGAGGTGATGAGTTTTATTGAGAGTGGCTCTCGAATGGAAAGTCCCTCCGGATGTCCTGAGACCATGTACAAGCTGATGCTGGACTGCTGGACATTAAAGTATGAAAAGATTTCCTCATTATTTCGTATATGATATAAATATATCATATACTAACTAACATGACCACTCAAGAACTTGTCATGGCAAATTGCACTGTCATAGACATATACAGTGCATAAACTATATGACAAGGATTTTTTATATTATAATGTATTACCATCTTACCAAGTAAAGACATTTTTAAAAATTCCTCACTTGTTACCACATTAAATCATGTAGACAACTATGCTGTAGAAGAATAGTGAAACTCATGAATTTACTTCCTGTCTCTGTGTGTCCCAGACACGAGGACCGGCCCTGCTTCGCCAAGGTGGAGGAGCGCATGCGTGTCTTCTACTACTCCATCTCCAAAAAGAGCCCTCAGGCCGACAGCCCCACAGAAGTGGCTGAACCTGTGGGCTAAACCCGTCGTCATCTAACGCTGACCTCTGCTTCTTGACCTTTGTGCCACGGCAACTTCACCATAGTTACGTAATGATATCCATGCCAATTAGCAAACTTTCTACAAACCATGAGTCTAAAAGAGTTTTCTTCTTAGGTGGTTAGTTGAAGTGTACTTTTTACAGTTCATGAATTGTGGGTTTTTTTTGCTTGGTAAAACTAATTATAAAGTGAACACTTTTTGTATTTTTAATTGATCCTTTCATTTTTAATATAAAGACAAAAAACCTATAATGCTGTTACATTACTCAAACTACTCAAACATAGTCAAACTAGTAATGTGTTTAGAGCAGGTGTTTCTATGCAAATTAGAAGGGCCTTTTAGTACTTTTTGCACATTTGATTGAGCATGCTTGTGTTGGTCTTTGTGATTATTTAAAGAGATGAAAATAAAATCATGTGAAAAATGTCTATGAATTTTTGCAAATGTATTTTCAACAAAAGAATAACAAGGATTTTGTCCGTTACATGGGCTTCCTGAGTGTAATCGTCTTTTGTTGAAATAGGCAAAACAGAAACTGAAAAAACTGGGGAAGTGGTGCAGTCTATTAAAGAACACGTAGGCTCGCTTTGCACGGCAACACTGCTGTGGTTTTCATCAATATGACGTTTCATCAAAGGAAGTGAAGTTTTGTGTAGCTAGGGAGGGGCTAGTTGTTAAGTTCTCAAAGAAAATAGATCATCTGAAACTACAAAGAGAAATTTACAACTAATCATTTAGGAATAATAATGTATAAATTATCGCGTTGACTTGAAGAGTTGGTGTGTGTCGTAATAGTCTTTAGAAGAGGAGCATCATAGCGGAACGAGAACGAAGGTCTTATTTGGGTAAGTTCGTTTTAGGTTCACTGTTTCCGTAAACCAGACCGTTATTTCTTAGTATATAATCTAAACAGGAATGAAATTACTCTTACTTAGAGTTATTATTGTTTCTTTACTGTCATGAGGCTACAGTGTAATACAGTTTGAATCGCCTGCGAGTTTTTGCAGTGTACTGTCACGCGGAACCACCGCACGAGACACTAGACATTGTTGGTTGAAAGTTTGTCTTGCCCGCTTAGCCATTTTATCCGCCCGCAATGTTCTTTTCACGACGTCAGGCCCACAGGTTGTTACCGTGTAATAATCGCTGACATTATAGTGTTGCATATTAATAAGGCCTAATTATCACTCTGCCACCTCCAGTAATCCAAATGTCTTGAGTATAATTTTAATGTAGGGAAATTAAGCGCCATGTCGACATTACAGAAGTGTTCCTGTAGAGGGTATAGTCTAACAGCGTTATGAAGAAGGCCTGAATGCCTTGACTGACTTGAATGTCACAGCTGCTCATGTTGTTGGCATGCTCGGTCTTTCTAAAGCAGTGCTTGTAGCGTGGTGTGATAAAATGTCCTTATTTGTTTAGACATTTCTTGCAGATTGGTCTGATAAAATGTCTACATTTAAACAGAAATGTATCCAGAGGCGTTCATCTCACTGAATAGTATCTGTCCTGCATCAGATGACGACAGATGTTCTGTTGTTCTATCGAGAGTTACATGTATGTTCCATCATGTCTTCTATTAAAGGCATGCGTAATTTTAGTCTACCGTATGGAAAAGTATACAGGAAACCAATTTGGACGCAATTGTGAGCATTTGCACAATTGTTCTGACTCCCAGGTGGTTGTATGCATTTTCATATTTGAGCTCAAGTGAATACTGTTGCAGTGTATTCACAGTATTCGCAGTTGCAGTAAATGAATGGCCTTGTAAACGAAAACACCAACAAATTCAAGGGGTCATGATGTTATATTTTGTGACACTAAGTATCACAAGTATCACTTGTGAGCAGGTTTTAGAATGTTTTAGACAGACAGTGATGCATTTTGTGTTAAACTCCAAACTGCTCTCTACCTATGCTGGTTGCATTATGAAGTTCAAGTTAAGCTTGAAATTGCAACACTGGCACCCACTGAGAAGTATTGAGTGTGACATCAGAAATAAAAGTTGACCATTAAAAAAACCTGAAAAAGTATATAAAAAATAATGAATCTCGGTAATATTAGTTGCATATTTTCAGTGCAATGAGCTCTCACTCTAGGGCCTGTAGTTTTCATATGGTAGAAATTGTGTCAGAATTTTATTTTACATATTAGAGGATATAGAAAATAGAAAGTTCAGCACTTACTGTGAGGTAAGATTTACGTAGCTCTGCATAAGTAACCACTTCTATTGTGCACTGCGGTACTGTGTTCATCATGGGACAAGTCGTTGCGCCTTAGTCGTGTGTTTTCTGCTGCAAAAAGTATTTGAGGTTTGCTACTTTGTGTTAAAACTTTAAATGAAGCTTTTTCTATGAATCCCTTAAAAAACAATTAATTTACAGAAACACACACACCCACACTAATTCTATGTTTCTGTGTCTTCCATTTAGTCCTCACCCCTGTTACTATACGTTTGTACGTAATGCTTTCTAGTATACAATTTTAAATTTACTCCCTCATATGAACAGTTCACATTTTTAAAAAACTTCAATTACCTATGTAACCTGTTCTCTTTCCCTTCCTCCCTCCCTCTCTCTCTTTTTCTGGCACACAAACACACACACACACACACACACACACACACACACACACACACACACACACACACACACTCACTCACTCACTCTGTCTATCCTGTCTCCACACAGCGTCCAGCACAATAGGACAACGCTAATAGAGAAACAGTGCCAGTGCTGATTCGGCTGTTGTACATCTTATTCTTGGAGCCCTGCCAGTGAAACTGTAATTTCAGCACACAAACCCCCCCACTTCTAACTCGCCACTTCCACACACACACTCCAACAATGTCCTTGGCTCTGAAACAAGTCTTCAACAAGGACAGGACATTCCGCCCAAAGCGCAAATTTGAGCCGGGCACGCAGCGCTTCGAGCTGCACAAAAAGGCGCAGGCGTCCCTGAACGCGGGCCTGGACCTGAAGCAGGCGGTGCAGCTGCCCCACGGGGAGGACCTGAACGACTGGGTGGCCGTGCACGTGGTGGACTTCTTCAACCGCATCAACCTCATCTACGGCACCGTCAGCGACTCCTGCACGGACCAGTCGTGCCCCGTCATGTCCGGCGGGCCCAAGTACGAGTACCGCTGGCAGGACGAGAACAAGTACCGCAAGCCCACTGCCCTGCCCGCCCCCAAGTACATGAACATGCTGATGGACTGGATTGAGGTCCAGATCAACAACGAGCACATCTTCCCCACAAATGTCGGTAAGATGATCACCCCCAGCACCGACAGTCTGAAGCACATCTCCATGTAGTGTTGCACCTTTTAGCCTTTACAATGCATATGATATAATATAGCATTTATATCAGGTTTAAGCCACCAGCCCTTTTTCAACTTAGTCACATAAAGCTTCAGTGTCATGTCACTCCAAAAATAAGGCATTTACACCTGAAAACATGTTTACAGCCATGGCTTGTACAATGCTAGGGGCCAACTTAGCACCAGGTTAGAACCAGCATTATAGTCACCCCCCCCCCCCCCCCCCCCTTCAGGCTTCTTCAACATGGCCACCCACTGGACTCTGAGGCACACTGCCTGAGGCATGAGAGGGGGGTCACTAAATGCACTGTGTGCTATAAATAGCTTTGCCCTGTCCGGCCTGCAGAGGACTCTGGTTCTTAGAAAGCAGTAAGGCAACTCCTGCTGCAGTAAGTGTCAAGATTTCAGCGAAACCTTCTTTGTAATGGGGAAATGCCATAGTCCAGATTTTTGCAGTGTGATTGGCTGGAGCAGTTCCTCACATAATAAGTAATAGTCCTGGTTAGTCTTGGTCTTTGAGAAGAGGAAATTTTGCCTAATGGCATAAATTGCACAAGTGCACACTTATGCTTGCATGACTCTAGCATTACTTTAATTCAAACTTAGCATTTGATTGTAATGTGCAAAGCTGATTATGTTAACATTACTGTGTCAAATGACAGGACCTCCTCTTCCTACACCCCGGCTTGCTGTTATTAATAATGTAATGTTTTCATGTTGAATATTTTGTCTTGCTATTGCAGGTACTCCCTTTCCCAAGACATTCATGCAGGTAGCGAAGAAGATCCTGTCCCGGCTCTTCCGTGTCTTTGTGCACGTGTACATCCACCACTTTGATCGCGTGAGCCAGATGGGTGCAGAGGCCCACGTCAACACCTGCTACAAACATTTCTACTACTTTGTCACCGAGTTCAACTTGACCGATCATAAAGAGCTGGAGCCACTGGTAGGACTGTGTTTGGGTGTAAGAGGATGCGTGTGTGTGTGTGTGTGTATGTATTTGTGTGCATGAGTGCATACATAAAACTATGTTTGTGTGTCTGTGTAAGCATGTCTATGTGTGTGTACATGCATGTTGGCATTTGATGATGCCTGCATGAGTGTTTACACGCAAGGGAGATACAGAATTAGAAAAGGGGTTCAGCAATGAGTGGTAATAGTAAGCATTATTAAACATGTGACTGAGGCATGGCAGCTGCAAGCTGCATCGGTTGAATGGTCTCTGCAGGCTGTATGGGCAGAGAGAAGGAACTTGATGCTTCATTGTGTGATTCACTGTGACAAACACGATGGCAACAGAGTCAGGTGTCCTTCATAGATCCTGTTACTGAAGGGCAAGTTAGTCATAGGCAAGGTAAACAATGTCACGAGGGATGATGTGCGAAAAGCAGGTGTTTGTAGAGCTGTGTGCTGTTTATTTAGCAGTGTCTTGACTGACTCACTTTCTGTTCCCTTGACCCAACAGAAAGAGATGACCGCCCGCATGTGCCACTGAGAGAGAAGCCCTTTGACCACAGCACTCACAATCACAAGGACCCCGGGAGGAAAAATATCTTCAAGAGTTTATTTTTTATAATTAATGCACACTTATTTAGAAATAATTTTGTACATTAATCTTTATTCTTTACATGTGCCAGAAAGTTGTTTGAACTTGGTATTGTATGTTGTTGTTGTTCGTATATGTGTTATGGATAACCTACATTAAAAGCTGAATGCTAACTCTTTTTCCCTCGATGTTATTGGTGAAATTGGGGTGGTGGTGTGGAATACTATTGGCCTGATTATGAATGACAGAACTTTCTATGAACTCTGGGGAAAGGGAAACTTTGAGTAGGCCTACAGACTATCAATATTACAGCTGCTGCGCCATAGTCTAGCGATAGTCCAGTAGGGGGCGCAAGAAACACATCGAAACTGCAACAGAAACGCTGAATAAAATATCCTTACCTCTAATTATCAGGGGCAGGCACGAGGCTTCACAAAACTGGCTGAATGGTTTTAATGAGAGGTTACGAAACACATATCAGGTCTGTTGTACAAGTCTTGTCTACAGCTCCTGGTAGGAAGACGACCTGTAACGCAAATATTATGCTAAAAATTATCTTTTTCTAGACATTTCTGGTTTTAATAGGCTACGTGATGGACGTGTGTGACCATAGCTTAACCAGGGTCAAATATTTAAACTATGTAGGGGGGTATAGCCTAAGCTACGTAACTAAGTTAATAACAGTTTAACCTTCTGTTACCCAAGTCAGCAATGGCAAGCATGTATGGATTTTTACGCATAGCCTATCACTACCACACTGCAATTAAACTGATAAGATAAGTCAAACCTAATAGTATTTTCATATCTTTGCTACTTGCTGTCATGCTGTGAACTATAGTGTTACGGTGGTGTGCTTTTTATAACATTGCGAGAGCTACTCTAATCTTCGGAGAAATAGAAGAACAGAAGCTTTAATGTTTGATAAACACCATGTGCCAGCAGTCGTCGCGAGGTCGACCGATCTAGCTTGGGGATGTTCAAGAAAACATCCCTCCCCCCTTGTAACGTACCCGTAGGGCTCGCTTCCCCTCCCGTCCGTGTCTTACGTGCTGAATTCATAGGGTTCTGCTTTTCTGTTGTTGTTCTCTTCTGGAATGTACTGGGAGAAACCCGAAGTGAGGCGTCAATGGGCGGGGCTTGAATGGGGAAGTGGGCGAGTCCCAGAAAAAAAGATGATTCAATCGAGAGAAACAGTATGCATACCATACCAACACACTCAGAGTCAGAGCATGTGCATCTCTAGACATGTGCAGTGAAACACGTCCCTAGTTAAAGCATTCTTGACGTCTCTTTAGAGTGCATATGTTTATAAAGTGTGTCCTTTCTGCGTAATGGCAGTTAAGCAGGTCAGGCTGTAGCTGTAGCATTCCATTCCATTAAGAAAAAATGAAAACAAGTATAAAGAATGTATTTTATATGTATGTTTTTAAAAGTCAGCAAGTTTAACCGAACACAAGCCGTTTTTTTCTTCTAGTCATGCAGCAGGGTAAAGCACTAATTCCTCAGGCCAGTGTGCCACTTATAGTCAATGTTTTGTTGCCTTGGTTGTAACTTTTTTTTGTTCCCTTTTTTTTTTGTTTTTAGTGATGTCTCTCCAGTGTAACTACTGCAAACTCAAAGAAATCCAGAAGGGGGGAAGTACTGTTACATAATATGCCTTAGCAGTGTGGTTGCTTAATCAAAAGAGTATTTTCTAGGATGGATAGAATACTTCCTGCTGGGCAAAACACAGATTAACTCTGCAAAAAAATGGAAAACTAGGACAATTTCCCCCTGACATAAGAGGGTAGATTGTATGTGCCCTTTGAAACTATATTTTCCATTTATGTTCAGAAAAGGCTTAAGGTGATCATAGTTTTGTGCCAGTGCACTGAACTCATAAACCTATATATGTTTTCTACCTGCGTATGCCAAATCTGCAGAACAAACATGTTCTTGCCTTTGTAATCGTTTGTTGAAAGAATGGTTTCATGAGATTCAGGTGTGCATTAAGAGTTATTGGAGTCCTTCTTAAGTTACCAAAGCTTGCTGTGGAATAGAAGCAGACTTTAAACACATGCTGCTCCGATTGCTGTTATACCAAGGAGATCCATTCTGGGAAGTGTGGAAGTATATATAAATCTTAACTGTATGGGTGTGTAAGCTGACGCTTCGGAAAATGCATCCAGCCCAGAGGTAACAGAATAGGACCACTGACTGGTGAGCACATATCACTCTAGATTACACACACATGCGCACACACACACACACACATACATTCCCATACACATGCACACACAAACACACATGTATCCCAGCATACATGTGCGCACACACATACACACATACATGTAAGTCCACGCCCATGCCCATCTTGACACTTTCACACACAAACATTCACATGGTTTTCAGCACGTGAATACCCCAGGGATTCTTCACTATGTAGTGTGGGGCCAGTTGTCCAGTGTTGTCCCTGAAGTGCGTGTGGTATGTCATAGGTTGTCACACAAATATAGGAAGATTGTTAATGCTGCTATACAGCTTAATTTTGGATTCTGTTTCTTCATAACAAACACAGGTAAATTATTTTTCTTCAAAAGCTGACAGCCTTATTGCGTCATCACAATCAATATGTCTGGAAACAAGGCCACCATTAATTATGCATGTACATCACATGATATTATTGACTGGAATTGATTTTGCGACTCCACTCCTTTCTGTGCAGGAATGTCCTCATGCTATGCGAAGCCCTGCATGTGGCCCCATTCATGTTGCCCTAGAGTACCCCGGAGTCTCGCGCCCAGCCCAGGGCTTGTTTTTCAACAGAAACTGGCCTTGCATCATGTGCTCCACTGTGCTTGCGCGGGAGCCAGCAGTTTGCGTAATGTTTGCTGCTGGTTTAATTCCTGTGTATATAGGCCAGCCTAGCTCAACTACAGCTACAGGGGGACGGAAAGTCAGAGGTTGACACAAGGTGCCTTACCTTCTGCACACACTCCATTCGCAGAAAAGAGGAAGAAAAACACATCAAATAATAAATATGGAGAAAAATGAACAACAACAAAAAAACTGCCATGGTAGTTGTTTAAATAGACAGGGGCAACACATGGTTGCCTTTACTAAAGAAGAGTTTAAAAATGATCGATATCGACGGCTAACATACTTAGTTTAATAACTTTTTATGAAATGTGAATTACTTTATATATGCCCAATATGGCACAGATAGACAGGCAGACAGACCGACAAGCAGACAGATAGATAGATGCTGCCCAGGCTTAAATGTAAAGAATGTCATAAGAAAACATCAGGGGGAGGCCTTTTTAATTATCATACAGCTGACAGAATGCACATCCCAAAGGCTGTACCACACACACACCTCGATGAAACGTGACAACATGAAGGTCACGGGACAACATGCTTCTGGGGAGGTATACTGTCATTCCATTGGTATGCATGACGGTTGGCCAAGTTGTTTGAAAAGAATATTTCATTATTTAAATTATTTTTGCTTATACAGAAGGAGACAGGCCGATAGGTCCAACTGTTATATTAATGTAGGCTATGTAGTAGGCCTGTCCCGAGTAATCCATGAACAAATGAAATAGGCTAATTTAAGGTTCAAGACACCTGACAAGCATCAAGAGGAAATTAAAAATAGCTTTGAAAGATAAAAAAACGTGATAGAATTTATCATAATAACAGTGTTTTGTGACTAACTGTAGCCTATTCAATAGCCTGTCAAGGCTACCTTCCAGAATTTTCCAGAATTCAATTAAGATTTATTTGAGAAGTAATGTAATGCCTACATAAAAGCTGTTTTTTTATATGTGGGCATCTCATATTTTCTGCACACATATTCTAGGTTGACTGAATCTAGATCTGTGGCAAAAACACAGCCCTAACCAGATATCCTTCCTTGAAAAACATAAAAGCAATGCGGTCTTGTGTACACATCGCATTGGTCTGCCTACGTCATCCATAGAGCTGATTTAACAGTCTGTTCGAATTGCAGTGTTGTGCTCGTAGGCGACGGGGTGGGCCGAGCTCACAGCCAAAGGGGGCAGGATTAGCCAGTGAGAGGGGTGGAGAGGTACGTGAGGTTATAAAAAGCAGAGCTGCCCATAAACAAGAACCTTCCCCACGAAAAACATCATCACTGTACGGTCGACATCTGCGGTTTGGAAGCAGAGGGTCAAACAACGGCGTCAAGACTGGAGCCTTAAGGAAAATAACGGGGTAAGTTAAACGGAAGAAAGCAATCAAATGTTGAAGGTTACTTTGTTTTTGTGTATCGGTACGTCAACTAACATCGTGTGCTCTGCAAAGTCTTTATTGTCTGAAAACTGTGGTGATTCTGGTTCGCTTATGACGGTTGACGTTATTCAGCCAAGTTAGCCACGGATAGTCAGCAAAGTTAGCGACGACAGTTTGAGTTGACCTCTCATGGATGTATGAAAATTCGCAGAATCCATTGTGGAATTGGGCATGTTTTTGTCGTTTAGCAGTCTTGGTGGCAACGATGTTGATGGGAAAGTAAATAGCAGTTAACATTGGCTAGCCAGTTGGCTATATAGCTTGTGGATACCGTTAGCTTGTAAGTGTATCTTACCACAGATACAGAACGCTGACGTTAGCTTAGCTAGGTTACCGAAAAGGCGTGTAGAATGCTCACGGGCTCTCCACAGTCTCATTGCTTGAGGCGACGGTGTTTTAATATTATTTTAATGTTCGTTTAAATTAACTGTCCGAACGTTAATTAGTTTGCTTAGAAAATGTGTGCGGCTAGGGCAACAATATATTTGGCTGCGGCTGTTGTATAGACACGACTCGGCAGGATGTTTTATTTTTAAGTTTGTGAGAAGGTTGTCTCATCTTTCCATTCATTAGATAAACGTATCTGATGCTAAGCTAACGTCAGTTGGTTATTGTTACGAAATTTGTTATGAGGGAAATGTTAATTTTGCATTTTGGAGGAACATATTTAAAATCAGTTGCATATTCTTACCAATTACAGTTGTTGGCTGACATCCCTTTGTAAACTCTTTCATATTTAGATAGGTTACAGTGGAAACGGCAGCAAAATGGAAGTTGTAAAAAGTTCTTGGCCTACATTGTTATCCTGCTAACGATGGATAATTAAATACCCCCGGGCCATGGCTTAATGCACGTTTCCATGTCTTTGGACAGGGTTCCCGTTTAAAACACCACAGTCACCCACCAACCGCCGGGATCTGCATTGATTCTGAAACAGGCCACTGTTTTGGAATAAGTGCAAGTTGCCATACATCTCGACCACAGCTTAAACCGCAACAGACCCTAAGTGTGTCACCCCGTAACCAGAACAAAATGGTGCAAAACAAGATCACAGAAGTAACTGGATTTCATCGGTCATTCAAGGTAATGTCTCTTTTTTTACTTATTACTGAAACTAAAGCTGAAGCTAAGACGTATGTCTAAAATAAGACTGGCAGGATACGCAATGACCACAATGAGTTTCAAGTCTCATCGATGTGGACAAGTTTAATTCAGTTGCCATTTTAAAGTAGATTTGCTGGTTCCTGATCAACTGTTGGCTTGTGGACTTCACTCAATAACAGAAAGTAATTTGTTCCCTAGGGCCAAAATCCCTTTGAAACTGATGAATTCTCCAAAACAGGATCACATCTCCTTGATTCGGCCTTCAATTTTGATTGCTCTGCCCGACCAGGTAAGTTTTTATTAATAACAAGGTCAGAAGACAAACAAAATGACAGCAGGCACTAATAGATTAAAACCATTAGTTGTATATCTCGTGATTTCATTGCCATCACACAGCCCAGACTCGCAACTGCATTATCTATTAATAGGCTAAGCATTCTCCTCCTTTTGAAACTGTAGACATGCCAGCCAGTCAGCCAATTGATATTCCTGATGCCAAGAAGAGAAACAAGAAGAAAAAGAGATGCCGTGCAACTGACAGCTTCTCTGGACGTTTCGAGGGTGAGTTCAGATGGGATATATTTGACGCACCACGATAAGATTTTGCATAGAGCAACATGACATGCACAAATCTGTGCCTGCGGCTTTTTTTGGATTGGTTACTGTGCATGAAATCATAAGTCAGGATTACTGTTTACTTTTGTGAGACACTTATTAAACTTAGCACTACAGTGGCAAAAAGGCCATAGCCCATGAGGCCACTGGGTCTCTTGGATCCTATAGCATGTGCTAGTGTGTCACCCTATTGGGACAGCGCTGGATCAGTCAGATGGAAATGACCAATCTTGTAGAACTCTGTTATTTGTTGACAGTTGGAGTCACAGAACTGATTTTTCAACTGCGTGTGAACACAGAGGTGCCAGGTTCTCTATGCTTCTAACACAGGGAAGGGAGGGGGGAGGTGGAGTTCATTTTATATGGAAATACCTTCAGGACAAGCACATTGCTCATAAATCAAGCATGGAGGGTGCCATTAATGCATGACGTTTTTTTTTTCTTTTATAGATGTGTACCGACTCCAGGACGAAGTCTTAGGAGAGGGTGCATATGCTCGAGTCGAGACCTGCATCAACCAAATTACTAACAAGGAATACGCCGTCAAAGTAAGAGTTCAATTTTCTTCAGAATTCTGCATTACTTCCAGTATAAGAGACTGTTTATAGATATTGGTTGGCCTGAAAACAAGTCTTGCTGTCATAGGCGAGCCAGAGCATGCCAAAAGCCCTCTGGCTAAGAATAAGGCAGTTGTTCTTAGCAAGTTCCTGTTAGGTCAGGTCCTGTTGAACATCACTGCAGGCAGTTCTCAGGCTGTGTGACTTTGTACAGTGGTGTTGCATTTGCAGGTGACAACACACACAGTGATGACACCATTGATATTTACCTGTGAACTAAAGCAGTCTATGTGTGATTTTTGGCCAGAAGTGGTTGATATGTGTTTTTATTGAACCACTTGTGAGCGTGTGAGAGAGAGAGAGGGAGAGGGAGAGGGAGGGAGACCGAGAGAGAGGCAGAAAGAGAGAGGGAGAGATTTACTGGCAGTGAGTGTTTATGCAGGGCTGTGTTTTTCTGGCGTGGGAGCAGGAGGCCCTGCAACGCTGGCTCAGCACAGAAACTTCCTTTCATTGTTTTGTTAGTGCTGTGCTGTGCATCGGCCAATCAGAGCCGTGGGGTGGAAACATTCCCTTGTACTCCTGCTCCCATTGGTCAGCTGGGACCACAGTGGCGGGAACATTGTGTTCAGGCAGCTATGCAAAAACAGAACCATGGCCAAGTGAAGGGGGGAAGTGGGTTTGGATCATGACCTGAGGGGTTGCCTTTCCCCTCCCCAGCCCAGAAGGGTGTGTGTTTTTGTAAGGAGGTTCTCGGTGTCTCTACACCATGCCTGTGTAGACATTCCTCAGGCAGATTTGTCGGTTAAAACTTGTTTTTTTTTTTTTTTTTTTTTAAGCCCCTCCCTAAAGTGTGGCTGAGGCCGAATGTTTTAATTTTTGTTTTAGTGTTGCAACACAGGAAATGAGTCACTTTGCAAATTCTTACTGCGTGCAAGTTTTTTCTTTGTTTTTGTTTTTTTATATATAAGTATAAGGTTAGAAGTGTGTTATCCCAGCCTGATTCAATGAAAGTGCCCCAGTTGAAAACAAGCCAGGCATACTAGCTTTGTAACTTCTGTGAGTGGGGGAGGTGGAGTAGAATGGAGTGAACAGGATTGTTGATGGTGGGGGTTAGTGCAGAGGGGGGGTGAGTGCAGACATGGGGCCAGCTCAGGCCAGGAGTAGTGGGTCTCAGACGGGTCCCAGCAGATGTCTCAGGACAACCCCCCCCCCCTCAACCACCATCACCACTCCAGAGGGATTTGGGGGGTGTGAGGGGAGGGGCAGGCAGGGGCACGGTGTCAGATGCTGAACAAAAGGGCTTTGGAGACAGCGGCAGACGTGCGTTCAGACAGGTCCCTGCTCTCATGTTTACAATCCTACGTGTGATAGAGACCCGCAGCATGGCCGAGTAGCCCCCGCCTGCCTCCGTCCCAAACACTCACCGCAGGCTTTTATAACCCCCGCCGTTCAGCTTTACTGCTCCGCAACAAAGACATGGCTCTACAACCCCCCACAAAATAAGTGCACACCCTCGCTGGCCAGGTTTTATAAAACCTTGGAGCCGACAGAGTTAAGTGTTTTTGGGGCAAAAGCGACCTTCAAACAGATGGAGAACTTTTTAACCCCCCACCCACCCTCCCGCTGACCCCCCCTCCACTACAGTAAACAGCGTTCAGACCGAGCGTCAGCTTTTTGACATTGTACAGCAGTTGACAGTCTTTCTCTTTCCCTTTGTCTTTGTCCTGCGCCTGGTTGGAGCAGAGAGGCCCCCCTGTGTCCCTATATATAGTTTGCGTATGGGGAAGTTCAAGCGAGCTAGTCTCCCTCTCCCTCCTCCCTCTCTCCTGCTCTATACTGTATCAGTGGCTGTGGGCTAAAATATAGGTTAGACAGAGAGAGGGGGTAAGAAAAAAAAAAAACCTGTTTACTGCGCAGTGCCCTGCCCAAGTGCTGGTTTCCTCGGGGGCAGAAAAAACCTGTGGGAGAAGTAGGGCAGGGTGGTTAAGTTGGATTGTTTTAAACAGGAGTGGGGGTGGGAGAGGGAATGTGAAGCCCAGGAATGCAAGCAGACAGAGACTGTATGAACTCTCTAAATGTGGACAAGGGGAAAGAGAAATCTCTAGCTGCTAAATCAAAAGCGCCCCGTTGTAGGCAACTAGACTTCCTCGGAATTTCCAGTTGCCTACAACTGGGTCCTATTGACTACCATGACCTGGATGAATGAGAATCTTTACAGAGATAACTGTAAATATTTTTGTAATGTAAGCACCCTATAAAATATTTGCCCTTGACAATAACACGTTTGTCCTTCAAAATTGCAGATAATCGAGAAGAGACCTGGACACAGTCGCAGCAGGGTGTTCCGGGAAGTGGAAATGCTCTATCAATGTCAGGGACACAGGTAAAAACACACACGCGCGCACACACACAGACATGTTGTCTGACCCCCCCGCAAACTTATCACCCACTGTACTCAAAACAGTGTTGCCTTGCAGTACTGCATGAAGGACACCTAACCCTGACTTGCTCCTGTGCCCCCCAACAGAAACATCTTGGAGCTGGTTGAATTTTTTGAAGAAGAGGACAAGTTTTACCTGGTGTTTGAGAAACTGAGAGGGGGTAGGTGGACTGTAGTGTGACTGTTACCAGTCGTGTCTTTCTCTGGTGGTATTGTCCACAGACACAGTCCTGACACGTCTTTCTCTCGCTCTCCCTCACACAGGCTCAGTTCTGAACCATATCCATAAGAGACGACACTTCAGCGAGCAGGAGGCCAGCATTGTGGTGCAGGACATTGCCAGTGCACTGGACTTCCTCCATAACAAAGGCAAGCCACCACTCTCTGACTCACTTCCTGTGTGTGTGTGTGTATATGTTTGAGGGTGTGTGTCCGGGCATTATCGGAAAGATAAAGTTCCGATAGCTTTATTAGAGTGTGTTTAAGAGATTAGTACCGATAGCTTTATTAGAGTGTGTGTGGGAGTGTGTGAGTGTCGGGCCAGATGGGGGGTGGGTAGCTGGCAGTCTGAAAGCTGATCTGTGGGGAAGAGACACTGACTCAGGGAAGGGTCTGCCTGCCTCTGCCTCTGGCAGGAATAGCAGGCTAAAAAGAGCTCACGTGCCCATCACTGGCACGCCTGCCAAAACGGGCACACAAGTGACACACTATAAGGAACACACACACACGCACATACACGCACACACACATATACACACACACACCTAATAAGCCCAGTGAGGAAGACTAAACATCCTTGTTCGCTTCCTCTCACAGGAATGGCCCATAGAGACCTGAAGCCAGAAAACATCCTCTGTGAACATCAAGATCGGGTGAGTCCTCGTCATGTTTCCCACTTTGTTTTAGCTCTGTGTGTTGATGATTTAAAGCGGTTATTAAAAAGCGCAATTAAGTAACGACCCCCCCGCCCCCACACCCCTCTCCACTCTTTGTCTCTCCTCTGGTTCCTGTCCCACAGATCTCCCCTGTTAAAATCTGTGACTTTGACCTTGGTAGTGGCATCAAGCTCAACAGTGACAGCTCCCCAATTTCCACTCCAGAGCTGTTGACCCCGGTGAGTGTGTCATTTGTTTCCAGACTTCCATGCATGCGTGTTCGTGAGTGTTTGAATGTTATGGGGGGGACTTCTGCAGGTTACCCTTGTGCTAATTTTATGTTCGACCTGGAGTGGTATATTTAGTAGCAGCAAATGTTGCGGGAGAGTGTTGTGGTGCGTAAACAAGAGCTGTGTTGGCCTGAGGGCCTGACTGGCTGACTGGGAGGGTTATGGGTGCGCTCTCAGATGACTCACCTTTCCTGCTCACTCACTCACTCGCTCGCTCAATCGGACATGCCGCCAGCCAGGCAGGCATTGTAAAAAGGCCCAGCCCTGCTTATCGGAATGAGAGCGCCCTGCCACCAGATTGGCTAGGCCCCAGTGGTGCTACATAGTTGGGGCCTGCTCATTGGAGGGCAGTTTGGAATGGTGTGGGGCCAAGGACTTTGAGATGTTATGGCTGAGGGCTTTGCAAGAGAGAGATATGACTAAGGCCCTGATAACAGCACTGTCAAGGGTGTCTTGCTGCTGACTCCAGGTGGCCCAAGTCCAGGGATCCAGTCGGATGTTTGTGTGTGTTATGAGCTGTCAATCATGTGCGCCGACTTCTGTGCTGTATCAAGCCTGCAGCACGAGGGCGGATAGAGCAGCCACACCCTGATCCAACTGCCTCCGCCCCTAACGGTCAAAGGCAAAGCTAAATGTAGATTGTTCACAGGCGTGTGTGTGTGTGTGTGTGTGTGTGTGTGTCTGTGTGCGCGCGCTTTGGATTGTTGATAGGTGTGTGTGATATGGGCTATGGCCATGTGGCTCTGTGGTGTAGTGTGAGGGAAGGGAACAGGTGGAGAGGAAAAGAGAGATGGAAGCTGGAAGAGGAGTGTAGGAATGGACGGATGGATGGGGAGATGAATGCAGGGGCGAGAGCTTAGGGGGGACTATGTTTTGGGAGTAACTCGAGCTCTCAATCGCTCCACTCTTCCTCTCTTCTCTCCTCTGCTCTGCTCTTTGCTTGGGAGCGATGGAAGCAGTGTGCTATTTGTGGATAGAATGGGGAAGGGTAATGAGTCCCGCATGTGTCAGTCAGCAGGGAGCTGTGTGTGCATGTTTGTGTTCGTGTGTTTGTGTATGTGTGTGTGTGTCTATGCTCTGGAGCATGTTGTGTTTGTGTTAAACACTTGTAGAGGCGCCCTCCCTCTGTGCCCTGGCTGGATTCCAGCCACTGGGTGGTGGGGGCTCCTTGGTGGAGGTGTGGGGTTGGGGGTTGGGGGGTGGGTGTTATGACCATCATGTGAGGCGGATGAGCTGGACACGGACACGACTTCCAGGAAACATGTCAGTCATTTGCATAGCTGTGTGTGTGTGTGTGTGTGTGTGTGTCCTCGGTAAAGAGGGTGGTTTTTGTCTGAGTGAGGGAAAGTTCCTGAGTGTGGAGGCCTCATGGATAGCAGAAGTGGAGGAGGTGATTGCGCAACTCTCTGCCAAACAACCCTGTAGGAAGTAGAAAGGGGAGAGGGGGTGGCAGTACTGTAACTTTCCTCTTGTTTCACTTACTTTTAGTGGGCGTCTCGCAGAGTAGAAATAACGAGGGTTTAGCACAAAAAAACGAAAGGGGGGGAAAACATTGGCATGAAAAGATATTTACCTTTTTCCCCCCCTTGCCTCTTTTTTTTTTTTGGCTCTCCCCTCCTTTTCTTTTCTGCTCCTTGCCTTCTGGCATCTTCTATTGTATTGCACAAGTCCAAACAAAGACAGATAGCACTCACAGACACTGCCCAGAAGGCTCTGTGTTGCAAGCACCCTCGCCTCGCCTCCCCTTCCTGCACCTAGCAACTGCTCTGTGATTGGCTGGCTGGGAGGGAGGTGGAGGAGGAGGGCCCTATGTGCTCTGCTCTGCACATGCGCTCTGCTTGTTTTTCTTGGGCTCCTTTCCAGGGACAATCTTATCAGACCTTACCTTTTTTTTTTTTTTTTTTTTTTTTCCTCCCACCCCTTTTTTTTTCTCTCCCCAACTCTTACTTAGGGTTGGGGGGGTTGTGTTAACTGGTAGTGCTGAGCCCTTTAGCAAACAGCATAGGGGTGCGTTTGTCTGGGCCTCTTTGGTTTGTTTTTGGTGTTTCTTTGTGTGTGTCTGTGAGGGAGCGCTTGCGCACTTCTGCAGGGCAGGTGAGGGCTTGAGTTTCACTGCACCGCCCCCAACTTCTCAGAAACAGCCACATGTGGCTTCCTGCCCATGCAGCGTGAGGTACATACCCGTGTGTGTGTGTGTGTGTGTGTGTGTGTGTGTGTGTGTGTGTGTGTGTGTGTGTGTGTGTGTGTGTGTGTGTGTGTGTGTGTGTGTGTGTGTGTGTGTGTGTGTGTGTGTGTGTGTGTGTGTGTGTGTGTGTGTGTGTGTGTGTGTGTGTGTGTGTGTGTGTGTGTGTGTGTGTGTGTGTGTGTGTGTGTGTGTGTGTGTGTGTGTGTGTGTGTGTGTGTCAAAACATTCAGCCTGGGGGACACACTCAGTCAGTCAGCACCGCACAGTTTCCTCTTTCTCTGTGTGGCATGTGGTTGTGCTGCGTCGCTGAGATGCTACGTGGCCCAGACTGGAAAGCCCCGGCCGTTCGGTTTAAGCTTGCGGCTGCTCTGCCCGTCCCTGCTGTTCTTTTTAAACTGCAGCTGCTTTGCCTGTGTGTGTTTGTGTGTGTGTGTGTTCTTGGCCAGCTGATGAAGCCGCTCAATGTCTGCGTCAGAGCCACAGGACTGATGCAAGTGCACTGCTCCTTTACAGCAACAGCCATGCAACCTCGTATGACTTAGCAGCAACCCCTGACACACTAGCTACTCATCAAGATATATACGGGTGTGTGTGCATATCTATAATGGTGTGTCAAGGGTCCATCGGTAATATCAAGGGCTTCTGCTGCCATTATTCATATATATATATACGCGTGTGTGTGTGTGTGTGTGTATACAGCTGTGTGTGTGTGTGTGTGTGTGTGTGTGTGTGTGTGTGTGTATATGTGTGTTTGTGTATGCAGCTATGTGTGTGTCTGTGTATGTGTATATATATATATTTGTACAGCTGTCTATATAGCACATACAAAACTTGCGTCTAACCTTACCTATGATTTATTGACATGTTAATGGTAGTGAAACCCAAACTTGCTGAGAGCTGAGAAATCTGGATGTGGGCCGGCACTGGCCCAGTTCCTGGAGAACAGTCGCCTCCAGTGGAGGCGTATTTCAGTGTGGCAGTGGAGTATAAAGACACACAGAGCTAGCTTTATGTACTGCAGTAGCTCTCAGCCAGACTCGGGGCTGTTTACATCCTGCTGTTGCTGTTGTCATGTCGTATGGATGTTCTGTGCCTAAACCGGGTGACCTGATTCTGCTGTCTGAGAGGGTGCTGATGGTGGGGGGGTTGGGGTGACTGGCTTTTCGCTGAAGGCAGGAGCAGCACCAGTCGCCTGTGTGAGTGTGAGTGAGTGTGTGTGTGTGTGAGTGTAAAGAGAGAGGGAGAGAGAGAGTAGGGGGATGGGGTGCCTAAGCAACAGTGGGTTTCTTTGTGTGGAGGTGGCCGGATTCCTGCACTGCGAAAGCGACATTACATAAGGAGCGCAGCAGCAGAGGGGAGGGGCAGAGCCTAGCCGGGGGGCTGGGGGGGCGCGGGGGGGACAGCTGGCCCAGAGAGAACAAAAGCACCTCGCTCTCTTCACAAACACCCCCGTCCTTCGCTCGCTCGCCCGCTCGCCTCGCCTCGCTGCCCTCTGCCTGCTCACAGATGGAGGGGGCAGCGTGCGGGTGCGGAGGGGGTGGAGGCTGCTCTTATGTAAATAAACAACATGAGCTGCTGGTCATACCAGGACCCAATCAGACAGAACAAAGAATGTTTATTTTGTCCCCCTTTGTCTCCTTGTTAAGTTGCACATGTCTTTGGATGTGCTGGTCACCACTTTTTTTGTATTTATTTTTATTTTAATCTTGGTTTTCTTTGTGTCATTGCTGTTGTAGGTTGTGTGTTTTTTTTTTTTTTTTGATTGTTTTGCTTTTTGTTCTTTTGTTTTTGAGTTCCGAAACGGGAACATGAGTCAGGGCCGTGGCAAAGGCGGTTGTGAAAGTCCGAATCAAGCATGGGTGGAATGTTGGCGCCTGGTGCTGCAGTGAGCCTTTTGCTAACTCTTGGCTGCAGTGCGTGTATGTGTGTGTGTGTCGGAGAAGGAGAGAGCAGGACACTGAGTACTGTGCTCTGGGTTGGGCTGGGCCGGCCTGGGCTGGGCTGAGCTGTGCTGTGTTAGGATGTTGTGAGTCCACTCTTATGCAACGCCCCCGCTCTGCTCCGCTGTCCTGCTAAACTGCCGACCTGCATGTCTGCTCCATTTGTTTTGTTTCCACTCCACGGGGCACATTAAAAAGCCCTTCTTTATTTGTGTATGTATGTGTGCGTGTGTGTCTTTGTGTGTGTGTGTGTGTGTATGTATGT
The DNA here is from genome assembly GCA_030347295.1 of Setipinna tenuifilis. Classification (NCBI taxonomy): domain Eukaryota; kingdom Metazoa; phylum Chordata; class Actinopteri; order Clupeiformes; family Engraulidae; genus Setipinna; species Setipinna tenuifilis. Next base: position 21,001,901 of record CM059276.1, read on the forward strand.
GTGTGTTCTTTGTTTTTTTTTGTTTTTTTGCTGAGTTCGTGACGCTAGTTCTTGAAGTTATGTAACAAGTGATGCGTAACCCAGCTTTGTGCAGCGCAGGGCTTTTCCTGGTGCACCCAATCCTCTTTTCCTGCGCTTGGCCTAATTTCAGGCTGTCCAACCCCCCCCTCACCTCTCCCTCCCCCTCCCCTACCCACGTCTCCTCTATTCAGCTTGAGCGTTCAGCTGAGTGCTGAAAAATTTCCATGATTCACCAGGCCAGCCTCGCTCTCGTTCTCGCTCTCGCTCTCGCTCTCGTCCTCTTCCTCCTCCTCCTCTTCGGCCTGGTCCTGGGCGCAGAGGCCCCATCTGCTGCTGTGGTTCTGCCTGTTCTTCCCCCTCCACCCACGCCTCCATGCCTGCTGTTCCATCCTCATTAGCATTCCGCACAGTTTAAATCTCTCCATCATGTGTGTGTGTGTGTGTGTGTGTTTGCTTGTGTGTACGAGTGGGATTGATCTTGTGAGTGCGTACAAAAAGTTTTCGAGTGTACTTCTAAGTGAGTTAATATGTTTGTGAACTTCCTCTGAAAAGCAAACCTGAGCGTGGGTTTGTGTGTGGACACAGAATAGGACGGCTTGTATGTGCACATTAGGAGTGTGTGTGTGTGTGCGGTCAGGAGTATGCACTTTATCCAGTCTGTTAGCTGCAGCTAATCTGTTCTGGCCCCTGTGACCCTGTCCATCTCTGGTGCCTCTGCTCGGCTGCCTTGTGACTCCCCACCCTCTTCAAACCCCTCATAAAGCCCCACAAGGAGTCAGCTGAGCGGAGGAATGCGGTCAGGGAGAAGAATCAGACACTTTTAGTACTAACCCCCCAGTCAATAGCTGAGGGCCAGTGTTTCCTTCACAACACTTCCTATGTTTGTTTCATTCTGTGACAAATGGGACCATTTCACCATACAGCAGCTGCCTCTGTTAATTGTTTTGTCTCTCTGGTTTTTCGAAGGAAACAAAGTCGTTAACCCCCCCATCCCTGTCTCTCTCTTTCTCTCTCTCGCTCTCTCTCTGTGCAGTGTGGCTCTGCTGAGTACATGGCTCCCGAGGTGGTGGAGGCGTTCAGCGAGGAGGCCACCATCTACGACAAGCGCTGCGACCTGTGGAGCCTGGGGGTCATCCTGTACATCATGCTGAGCGGCTACCCGCCTTTCGTGGGCCGCTGCGGCAGCGACTGTGGCTGGGAGATGGGCGAACCGTGCCACGCCTGCCAGGTGAGAAACCGCCCGCCCGTCGGCGCTCCTGCAACACCACACCACACTGCCCAAGTGCAGAAACTACGCAAACATTAAAGACTGAGGAGAAAATGCATTAAAAAGTTGTCATACTGCCAAGTCAAACAGGTTGTAGGCATAATAGTGTTGAAGGTTTTATGTGCTTTCTTAATAGGAAAGAAGCCAAAGATTTAGTCACAAGACACATTAGGTGTCATTAAGTCAATTTCCAGTCTAAACTCGGTTTTGACAAAATGGAGTGCCAAAATGTAGACCAGTTCTACAACAACACACCTGAGGAGTATTGACACAGTACCCATCCAGGGCCCACAACACCACATCAGGGCTCTGGTGTGGATGCCCAAGCTTAGGCTGCCTTGGCTGTAGCTTTTGTCTTTTAAATAATAAACAAAAACACCCACTGATCTCCGCAGCTTGTGTGCACTTGTGTTTCCAAATGTTTCAAGTTACACTTGCATGGTGTACTTCAGTAGGAGAATTTAAAAATTGCCCAAGTTCCCATTAAAAAGTAAGCCCACATTACATGCATATTAGTGTTGTGATCCTGCTGCCTCTGGTCAGGATTATGCTTTAAGCACGTAAAGTTATGTTCACACGGTTGAGTGATTCCTTAATCATTAATGCGATTTCGCCAATCTGCATTGCAACAGTGCTGAGACGGTGAGCTTTTGCACAACTGCAGAAGTGTCACTGCACGCAAACATAAAAAATCCTGTAATTGCCTCGACCTAGTTTACCGTCTGTCACGACCTCTATTGAGTTGCACGGAGAGCCACTTGTTCCTGACTAATGCATGAAAGGTGGCCTGCAGCTTGGGCTCGCTGTAGCCACAGCATGACATGAAGAGAGCTCTCCAGGGCCAACAGTATGCAGGCACAGCCTGAAACAGTTAAGAGCACACTCGGGTCTCTACAGTCCTGGCCCCCACCTCACAGGGCAGTTGTATAACCGCACAGCCTTGGGTCTGGCTCTTTAGCATTGCGGTCTGTGTGTCTACGTGTGTCTGTGTGCTTGCGTTTAGTACATTAGGAATACTTTAGAAGTCAGTGGTTTTTCACTGGTGCGCTGCACTGGAGAGGGACGAGAGGGATGTTTGTGTTTGCAGATGAGCACATTGAGCAGCTTCTGTTGCCTTTTAACATGGCAGAGCAAAACCCATTAGCTTCCAGGCTTGACGGCACTCATTTGAAGGGCTTTGTATATTAAACTTCCTACCTCTGCACACAAGCACAAGCTCTCTGGTGCGGTTAGGTAATACTGCTTCAAATGAATACAAAATTCACAGACGGCATGCTCAAAAATGTGCTGTTTTGAAATGGCAAGACTCATCTCTTTTTGCCTGTTACGTTGTGGCAAACTGTCTGGAGAGGCTCTGTCAAGGACGTGCTGGAATCTGACTGTTATCTTTCTGTTCCCCGTCTGGTACAGAACACCTTGTTTGAGAGCATCCAGGAGGGGAAGTACGAGTTCCCCGAGACGGAGTGGGCCCACATCTCCTCAAGTGCCAAAGACCTCATCTCCAAACTGCTGGTCCGGGACGCCAAGCTCCGGCTCAGCGCCGCTCAGGTTCTTCAGCACCCTTGGGTGCAGGGGGTAAGTACACACCTGACAGTGTATACACACACACACACAAAAACTAACACAAACCCACTCTCTTACTCATGCGCGCACACACAAACAGAAACCCACAGACACACACACACAAACAAACAAACCCACAGACACACTTACTCACACAGTGTAAATACACACACACACACACACACGGTGTAAATACACACACACACAGTGTTATCGCAAGGTTGGGAGTCTTAACACCTGTTTCTCTCTCTTTTCTACTGTAGGGTGCAATAGATACCCCTTCCTCCTCTATTCTACTTCAAAGGTAAGGCTAGTGTTTACTTCTGTTGACATTTCTCGCTTATCAGCATTGATAGCTTTTTATCTACTGATAAGACAAACGTGACTTCCCAGAAAACCTGACTCATACTTTTTCGCCCTCTCTCTCCCCCTCTCTCTCTCTCCCTCTGTCCCTCTCTCTCTCTCCCTCTGTCCCTCTCTCTTTCTCTCTCTCTCTCTCTCTCTCTCTCTCTATCCTTCCCTCTTCAGGAACAGCAGTGCCAGGGACCTGACCTTCTTTGCTGGGAAGGCGGTGGCCATGAAGAGGCAGCTGGCGGAGCAGGAAGGGCTGGAGGACCAGCAGCAGCAGCTGGATGGGGCGTGTCCTCAGGTGGTGACGGCCGGCTCCGCCTCCATGCGCCTGTCCCCACTCTCCAACTCCAAGCTGGCGGCGCGGCGTCGCCAGAGGAGCAGCCTGCTTAAGGGGGCGCCCGTCTCCGCCTCCGAGCTTCGCCAGCTCCTTGCCCCCCTCGTCATCATGGGAGACTGTGCCTAAAACTTACCCACCCCCACCCCCCTTACCCACCACCCCCTACCTTATTCCTTACCACCCATGTGCCCAACAACCCCTCTGCTGCCCCTCCCGAACACCCGCTCCCACCCCACCCCACCACTCCCTGCCCCGACCCCATCGGCCTCAGAGCCATCTGGACCCCCAGCCCTGTCAGGCCCACACACCTCTGCAGCCCTGGACCCTGAGCTTCATGTCTCTTATCACTCACTCACACACACACACACACACACACACACACACACCTACCCACTCATGATGCATTTAAATACACACCCATACCTTTGACATGTGCACACACACTACATGCATCGCCTACCCATACTCACTGATTATATGCATACACCCACATACACACACACACACACACACACACACACACACACACACACACACACACACACACACTAGGCTGCCCTTTGCTCCCATAGCACTTTGAAAAGCACAGTAGCCGGGGCCATATGCGGAGGTGTGGGGGCCGAGGGAGCACTGGGAGCCATGACGCACCCCTGCCCTGGGTGCACACGTAGCCTTGGATTAGTCCTGTCTGTGGCAGAGTATTTGGAAGCAAGCACACACACCAAAGGACCCCCCACCCCAACACTTAACATGTGCGCACACTTCGACATAGTTGCTGCTTCCATACAAACGAAAAAATCCACTGTGAATTATTTTTGTTTATTTGTTTTTGTTTTTTTTTCTTTTTTCCTTTTTGAATTATTTTTATATATCTATTTTTGTTTTCATTCCCTTTGGCCATGCTGGACAGTGAGTTCATGTGGAATGTATGCGGGCTGTTTGTCATGCCCCATCCGGTCATCAGCCTGCCCCCAGCGTACAGCCCCCGACCCCCCCCTTATAAAGGAGTGATATCCTGGTGCCCAGTGGGCGGGTGGGCGAGGCGTCAGGCACCCCCCCACGAAAGAAAAGGCACGCCTGACGTGTAACCCTCAACCTCTCACCAGCCAGCCCTCCTGAAGAAAATAAAGCCCACCATTTTGCACTAGAGTCTCTAGTATACTTTAAAGACACAGAAGCATTTAAATCCCTAAGGAGGTTGGTTCTAGTGGAATGATGATGGTGATGATGATAATAATGGTAATAATATTAGGAAGAAGAATCCCCCCCCCCCCCCCCCCCCCTTCCCCATTATTGAAGTCCAGGTGTTCCTGGGTACCTCCCCTTTACCCCCAACCTGACCCCAGTATGCCTTGTCCGTAGGCAGGGTAGAGTAGTTAGACTTGTTGGCCATGTCTGTAGTTGGTGCCCTCTCTCTGCCTCTTAGTGAAATGTGCAGAGAACTAAAACTAAGTGAAGGTTCAGTGCTGTTTGACAGTATGCCCTTCAGATTGCCCTATGGTAAACCCCTCTAGCTTTAACTGAGTCTATCAGTGCTGCGAAACATGATTGATTGACACAAACACACATACAAATACACTCATACACTTGCTATCAGCCTCACACCAAGTGTTCAAAGGTTAACACAAGCACATTCTTCCTGACAAGACTCAGATCAATGATTGACCCTCTCCTTGGGCAACGCAGCTTTTCTATTTTGACAACAGCACAGGAATGATGGCTAGTTTTGGCAACCAGTTTAGCCGCCAGAATGGGAACGTCCCATGCTCGAAGGAGAAAGGGGCAGATCTAGGAAATAATTTGAAACGTCATTTGAAAACATGGAAAAGCATTCCTGCAACATGAAAACAACAAATCAGAGACCTAGAAGAAGAAGAAGAAAAAAAGTCTTCCAAGAACATGTAGCTGTAGGGCCATGTATGTATAAGGTCTACTCAAGGTTTACTTCCCTTCCATTGGTGGGACTACTCCATGTCAGATTCCCTTTGTGCCACACTGATCTTACATTCATGTTAAGCTTTTATCTACAAGTCGGTGCTGTCCAGATGTTCAGGTGCAACACCAGATATTCTTTTTTAAGCTTTCTTTTATCGTTTCTTTTTTTTTTATATGTAAAAAATGCTCTTGAATATTGACAAAAAGTTCAAGATGGTGAGCGCGCAGGAGTGAATGATCCCAGTTGTGAGGAGAGAATGTTTTGAGAAATGTAGGTGAGCGACGAGCATTGCCCGGTGAAGGCAATATGTACTTATGATGATGATGTTGTTATGTTTTAAAGACAAGTGCTGGCAGTGAATCCCATCTGATGAGGCTGGAGGGGGAGAAGACTCTCTAAAGTCTGTCTGTCTGTCTCCTGTCACCTGTTGCTCTTGTTGTGCTCCTGACTGGCAATGTCTGTCTGTCCATTCTGACATCACTGACATTTGCCAAAGTCTGCACTTCTGAGACGCACGAGACCCCCGTTGAGCCTCGGGAAGTCTCTGAGCTGAGCGTGCTCCATCACCACGGTGACGGAAGCCCTGTGGATGTGTGGGGCGGGCAGTGCCAGCAAGGGCTGTGTGGTACTCAGAAAGGCTGGTTAACAGGACACTGATTGTAAACCCTTTTTTTAAAGAAATCTTTCTACAGTCGCATCTTTGTGGGTGTTTATGTCTTATAGTAAGACTTACTTGAAATGGATATGCAGCTGTTTCCTCACATTTTGCTTGGGAAACTTACTTGCTTATATAAAAAAAAGAATCTGAACAAAGCATTCATAAGCTGAAGAAGGCTATCTGGTTTTGAAAGCAACTTCTACCACTTCAGTTCAGTATTTGTTATTTTCCGTTTTTTTTGTCTCTTTTGCCTTTAATGATATTTTTTTTCATTACAATTTAAACCACCGTTTCAAGACATTATTTAGTAGAATCAGCACTGCCCAGATGTGCACATAGAAATTGGTGGTATTTTGGCATAAACCTCCTCAGAACATTTGGGTAAGAGGTCTTCCAAATGCCACTCTTTGTTCATGGCACTCAGCCATGGACTGCCTTGTACCAGAAGAAGTTGGGAGGAGTTGTCCATGTTTATTTGACTTTATATTGACTACAGTACTGGGCAACAGTTCACCAAAGCTTTGGTTGAGAATTCGCCTCCCAGCTTGAATGGCATGTGTAGCCCAACTGTAAAAAAAGAAAAAAAAGAAAAACAAAACAACAACAAAAAAAGCTAAGTTTCACTAAAAGATTATTAAAACTTTTTTTCCTTTTTTATGTACTTGTTATGAATTCTTGGTTTTGAAAGATTTTTTGTAATGGTCTGATTCTCTGGCCCTTTGGCCGTGACTCTTGTGAGTGTTATTGAGGCTCTAGTGTCTGGCACTGCGCATTTCCTATCCCCAAGTCCTCATGGGAAGGTGTTTTTTCTTTTTCCTCTTTTTTTTATTTTGAAAATGTTCATCTTTGGGAAACAGAGACATTGATTTGAAGCACTTTACTGTACCATGTGACTGACCGCAGTTCACGCGAAGCAAAATTTATGACTGTTGTTGCAGATTTTTGTATTGTTTTTCTAAAAAATAAAAAAAAAAGATAATAAAAAGTGTAAATGCCTCTCTGCCTGATTATTTCTTCTAAATCCTAATTCAAAAGCAAAACTTTGCATTGAGCTATGCAAACTGAGTCCTTATCTTGTGACCTGGCTATTTTCCCATATACATAAAGGGGCCTTCCTTCTGGTAATCAGACCAAAACCACGTGTTGGTCACCACCAGTAAATTTCCCACTTATATCTCTGACGGGCTAGCTTCATGGGGCACCTCAAACGCTGAAGCGGCCTTATCAGTATGTGAGTCATGCACGACAACCTTGCTTTTACAATGTCCATGAAAAGGAAGTTTAGCCAGAACATTGAAATGAGAAAAGACTTGAGTGAACCAGCTCAGCACATGGCTGTCGCAAGGCCACTGATGCAACTGCCCTGAAATAACTGCCACTCAGTCAGGAGAGTTTTTTTTTTTTTTTTTTTGGCGGGTGTTGCCTTTGCTGTTTAATAGGGACGTTTTTAGAAAGCAATGTCTTTCCTGAGCCCTGAGAGACACTAGTGTCTCTACTACAGATGTTATTACACTTCTAAAAACATCTCTTTAAAGCGTAACATGGCATTAGACCAGCGAATCGCTCCCCACTATGACAATATGCAAGGTAGTGTTAGGACACAGACTCGGGTTGCTAAAGGACCTCTAAAGAAATGGTGCCATCTGCTGGCCACAGGCACCATAACACTGAAAAACACACTGACTAGCCCATTTCTTTTGGGATGTAAGCAGTTTTATTGTCATCGTCAGCTTATTTATGTAGCACCATTTGGTTAACTGTGGTTGACTGAAAAGCTGTAAAATGAGGGGAGGAGTGTATTTAAAAATTAACATTTAAAAATGAACACAAAGCCAATATTGATAACTTAATAAAATGTACAGAAACATTTGTAAGGACTAAAAAAAACAAAACAAAGTCAAAAATAAAGGAAGTGGTACAAAAAAAATGTTCCTATGAACTTTTTGGATTATGACTGAGACTTATTAAATGACCCAGGAGAGCCAATGAATGAGTATGTTTTTCTTGAACTTTCTCTGTTTTTCTAATCATGGCATTCGTTGGCATGTTACAAAAACTGTGTCTCAGCTTGTTCTTTTGTCCTTTCTTTCTCTTCGCAGGAGCAGACTCAGTTGCATCCTTTGCCTAGTCACGTGTCTCGTCCCCAGCTCCTCTGATAGGCACAGGGGCGTCTCAAATGGTCTGCGTGATTCCATCAGCAGCTCGGGCTAACCTTGAGTCTGTTTTTGGCACACACAGGTCAAGAGTTTCCACTGTTGCTCCTCGGTCTGGACAGGAACATCACAGGCCATCAACTGGATGTCACATGACAGCTTTGGAAGCATTCTACTCACGCTGAGCTCCAGTGCCTCTGGAAAAATCCATCCAGGGAGCCCTTGCGCGACTATGGGGAGACCCCAAAGCAATTGCCTGAATGATATTTGTTTTGTTTTTTTCACGCTGAATGCCAGCTTCGCTCTGGTTTCTTGGCTGGGAAAAGGTGTTTCTGCAGCCACTAGCTTCAGCATTGTCTGGCAGTGATCTCCGTATGTAGCCACAAGGAATCAAATGGTTTGTAGGACAGAAGCTTCACAGACTCTTTAAAGATGGTCAATACCCCCCCCCCCCCCACACACACACACACCAAAAAAAAAAGGTGCTCCAAACGCTTCAGTCATAACTTCATCTGTACTGACTTTTTGCCCTCTAGAACTCTATGCTCCCTCACAGGTAGGCTGGAACTTCTGTGATGATGCAGCACTTCTCAAATTCCTCTCAGGAAAAAAACCCTGGACCACCAGGTAAATATTGATCATTTCAAACCAAATTGAATGGACCAACGTGATCATTATGCCTGATTCTTTGACGCCTGACACATTCTTTGATACCCCATCACGGTGAGTAAGAGAGCAACAGCACAAAAGCCTCCCAATGATAGTTAGAAGGGTTTACTTGATGCATCTCCACAGTCTGAATACAAGCCTCCTCACAATAGTGTCTTCTCCATGGACATCAGAGGGGAAAGCCCTTTCGTCAGCAGCCAGAAGTGTGTCACTGCCTGGAACGACGGGAAGGTTGTCACTGCCTAGAATGACAGGAAACTCTCCATCTGATGCACATGTCTGTCTGGAAGTAAGCACGTTCAAAGTCTGTGTGTGTGTGTCTGGAATCTGAAGACTCGGTGCAAGAGAAGGTATTAACTGTGTTGGAAGATCCACTGGCTAGATCTCTATCCGGAGTGCTCCCAGTGTCATTGTTGGATGGGACTGTCGTTCTGGAATGCCGTCTCACATCCAGGCATCTGTCACTGTCTTAACCACAGAGAAGCAACTTAGAGCCAGCTGGAGACTGGGAATGCTCTCAATAGGGGACTTAATGCTCCTCTTCTGAGCTGCATCTCTAAAGTGCTGACTTGCCTGGATCACTGAGAGAACCAGGAGTGTCTGTGTCCTAGCATGCAGGCAGGGGTGGATTCATGAATGGGCTTACACAGAGGCCAGAGGTGCCCAGGGGCCCCCACCCCACACACACATCGTAATCCCCTTCCTCATGTACCAAGTAGCATAGTGTATGTATAAATGGCACTAGTAGCATAGTGTATGTATAAATGGCACTAGGGTCCAGGTCAAATTAACAGCCTCCCCTTCTCCTTCCAAGGGTAACATACGAAAAAATTACTTTTTAACCAACTAGGTTGGATGGACAGGTGGAAGGAGGGAGACCATTTTTTGCCCAGAGGCCCTTGATTCCTTAATCTGTCCTTGCATGCAGGGAGTACAAACTGGAACAACCATATTCTTGCCCACTGGCTTCACTGTGCCAGCCTTTGCTACCTTCTAGTAGTGATGTGGGTAACTGCTGCACAAAGCTCCAGTCTCCTCTGCTCTGTATATTCTTTCAGGTGAACTATAGAAAGTATTTTAAACACAAACAAATCATGTTATGCATATAAGTACATTATTGTTGTGGTGGAATATCAAAATGATACTACAGTTACTCTTTATGTAGAAGGCATGGTACCACCACCATTCACAGGACCAAGAGAAGGCAGGGGAGAAAAAAATCTGACATGCACTTACTACATCATACATTAAGTCAAGCATGGGTCTAATGTTGTGTGTTGTAAATGTGTATTTATTTTATGTATATTTATTGTTTGGTATAAATAATACACACTAGTTCTACCAACATCAGGTCTAATATAAATCATCAAAAACCTACAGGTTATGGTGCAACAATGTCTGATAAAAAAAGAACACGTTAAATATTGCCCAATGCTCTTGTTTTCTTCCAAAGAAATTTTGAAATAGTAACACTGAAAAGGTCTTGACCGGGGAGGAGGCTGTGGGCAGCTATGTTTACAAATTTTGAAATTCTGCACGTCATAGACACAACACGGCCTTAGCCGAACTGTGGCCGGCTTTAAAGGGCTGCTGCCAGTTGGTGTCGCTCTTGTCAAAGGACTACTCTTATCTGGATGGATAGTTTTCTCCTAAGGCAAAATAGGTTTATCTGAAGTTAATTAAAAAACCTTGAAAGTCGTTTTCTGACGATGTAATCAGCGGCGCATCTGACCTTTATTTAGCTGTTTGATGTCACTGATGATGGTCTTTGAAGTAATCATGACAAGATCAAGGCCAGTACGCACAGGACAGCTGGAAAGAAAACGAATGTTTCGGCAGTCAAGGGGCATGAGGTCGGTGGAGGGTGAAGGAGGCCGAGGGCATGCAGAGCAAAAGCTCACCGTCATACCTCCGCCTTTTGGGTTGGTCTGTTGGCTCCAATTCAGACTTTACCTATACTTTATGTCACGGTGGGAGGTAGACATCCATGCGGATAAAAATATTTGCAACTACAGAATAAGGTGTTTTCACATACGTTTTCAGTAACTATTATCCGAACAGCAGTTATTTCCACTGGCTTTTATTCATATGGCCCAGCAAATATTGATATCCCATACTATGTTCATAATTTTCACTGGACCTTTGTGTGAATTAGGAAAAGGCAAATAGATGAGTTTTTAGGGATTGTAATGTCAGCCTGTCAATCAAATGGTTGGTAATGTGTTTCATACAGCTCAAATTTAAATACTGGTGTATGTTCATATGTTATAGCATTAAAGCAGCTTACAGAAGTGCAAACTTTTGCATTTTTTGTAAAAACATTTATTTTCCCACCCCTTGCCCCAATCCGATTTAGTCAGCATGAACTAGTCCTACTCCCCAGACACACACACACTGGGAATCACACTGATCTGTATCAGATTTCTCATCAGGACCAAAGCAAATGATTCAGTGATTCATTAAAGCAGCTAATTTCCTTCACCAGTCACACCAGTCCTTTGTGATTCTGTCTGACCTCTAGAAATAGCCCGTCGGTGCTGGTGTTTCGCCTGGATAGAACACCTTTGGGAAGAAATGATTAGCAACTGCATTTACTTTCTATGGGTTATAAAATGAAATAGAACTTGGTGGGTTTCTCTACAGCCTGCACACCTTTAAAACGTGTAAATTATGACAAACCTATACTTTCCAAGAACACTACCTAAAAGAAAATAACAAAACATTTACCATTAAATTATCAAACAGTACATGCATTTCCTCAATTGTCAGTTGACCGTCACAAATTATTAAACATCAAGACATCAGACTTGTAAAGAAAAAAGATGCTATTGCAATCCTATACTGTGTGTTTGGTGTGAGGGTGTGAAATAGCACTTGACGCTTAACTGAGGGGGCATCAATACAGCTTCACTGTAGTATGAAGGCACCAGAAAAATATTGCCTATAAATGATATTTGTTTTTCACTCAGTCTGGGACCAAAATCTAAGTCCACAACAGAGAGAGAGAGAGATAAGTTCCACTACTTTTTTCATTCAACTGCAGAGCTGCAGTGCCCCCTCTGTTTGACCGTGGTATGGCAAAAAGAAACTAATTGGACAGGGCCTATGGAGCCTTTAAACAGTACTTTAGTGTCTATGCCAGAGCCACTACAAGAGTCAGCCAGTCACCCAGATGGAGATCACATGAACGACTGTGCAACCATACTGTCAGGTCACGTACTCTGGATGAGTATGAGTAAGATTATAAGTCTCTATGTGCAAAGCAACAACATTGAGGCTGCAGTGTGGCATCCTTAGGGCCTTGCAGCTGTTCTTCATTAGTTTATCTACCTGTCTAAAGGTTTGACACGGATATGAAGGAGGTGCTGAGGTGAATGTACAGTAAGACTAGGTTGATACAGGATGCTTTCAGTGTGACAGAGCTGGGACGGAAGTTTGCACAGACCAAAACTAGTCTATGCTCATTTGTGCAATCACTCATTACTCAAAAAAAAAAAAAAAAAAAAAACAGGAACAGATTTCATATTTACAGAGCACAAGTGTGTGTGCGTGTGTGCGTGCGTGTGTTGGAGGTGTAGATGAAGTCTCCAGATGAACTCTGATTGCAGCACTGACACGCGTCTGGTGTTGAAATATCCAACCTCAGCACCGAGTTGGGCATGAGGACGTGATGGCGCCGTGCTAAGGTCACAGTGCTAATTATGATCCATTCCCTCAAGTCCACTGCTGTACGCACACTGACCCGCACACGTATCAGGTGATACCAGGTGTAAGGGATTAAGTGCTGTGGTGGTCAGCACACACTGTGGGATATGGCACAAGCGTGGTCTGAAAAATTACCAAGCAGACTTCTGTTGTCTGATTGCATCTCTCTTCAAATAAATGCCTCAAACATTTATAAGATTAATGCTCCAAACAAACACACAACTGTCGACTAGCCTTTCTGTATGAGGTTTGAGCTTAACTTTGGAATTGACTTGATATGGCTGGAAAGGGTTAGGAGGGCAGGGTTAGACATTGAACTACTCTGACTGCGGGTAAAACTGTCTTAAAAAACTCTGGTATGTAATGAGTAGCGTAAAGAGGAAACTATCTGGACTTCACAACTCCAGCCCTGTCTTCTGGATGCTTCACAACAGGAAATATTGGTGGAATCCTATCTGAGGATGCTAAAGCAGCATTGGGCTGCAACCATGTATCTATAGTCAGTTAGTTAAGATTACTTCAGACCATAAGACCGTATGTATAAAAACCCACCCAAGGTCATTTAATCATATATCCTCAGTACCACTAATCAATATTGAAAAAAAAAACTAAAACAAAAAGAAAAACATATCATTATTCGGCATATTTTAACAAGCATTAAAAATCAAAACAATTATACTGGAGCCTAAACCCACGTCATTTTTTTTTGCTCAAATTCATTTCTTCATGTTAGCATAACAAAACAGCATGACAGACAACATTCTTGCTCCAGGTATGGAGCAACCCTGTAGTAACAATAGTCAGTCATTCCCAACGTCTTCCTCTGTGCCTTCAGCAGTGTGGCACAAAGACTTTGATCAATTACATTCTATCAAGTCTCTCCCACAGACAACCTTATTTCCCACGGCAACAATTATTTTTGCACATAGACGTACAGATAAAATATAAACCAAAGAAATGTCCGTTGACAATAAATAAATAAACCTCAGAAAACATAACTGTTTGCAGACTAATGAAGTCTAATCATCCCCATGCCGCAAGGCCAAAGCCTTTTCCCCTACAGTGACACCCCCCTTTTAGACAAAGCAGGATGTTGAAGAAAAAAAAAAAAAAAAAAAAAAAAAAAAAAAAAAAAAGAGTCTGCACGTTTCTGAGCAGCTCGCCAGTAGCCTGTGCTAACACATACATCCGTCAAATTTAGACCACATACTGGTTGGCTCCATAGTTCAACGTGTAGGCCTGTCGGCTGTACTGAAAGTGGTCAGTTAGCACGTTGCTACGGCCGTAGAGCGCGTCCGAGCCTTGCGTGAAAGGCACTGAACCGTTGGCTTGGGGCTTGTCCCCTCCTATGTGGTCAAACCCGCCCATATCCTGTTTGGTCACTGGCAGCAACTTCTTCTTGGCCTCCTGATTGGCATCATATTTAGCCTTTAGAGAGAGAGAGAGAGAGAGAGAATGAGAGGGAAGATACTGAAGATGAGTATCCACTTTTATACTCACTTGGGACTGAAATAACACACGTGATACACTGTGCTGAAAAGAGACATGCGATGTGGTTAACAGACACTCTATCCTGATGGATTCATTCATCTTAACCATGATGAGTCATGGCACTACAGTAACTGCCACTCAACAAATACACACGGTCAATCAGCATCCAAAATCAAAATGCATTGTTCTGGCTCTCACCTTGTTGTACAGGAAGACGCCTACAATGGCCGTCATCATCCCCATGACGTTGGTGCCGTTGACGGGGTTTCTAAGCATGAGCAGAGAGATGGTGATGACCATGATTCTCTTGGTGGCATTGGCGACGGCGTAACTGAGTGGGCTGACCAGGTTAAGCACGCTGAACGCGATCACATTCTGGGCGAAGTTGCAGAATCCGCTGACCAGCAGCAGAAGCAGGGTCCCGGTCCAGTTGCTCATGGCGGCCTACACATGGCACAAAGCACAACACACAAAGATCACCTCATGCCAGTGATACCAAACACACAACACCTGGACTGACTGTTGCCTTCATTTAAAGCTTGTATTGGGTTATAACAGGCTATGCACAGCCATTCAAGTTTCCCTGTTGTTATTCTTGCCAGAAATCCCTTGTTAATGTCTACCTGGCTTGCCATATTTTCATCTACCAACCCACCCCTGTTAATGTCCTTCTGGACCATCATACCTCCCTATATCTGAAATCCCCTGATAATGTCTTTCCAGTTTACCACATCTCAAATCTCCATTGTTAATGTCGCTCTGCCTTACCACATCTCCATCTACCAGGAAGGAGGACAGGTCCACCAGGATCCAGGTGGGAAGCATGAACATGACTGCGTTAAACCCAAGGGTGTTGAGCAGTCGTAGATGGTGGATCCGCGTATCCCGCAACACCTACAGAGAAGATAGATAATATGCTGAACCATTGCAGACTTCTTAATGCTTGAAATTGTATGGTGCACAGGGATGCACCAGTCAGATACTGATGTTTAACATTAGCCTGACACTGGCTCAAAATGATACATGTTTAATGCAATTCTATATTTTTTGAGTATACACACAAGTGCAGGCAGGCACTGTGCATTTCCTCAGTCATATGCCAGAAAACTTTAACATTTGGCCAGCAAGAGACCTTATAAAGCACAGACAGAGCTGAAGAATCAGCAGTAGGTGTTCTGCTCTTGGAAAGCCAACAGGCTCAAAAAGTGTTTGGTCTTAATCAAGTAGTATGATGGACGATATTTTAAAAATCCAGTTTATTGAGTGCCTCTCTACAGTACCCAGGAGGCAAGTTGTCTCACCATCACCACAAGTGCTTGGCACCCTGAGAGATGCAACCCCCAATCAACAGTAAAACTGTATGTAAATCGCTCATGAATTTGCCTGTGCTGTCAAATTGATAAAGCATCGCAGGAGCTCTCTCCACTACCAGAGAGCTTATAATGACTCCACTTGAACAGTTCTGAAAAATACACTACGATAAATACCCAAGAAAGACTAATTAGGCCACAATGGAAAGATGTCCATTTTGTGCCATTTTCACAATATCAAACACTGTGATAGCATGCTGAATTAACTACTGAAAACATTTGCTTGAAATACCTAATGATATATGAGACACCCACCTTTTTGGAGAATATGTTTTGCAGGGAGAAGCAGAGCGTGGCTGCCAGAGCGCTGATCAGTCCTGACATATCAAAGGAGAGCTCAGTCACCGTGGCCAAAAGCACACCTCCAATGATGGGGACGAGGGACATATAGACCTACAAATGGAACACAACTCTATTATGATGTGAGCATGCTTATTATATGATTTACACACACACATACATGGACAAACAACTTGAAAACTATATCATGGACATCTGTATCTAACTTTGATCTTAACTTACTTAAGTAAGTGTAGACCAACAGATTATGACATGGTTATTCTACAATGCTAAAGAGGAGAGAGGAGATCACACAGAGAAAAGTAAGGCCCATGCTGTGGACAGAAAGAGAATGACCAACCTTTGTAGTCTGCTTTTCTTTCATGATGATTCTTGACAATAACACCACCCAGATTGGCATCGTCGCTTTGACTACAGAGAAAAAAGTGGGGGTTTAATATTGCACAGACAGAGGTTTTAACAGATCAGTCTGCAGAAGTTTAAACATCTGGACTATGACAACCAAATAGAGATTTCCAGGTAAGGTGTGTCACTAAACAATAGGACAGAAGTAGCTACGGAATGCTGCCCAGGAGACTCAGATAATAAAAACGATCTTATAGACACTAAGTAGGGGTCCTTTCTGTGTAATGATTATGTCCTAACAAAATGGAAAAAGACTGGCGTTAGGCTACTGTTTATTCGGTAACATATTATATTAAAACTGTTGTCAACTCTATAGTAACTTGTTACAATAAAGTACAGTTGCCGGTTGAAGTAAAGGATTCATTGTTGCCGCTTATTGGATTGTCTCGTGTAGGCTATCGCTGCAACTAAAAAGTACCTTGACTAAAAATGTAGGCTACTAGCTGTTGCTCTGCAAGAAGTCTCGGATCCATATCCCACGGGCAAAATAGGCTCAATTGGTTGATCGTGGATAATTTAATATAACCATCTACCGTGCTACGTTAAGCTAATTTTGCCGGGTCTTAAAATAGGAAGCAGCAGCTACCAATTGAGGATGATGCAGCTGGTTAGTGAACTGGGGCTAGCTAGTTAGCAATGTGCTAGCCAACAAATACATCTTAGTGTATTTAACAACACACGTTTGAAATCTTTAAAAACGTACTTACCAGTATGCGCATAGGACACGGGCACTTTCCATATGCTGAAGTGGGCAGAGACAGAAGCGAAGTATTTTCCAAAGGCCAGTGGTATAATGTACCACCGATAGTATCTGCCTGGTACTTCTGTTTTCGGGACACCCCAGGCACGCAACAGCGGAGGTAAGAAAATGACAATGGAGAAAATGTGGAAAAGAGATACTGTGACAGGATAAGGGAATCCATTTAAGATGATTTTGTTGACGACGTTGCCTCCCGAGCTGACCGTATACCAGCAAACACATAGAAGCGCAATCCGGACTCCCTCCTTCACTGGCGTACGATCCGCCGCAGCCATCTTCCTATTTCGTTACTGGCTGTGGAAGGGCCAGTGAGACGTGGAGGGACTACGTCTACAGAAACTACGTAGGTGCGGGGTGTGTTCAATACGGTTCAATACGATCCTGCGAATTACCCTTTGAGGTAAAAGACTCCTTTGTTCCTTACAGCAATGGTATAAATGGCTTTATGTGTTTATTACCCATTCACTTAAAAAACGTGTCTTTAAATTGTTGCCTTTAATTCAATATGAAGCATTCAAGGTCGATGTGTATTTTTGTTAAAATGAACAAGTCTATATTGAAAAGGCTAAAGTTATCTTTTTATTTAATTTCTGACTTAAAATAGGAAAAAATCTCTCCGAACAATTTCAGGGAATCAGACAGGTCAACCCTGAGTCAAATAGAGTAGGCTTAATGGATTAGGAGAATTCAAGCTTTTGGGGAAAATACCACATAAACCATGCACCTATAATACTAGATTAAAATAAGCAACAATGGGTACAAAATTACAATTATCTTTTGTAGTTTAACTGTAGTTTAAATAATCTGACCAAAATTCAGTTTCCGAACACAAAAGGTTTAGCGTCATTGAAGTGGTGCTTATGGTAGGCTGCTCAAACTATTGCGGAAAGGTGTTCAAAATGAACACGCCCTTCCTGGCAGATACAGGCATCGCTTAACAAAGTCTCTCGGCTCATTGGACCAAAATACACTTTATCTTTGTCAACGTGTTTTATATCCGTTAACTAAAATCCATGATCATGCCCATATTATATTTGCGAAGAGTAGACGATGCTTTTATGGGCTTACCAGATGAACCATAGATCTACAAAAATGAAATAATGCCCAGTTATTATACCAAGAGGATCCGTTTTGTTATTTTAAACGTCTACAAATTTGAGTGAATTAACAGATGCATATAGGCTATAATACAACAAATCCTAGACAGAATTGACGCTGCTCACCCATTCTTTATAGCATTAACAAGAAAACAGAAGTTAACAGCTAGTCAAACAAAATATGTTCTGGCAGAATGGCAATCAGTCTCAGCATATAAACAATTTATTTACCTCCCGCTTTACTCACAGTACAAAGTTCAAACTAAATAGATTCATTTACCATTTTAATTTATGTTTTTTTTTTTACAACAAAAGATAAATTAATAAACACTTGCACATACACATATCAAAATGTGTGCATTTTGCAGTTTTGTTTCTCTGTCAGAAACTGTTGGATTTAGACAGAGACCAACCAGGAGGCAGAATGGAATGTTGCTAAGTAACACGCGTGTCAACCCAAACCATACAAATGTGTATATCAAAAAAAAAAAAAAAAAAGAAAAGAAAAGAAAAAGAAATTCAAGATTGCCAGAGTTCATTTTCCTCAACTCACTCATTCAAACGACAGGGCCAACCAGCTCCTATTTTTCACATGAAATTGAAGGCTACAATTCTTAGTCTAGGCAAACATATGGCAAGATGTGCAACTTGCCCTCGTCCCCATGGGGGTCTAATGATATGCATTCAGTCCAGTCATGCCATTTGTCCTTGGTGTCGTAACAGCCATTCACACCAGCCCACTGGCCTGAGTGTAACCTGTCCAGGTCCTCTTTTGAGACCTCTTGCGTGACCCCAGGTAAGTTCAATGGCGGGGCTTGGGGCACCAGAACGTGCGTTTTTCTCCCTTCTTTCGAATGACACTCCTCGCGTTTCAGAAACTCCGTCATGAAGAAGTGAGCCCCTGGGGTTTGCGTCCCAGAGGAGGTGAGCACGTTGCTCTGCAAGTTTAGGTATGACTGGATGATTTCGTTTCGAGACAGCTCTTTCCAGTTCGTCTGTTGGAGGGGATTGGGTTGAGGAGGCTGAGGAGGGGGAGGCTGAGGAGGAGGAGCGGTGTTGTGCTTGTGCACATCCTTCGTCCAGTGGGTATCAGGCACGGTCAACACAGGTGTATCCTCCCGAGGCTGCGACTCCTTCTGCACTAAAGGTTTGATCTGCCCCGTGACAGGGTCAAACGTGAGCTTGCGGTCTTTTAACTTGGCCGGCTTTTTGCTGTCCTCCGGCTGCTGCCCCGTCAGGTTGACCATCTGGTCTCGGGGCCGGTATTTTTTCTTCTTCTTCTTTTCAGAGGTGTGCGTGGCCCCGTCACTCTCTGGCTTGCTCACCTCCATCAGAGGGGCGCCATCTGACACATCCATCGCCCCAGTGTCACGATGAGACCCCAGCCTCCCTTCACCCTGCACAGACACCCCAGAGTCCCGCTGGGACCCCAGCCTCCCTTCACTTTGCCCCGAGATCCCATCTGCCTGCCAGCCATGGCTCGAGTCCCTCGCATGCCTCCCCTCAACATACACCCCTTGGAGTGCGGAGTTCGGTGAATGTAAGGAGGGCCCGCAGCCAAAGCTGTCGGTGGGCACATTAGGGCTCAGAGGAGGGGTTGAAACAGTGGCCTTCATTCCCGAGGGGGGCGGCCATCTCCCCAACGTTTCGGCCACATTGGACTTGGGGTTGACCGCAGAGGAGCAGGGGCTCTTGGGTGGTTGCTGCACTCCGCCTGTGGCAGCTGTGTCTCTCCTGACCTGCTGCTGTAACACAGCAGTCTTGAGGAGTAATGATGCACTAGGTGGCTTAGCAACAACGGGGGAACTGGGGTGAGGCTTGACGGCATTGACGGGGACTTTGCTAGTTCTGTCATGCTCTTGGTGGTCTATAGAGTCTTTGTCTGGCTGAATATGTGAATTGTCAAATGTGTTCGAAAGAGCCTCTGGGCTACCAGCAATGCCATTCGTCGTCGGAGGCGGTGTGGAAACTGAGTGATGTTCAAAGCCTGACAGTTTGGAGATTTTGGCTGGCAAGTGCTGTGCATCTTTCTGTCCCCCTTTGCGTTTTCGGTGGCCTGACCCCTCCACCTTTGAATGGTTACAGTTGTGAAAATCATTTCTAATTTTCAACTCAGGGCCAGTTTTCCCTGAGATCGAAGTGACAGCTTGGGGAGAGTTGGAGAAGGCACCTCCGTTGGTTCCTGTGTTCTCCTTGGGCGGTGGCTCAGTTTGCCCTGGTTCGATCAGTTTCTGCCACGTCCGCAACAGTTTCTTCGCCCGTTTGGCAAGGTCCTCATCCTTTGTCTTCTTTCTGACATCATTTATTAATTTACCAAGTCGAGTTTCCTGACAAGAAAAAATAATTATATTAACAATTATGCCAACAATCAAGTCACCAAATGGAGATATTTGTAGCTGTTTACACTTTCATGTAGTAATCTTACCTCAAGAGCTTCTTTGGTGATGGGGTATCTCTCCAAATGTGAAATAACTTCCATAACAGCAATCATATTGCGAATCTGTGGCAAAAAAATGATGGTGAGGTATTTTACTACACCCAACACTAAAACTGTAAAAATACAATGCTCTACTCTTGAATCAAACTTAACAGCACCAGTCAACATGGTCTAGCTTGTATGCAGCAGTTGAAACCGCAACTACAAAACAGTAAGGGCCCCGCAATTTGAATGAACTTTCAGTTGTGCACCTGTCCTTTAAAGTTAACAGAAAACCAAAGGATTTGAGCAAACATAACATTGTAAGTTTATGAATACAAACCAAGAAAGGTCAACATTTAATTTCCCTAACAAAATAGTTACATGTACAACCGCAACTCGAATTTATATATCATCAGTACTCTTTGATGGCCACAAATCTACCACTGTTAAACTATGTCCTTTAACCCAAACCCTACTAACTTTAAAGGCATTTAATCTTTCCTACACTAACTACCACTTCACCATGTTAAGAAGTTAGCTCGTCTGCCCCATCCGGCTGAAGTCGACCCATCTAATGTAAACTTACCTACCAACAAAAGTACTTAGAAATACATTAAGAGCAAAAAACACGTGAATGGCTTTACAAATTTTGATGGCTGTTAAATGAGCAAATCTTAAACTGAGTTAATGAACTTTAAGCAAAGCCAGCTTGTAACTGCGTGGAATTTCCAGCCTAGCCAACGTGAAACAGGGAGACCAAAACACATGAACAACCATCAAAATATTTAGTAACGACAAGCATTTCAGAACAATCATTCTAAACTGAACCCAATCACTGATTTAAACAACTTTCAAAGTGAAAGACTGAAAATCAAAAAGTGTTTGGCAAAGATGTCAAAGTTGAACTTTACCACTGACTGTTGCAGCCTTGCTAACATTAGCTAGCTGGGCAACAACCTACAACTGACAACGGCGGAAAAAATATATTAAGTGATTTTAATTACCGGTACTCTTAGTGTAAGCTATAGGACCTATAAACACGTTAAAACTAATTTGGAACAACTGTTAAGTTGTGTTACAGGCATTCTTGATCCTGGCTCAACAACACAGCACAAGTTGCATACCAAAGTTAGCTACGTTAGCTTGCCAAACAAGCTTAACGTTAGCTTACCCTTTTTTGCGCAACCAAACTGTATGCAAGCTTTCTATCCATTCCGATTCTGGGCCGATTACATCCGTTATCTGTCGTCTGGGGGTACTTACATTGCTTTGGCCATCAATAGCTTGCAGCAGCCGGTCTCTCATCTGCTGCGGGGTAGTGGAGGCCGCTGTCATTGCCTGGCAGTAGTGGGAACCTGCAGGCGGGGGGAGTCCTCCGAAGAGACGGGTGGGTGACTCGCAGACACTCACAGGCCTTTCGGGAGGTGAGCTATTAAGTCGCGCCCCATATCATTCCTAGAGCTCATCTCTTTGACAGTGTTGAAATTTCTTCAAGCATTACCGGTCATCTCTTGGCTGGACGGAGTCCGAAGGCTCATTTTACCCAGTAGCTTCTCTGGTCATCCGCCTTCACGCAGCTCCAACTGAGGATTCTGAGCTCTGTGTTCACCGTTGTTAAAAAAACGCTGGCCCGATGCATGCTGGGAAATGGTTGAAAAAAAAAAACGTCACGCGTCGAGATTTGATGTCATACGTACAAGTCAGTGTATTTCATTCTTTTTTTATCCTCCATGATTTCATTACACCATTGAGCCTTATTCGTTATGTTTACTGCTACACTTCTGAGCATAAATTTAAAAAGAAATATACAATTGAGTGTATTTAAAACATTTATGGGCGATACTTTCCTCCAAAATATGCTGGCTGTTACAGTGATGTATTTATACATATATTAAAAGTCATTAATATTAATCAGTTGTTAACATATAGTCTATGTTCGGTATGTGTTGATTAAGCAGTAGGACAACATGCTTCACTTCTTACATTCCTACTTATTGCTTTTAACATATTGTTTAGTTGGCATTTCCTGTTGACCGAGCCATGTATTAACATCAGCAAACAGATCTGGTTTTCAGTGATAGGTTTTCTGTATTATTGCATTAATACACCCTCTTTAAAGAAAATCTTGATTGAACAACACAGAGCCCTCAACCCCATCAAGCACTAGAATGAACCGGAATGCAGATTGCGAGCCAGGTCTACATGTTTAAGCACTTGACATCAAAATGCTTTACAGAATAAGTGGGCAACAGATTCCATAAAAACACTTCACAATTTTCAATCAATGACACTAGTTGACTGCATCAAATACAAACAATAAATGATACAAAAAATAAGTGAGGACTTAAATTGGTAATAAAGATGTTATACAGAATTTACGCATAATATTCTGCCTTTTTATTAAATTTTTAAGTATACACTTGGCAAGGACGGCTAAAGCCTCAAGTCATTTTGTAGAACAGGTATGTACCCAATACATACATAACATTGATTTATAAAGTCATCTCCCAGCATCTCAAATCTACACCAAAATGGCTCAATAAAAATAATGACAATAAAAACAAAGAATGATACAGAGTCATAATGTCAAATACATTTTCCAATTTCCTAAAAATATATACAACGTTGCATGTTCACTTCTTCTCTGGTCCATCAAATTCTCACGATCCAAACAGCCTGAAATGATAAAGTTCACAAATACCATTTTTAAAGGGTGATCCTGAAAGTGAGTCCCATTTCTCATCGTGATGACATAACTTATAACTTATGAGCATACAGTGCATACAATAAAACTACAATCTGTTTTCAACTCATTACACATGTGAGCAGGGCCCAGTCACAATGGCGGAGTCTGGGGAGTAGTTTGAGGTGACGGTGCCTTGCTCAAGGGTACTTATGTGGCACTTCTGGCAGTTGGTGGATTCAAACCTACAACCCTCTGGTCACAAATCTGTTTAACTTAACCACTAGGAATAACAGTCTGCACATGGTGGCTTTACTATGCACTCAACACTACCGATTAAAATATTTTATAGAAGGAGTACTTACACTATCATGCAGAACATGATGAAAACATTCCACAAGGCGATGAATATTCTGAAGTATCGCAGACTCAGCAGAAACTCTCTGATATTATCCCCTAAAAAGAACCAAGTGTGCTTATTAGTGTTAGTGGTATTGTGAAAGTAGCCTGCAGCAGCAGCAGTACTAGGCAAGGGTGGAGTTCAGAGGACAGTGGACAGAGCACATAGGACATAGGACATGGACTACCTGTGGTTGGTCCATGGGGCTCATCTCCAAAACCCTGGGATTCCTTCTTCTTTCTGTGAAATATCAAAATAATGTGCAATATGCCATTGAGTTGATGGAGGACCAACTACCCACAATCATATTAAGTAACTATTACTAACTAAAACTAAGACAGCTTTTCCATATGGCACACAAACATGAACCAGAACTGAGTGTTTTGTTGACCACTTCTGTCACAGTCTTTTAGTCATGTACAGAGGCCTATTTACTCAAAATCAGAATCAGAAAAAACTTTGTCATGGCAGAAACTCCTCTTAGGCGTGACTCTCAGACAAAACTTAAGCATTCAATGTTTGAATGCACATATGGCAGCAGCTCACTAATGCTGTCTACACCAAAATGGCTGCAATTCTCTCCTGCTGCTGCAGGTGCCATCAGCCTACATTCTTTGCATTTCAAATACTCATACTACCAGCAAGGAAGGAAAACGCAGAAGTGTGCCAAGTTCTTATCCTTCATCCTTTTCTGTATAATTACTTTCTTTGTTGGTCAACTTGTATATGTATATGGATAGCTATTTGCCATACTATTACCCATCATCATTTTAACACGCAGAGGAAATGCATTTCTGACATGACCAAGCTTTGCAGATCACTGTGGAGGGGGAGATTATAGTTAGGCAACTTCTCACAATCTAAGTTAGTAAGGTTATTATGCTACAAAGCTTCACCGGATTGCCAGCAAAAACCCAAAAAGAAAATTAACAACAACAACAAAAGGCATTCACAACAACACCGCAATAAACACACTTTTACAATACGCAAAGTATTTCCAAAACAATCAGCTTGTCGCAACAACTGTATGGCATGTAGGCAGATAAAATAAGAAACTTACAGTTTGAAATTGAGAACTGCACCGGCATTCATCAGCAAAGTCCTGCATGGAAAAAGCAAAGATTCATCCCCACCTCGTTCACATAATAACGAATACATGACAGGGATACTCGTATGATGCTAAAGTTGTTATGCATTTCAGGGCAAGCTACAATGTTAGCCTAGCATCCTTTAAGGGAACACAGCAGTTTATCTAACATATCTCGCTAATTCTCCATTGGAGTATTAAACCTACTTGAAATCAGGGATCATAATCCACAACTGTCACATTGGTAAATAATTACAAAAGGATGACTGTTTACCCGAAAATTAAGAAATCTCCGATCATGGTGTCCACATCAGAGTTCCTGAGATGACGTTGAAACCGGAAAGAAGAAGTGGTTGAAAAAGCACTGTCCAATGAACGCACAACAACTGAAAAGCGTCACACATAGCCGTAGCCTACTTGTTTACTGAGATGCTAGCATAGACTGTATGCTAGGTCATAACGTGTGCGCTAAAAACCCATCCCAAACATACAGTGGACCTCAAAAAAGAACAAGGGACTATCAAATATTGGTTCAAATATGAGCTACTATCTAATTTTGGCAGCTTCATCCAACAGGGGCAAGAATTCATAGTGTCATTGAGAACAGAACCGTGAGAGTTTGGCCAACTCGGTTTAAACGATTCTTCCTTCTGATTTGTCCAGAGGTCAGCACGTGCTCTATAGGCGCCATGTTGTAATCCAACTGCCATCAAAATTCTGATGTTGACCAGGATGAATTAATTGTTTACAACATATTTTAACAAGGGGAATGCCCTGCTGCGTTGCCTATGGCTGTGGCACCAAACCGCAAAAGGGGAAACGAATGCATCGTTTCCCCCGGGACCCCAATCGAAGAAAAATGTGGGAGTCCAAGGTTCGAAGAAAGAACTGGAAATCGAATACTGATTCTTTCTTGTGTGAGGTAAGTTGTGTTTTTTTTTTCTAAAGACCAGTAGCTTGTTAGTGCATGATATAACACTTATACCACTACACTTTTGAACACATTGAAAACAGAATAGATGTGTATTTGGTGTAACAGTGGAAAATGCTTATTGTAGAAATGTAACTATGTTTCACCGACCAAAGCATTAAATGCAAGCACAGAATGAGAATGAGGCCTGGGCCGGCCATCACATAAATTAGAAAACTAATTTTAAAAAGTTAATGTTTGTCTTCTTTGTTGTCTTCCTTGTTTACCCTGTGTAGGATCACTTTGATGAAGCACAGTATGAAAGTCGCAGAATTGATGGCTTGAGGAGGCTAAAGCCCAATGCTGTTCCAACACAGTTTCTTACATCACTGAAGCACCCTGACAAACCAAGACCGCAAAGTAGGAAAGTTCTTGCAGATGCAGAAAACATAGATGGATGGGCAACTGTTACACAGGATCACAGCTATAGTTCTCCTTCTCCATCTCTTGTAATTCAAGCAGGTAAAACTGAGAGCTGATTAACCAATTAATGACCAGCTATAATTTTGCCATAATTGATGGATATAGGTGTGTTTGTATTTTTGAGAAAATGTGAATAAGCATATAAATAAGATCAACAATAATTTGACATTAAGCATATCCTTAAAGTACAACTTTTTCTGAATCCAGCAGTTTTTTGAACATGGTCGACTTTGCAAAATAAATTATAATATTAATATTTCTGTCATAGTGTGCTGTCATGCATTTTGTGTATACAGGTATATAACACCATTCATCATCCTTTTTTGACAGTTGATGATGGACAAGAGGATAATCTGAAGGAAGCTGAGGAAGCAGATTTTAAGGATGACCTTTCAGATATTACGTCTGGCCATGAAGATTTGGACAAAACGCACAGTGTCCACGAAATTACATCAAGTACTGGTGGGACTGGGAGATGGGAGATGGTGAGCTCTGAAGAAAAAGTGAAAGCTTTGACAAACAAAGTGAAAAGACTGCAGGTGGCTCTTGCAAAAGAAAGGAGAGACAAGCGAAAGGTTGTCAGAGAGATGCAGCAGCTACAATCAAACTCGCACAGTCAAATACACGGGGGACAAAATGGTCAGCTGCGACCATCAAAAAAGGTCTCCAGTTGAAATTCGCATGTGGAGCAACCGGATATGATCTGCTTCTTGCTCAAAACCAGCCACTGCCATTAGCTGGATCACTAAGAAGGCATTTCAGCAAAAATACGTGGCGATAAATGTTTTATTCAAACACAAGCCTCTTTGGCACATGGAATTTCATTATAGAATCCTCAGATGATGGGCTACAACACAATGGCCATGATTTGAACTAGTAGAACTCACTTTATATATGGCTCTGGTTGAAAAGGTCTGTGAGTGCCATCTAGTGTTTGGATAATGCATTAATCTGCTCTTGGAATTCTTTGTGGAGCAGCAATTTGGAAGACAGAAGTTTCAGATTTCAGCATAGACAGTGAGGGTGGCATCATCTTATCCTACCCTATCTGGAATCATCCTGCATGCTTTATGCCACTGCCATGGTCAACTCTAGGCCATCGTGGATATGCTGCACTAGTGGCCACTGTCCCTTAGTGCTGTCACAGACCCAGGCTGCCAAGGACCTTCAGTGTGTCACCTGTCATGTTTAATTTATTTTTTCTTTCCATTTTTGTACAATTTGTGTCTTTTACTCTACTTCTAAATACCACCACTGCCTGTAGCACTGATGGCCTTGATCATTGTTACTCAACGTTGAGACTTTCTATTTCGCCACCAGTGCTCTCACGTTCAATAACTAATCAATACATCACAACAGGGAGCACGACCACAGACACACAACTCTCATTTACTCTTAACTTGAATGGTCCTCTGTAGTGTATCTACTGTACAGATGATCAGATCATCTGTTGAAACTGAACTGCAATTTATGTCCAAGATTACGGTTAGAAGTTGGGAATGGGTTAATATGATGTTTAGTACTAACTTAACAACAATGCCAAATTGACATGCTGTTCCCTGGAATCCGTGAGAACAGAATCTATTTCAATATCTATTTACATGGTGTATCTGGTCATTTTGGCTTCTCTTTACACAGTGAGATGTTTCTGTTCATTGCCCCCTGTTGTTTATTTCCTGCAAACAGAGGTAGACAAAAAGGCTTAAAAAAAGTAAAAGTAAAAAGTAAGTCCTGCCATATATTCGTTCTGCCTGTGTTCCTAACACAGGTGATTTCACTAATTAGTTTATCTACCTCGCTGAAAATATGTGGCAGGATTTTTACTTTCTAAGCTTGGGATGTCCACCTCTGCCTGCAAACAGTTTCATCCGGAGTCCCACTACACCTTTTTTACAATGAATCACATTTTTTACAACCGTTATACATCCTATAACCATAAAACTCCCTGGGACCACGGACACATTGTATACCCACTAAGCTGTTGTACAGTTAATAGTGCTGCCACACTCCATGTTCATCTATTACTAATTGTATCTGTACCTGTTTTCAGCTCTCTTTCCCACTCTCCTCTGGCCAGCTGGCCCAGAGTGGAGTGGTCTCCCCGGATGAGCTGTGGATCTGGATCTCCTCAAGGTGTTTCTTCCTGTCAAATAGGACATTTTCTCCACCCCAGCAGCCATGGTGCTTGTTTTAGGGGGTCAAGGCTCAGCCCTCTGCGATGCACTTTAAGTTTAATAAAAAAAGTTTTATTGTTTTATAAGTTTTTTTGTGCTATAAAATGGAATTGAAATAACAATTGGGAAAAGGACTCTTATTTGCACAGTTGGCAGTATCTTTAATGGTGAGCTTAGGCCCATGCATTAAGACACATGGGCAGGTCCCTGTCACACCCCACCCTACTGACTCGTGGGGTACGCCTCTAAAACATGCCAATGCTGACCCGTGGGGTATGACTCCGACCTATGGCACCCACCTTTTACTGACCCGTGAAAAACATACGCCTCTGACACAGCCCACCTCTTACTATCCCAGAGTGTACACTGCCCTGCAGTGACTGTCATCTTTAATTTTGGCCGCAAATGATAAACATTAGTGTTGCCATGTGGCCAAATATTAATAAATACTTTTAAAATAAATAATTTTGTTAATAAATAATTTTGTTGATTATGGGGAAAAACAAAAAGTTGTCTTTACCAGAACGCAAACACATTCAAATCATTTCTCAGTTTCATACTTTTGTTAAGGTCTTTTACCTTTACAGCTCTGATGCACCCCACCAGTTACTGATCCAGGGGGGTTCGCCTCTAATGCACCCAACCTACTGACCCATGGGGTTTGCATCTGACGCTATTGGGTGCATCTGTATCCTCGCTTAGGGGATCCCCTTTGGCTGCAGTGGCCACGGGTGCAGCTGCCATCATTCGCCAGCCTCAGGACAGCTCCAACTGGTTCTGTTGCTTAACAGCCACAGCTATCCATCATAGCTGTCAGAAGCTCTTCCTCCTCCCCCCTTGTCATGTGCGTCAGCGTTCCACGGCATTGACCAACCCCAGCAGATATGACATATGATCCTGTGCAGGATGTGATCATAAATACCTTGTGCTGATAATCAGGTGGCCAAACAAAAAAGGTGCAACTCTGGGCAGTACTTTCTGTGTCTGGGTAAATAACAGACAGAAATAGTGGTTAGTTAATTAGTGGTATTAAAAGTCTCACTAAGAGACAAGGACGGCACTTACCGCTACCCCATAGGAATTAGGAAGCTAGCCAACCTGAGCAAGTCACTGGTGTTCACAGTCAGTACAGCACTACTACAACCTGTCAGTACACTCAGCCTTTGTTTTGATAATAAGAGTTTTCTAAGAGCACATTAAGCCGAAGTAGTTATTTGTAGTAAAGATCTACAGGTGTTATGTGTCTCTAACTAGTATTCTCCTACTAAACACTGCCACACCTCAAAGCTAAACAGTGAAGCCAGTCCCACCACTTCCATAATTATATTAACGCTTCTGCATGGCTCCCCAGGTTATACCCAGCACCATACAAGCAGGCAGGAATATTTCAGGACCTCCTTGTGGTTGAACTGGCATCATCAGTGCATGCACAGTACTACCTATCTATTCTTCACTAGGGTTATAGTTATCTAAAACAAGTTCAAAATTGGTGTAGATGTAAACAAACAAATAACAGCAATAATACAAATAAAGAAATTCCACGAACCATTCATTTAATTGTTATTTAATTGTTAAATTTGAACTATAATATAATTGACTAGAATAAGTCTGTAGGTTACTCCCTTTCAGTCAGTGTCTGATGTGGGCAGTAGCCTTCTCTGCTGCCTCTCTGCATGCTGAGAAGGCCTGTACCTTTGTGGAGCCATTATTGCACTTCTGCTGGCACTTGATTCAAAAGACTCCTTTATTTGCCTGCAGAGCCAGGAGTCCAAAGGCTTTTGTATTTGTGTGTGTGTGTGTGTGTGTGGGTATGGGTGTGGGTGTGTGGAAAGTGGTGGGGTGGGGGTGTTGTAAGTATTACCATTTGATGTGAAATATTTAAGACATTGAAGATTTTGTTTTAAATTACACATTGTTGAGTAGGCCTACTGTACATTACATTGAGTTCAGTTTGAAATGGTAATGCTTCTCTCCCTTTACCGTCTAGACTGCAAAATCAGTTAGCATCAGGCCAACCTCCAGCTCCCATCACGGGCAGCCTAGAGGTACTCTCTCAAGATACAGGTGTTCATGGGATATTTCCTGTTCACAACCTGACACGTGGGAGAGGAACCCCCTATGAAGGACCCGCAGTGATGCTACTGGGACAGATAGAGGAGGTAAAGAAAGGTGTAGGTGTAGAAAGACACTAGCAGAATCCCAAACTCGGACTGGTGCAGTACATTTAATATTTGTACAGCAGCACTAGCAGCGTTCTAAATGATCAGTGCGTACTTTTTTTGTCACTGGCAATGAATGTGTGCTCTTTAGCCATCCGTCTGACGTAATAACCAACGATCAATTTACAAGCTGCATTACAAGCAAAAAGCATATTGGAATAAAAAGAACGGATTGAGTTAATAACTTGATACTTTTGCTATAGAATAAATTCAATCAGATTAGCAGGTGCGAATATTATTCTGCTGCAGTATTATATGTTGTTTATAGTGCACACATAAGCACGAGCGCACATGGAACATCTGACACTCCAGAGAATAAGGAGATTATCTTCAACCCATGGTACCACGACATTTGTTTTGTGTGTGTGCGTAAATTTGTGTTGCGAGCTGCACTAGATTTACCCAGCCACACAGCCCATTGTCGGAAGCTACTCTATTTTAAGATCTTGCGCTGTAAGTTTCCGACTGTGTGGTACCATTTGGACGAAGTTAGTAAGAACAGAATTCAGCTCACGCAGAATCAGTAGCCTTCGTGGTTTGGCTATAGACAACAAACCACAGCGTGTTTGTTGCCCAGGCCCATCAATAAATGCGCATCGTCTCACGCACCTCACAATATTTCACCTTGGTGTCGCCACAACACAAGTATGGCCACACATCGCCTAACGCACCGCGATAACAACGAAGATAGGCTTAAATGAGAAATACCAAATACTGATGAGGCTCGGGCGAACGGTGGTCGTTCTGTAAATGGCTCATAGAACAGGCTGCGCGGATGAGGCAGCCTACGGTTAAGGCTATTAATAGGAGAGCTTGGGTGACGGAGTTTTTACTCGTGGAGACGGAGGGCTTCGTCGCGAGTAGCCGGACACGGTGTATGAATTCCTCTTGCGCAGATCATTGATTTAGTACATACAGTAGTGGTTTGATTCTTTAACATCATGGACGTGTTGTCAGCGTTAAATCTGGGCGAAGTGACCGGCTATTTTTCAAAAATGGCCATGTTTCCAGTTTTTGATCTTGCCTACTACATCGTGTCCATACTCTACCTCAAGTATGAGCCGGGTGAGTGACGTCTTCATTCATTTTTGGTTGAAATGTGTTTGGACGAGAAGACAGGTGTTCGCATGCACTGCCGCTGTCATCCATAGGCTACATTGGTGCGCTTCATTTAGTAATTAGTAACACAAACATTATATACCTTGATATAAATGGGCCATTAGGCTTTCCCTGTGATTAATACACGATTGATAGAAGTCTGTGACCTCGTTTACAGAGAGAAATGTTTTGGTAAGCAAGAATGACCCAGCTCTCAAGGGTTGAGAAAGTATTTTCAAAGCCTTAGTATTTCGTGAAGCTTGTAGCCTTATCTGAATATTTGCATTTAAACCATTGTATAAGGCAAAGTTACTTCCCTTTGCGCCCCCATGAAATTTGATAGAGTGAGGCACATACCAAAGTTGGAGGACAGTAAAAATAGAATATCCTTAAATAGACAGTAGTGCTCCTAGAGATCGGCTCAACCCAATTACTATTTGTTGCCTTAATAATTATTGCCATGTTGATTTCAAAGGAAATAGAATAGAAAATAGTTGTCAAAGTTGACTAAACTTAGGTCACTATGTATTTGTACACCCCACACAAATACTGTAGGCTTATTTCACACACAAAAAAAAAAACACACACACACACACACACACACACACACTTACACACAAAGAGAGAGAGAGTGAGAGGAATTGGATTGAGTTGAATCGAATTGAATTGGGGGAGTGAGAATTAGAGCTGTACAAATTCTTGCACTTGTTTCCAAAGCAAAAATCACTCGTGTAGATGGCTGGTCATATATAGTTATTATGTGGATATTTTGAGACCAGCAGCGTGTCTTTGACAGTTGTTCACCAGTTCGCACTCTGAACTGAATTAACTCGACACTGTGCGGGTGCTATAGGTCACAGTTTGATGCCAGCCAGTCAGTTGCAAAGGGAGACAAGGAAGAGACTATTTATATTTAGTCCACATTTGGAAGGATCGGCTTTCTGTCAAAATGTCTACTGACATGTTCCTCAGGCCAAATCACACCTGTCATGCGCTGTCCACTCATTGCATATGAATTAGAAGGATATTGGACTGTGTGTATATGTGTGTATGTTTGCCCCCCACCCCCGCCACTGTCTGTGTAGATGTGTGTGTGTTCGTGCATGTGTGGTGTGTTTTTGAAGTGATCTGTATCCGGTGAGTATATTTGTAATGGTGACCTAGCTAAAGGAGGTGTCTGTGTGTGTGTGTGTGTGTGTGTGTGTGTGTGCGTCGTCTCGCAGGGTCAGTGGAGGTGTCCCGCAGGAGTCCAGTGGCCTCTTGGCTCTGTGCTATGCTATACTGCTTTGGCAGCTACATCCTCGCTGACATCATGCTCGGGGTCTGCCCCATCGACTATTTCCAACACAACAGCCACATCCTCCTGGCCACGGCTGTCTGGTGAGACTCTTAGTGAGAGGGGCGCACGACTCACCGCCCCATTGCCCACAGCATGAGGTCCCATAGTGTATGAGCCTAAGAACACGCCATGGTTTACTGTGGCAATACTGAGTTCACTTAAAAGAACCGTCACCGCACAGTGATTATTGTTGGTGATGATGTACATGTTTTTAACATCCACATTTGTAAACGCATGCAGTGTAAAAAAGTTAGATTTGCTTCAGTTAGCTTAGGTTGGGTTGGTGAAGGGAAGCACATGCTTTTTGCAAGAGCAGTATGTGCTGTACTTCATTTCTCAGCAGCACACAATTACTACAATACTACAGGAAAAAAAGAAGAAATTAAGGTCAGTCTTTGATAGATAGTTGTTAAGAAGAAATAAAGATGTTAATCTAAATAGTAAATATAATTAGTTTGACAGTTTGTTCCCCTTTCTTCTTCTTTTTTTCTTCTTCTTTTTCTACTTTCTTTCTCTCTCTCTCTCTCTCTCTCTCTCTCTCTCTCTCTCTCTCTCTGTCTCTCACACACACACTACCTGTCTGTTTCTCCCATATTTCCATACATTTCCATACACACTGCCATTCCCTGTGGGCAGGTACCTTCTCTTCTACTGCCCTCTCAACCTGTTCTACAAGTGTGTGGCTTTCCTGCCCATCAAGCTGGTGCTGGTGGCCCTGAAGGAAGTGGTGCGCACACGCAAGATCGCCGCGGGCGTCCACCATGCCCACCACGCCTACCACCACGGCTTCCTCATCATGGTCATCACCGGCTACGTCAAAGGTCTGTCTGTTGAAGTCCCGGTCCAGTGTTGGGTAACTCGGCTTCAGACCTTACAATACCATATGCAATTTTTTCCAGTCATTTACTAAATCAGTTAATTAGTGAAAACACCTGTTTTAAGTTTACAGGTTGCACCAAAAGAACCAGGTGATTTTACTAATCAACTGATTTAGTAAGTGGCTGGAACAAAAAATGGGGAATGGCATTGCAACTTCTAAAACCAGGTTACCCAACACTGTCCTGGTCACACCATGGGTACAGGGTTTGGTTCTTTGTGGTCTACTTTGTGGACCCCGATCCCACTACCAGATTTGGGAACTGTACCCAAAAACAACTGGGGCATACTTGTCCTATTTGTTTGCTTGTCTGTGGGATAGAAATGCAAATGAAATGGGGAGCCTTTGCTGTCGTTGTACAAGAACAAGAATGTACATTAAAGTGTTAAATGAGAAAATCAGGGTGCAGAAAAAGTGTTATACCATTACAAAAACACTGATGAGGTTTACATGGTAAACATATACTGTATATGCAGCAATGTTGCACTGAAAGATATACTATATATATATATATATATATATATATATATATATATATATATATATATATATATATATAGTATAATAGTACTAAACAAAAGAACAATAATAGTGAGAACATAGAAATATAATAGTATGAACAATAGTACTCACATGCTGTGTATAAAAGGTGGACTGTGGGTATGCGTATCTGTAAGTGTGCATGTCAATGTCTATATATATATGTGTATGTGCATCTCCATGTCAGTCTTGCTTCTACATAGGATTCTATCTTAATCCTGATCAGATATCTGCAGCTGGTTGGCACCCCTCCCCACAACCACACACCCCCCACACAGTGCCTCTCTACACACACACACACACACACACACACACACCCACACACACTGATTATCTCTGCCTCCCCTCTTACCCCCACAGGCTCTGGAGTGGCTCTCATGGCTAACTTTGAGCAGTTGCTGCGGGGTGTGTGGAAACCAGAGACCAATGAGATCCTCAACATGTCATTGTGAGTACACATATGCACACACACACACACACACACACACACACACACACACACACACACACACACTTAATGTCCTGCTGAGTACACTCAATCTCCTGCTGAGGAATAAACACTGTTATTGTGCTTTAAATATCACTAGTGTTGAAGGAGAGTTAAAATGTGTGCTTCTTCAGTGAAGCCTGTTTGAGCGTAGCCTGGTCTTACTCTCTTTCTCTCTTCCTGTGTGTGTGTGTGTGTGTGTGTGTGTGTGTGTGTATTCATCCGTGCGTGTGGGTGTGTGTGTGTTTTATCAGCCCAACCAAGGCCAGTCTGTACGGAGCCATATTGTTTACACTGCAGGAGGCTCACATTCTTCCTGTGGCCAAAACCACCCTCATCTGTCTGTTCACCCTGTTCATGATCACCTCCAAGGTACCCACCAAAACCTCACCAGGAGAACCCTGTTAGGAAAATCTCACTAGGAGAACCACAGTAGGAGAACCTTGTTAGGAGAACATTATTAGAGTTTTACCAGTAGAACCTCTCTAGAGTTTCACAAGCAGAACCATAATAGTTTCTGGCTAAAGTAACCAAGGTAAAGTTTCACAAGAAGAACCTTACTAGTCTCATAAAGTCTTACTAGGAGACATCACTTGAATTTCACTAGGAGAACACCACTAAAGTCTTGCTAACAGAACCTCACCACAATATAACTAGTACAACATCACTACTAGTCTTATAAACGGAACCTTTCTAGACTGTTTTGAGAGTCTTACTAGGAGAACACTATAGAGTGTTATCAGAACAGATCTTCCAGATGTTTTCACTAATGTTTGGTTTTGGAAATTATCAGTTAGTACTGCTTATTTCACTGTCATATGACAAATATCCTTAAGATCAGATATTTGTTTTGATTATTAGTTTAGTTGATTCTGCAGTGCCATTGTGTGACATTGCAGAGTTAAAGGATAAGTCCTCAGAGAAACAGGACCTGAAAGCTGTGTTTTTTGTGATGTTTTTTCTGCAGGTGTACATGACAGCCAGACACTCTCACGGTTCTCCGTTCGCCCTGGTCGAGTCTTGGGTGTGCCACGTGCTCTTCGGTTCTCCACTGTCCTCCGACGACGACCACCACGCCCCCGCTGCCGCCGCCTCCCCCGTCAAGACCAAGGAGGAGCTGAGCGAAGGAACCCGCAAGAGGAAGTCCAAGAAGGCCGAGTAGACGAGCCCTCCGTCAGCAGAGGACACCGTCACCTGATGCAACATCCCTCATCCACCCAATAGCAACTCCACTGTCCCGTGGCCAACCCTCGGCCTCCTCTGGTCCAGAGCCCCCCCTCCTCTGTTCATGGGTGGGGGGGGGAGATGGGACTTCCTGTTTAACTCACCAGGGAAGAGGCTGGCATGGTGTGCCGCAGGACGCTGTTTTAAATGGTGCTTTAACAATGTATTTCATTATATTTAATTATGTAAATATTCTTCATTATAATGATATGACGCTGTAAAAAGCTGGCAAACATCCCATGTGATTTCAGCAAGCAGTTTAATATATATATATATATTTATTATTTATATATTTTCTTAGCCAATCTTTACTCTTCTCTGCTTGCATTGGCATTCAGTCATGCGTACATTCAGTGAGGCTGTTTGAAATCCATGTATTTCGTTCTGATTGCTGCATTTCTACCAGTGAATGATTTCAGGAAAAAGACGTGGAATAATCTATTGGAGGAAATGGGAAAGCACCGCACCAGAGAAGAGGTTAAGCACCACTGGCCATTATTGTCTTTACATGGCAACTTTTTACATATTGAGAATAAATGGATCTGGACAGGTCGGACAGGGTTTTGGTTTTCATTTAGACATTACTATGAGGATTTTCCAAACATGACCCTTTGTGTGCACCGGTATGTGTTTCACATACTGTCTCTCTCATGAGGGTATTCAGGATCAGAATCAAAATGTACAGAGATGACACGTTTATTATGGTGATGATTTAAGATTTCAATATTTCAAAAAAAAGTGTATACCATTACAAACGGTTAATATTTCAAATTGTTTGAATTTGAAAACAATGCTGTGATGAAACCCAACTGCTGTGAAAAGAAATAAAGGACCTATGATTGCTAAATATTACTAGCAAATGATCTCTACAGATGTATCAAAAATTAAAAATATATATCAAAAGTGTTTTTGAAAGCTAAGGGCTTTAAGCACTTAGAAAAAATATGGTTTTGTTGTGTTTTCCCCATTTCCTGCCAATTTGCTATAAAGACTGGACAGAAACCTTCCTTTTTACAGGCCCATTAAACCCGCTGGCAACACTTCTGTGCAGCTGTGCGACAGCAGGTCCTGCTGCTGTAAAAGTTCACTTTACCAGCCACTTACACTTACAGCACTACTGTCCCTTGACAGCACCAGTGGACTCCACAGTATTTACAGTGCTAATAGCTCCACTGCAGGTTATATAATGACCTCCCTCTGTAAGCCCACTGCATCAACATCAGTTTGACCCCCCTCCAGGAAGAAAAACATCTTTGATCTCTCAACTGTCGTTGGGATAGTTACGGCCTGGGTTTTAAATTAAACGTGACAACTAGTGGCTGTCCATTTGCTTTATGTAACCCAGGTTTGACCAGCGTGGAGCACAGACCCCTGGGGAGTGGGCTTGGGGAGTGATCTTGCACTGATGGACTCCACAGAGGGTCAAATGTGTCTCACCCCCCCACACACAGTTAGAATGGTCTCACCCCTCACAGAGGGTCAGATGTGTCAAACCCTTCACCTCAGAGCTGCTGCAGAAGGAGAACAGATCACTGATGAAACACAGAACACCATATTCCTTCTTCCTCACCCCTGATCAGTGAGCCACGTTCAGCACTCAAGCTTCTGGGTCATGTGGTTTTTATCACAGGGTTAGGAGAACTTGATGTGTTTGGCTCAGAAAATAATGTTCAGCTGCCTGTAAAAAAGATGTTACCTTGCAGTTGTTGCGCAAAGGGAAGCATGATGTGGAGAGCCAGGATATTTTTGCTATTTGCATTATCATGAACCTCTAAAGCCCGCCTGCCTGTGCCAGAGTTACAGGGAGGAGATTTCGCTGTGGTTTGGGCTGGGAGGCCCAGTAAATGGACCCCAGGTACCATCGGACTCTGGGCCGCATCTGGCCCAAGCCCGGGGCACATCCAGCACTGGGGCGGGAGGACATAGAAGCCTGTCAAGGTGCAGTGAGAGGGGGGGACCTCTGGGGTCTATGGGAGGGAATGTGCTTCACATCTGCAAAGGCAATCACTGGCAAATAAGATATACAACACACAAACAACCAGCTCTGGAACACTGAGAGGAACAAAAAACAGGAATGGTTTGCTGGAATTCAAGAAAAAAAAACTTCATTAAAAAAAATCCATTTCTTTTGAAGAGATGAAAATAAAAAGATGAAACATATTGCTACTTAAAAAATGTCACATTATTAAATGACTAACACACTGGTGTTTTGTATAGTGGTGATGTAAAGCAATTTTATATTTAACATTGTAATAATGTTATATATAACACTTTTATCAGAAGGCTTTATTGGGATTCTTGACATTATATAATGAAAAACTGAACTCACCCTGTGCTCTAATATGTGTTGAACATAGCTGATAAAATAGATCCCCATGTTAGTAGAAAGATTATATTAGTTGAGGAGTTATTTTAATCCATGAAAAGGCATTGACAGCTGACTACTAAGTGAGGATATGATGACAGAAGGACAAACAAAGTATGGCAACATGGAGGGCTGGAGTGTTTTGTGAAAAATAGAAAGGTAGTACCAAAACTGACTTTATAATAACACTTCCAACTTCCAATATTAAAAATAAATAAAAAAGTAAAAATAATAAAAAAACATATGTATTTATTTTTACACACACCTATACACCTTAGCTGTGGGCCTAAATGTGTGCAATAATGTTTGGGGGGTCTCTGACGCCACCATATTCAGCACTGAGGGTTAGTAATGGTTAGTATAAAAGCAGAGGAGGGGCAGAGAGCCACACACACACACACTCACACACACCCTTGCTCACACACTCACACACTCCCTCGCTCATGCTGGCGTCTACGTAGACCTCCACCATACCCAACCTGACGTGGATCGGAAGACGCTAGACAGAAAGCAGCCCTGTTTGGATTCAGTATTTCGTTTTTTCCTCTCTTTGTCTTAATTTAAGGAGAAGGAACGACATGCTTTGGATTTTTCCCCTTGTCATAGCTTTGTGCCAGCACCACATCACAGTATCTGGACAAAGAGGTAAGAAGATAAATCTGTTTTTATCTTAACTATTCTGAAAAACTGATTTTTTTTTTAAACTAATAACAACTACAAGCCTTTAAAATGCCACATGATCAAAAGTGTGATTACAACTATTAGCACAAACAGGGGATTATGCAATGCAATCTATTATATAGAAGTAGAACATGTGTATTATACAATATGTTCTTTAAAGTGGACAAAAATATACACTGTGAATTCTTTTAATTGATCCCTAAACTATACATAAGAACAAACTTCTTCAGTTTATTCTTACACAGTCAGAAGAATGTTAACTTTAAAATGTAATTTTTCAACATTTCTTCTACAACGATGTTTGTGAAAAACACAAACAGCTCCATGATAGCAGTATGTGTGTTACATACTTCATTTGTGTTATGATATGGGGGACACTGTCATGGTTGTACCATGTGAAAGAGTCTCTTATGGCAGGGCCATGTGTCCCTCTGTGGCTGCCTAGCGCAGCGGCCAGCGTGGTCCAGTAGTCATGAGAGAGCCTCGTGCTGGTGCTGGGAATTCATTTGGAAAACATGAAATCGGCTAATGGAAAGAGCACACTTCCCCTCCCCTGCTCACGGGCTCTGAGGCCTGCAGGACGGGGGTGGGCTCTGTGTGGGGGTGTGGGGGTCTTGACAGCTCCCCCATGGGGGTGTGTGGATGCCGGAGGGCAAGGCGGGTCACCTGAAGTGGGGGGGTACCAATATGCCCCCAACCCCCCCACCCTTCACCTTCTCATCAGGGAACAAACTGCCCACAAATGTGCACAGAGCCTGCACTCATAAATTGCCCCTCCAGACAAGCTCATAAAGGAAAGACAAACAACAGCAAAGGGCCTGGGCACTTCCCCCTGCAGCCCCCCCCGTCCTCACTGATGAAGTCCTTAACTTCCACACTGCACACACACAACGGAAACCTCACAGTGATTGTTATTGCAAACTTTATGCGGCTGTTGTAAAATGAAGAATGCAATTCGTGAGATCTGCTGATTTTAAGAGTCATAGGCCAGAGGAGAGGGGAGCAGGGAGAGAGCAAAAGAAGCTCTAGAAAGTAAATGTGCGGAGTAGTGATGCTGCTTTATTGACACAGACGGCTGGGCCTCTGCACAAGTCATTTAGCTGCATGCTGTGATGCATGGCTGCCCAAGAGAAGAGCAGGTTAGCTTTGAAATGATTGAGAAACACAATCGCTTTACCACAAAAATACCTCCAAAACAGTAGGGTGTTACACACACACACATACCACAACCACTGCCCTCTCAGTGGATGAACTGTATCCACACACACACACACACACACACACACACACACACACACACACACACACACACACACACACACACACACACACACATTCACTTACCAGTCAGTGCCCTCCCAGGAGTGTATCATATACACAGTTCAGTCATTTGCACTCACTCACTCACACAAACACGCAAACCACTGCCCTCCCAAAGTGTGTATCATGTACACGACTCACAACTAATCTATCACTAGAATGTGCTTTCATTCATTAAAATTCTTACAGAGTAAGGTTAGCATGGTATGGGGCATCTAGTACACATACATGGTATATTTGTAGGTTGTTGGTTTGCTCCATGAATGATAAAGAAAAACATTAATCCAGTCTATGAGAGCTGAACTATGGTGATTTGTGGATACAGATGGAGAAATCATCAATCAGATCAAGGGAACCAATCAAGCCCTAGCTGAGATCAAGGAGCTTCTGAAGCAACAGGTAACTGTGGTGACCACTCCTGGCTGGCTCGCCACTTAATATGTTTTCTTAAGCTTTAAAGCAGACGGCACCCCCGTCACCTCTGCTGTGTTGTGTGAGTGAATCTGTGACACTGCCCTCTTGCAGATCCAGGAGATAGTGTTCCTCAAGAACACCGTCATGGAGTGTGAGGCCTGTGGTGAGTGTTAATGATGGCAGCCCTTCGTGCACCTGGTGTTTTTCCACCATTATTACTCTGTTTTTGTGTCGTCTCAGAGCATCTGTATGAAACAATCTTATCTGAAACATAAACATTATACAAAAAACTTGTTGATGTAATCCAATGAGTTAGTTGTGTGAAACGTTGTGTAAATTGTCTATGAAATAAAACATGAAACTTACAAAGCTATCATCTTGATCTGAGAAACACATCTAAAGAATTTAATAAAATATCCCGGATCAGAGAAGCAGAGAAAGTGAGAATGAAAAAGTATTAAAAGAAACACCCTCTTTAATCAATTGATAGTGGTAGTTGGATTGTGAGCTTTTTATCAGCCTATGTAAAGCCATGTGATAATCTTGAAACTGGAACAATACATGAAAAGCTTCAGCTTGTGTCCTTTTCTCTTGCAGCGATGCGTGGGGTTGATCCACCCCGAGCCTCATGTAACCCTAACCCGTGCCACCCCGGGGTTAAGTGTACTGAGACAGTGGACGGCATCTCATGTGGACCGTGCCCAGATGGCATGGTGGGCAATGGAACCCACTGCACAGATGTGGATGAGGTGAGCTACTGCCCCCCAGTCAGATGTGACAACATTGCAAGTGCAAAACAAATTCACATCCTGCAATTCTGAAAATAATTCATGTATTATAGTCAGGTAGTGAAGAAAGAGATGTCAGTTCTATAAGGAGTTACTGCTCTTAAGAGAGGGTGTGCTACGGAGTGTCCAAAAATGCCCCATATAATTTTACTGACATGACCTACTGTCTACCATGCCAATATCAGTGGTATAGTAATCTCAGTAATGTTTTGCTGTGTGCAGTGGAGTGTGTTTACTGAGTATGTGTAATTGTTTATGACAGTTCTCTGTACTGTTTTATCACGTTAAGTGTACTGCGTCTAATTAAGGACACTACAGTACTGTATTACTGTATAATACATGTACAATAAACAGTGTACACTGTACAGTGTGTTGAATTGATCGTGCGTTAGTGCTGTATAACATTTCTCTTTGTGCTGGTTTGCCGTGTGCAGTGTAAGGTGATGCCTTGCGCCATGGGGGTTCGCTGCATCAACACCTCCCCTGGCTTCCGCTGCGGGCCCTGTCCTGCTGGCTACACGGGCCCTCCGGTGCAAGGTGTCGGGCTTGATTACGCCAGGTCACACAGACAGGTGCGCTGCTACTTCTCCTCATTAACAGACGACACAGCTACACCTACAATACTACTTGGCTACATCAAAACTTTGTCGCAGCTAGCTACATCACTACATTACAGCTCCATCACAGCTACATCTATCGCTACATAACAGCTACAACAGTCTTAGCTACATCTCCTCATCTCCAATGTTTAAGATTAATTTAGCATATTGTGTTTCTCTTCCTGGGCAGGTCTGCAAAGACATCAACGAATGTGAAGTTAATAACGGTGACTGCGTGGAAAATGCAAACTGCATCAATACACCAGTACGTGGTTGACTTTTCCATAACTGATTGGCCTTATCCTTACTCCCCTTGTGCTGTAGACTACATATGCGTTACACTACGTTATTGGATCTGTATTGACAGGGGTCGTACAGGTGCTCTTGCAAGAAAGGGTTCACCGGTGACCAGATCAGTGGGTGCAAACCTGACCGAGGATGCGGGGATGGGCAAGTCAGCCCGTGCCACACCCACGCCGACTGCATCGCTCACCAGGACGGGACCATAGAGTGTGTTGTGAGTTTCAAACAAAAGCCATTCATTTAACTTCTTTAAACTTCTTCAGGAGCTATAACTTAACTGTCCTTATGATCTCAAAAGTCAATAGCTATGACCCAAAATCCAATACCTGACTCACCATCTCATCATTTTATATATATTATCTTACATTACAGATTAACCTATGTTATAAATAAACATTTCTTCAGTTTCCCTAATTAAAAATATTCTCTTATTATAAACACATGCTCAACCACCTAAAAAAAGACACGACAAGTGGAATAAAAAAACGTACATTTTAATTCTAACCACCTAAATTTTGTTTTGTTGTTTTTTGTCTTTAGTGCCATGTTGGATGGGCAGGTAATGGTTATTTCTGTGGGCCTGATGTCGACATCGATGGCTTACCGGATCACAAGTTGGACTGTCCTGAGACAAACTGTCAGAAGGTTGGCTTCCAGTAATACAGTGGTCAAATTCATATTACACAATACTACAGAGGATCCTGAATGTGGTTTATTCTTATTTGTATGTGGGTGAGGTGGTTGTGTGGACTGTGGTTTACTGTTCAGTATTTGGTCTATGTTACAATCAAATTTTCTCATACTTTTTTTCTACCGGCAATACTACTTCCTTCTATTTGTGACCTTGAACAACAAGGCATAAAACATGTTCTCATAATCTATATCTTTTCATATGAAACTGAACTGTTAAGTCACAGAGTGATCTGATCAAATAGACTGTGTTGTATCGCAGTGATGTGGATGAAATCTATTGTGTTCTGTCAAGCAGTGATCTGGATCTGGATGAAATGTGTTCTGTGTTCCTTTCCCCCAGGACAACTGCCTGACGGTACCCAACTCCGGGCAGGAGGACGCAGACAAAGATGGCATCGGAGACGCCTGTGATGATGATGCAGATGGTGATGGTATCCCCAATGTAGAGGTTAGTCACACATCAGATACCACACACACACACACACACACACACACACACACACATTCCCAATGGAGCGTTATCTAATTATCTAGCGGACGAGATCCCATTATCAGCATATCGCCTATTATGAGTCACTTCCCTGCTGTTCCACTTAAAAGAGTGCTTCACCTGATGAATAATAAGATGAAATGTGAACATAGACCAATTCAGCTCCCATACACGTTTGGTTATAAGTGATAGAGATATAACAATAAGTGAATAAGTGATCTCGCACCTAAATGTCTCTCACCACCCGGCCGATAGTAGACTTACATACGTTAATTATCACACAATGATAGATAGACACACACGCACACACACAGCCATATGCACCTATACACACATCACACCACACACATATACACGCACATACCTATACACACCCATCTGATGCTCATGCAATTATGTGAGGAATATAATACATTCCTTACCTGGAACTCTGTTGTGTTGCAGGACAACTGTGTGCTTGTGCCCAACGTCAACCAGCGCAATGTGGATCAGGACGACTTTGGTGACGCCTGTGACAACTGCCGCCTGGTGAAGAACAATGACCAGAGGGACACGGACAGGGACGGCAAGGGGGACGAGTGTGACGATGACATCGACGGGGACGGTAGGTCAGGCCTAGTGCCATTCTGTGGTAAAAATAGGTAGATA
This sequence comes from Setipinna tenuifilis, assembly GCA_030347295.1. Lineage (NCBI taxonomy): Eukaryota > Metazoa > Chordata > Actinopteri > Clupeiformes > Engraulidae > Setipinna > Setipinna tenuifilis. The sequence goes on from CM059276.1 coordinate 21,046,225, forward strand.
AACTGCACATGTCTGCTATGTTTAAATAGTGGACAGATGGAGGTGTTGTTATCATTAGCAATCATAAAAAAGGCTGGTGAATACTGACTCTAATTTTAAAAAGGTTTATAAATGGTGTTACTCTATGGGCATCAACCCTTCACCACACCCGAGGTCAGACACATGCACACATGAAAAACCTCAATCTGCACAGAACCCCAACTGTACCTGGGCCAGAGCTGGCCCGGGTATAGGCATAGACACGGGTGGGGTGGGGTGGGTCCTGTGCCCACCCACTTGGCCCACACCAGTCAGAAGGCTCCCTTTGTTTGATTGATTGTTTTTTTTTTAAATAATGATAACGTATGTGTTATTGATAGGCCCATCTGTTTTTTTGCTGGGCCCACCCATTTTATGATTTCTGGCTATGCCCCTGATGTGCTCTGCTATCCCAAAGGCTTGTGTCACCCTCATGTGACCCTGTGACTGATGTGACCTTTATGGCTTACAGGCATCAAGAATGACCAGGACAACTGCAAGAAGAAGCACAATGTGGACCAGAAGGACAGAGACAGGGATGGAGTAGGGGACGCCTGTGACAGCTGTCCCTACATCCCCAACCCAGACCAGGTGTCCTACTCTCTCTAATACACACACACACACACACACACACACACACACACACACACACACAATATCATAAGTGTCCAGGTGTCTTACCCACACACACACACACACACACACACACACACAATGCCACAAGTGACCAGATGTCCTACTGATATATACATAAAAAAACATTGCATTTGACTTGGTGTCTTCCTTCTCTCTCTCTCTCTCTCTCTCTCTCTCTCTCTCTCTCTCTCTCTCTCACACACACACACACACACACACACACACCATTGAGGAGATAATACTAGCACATACTAACAAGGAGGTGCTATTTATACTCATACGAAAAAAATATCACAAACCATCTATTCTATCTTAAAATCTTCTGTAATCCCACTCCCCAGTGAAGATCATATATACTGGTAATCCAATTTCCCAGTGAAGCCTATGTATTATCACACTTGATTGCATAGACCATATATAATCCCACTTCCTTGAGCAGACCACGTATAATCCCACTTCCCTCTTCACAGCGTGACACAGATGATGACTTGATTGGGGACCCTTGTGACACCAACAAGGACAGGTAGGCTTATTGTTCATAATGTTGAATGTATAGAGAGCTAACATCTACTACAGGATTCAAATTCTTTGTATATGTACGTATACTTGGCCAGTAAAACTTATTCTGATTCAGATGATTCTGATGTGACCGCTATGCCAGTGTGACACAGCTGTACGCACCACAGGCTGATGTGTTTCTGTGCACTGCTATAATGTTGACTACTGTACTGTAGGTGTCTACTATGTGTTTTTTTCTGTCTCTCTCTGCATCTCTGCTCAGTGACGGTGATGGACACCAGGACTCGAGGGACAACTGCCCAGCTGTCATTAACAGCTCTCAGCTGGACACAGACAGAGATGGCCTTGGTGACGAGTGTGACGATGATGACGATAATGACGGAATCCCTGACCTCCTTCCACCTGGTCCTGACAACTGTCGCCTGGTCCCCAATCCCCTGCAGGAGGACTCTGATGGTATGTTGCACACGGCACCAGGGCACCACCATGCTAATGACTGTAATTGGACAGGGCACCAGGCCTAATGCCAGGGGCTCAGGATGTGGCTGGTTAGCTTCAGCTGATTAACAAGACACTTCCTCATCGCCTTTTTCTAGAAATTCCATCATATTCTCCCCCGTTTCCCTCATGCTTATTGGTGGATGCTTTACTGTCATCCAGTGCATGAGGGTGTCCCTGAACTACGTCACCATCCATTTTTGAACATTCAGTGCCCTTCCTCGATATAGGTGCAGAAATTTAAATCTTGCGTTTTTCTGTCATAGTTTTTAAAAAAAGAAAAAAACAGTGTCAATCAGCTGTTGCTTGGCTATTCTTAAACCATGTTAGCAGTTTCTTCAGTTTGCAGTGTAAGCAAACAGCTACATGTTGATAAACACACCTTTTAACCTTTTAATGCATCTTGTTGTTTTCATATGGAAATGCTTTTGGACAGTCTGTACAGATGTGTTTCCAACCTGTACCCTCTGGCCCTTGCAGGGGATGGAATTGGCAACTTGTGTGAGAATGACTACGACAACGACACATACGTGGACAAGTACGACGACTGCCCAGAGAATGCTGAGGTCACCCTGACAGACTTCAGGGCCTTCCAGACGGTGGTGCTGGACCCTGAGGGGGACGCTCAGATAGATCCCAACTGGGTCGTCCTCAATCAGGTCCGGTCCAGTTTACAACAGCGGTCCAAACATGTGTCCTGTCTTTTGATTCCTTTATCTTTAACTTCTTAACAAATAATGATGTCTCGAACCTTTTAACAGGGCAGAGAGATTGTTCAGACCATGAACAGTGACCCAGGCCTGGCTGTTGGTAAGTAAATATATTATGTGATTCTCACTGAGTGGTAACACCGTAAAACAAAGAAAAAAAGAGCCTCTAGTTTAGTCACACAAAACATTTCTTTCATTCCACTAATATGTAAAGCATAGGTGTAATATTCTACCAACGCTGTTCTCTGCTTAGGTTACACTGCATTCAACGGCGTTGACTTCGAAGGCACGTTTCACGTGAACACGGTGACCGACGATGACTACGCCGGCTTCATCTTCGGCTACCAGGACAGCTCCAGCTTTTACGTGGTCATGTGGAAACAGGTGGAGCAGATCTACTGGCAGGCCAATCCTTTCCGAGCCGTGGCCGAGCCGGGCATCCAGCTGAAGGTACTGGACTAACAGTGGAGCCATTGAGAACGCCATTCACACAAACTCCCATCACCCCTACACCGCTTACAGGCAGCTAGCGTCACCAGCGCCAGTGCAAACTATTTATAACTTTATTTAGACTTCATTGGTGTTGGTATTCAGTGTCTGCATAAGGCAGAACTGAAGTTTGACTTGGATGCAGCTGAAGCAGAAATACCCAGACTACAAAACCTACAAAATCTTCCTTTAAATGTCCGGTCATTCCTCATGATGATGAAGGCAGCAGACATCCCTGTTTTCCATGGGTATGACTAGGGCTACTGTGCCCAGTACATGGCCCGTCTAAGCTGCATTCAGAACGGCTTGACATTAGCCGGCAGGGGGGCTGCAATTTGAGGGAAAATAATGATGATTATGAGGATCCTGCTCTGACAGGGGATGTCTAAGAACAGAATAGTGAACATTATAAGTATTACTGGGGGATTATTGATCCCACAGTTATAATATTTGGGCCTAAAACTTCAGCAGTCCTCCTGTACAGTATGTCAGTATTCCACAGTGAGAACACTGGTGTTGTGTGTACATCTTAAGACCTTCTAAAAATTCATCTTTAACCTTGAACCTGCTGCTTTCTTCGACAGGCTGTGAAGTCATCTACTGGCCCAGGGGAAAACCTGCGCAACTCCTTGTGGCACACAGGGGACACCGTAGACCAGGTGAAGCTGCTGTGGAAGGACTCCCGTAACGTAGGATGGAAGGACAAGACCTCCTATCGCTGGTTCCTCCAACACAGGCCTACAGAGGGCTACATCAGGTACTGACTCTGAGCTCCATAGGACTACATCAGGTGGTGACTCTGAGCTGCATAAGACTACATCAGGTGGTGACTCTGAGCTGCATAGGGCTACATCAAGTACTGACGCTAATCTCCACAGGGCTACCTCAAGTACTGAGTCAGGTCATGAATCAGGTATTATGTAGTGTATCCCAGTTGATGACAATGTCACATATATATATATCTCAAATAAATGATTAAATTTATTAGCCACTCAGCAGTAAAATCACTTTGTGTCTGAAATCTCCACTTTCATATTTAACCAGCAGTTGGCTGGTGGCTGATGTGAATTTCCATCCTTGATACATATGTGTGTGTGTGTGTGTGTGTGTGTGTGTGTGTGTGTGTTTAGGGTTCGTTTCTACGAGGGCCCTCAGATGGTGGCGGACACAGGCATCATCATCGACACGACCATGAGGGGGGGCAGGCTGGGGGTGTTCTGCTTCTCTCAGGAGAACATCATCTGGGCCAACCTGCGCTACCGATGCAACGGTAAGAACGCCAATATCCAGATTAAAGACACAGGAGCTCACGGCTTTTACTGCAACACAATTTGGCTATCCTGGTAGTGTAGTCCCGAGGCACCAGTGTGGCCATAAGGCTTTTATGTTCTACATTTCAGTGCAGTTCAGCAATGACTGCGTACTTGATTGAACCTTAAAAAGTGAATAACAGACATTTCAAGCAATGCCTTGTGCATTACTAACAACACTATGCACTGATATTGTACATTGGCTACTAAAGGCTGTGAGATTTGAGTGACGAATGTTCATATCACAACTCTGTCAACACTTATGCACTTCAACCAGAGCACTTCAAAGAGTCTTGTGTTTGCTTAAAGCACTACAGACTTTAGTGGTGTGCACATGGTAAGTAATAGTCCACAAAGTGACCCTCAATACAGAGTGTAACTCATTAGTCAGGTTGGACAAACCATACATATTCTGTGAATATGTAGAAGTATTGTACACACATGCATACACACAGAATTACAGTAACTACATATCTTAGAATTAATATACACTATAATAAGCCTGAAGATCATTGTATGCTCAGGTGAAATAATGTATAAAACTGATGCTAGGGAAAGAAACAAGCATTGTGACTCTCAGGGACTAGCTTAGAGTTCTACACTAAAGTAGTGTAGTAGCAGACCCACCCTGACACATGTTCACATGTAAGAGCGATAGTAGTGTACTGGTACTGATGGATGTCACACCTGTTTCACAGATACGATACCTGAGGACTTTGAGAGATTCAGGACCGAACAGGTGCAGCTGTCCTATTGATGTCGCAGTGCCACCTCTGCTTCAAGGCACACGGGAGTCGAGTCCTTCCACCAAGAACACATTCCACTCACAGGAAACAATCATATCAGCGTCGCTGGAACTGTGTGGGAATCCCGCCTAGTGTCAACTGTCCAGTCGCTCTTATCAGCTTCTGTAGTAGTGACTCAGGACAGCACAGCACAGCACTGCTGGGAAAACCTGAATCATGCAGTAGAATGGTGCACTGCCATGTTTGTAAGAAGTGTTCAATGAGTATCCATACATCTACCTGTAACGTCATACAGTTCAGTGTATGCACCCATTACACCCTGTTTGATACCAACATATTAGTTAACATTGAAATGTGAAATAAAGGGCTTTACAGGTCTTCCATTTTGACTATTAATGTATAATGGGATAGGCACATTTTAGGCAAACATATCAATGTGGTTATTACACAACATAATTCTGATCTAATATTACTATTTCATTGTATAACCACATTAATGTGTCCAACACTGGGATACTGTACTGTTTCTCTTAAATTGGGAAAACCCAGTCAGGTAGTCCACTACCTCTGCCTCAGAGTGCCAGTTGGCAAAAGGAGAATGAATTAGAAAAAATACCTCCACTGAGGTTTTGGCAATTTGTCTTGAAATGGTGACTTGACAGAGGAACAATTACAAAAGTCAATACAAGACGAACACTTATTTTGTGTGTGCACCTTTGCAAATTACATTTGAAAGAAATAACGGCTGTTGCTGGAGACACAAACATGCACGAATATTTGTATATATTTTTTTAGAAACACACAAAGAAATACAGATTACAAAATAGAAACGGGAGAAGGACAGGAGGGCCATCTGGTACATAGCCATGCAGATGTACACCACAGACATGAGATTCCTCCTTGGACAGGGCATCCAGGGACTATTTACAAAGACAATGTGCCTTCCACAGTAGGTTTGCCATAAAGCACTGTACACACATGAACAAGCAGAGTGAGCTTGCTCCTTACAGACAGCAGGTACAGCGATGGAGGCTCACCACACATTGCCTCCTCTTGTGTTTGACAGGAATAAAGGGGGAAGCTGCCTTTCATTTTAAGATATACTATTTTTTTCAATGCCATATCTAGGAGACAAAGAAAGGAGAAAACAAGCAAAAGAAATAAACATAAATGAGCAGCATTCAGAGCACAAACCAAATGACCACAGTGGACTTTAAGTGCATCCTTTAATGTCAAGAAATCAGAAGCAGGTTTGCATGTACATCATCACTTTCAATGCTAATTGCCCACCAGGTGGCGCTATAGGAGCTTCAGCACAATGAGAACGGAGAAGAAGGGCATCATTGTCAGTTTGATTTGCTGTTGTGGTTTTGGCTTGTTTTTTTTTGGGAGAAAGGGAAAACAAGGCAGATGACAATTTTTACTATGGAATTTTCACGACAGCGTCACTGCCATGCTCTTGGGAGCTCTGCCCTCAAGTATCTCATTTTTTTGTTTTTATATTTAAATTCTTTTTTTGTTTCTCTTACAGCTGTAGTGCTTTTCCAGGTATAAGCAAAGAGACAGAGAAATGAGACCGTTCACACACATACAAGCAAGCGCCTACTTACCCAGATAATGGCTACCTCCGGATCAACCCTCTCCAGCCTGCTCCTGAAGGCCAGCCCAGGACCAGCCTCTCTCAAGGGGCTGATCTCTGTATAGGCCCAAGGGCTCCCTTTGAACCTTCTCACTAAGAACTGACCCCAGATCAGCTTTAGTATTCATACACACCCACTATTTGCACTCTGAGCAAACAGAGATACTCTCATTCACACATGACATCAACTCTACTCTCCAACATAGAAAGCAGCGCCTCCATTCTCTCCTGGGATAAATAGATATACATTCTAATCTCTTATAGGGATGATGCACACGGCCACTTTTTGAGCAATGTTTCTGGGCAACGCTCCTAACAGATATTGTTTGCCGCAATTATCCCACTAATATTAAGTGATAAATCAGACGATCAGTAGAGCTTTATTCATCAATAGATAACTTTTAGCGACCATCCAATTGGAACATCTGGAGCCTTACGGAGCCATTAGAAGATCCATGTGGTTGCCTGGACACATTGCTCAAAAAGTTGCCGCATGCATCAGCACCTTTTACTTTTCATATAGACATGATAGTACACCACACAAGCGTGGACAAAGCCCTTCAAAGTGTTGCATTAATGAAATGCCTGGCCTCTATACCAGAGACTCCCTCATCTCTGTCTTTCAGTGGTAGGGGGGGCTGTGATATCTGCAGCTGCTCTCGAGGAGCGGCCTGGCAGCCCCACCGTCTCGTCTACGTGTTCACCTAGATATGGCTCAACAGTCTGCGCTTAGAGGGGCGAAACAGTCCCAGTTTTAATGAAGCCAGTGATGGTGAAGTACAAAACAACTCACGGAGGAAACAAGGTAACAAGAGCAAGACTAGCACCTAGCACAGAGCAAGACCCTGAATTCAGCATGAAGCAAGACCCAGACCCAAAACCTAAGGTGATGCAAAAGACCCTGACCATAGCATGGCGCAAGACCCAGACCCAAAAATCCTACATAAAGCAAAGACCTTGAACGTAGCACTGCGCAAGACCCAGATCCAAAAATCCTAGATGAAGCAAGACCCTTAATGTATCATAAAGCAAGACTCAGAACAAAAACCTTATATGATGATTTAAGACCCTGAACCTAGTACGGTGCAAGACCTAGATGCAAAACTGTAGATAAAAGCAAGACCCTTAACTTTCCTTTAAACAAAACCAAGACCCAAAATCTCAGATGAAGCAAGACCTAGAACATAACACAGAGCAAGACCAAGGACCTACGATGGAGGGAATGAAATGGCTGGGAGGTGGTAAAGTATCCGAGCTACATGAGGAAGGGGGTGCTGCCAGGCACCTGAAAAGATTGGGAGGAAGGCTTAACGCAGAACAGGGTAGACGGGTAAGGAGTGCTAACATGCATGACCACGTCACAACCAACATGAACCGAACAAGAGAAAAAGAAACAAAACAAAAGGGTTCGAACAGAACTTTGGTCCAGCATTGGGGGTTCCAAAGGCTGACGTAATTTTGGTGTGAGTGTTTAGGAGATACATTCTAATTCCAGCTCTGGTAAAAACAAAGAGGGTGACTGACGGGGAACTCATGCAGGCTGCACCGCTTCCAGTGGGTCAGCAAGCGAGAGAAGTAGAGAAAGACCATAGTTTATCGGGAGCAGTATGCTTTCAAACAGAACAACCTGCGCTTGCTTTCATCTGTTTTTAAACATGTTTTTTTTGTCATGCAGTCATCTTATTTTACTGATAACCTTTATATACAATGTTTGCCAGGATTTTCTCTTGGCAGACAAACAAAAAAGAGAGATATGTCTAAACTACAAAAAGGAAATACTCCTTCAGTTTTTTTTCTTGTACTACTACTTGTCTCCTGTTCCACCATGGCACCAGAACAACTGGAGCAGACGTAGAGAAGAGAATGTACCGCAGAGTTTGAAACGGAATTAAGTCATACTTTCTATATAAACAATGCATATCTTACATTTGGATTCAAACCACTGACCGCAAAGGCCTTAAACAGCAGTTGTAAGCCTAACGCATCGAGAAGACTCTTCCTTCGTTAGCGAACGGCGTTCAGGCACAGATCTGTTGAAACCTGTGCCTGTATACACTGCCTGTGCCATCCTGTGCTGCTGTGTCCTTACCAAGACTTGGCTCAATGATAATGTTCAGGTTGATCTTTTTTTGCATAGGAATCACAAGTTCATCTGCCAGAAAAAAAACCACAAAGCCACAAAACATAAAAATCTCACACAAACAACGGTGTGATTCCTGTACATCGTTATACATTGCAAACATTGTACACCTGGTGGAACCAAAAAGAAAGCCATTAAAAATCACATTAGTGAATCGTGAATGCAAGTATATAAAGAACTTAACTGACTCATAAAAATTCTCTTCAAAGGAGTAATACCCTCCCCGAACTTGCTCTCACCATATATGACTTAGCAACACCACCGCTTATAAACAACACAATACATTGGCCATTGAAGAATTCATCAACAAATACAGGTTTAAAATCAACACTGAATGACCACAACGGTAACAACAGGTCAACATCTAAAAACAACAATAAAACAGAGAAAAACGAATCTCATACACTTAGAAAAGACATCAAGCACAGCGCACTGCAGAACGGAGCCCAGCGTCGTGTTCATGTAAGGCAAAAATCAGCTTCTTTCACAGTGGTGGGTAAAGATGGTCATCCCGTCTCTCCTCTCTCTCTCTCTCTCCTCCTCTCTTTGTCGCTCTGTCCTCTGTTTCTCAGGGTTGGATGCCAGCAAGTTGTCTCTGTGTGCATGATTGATAGATAAATCATCTTGGCACGACCTCCAAACATGGCGGCACTACAGAACCGCACAGCAAAAGTCAAAACAGGTCGGCCAAACACGAGAGGGTGGGAGTTGGTTGGGGGGGGGCTTCACGAGGAGCTGGTATACAACATTCCGTGCATGTGAACATCACACCACTACCCATGAGCAAAGTGTATGGGGAGGTCTAGTACTCCTTCAGTCAAATAAATATTAAATAAATTAAATAAATAACGGCACAAAAGAAACACAAAACAGTTGAATAAATACAATTTACACACATTTGTAAAAGTGCACCAATGGGTATAGGTAGGCCTTAAACAAGATAGCCAGTGGGCAAATTTGGCAACTGATGTAACAAAAAATGTAAAAAAAAAAAAATGAACAGGTAAACAGACACACAAGTAAATAAATAGCAAATAAATATACAATGAATAAAATGATGAAATGTCAACACCACAGAAATAACCTGGGGGCTCTGCTATGTGATTCAGTGACACATCTGCTGAAGTCAGCTTAGGGTGAGTGGTAAGCCTCCTAACAAAAGAGCCTTTTGGCTTTGTTTTGCTAAAAGAAAGAAGCCAAGGGGCCCTTCTATTACAAGGTTTACCACCAACTCAGAGAAGACTAGTGGGCAGACGTGCCACTAATCTGTGTTACATCCCCTCTCAGGTGAGAGTGAGGGTGACTGCGTATCACCTGAGGTAAGACGCGTCTTGATACAATGTCAACAACGTGGCTGATAACACCGCTCTTCTCTCCATGGCAACGGGGATGAGGATGGGATGGCATGACACATGGCAGTGACTCCACACATTTTTTTTTTTCCATCTCCAAACACCAAAAACAAGTAAAGAAAAACAAAACAAAACCCAAACCCAATCCAAATCCATAAACAAACATTGGGGTGTGGGGTGGGGTGGGGTGGGGTAGGGGCTTGCGAGGAGCAGTATTATTGTACTGGCTCTCTGCTGCTGCATGGCCTCAGTGGCATGGCATGGACTGGACTGGACTGGACTGAACTGGACTTCCCACACGGCCCCCTAAGCAGCTGCGCCACCCGCCGCCTAAATGGTTTTTGGTAGCATGCCGTCACAAACACGTGGATGGGGATGAAAAACAGGGTTGGGCAGGGTGTGTGTGTGTGTGTATGTGCGTGGTAGTGTGGTGTGTGTATGTAGTACGTGTATGTAACTGGACAGCGGCGTGACTGCAGCAAGACTCGTCCCGTTTTCTCTCCCCCGCGCCTTGCGTCCGACTGGCTGACAGGCATCACAGGCGGTCCATCCTAAACGTGTCCTCCGTGGCCGGGTCAGCCAGAACCATGTCCGGGTCGTTGAGCATGTGCAGTCCGTCCAGCGTGAGCGGGTCGATCTTCAGCTCGTCCAGGGGGAACTGAGAGTCCGTGTCAAAGCTGACATCACCCACGCCGGCCAGCGATGAGGCCAGCTCTTTGGAGAGGCTCGGGGGTGATTCGCCCGTCACTGGGCCACAGCAAGGGATGATGGGGGTGGGGGTTGGAGAAGACAGGAGGAAACATTTGGAAATCGTTACAAAATGATACAGTGATCCAGTCATCCTGTTTTCTTTTTTTATTCCGCTTTTATCTGAATTCTATTTGTTCTTTTGATCTCTATTTACATTTTATTTATTGTTTTGAATTCTATTTATTTACTTATTTTAACTTGTGTCTTCACTGAAAGTCTTCATTTTGTTTGTTTGTTTTGTACCTGGTGTCTTTGCTTTTCCTATGCTATAGCCCATGTTCTACCTTGATGATCTCAATGTTTTCACTACCTTTGTCTGCAAAGCTCTTTGGTCAACTTCTGTTGTTTTTTTAAATATGCTATATAAATAAACTGACTTGACTTGACTTGCCACTGCACTGGCATTACAGACAACAGTACAGCTTCTATTCTGGGACCTTTCTTCAAAATTCACACCTTTTTGTTTGCAACCGTGTTGTGACATGTAAACCGCTATACTGCCGAGAAGCCTTGTCTACACCAATCATACAGCCCTTTTCTGTACAAATTCATTTCTGTTCAGACAGAAAGAGTCTGAGTAGGTGGCTTAGCTCTGCACTCGTTTAGGGCTAAAAGACTGTGTCACCATGTCAGATATCTACGTACGATCCAAGCTAGTGCTCCTTATCTTGCCTGAAGGCTGCTGTGGTTTTGTGTCTTTCTAGCTGTCTAACAGACATCCTCACAGGTCAGGATTAGCAGCTGTCCCACACCCACTCAGAAAGGAGGCCATCAGAGTCCTTACAGGCAACGACACTCACCAGCCATTTTCTGCTACTACTCTGGGCAGCTTTTTTTGGGGTAATTTTAATTTAACTTAATCTATCTGTATCACAATTACGGTGGTTTGCTGCTGGAATCCCAATGTCCCCGAAGGGACCTTCCAATGGGATTTAAAAAGTTCTATTCTATTCCAATGAGAACAGGGTCATATCTAAATAAATTGAAAGAAATTCGTAACTCTGTAGCACAGCATAGTGACAAGAGCAGTATTAGGCTATATAAGCATTTACCCTAAAGCTGAAATAAGGCTAAGAGAGACTTTATTCTTCAAGCAGACTTCTTTACTGCACATGCACCAAACATTGTGGTGCAGCGATTGCTATGGCAACTGTGGAAATAAACAGGTGAAGAAAAACATCAATTATTCCTTTAATGAAATAAAACTGGCTCATTATAAACCAGGGCAGGATTGCAGGTTGTTGTTTTTTTACCATCGTTTTAGTCTCAAATATCCCCTTTAGTAATCCCCATTCAATTTATTTTTTGTACTGTTTCTCGGCCCTGAAAATATTTTTGAAGCTACATCTCTTCTGGAGGATGGAGGATGCACCAGACCAGGGTCAAACTTGGGTCAGAGTGACTCTCACTACAGCCAGACTGACGCAGAAAGAGAACTAAGCAGAGAGAGAGAGAGAGAGAGGACAGAAAAGGGAGAGATCGACAAGGGGGTGGGGGGTGGGGGGTAGACAGAGAGAGAAGAGAAAGAGAAAGAGAGAGAGAAGGGAGGCAGAGAAAGGACAGGGCAAGAGAGAAAGAGACAGAGGAGAAAGAAAGAAGAGAGAAGAAGAGAGATGAGAGAGAGAAAAAGACACAGACAGACACAGAGCCAGAGCCAGAGCCAGAGCCAGACTGCCAGAGCACTCCCCAGGGGAATACCCCCGTGTCCAGGCGGCTCTGCTCCAGCACACGGGGCGCCGAGCGCTGATACAGTACCTGTGAGAACAATGTTGGGAATGTTGCCATGGTTACTGTAGACACCGAGCTGCGGTGAGTCGGGGAGCGCGCCGTGGCTGCCTGTGAGGCCCATCATGGCGGCCTGGGTGTAGTTGAGGGTGGAGCAGGGACTGTACAGGCTTGTCGAGCTGTTGGGGTTCTCGATCATGTTGAACTGCTCAAGCTTCGTGCCAACCACAGGAACAACATGACAAAGAAGACACACAAGCAAACCACTTAGAAATATCCAGCGCTGTTACAGAAATTTTCATGTGTCCCCAATATTAATGTGGTCTTCTACCACTAGGCTCTTAGCTAAACAAATGCCAATGAGCTCTTCTGGGTTTAAGAAACCAGGTTTGACACCTACTACCTCTGCAGTAAAACCCTGTTGTAGGGAGTGGAGAGGGCATTGGTCTACCTGGGTCTTACCTGTTGGGAGAGGGCATTGGTCTGCCTAGAGGCCAGCTGGTGCTCATAGAAAGAGTCTCCACTGACACTCGTCACCAGGGGAATGTGCTGCGGCAGGAGTCAAACACAAAGCTTACGTCAGCATAATGACAGTAATTATAACAACAATAGTAATAACAATAGTAATATCCCTCTGCATCCCCTTTAGTTATTTTACTGTCATGGTACTGACATGGTACAGATAATACTTTGACAACAAGGACAACATGGAAGCAGTCTACATGTCTACTACACAGCTAGACAGTGAGCCTCCCAGTGCAGATATCTAGTGGCATCTAGTATACTACTACAGGCCTGCTTAAGGGACCTCAGGGAGGATTCTAAGGGTGCTTTGAGGAACAACAGTTCTGGCGTGTGAAGAGGACTACTCCACTACAGAATGGGCACTCCATGAAGCAGCAGAACAGAGGCTGGTCACACCAAACATGAACTCTCCACTGGAAATGTAGCTCTGCACACACTCGGTACACTCAGGCCTGATGGGAAATTTAGCAGCTTGAGCACGAGAGTTATATTGATTGGATCAGAGGCAATTAAAAAAACACCAGATTGGATTGGTTTTGAGTTTTTTTTTTGCAATCAGTTCCACATTTCCAGGACATGTCCCCACTCTGAAAATCACACACATAACAAGTCACACACAAGCAGAACAAAAAAAAAAAAAAGAAAGAAGGCCAAACGGGTCATCGGGTCGATGACTTCCCTCATGGCTGTCACCCATCCCCACTGCTGTTCATGCGGACCCCCTCTCCAGTGCAATTACAGGAGTCAGCAGGAAGAGAGTGTGTGTGAGTATGAGTGTGTGTGTGTGTGTGTGTTTCTGTGTTTCTCTCTCCTCGAACAGGGGAGTGATGCAGAGACGTGATGCTACGCTAACATCCCCCCAGTGTGTTATCATGAACCAGGGCCCCTGGCGTAAGGTGAGGGGCACGCACATACACACACACACACACACACGCACACACACAACACACACACACACAAACAGCAGCAGACGTGACGCGAGCGCGAGCACAAGAGCGCGAGAGCTCAAGGCACACTGATGGGGGGGTTGCGATGGACAGCCACTGGACACAGAAGCCAAGTCAGAGGGACAAAAGAAAGAAAGAACAAAAAGAAAACAAAGAAAGAAAGAAGGAAAGATACGGAGAGGGTGGGTGGGACAAGCCCAAAAAGATGATAAAGCGACTGGTGAGTGTGACTGTCTTTAAGTCTACGCCTTTTTCTCCAGCGCTCTCTCTCTCTCCGCTAGCTGCTTCTCGTCTGCTTGTCCGGTCGCCCTTACTTGAGGCGAGCCTCCGGGCGAGAAGCCTTGATTGGAGACAGGCGAGGTGGGGGACTGGTTGGCAGGGGACCCAGTCTGGGTGCGGTACTGTGGGAGGCACGGGCACCAGCACATGAACATGACATGACAGTACACGTTAACCTGGGACACAGCTGTGTCAAGACAAGCCTGCAAGACTACGCTCTCCACTGCCACTCTCCAATTATGGCAGCGGTGCTCAGGTCTAAAGAGGACTGCTCTGAACCCTGGGATAAGCCAAACGCCATCCTGACGTGACTGCAAAAAGACACACTGTCTTCCCTGGTCATTACTCATACTAAGACTGTTTATTTACTGCATTCTACACACCATAATCCTTTCATTTCAAGAATAAACAATATTACATAATCATTAAAAAAAGAGTACACAGTATCTACATATGTGTTCTAAATGTATCATTGTGTGGTGCTAGAAGGTTTGTGAACCTCCCAGAGATTTGTGGAAAGTCTGCAGAAATATGACCCAAAATGCAATCTTTGATCTTAGCTAGAGAATATTTATTCATCAAAATTAAAATGACTTATTTCTTCATTGACCATGTAAGCCAGCATTAAATGACCATAATGTGTCTGCATGCCGAAGTGCCTACACTAGCTGGTGTTTCTTGGGTTCCATGCATTATTCCTATGCTTCCTGTTCCGTCTCTGTCAGTTTACCTCTAGTCCAGGTTTTGATCTAACATGTTGTATGCGTTAGCCATTCTCGGACAAATCACGTTATATGCTCAAAGTGGTTGTTTTCCTGAAAGTCTTCCCTTGGCTGATTGTCATTGTACGGATGGAAATCCTGATACTTGGTAGAATTTCCTGACAAAGATCAAACATGTATATATCTACACTGTTCTACAAAGGCAAAGTGCAGTAACTATGTGAACACTAAAACTGAGAAAATGCCTTTAAAGCTGTCATTCTGCCCAGTCAAACATGTTTTAGGTATAATAGTGGTGAGGCTTTTATGTACTTTCCCAATAGATAGAAGCAAGAGATTTAGTCACAGGACAAAGGATGTGTTATTCAGTCAATTTCCAGTCTAAACTCAATTTGGGCAAAATATGTAGTTACTGCCTTTTGGCTTTGTAAGGCAGAACAGTACAACTGATGTTTGTAAAAAATTACTTCTGTTGCACTGTTCTGGCTCTTTGGCAGCAAAGGTAGCTGTCTGTCCTCATCCATCAATCAAGAATCTAGTAAATACTGAAAACAGACAAAAACTATGACAGGATATAGGAGCTGCCTCTCCTTTCTGCAAGGAAAACTACTGCCTATTTCGATCAACTACATAAGCCAGGCAACTGCTGGCTACATGAAGAGGTAGCCTAAAAACAGAACTGTTTGGTTTCAAAGAGAAGGGACGTGCTGTTTTTTAGAGAAAACCACAGAGATAAGCACTTCCTGACAACTATGAAACAGAGGGATAACACCTGATAGCCTGGGGCCATTTTGTTGCCTCAGGTTTAGAGATGAAATCCCATCTGACAAATGATGAAGCAGTCTGCAGCCATCCTGCGGAAGAATGCCCGGCTAGGTTGTCTGTTTCAGACAAACAACACCTCTGACCACACAAAGGCAGTCTACCTAATAATAAATAGGCCAGATGAAGATGTATTTTGAAATGGGCTATTGACGTTCACAGTCACTTAGTTCAGAAACAAAGAAATGTTATGCACAACAGCCCACCACAACCTAAGCTCTCCTGTCTGTGAAAAGGTTCCCAAGTTCTCCCATGTAGTGTGTGGGAGTAATAAAACTCACAGAGGTGAAAATGTTTGGCTATGATCACGGCTGTTTTCAGGGTCCATACCCTCTCTTTGGAGACTGGGTTCACACACTTTTTTTTACCCTCTATTCATTTAATGTTGGATCAATTTTTCAATAAAGGAATAAATAAGCACACGTTTGTGTGGATAAATATTCAATTGGCTTCTCCTTATGATTCTGATCACATGAATTGATCACATTTTGGGTCATATTTCAGAAATGTCTAGTGCTTCACAAACTTTCTAGCAACACCTCATGTTCAACAACACATTTATGTATATAATGAAGTGAATAACTATAGTCTATGGTTGATCACAGTAAGAAATGCAAATTAAAGGGAGAAAAAGGTCTACAGTTTTGCAATAACATTTTTAAAAGCAGGTCAGCCAATACAAACCTAAGGGATGAACATAAAGCAAACTGAATGCAAACCTGCCACTTAAGACAAAGAGAGTAGAACAGTCACCAGCCTGCATCCAAGAAAGAAATTAAACCCAAACACTTTCCCTGCAGAGAAAACTGTGCTTCACAGCATAAATTGCACAGATCTAAAAGTTATGATTAATTTGGCTGGAGTAAATCTAAACTACAGCGTTAATTATGCGGCCAGATGCTTTTAGATTTCACTGTATCAATATGTGCATGTTGGCATGAGTGTGTGTCAAAACTTAAGCAATAAGATGACTGCTTCACGTGTAAGCTAACTGGCAGAATTATGAACAAAGCAGTCATCCATGAAAAAAATAAACATGTTAATAATATCCTATACTCTACTCTGATAATAGTTCAGTAAAGAGACTGAAAAGACTTAAAGCAAATTCAAAGCTTGGTGGAACAGGCCAAAAGGCCGTATGCATTATCAATAGTCCTGCAGTGCGTTCGGACCAAAAGGCCATATGCACTATCGATACTTCTGTACTGTTTTAAGCTTAGGACTCCTCAAGCCTGAGTATACAGTATGAGTATGCACTTTTTACAGAGGATCCTTTATGGTATCAGCATCCTTAGAAGTGCACTTATGCACTTAGATGACAAGTGCACTTACACACTCAGACTACGAGTGTACTTACACACTCTACACTCCACAGCCACTACACTAGAACAGAGCTTTGTGACACAGCTGGGGTACACACACGCTAGCAGATGTCACAGAGGCTGGAGCAGGTATATCAGTCATTAACTCCAGGCTACATAATCATAATCTATTGTCAATGGGGTGAAAATGTTGCAGTGTCAGATGAAGAGATTAACAGGCTCACTCATGACCCATGACCAAACTCCTCGTATGACACATGCTGGTCAAAAGGAGACATTTGTCTCAAATTCATTGAGAGTGTGACCTCCTCTGCTACCTACAGACAGTGTGTGTGTGACCAGGTTGGTGTTGATAGTAGCAGTGAAGAAGGGTGTTTGCGTGGCAAGGCTGGGGTGTGTGTGTGTGCATTAGCATGGACCAAGTTACAGTGGAATGTGTGTCTGGTGTGTGTGAAAGTCTGGTGTGTGTATGTGTGTGGGTGTGTGTGTGTGTGCACTGACTGAGTTGATGTTGCGTGACGTAGGAACGTGTGTTTATGAATCTGGACTGGTGGTGTGTGTGTGTGTGTGTGTGTGTGTGTGTCTGATGGGCACTGACCAAGGTGATGTGGATGGTGGCTGTGGGGATGCGCGTTTGCATAGAGGGTCTGGATTGGTGCATGTGTGTGCATGAGAGTATGTGTGTGTGAAGGGAACTGACCGAGCTGATGTTGACGGTGGCAGTGGGGATGTGTGTTTGCGTGGCGGGGCTGGACTGCTGCGAGGACGAGGAGCTGCTGGCCTGGACGGTGAGGGGGGGCAGCTGCACCAGGCGGATGCCCTGAGGGAGGCTCTGCTGCCCCTGCTGCTGCTGCTGCGCCTGGGCCTGGGCCTGGGCCTGGGCCGCCGCCTGCTGCTGCTGCTGCTGCTTCTGCAGGTCATTCAGGAGGCTGAAGAGCGGATACTGGGCCAGCTGCTGCTCCAGGGATAGGGCATCCATCGTCAGGGCCTGTCTCACACACACACACACACACATACGCACACACACACACACACACACACACACACACAAACTTTTTGAATTCTTTATTTAAACCCACCAATCAAATTTTTCATAGACAGGATTCAATTATATTTCAGAGGTAAAATACCACTTTGACAGTCATGGGTACAGAAAACATTGCCTGCGCCACACAGCAAGGCAGCCCATTACCGATGATACAGAACAAAACCTTGCCAGCTGTTTTGGATTTTCCTTCATAGCCCTGCCGGTTGAAAGCCACATTTGAACATGTCCAAAACTACAGAATGTCAGTACAATCAATCTACAGGAGGAGCCTAGATTGCTGATCTTTGTAAGTACGGGTTGGTACTTGTTCATGTCATGACACCCACACACACAATGATGTTAACACATGCACATGTACATACACATTTATATGCACGTGCACACAACAAATGTACCAGAAAAGATACCATTATCAGCATATCGGCTATTACCATCCTCTTCCCTGCAGTTCCATTTAAAACAATGCTTCACCTGGTTAGTACAAAGTTATTACAGTAAAACTAGGTCAATTCAGCTTTTGCTTTGAGATTCACATAGAAATGTCTCTCATGTGTATGTCTCGCGTATAATAGACTTGCTTACACTGTTTATACACACACATATGAGTATGGATACACACACACATACATAAACGAATGCAAAGGCGATGCTGCAGTAACCCAAACACAACCACAAGCATAGGGGTTCCCAGCAGGAAGGCTTCTCTAGCAGGGTGAGGAGAGGCAGGGGGTTATTAGTCTTCTAGGAAGCGGCCATGCTCACCTCATCAGCCCCAACCTCATCGTTTCCTGATACCAATACACAGAGCCCAAAATAGAGCGGCGCGAAAAAATAATGATGCTTAATTACGTTTCAGCTTTGAGTAATTTCCAGGCACTTCTCTGCATGTGGGCCATAAGCACCAACCTCAGCACCAACAGAGGCTCCAGACATTGGCCTACACCGCCCCCCCCACCCCCCACCCCCCACCTCCAGCACAACCACACACTCCCGTTTATCTTCTGTCTGCTTACTCCACCTGCTGTCAAACAGTCCAGCTTAGCTAGCATAAAACAACAAAAACACTCTCATTCACGCAGACACTACAGGCCTTTCTCACAGCTTTTATGTATTATTTTTTTCAAGTTTCTCGCCTTACCTTTTCTGTTTGCCTATTCCACTTAGGTGACTTGAGTCATGTCTTTATCTGCATTATTTATAAAGCACTTGGGGTCAATTCCTGTTGTTTTAAGGGTGTGAGTTATTGAGCATTCTAAAAAAGGATTCCTTCTACAACAACGGAAGATTCTAAAATTCCATTTTTTTCCTCCATGGAGCCCAAAATTCTTCAGAACTTTAACCCTAGGTTACCTGTGCTACTCAAATACGGACTGACCTCCACTTCATTTGAAATATTCAGCGGTGCAGAGCTCCAAAACAAACTGCAACGTTGCGGATGAAATGACAAATTCAGCTGGAAAGCATTGAAAACGCAGCCGAGTAAACAGTAGCAAGCTGCCAAATACAACATGGCTGAGTGAGCTCCAGACAGTGGGACCTGGCATGTGTGTCACATGTGAACGTGGCACGCTCGATCTGGCACGTATGTGACATGGACTGCCATGCTTCGCCAGGGCTGCCAGAGACCTTTGGACGTCTGCTCTTCAAGAAAGCAGTGGTAGGTTGAACTGGGAAGCTGTCCAGCAGACAAACAGTCAGAGTGTGCCATGAGTCACCGGTGTTCAGACTCACTGCGCGTGTGTGTGTGTGTGTGTGTGTGTGTGTGCGCGTGCGTGTGTGTGTGTGTGTGTGTGTGTGTGTGTGTGTGTGTGTGTGTGTGAGTGTGTGTGAGTGTGTGTGAGTGTGTGTGAGTGTGTGTGTGTGAATATGTTTACTTGGCGGAAGGATATTTGGGTGGGGTGTGTGGGATGTCAGTGGGGAGTGGACAAATGTGTGTGTCAGTGTGTGTGTGTCAGTGTGTGTGTCTGTGTGTGTGTGTGCGTGTGTGTGTTTTGTATGGGTAAGGGCTATCTGAGTTGCCCTGTGTGACAGGTATCTGTAGTGAGGTTTGTGTGTGTGTGTGTGTGTGTGTGTGTGTGTGTGTGTGTGTGTGTGTGTGTGTTGTATATTTGGGTAAGGGCTATCTGAGTTGCCCTGTGTGACAGGTATCTGTAGTGAGGTGTATGTGTGTGTGTGTGTGCGTGTGTGTGCGTGTATCTGTACCTGTGTGATGGGTATCTGTGGTGAGAGGGTGGGTGAGAGCTGCTGTTGCTGCTGCTGCTGGGCGTCCTGTCCGCTGAGGCTGAGGGGGATGACGGTGGGCTGGCCGATGGTCATGGTGCCCTGAGGGCTGCCCATGCCTGTCAGGAGAGGAGTCACATGGCAACGGGTTACACACCCTAGACAGACACATCACTTATAGCTGCCACACACACACACACACACACACACACACACACACACACACACACACACACACACAGACACACACACACACACACGTCATCTCTAACTACACCTCGATTGACATTCTACTCTTGTGAGATGTCTGCCAAAGCTGCTTGATGCCAGACTTGGGGACTCCAGCATTCTGATGATTTAAGGTCCATCTGGGACTCCAATCTTCTACTGACTCTTGCTCTGAGTACACCTGTCTAAGCAAGATTGACTAACACCCAAACCAGGAAGTAGGGTCAAGAGAAAGTAGAGCCCTATGTCTGGAGCAGGATGTGGGGTCTAGAGGGACAACCCTACTGTATGTCTAGAGCAAGACATGAGGTCTAGAAAGAGAGCCCTATGTCTGGAGCAGAAGGTGGGGCCTAGTGGAAGAAGCAGTACTGTAAATGCAAAATTGAAAATCTCATACGGTCACAGTACTCCAGAAAGCACGATGCTCCAGAGAGCCCCGTGTGGCCCTGGCTAACACTTGGTGTTCCAAAGTGGTGGTACTGCCAAAGTGTGGTACTGCTACAGGAATTCTGCCATAGAGAGGTGTTGGTACCGGGGCTGACGGAGCCGATGCCCAGGTGGGTGAGGTTGGCGGACAGGTTGCCGGTGCTGCTGGATGAGCTGAGCGAGGGGAAAGACACGGTGTCCTCCGGGTCCAGCGGGGTGGGCAGCGGTGGGGGGAACTGGATGTTGGTCAGGTCGGGCAGAGACCCCCCTGTGTTGTGGGTCGCCGGGGCCAGGGACGTGTTGAGCTCCTGATCATTTGATGGGTATATGCTGGGAATAGGGAATACAAAGGGATGAGAGAATAGGAGAGAGAATAGAAGAGAGCAAAGGAAAGAAAGGGACAGAGAGAGAAAGGGACAGAGAGAGAGAGAGAGGGAGAGAGAGGGAGAGGGAGAGAGAGAGAGAGAGAGAGAGAGAGAGAGAGAGAGAGAGGGAGAGAAATAAGAGAAATATAGAGAGTAAGAGACAGGGCAGAAAGCCAAAGTTTTAGTGTGAGTACTCTTTGGAGAATAAAAGAACTGAATCCATCACCCACACAAGGGTTTCACATGACGAGAGCTAACTGTGAAACGTCCTTGGTAACAGACCATTAGCCCTTGGTAAGAGACCTATTGCCCTAATAAATCAATGGCCCTTGGTAAGAAATCCATAGCCCTAGCTAAAGACCCTTAACGCTAGCTAGAAGACCCATAATGCTAGCCATAAAATATCCACTAAGACCCTTAGCTAAGAGACACAACATGCTAGTTGCTAGTAGGCTAGAAGACTCGTGGCAGTAAGCAAAAAGGACCCCCAGCCCAAGCTAAATAACCCACAATGCTACTCAAGACCTGTAGTCTCTACTTCTACATTCATTGCCCTAGCTGAGAGACCCACAGCCCCAGCTGCAGCCCTACGGGCCTCACTAAATGAGCCATAGTCCTAGGCTAAAGACCCGTTTAGTGAAATAGGGCCACTCACTTGATTCCTGGGACTTCACAAGATTTAGGCCGCGACGCTCCGTTCTAGAAGAGGACAGACCAGAACAGGTTAGCTGTCTGAACTTTGGAGCAGGTCAAACTGATGAAGACAGGGGTAGAGGTGAGGGGAGGGGGAGGGTGAGGGTGATGGTGGGGATACTGGTGGAGGTGGAGGAATGAGGGGTGATTGGGTTTTTGCCACCTTACCTTCTTGTCATCCCAGCCCTCCTTCTGGCCGTCTTTGCCCATCTCTGTGTCTGTGTCCTCTGTTCCTGGCGCCGCTAGTAGAAGAACTAAGGCACACGGAGAGGGCACACTATTAGATTAGGCTCCACACATTGACATTCACTATTGGTAATTGGCAGGCGAAGCGTCCGAACCTCGCTTGGGCTGGATCTCCTGGGACCCTCCTGAGAAGGACTCTTGAGAGACAGGGTTCATGGCGCTCTGGTGCAAGGCCGAGTCTGAATTTGTCCTGAGGTGCAACAGGACACAGACAGAGGCAGAGTGAGTGAAAGGCAGAGTGAGCGAAAAAGGGAGTGGAGAGAGAGTGAGTGAGAGAGGAGGAAAAAAGATCAGGGTAGTGTCTTAAGTCAACAGGAGAGTGCAGACATCATCTGATCACACTGTAGTCTCACCTCCTCCAGCTGGTGTCCGGCGGAGGGGAGAGGTACACAGATCCGTAAGGACAGCTGTCAATGTGATGCTCAGAGTTAAGGTACAACATATCTCTCTATCTCTCTCTCACTCTCTCATTCACTCTCTTTCACTCTGTCTCACACACTCTCACACACTCTCACACACTCTCACACACTCTCACACACTCACACACACTCACACACACTCACACACACTCACACACACTCACACACACTCACACACACTCACACACACACACACACACACACACACACACACACAGCAGTTTAATGCTCATTAATTGTAAAGAGTACACACAGAAAGGTCCAAAGCATATCTTTCCTACTGGGCTCTATCCTATGTGATTCATAGAATACAAACAAAACAGAACCTCTCAAGAAAAGGTGGAGATGGAGGTCTACTGTTCAAAACACAGAATAAACTCCCACACAAATTTCACAAGCAACAAAAATAACCTCAGGTTAAAATACCTGACACAGGTCTGAGGACCAAAACATTGTGTTAAAATAATATAGTTCCTTGCCAAATGGACAGTGTGCGGGAGTTTACTCTACATATGTCATCCACTGCAAATACAACTAAGCTGGCGGCACCCCGGTAGTGTCTACAAGCACTTTCACGGATGAGTCAGCGACACAACTTCCAGCAATTCGCAGTTCTAGCGTGACATTTTAAAACCTTTTCAATGAGGTGCAAGTGCCTGATGCTGGATGAGTTAGTTTTCTCTTGAAGCTGCTGTCGGTGCAAGGGCAGCATTGACGGAGGACAAGGATATCTGGCGGCCGTGTTTGTCCACAGAGAGCGGGCGGCGGTGGGGGGAGCTGATGCGGTTGCGATCCCGATACACCCGGTCAACCAGACCACGGTTGCGTGTGCTCCGACTGGTGTCCAGTGCCGAAGTCTGGAAAGAGTTCTGCTAGGAATGAGCACACTTTAAGACTTTCAAACAAAGCTGCACGCACCTGCTTAGTCTAGCACCTGGTATTGTCTCTTAAAGAGAGGCATCATGGACTATGACAGAACAGCTGGATTACAAGTCATCTGAAATCAACCAAAGGCAATGTTTCTGAACAGGGGGCTCAAGGATGGGCCAAAATAAGCAAGCTCATAAGCAATGAATACACTTTGCCTCGTAATCTTGCAAATGTTTAACAAAATGGAAAGCAATGAAGTAGGAAGCAATGGCAATTCTCAGTTTGTCTTGTTTTTGGTCACCCATTTTAGACTACCATTGTACAATGCGATGTGGCAATGATTTTTCTCCCTTCTAATGAAGAAACAGTCTCATACTGGCTCTTCTCTTTAGTAAAGACAGAGGAGGATTTTTTGTTTAAAAGTAAGACAGAGTATATATAATCATTTCATGATTCAGAAAGTCAAAACCTTATTTGTGCTGTTTGCAACAACTGCTAGCCAAAATCCAGACATTTTGAAACTGTGTGTGTGAACTTCACCTTTTCGAACATAGCATTGAAAGAGAACAGCTTTGGGAAGTGAGAAAGTTCTAGAAGCTCACCTGAAAAGGCAGGTCAGTGTTGCTATTTCCAATCTGATTGACATTGGGCAGAGACCCTCCATAGCACTGACCACGATTCTGCCCTAGTTGCAAATACTGGGTCTTCTGTAACTGCAACTGTGCAAAGTAAAAGTGTATGAATGACAGCAAAATGCATAATGGGCGAGTTCATGAATGGGGGAGATGAGTGAGTGTGGCATGAATTCTTAAATGAGTGTGTGGTGTATTTTAAGAGACTGGACGAGAAAGGGGGCGGGGGCACTTAGGGTCAGGCCACTGACAGCAGCAGGCTAAGCAGTGAAAACGGACTTGAGAACAAAGTCAGTATTTTCACACTCAGGTAACTTCAATGAGGCTGCAAATCTAGCATTCTGAAACAGTCTATTGTTTCAGCCACTGCAGTGCAGAGTTTAGGAGACTTTGGAACTGAAAAGCTCTGACAAACTCAGACTGATCGTGGTTAATGGATTTGGATGCATTCGGGCTGTTTACAGACGCTACAAGAGGAGGAAATCTCACTCGTAATGAAAAGCAAATAATAAAACAAACTAAGGGGGAAAATGGTCTGAAAAGAGAGCAGTTAGCGGCGCAACCTTTGGTCATGACATTTGGAGGTGGCACTCTGGCACTTGGATAGCTTCTTCTTATTTTACCGCTTTCAAGACAGTTTAACTACACAGCTTATCATTCACCTCGTTTCATACACAGAACAAATATGCTTATAATTACAGACTCAACAACTTAAAACCTCCCAATACAACCAACAACCGCAGCCTATACAGTTGACAAGCAAAGAAGTCTTCCACAGCCATTAATTAAAATGCAACTGCCAACATATTCACGTGCCTGCTACGTATGTATTAAAGCGCAGTATCTCCGAGGACAGAAGCGCATCACACAGGATTTGAAAATTCGACTCTGGCCATGGTGCTAGATATTGTTACAGACTGGTTTCAACGTGTTCCTAAGGTTTCCCTCAGATAACTGCCAGAAATATAAGCAAACGTTTTTCAATTGTATTAACTTCGTATACATTTCAATTCCAGGTTTGGATAGCGAGCCATATATTACATTAGACAGCCTAAAACTTAAATAACCAATACAGCTGTCTGGTAAATATATGAAGCCATACTGCATTAACTGATTATTACTACATAAGGACAACATAAATGGCAACTAGAGAGCCTACTGAGGTGTGAGGTCTAGCGTGGGGTTGACGTTGCTGAAGACAAGGTGCTGTCACTATCACTGATTTAGTCAACATATGCCGAAACTAGGCTAGCAAGATGATAGCAGGTGAACCCACTGACAAGATTTTCAAAGCATCGGTTGACAATTCTGAAAACGCATAACATGTTCGTTCACAGTATTCAACAACCGTGTGGTTAAAAACAAATCATGAATGGTATGACTTAACTATTTCGTTAACCTAGTTGCCTAAATGGTAGTGTGTCACCGTAATACACTGTAGCCTACAGACCTATCTGGGAAGCTACCACTGGAATACTGGCTTGCCAGCGGTAGCTGTCCCCAGTTATTTTAATGTTGCTACGTATGGTAGCACGCCTCCGCAAACGTCCGTAAGTAAAGACGCATACCCGTGCTGCTCTAGTTATGTTGAGATCCTTCATGACCTCTTCAAAGGCAGCTGTCTCCTCAGCCTGTTTCTGATTGTGTAAAGCGATTTTCTCGCTAAATTTTCGCGGATTGTTTGAGGTCGCCATCTTCCGTTCTTCTCCAAAACAGAACATTGCGTAACACGTGAGCAGCACTGGGCGTCGTCATGACGCGTAGAATGATGGATTTTGAAGTTCCATGGACATTTTATGAATGAAGCTTCATTGGCCACGAATTTGTAGGTTTATAATGTCTTGATAACTGATGTGTGCTATCATATATGATACAGTTTCCACTACTTTGTTTCAAAGCTTTTAACACACAAACAACTTCACACAATGTGATACATAGCCTATGGACAACTTATAAATAGAACAGTCATTACGCAGTAGCAAAACTTAAATTTAGCCTACACATAATTTGCCGAACAGGCCGTGATTGTGACAGCTATGACATTAAAATCGAATTAATAGGCCTAGTTTTAAAAAGTGATACATCTTACATGTGTTGTTCTTATCCAAACTACCATCCCAGGTTGACTGAAAAGAACAGAATGCGTTGCCCCAGACTACCCAATGCATCCTCATGACTATTTTAAAAAAGAAAAAAAAAAAACAAGAGAGTAACAACAATGGAGTTAAGGTAGGATTAAAATACACTAGTTGTTTTCTTTTGGTTATTTTTTATCACATAACTGCTCTTGGGATGCCTTTTCAAATGGTGTGGTCCTCGGTGAGAGAGTGAGGGTCAGAGACATTGCCTTCATACACTGATAACTGTAATACGGGGTCCCTCCAGCCAACATAATGTGACAAAAAAAACACAGAAGGCCACACAAGCTGTTGCTAGGGGCAGGCAGATTTCTGTTTTCACACATTACAAACATGGCCATGGAAATCAATTGTTTTGGTTCACCAAATAGGAATTATAGCCTGGCCTCTCATGCCTCATATTCCACTGTCTGTTGTTATTGTTGGTCAGTGCCAGGCCCTTGTGTTAAGCGGCCATGTAGATTAGGAAAATGGAGCGGTATAATGAAAGGGAATTCAGCCACCCTGCAGACAGACTGTCTGGCAGACTGAGGTCCTTGTAGCTAAAAGTTTCAGGACTGTAATCCCATCAAAACCTGATTGTGAAATCATGATCTGGGAGTAAGTAGCAGGTTGGGCAATCACATGCTGCAGATTTTGCACTAATCAGCAACAAGTAAATAAATAGATAGATAGTTAAAAGTTGACTACGTGTGTTTGAATGTGAGGAGGTGGTTGAAAGTGTTTCCCCTAGGTTGGGTTACAGAGAGGATGAAAGAGTAACAGATACAGACCAGCAGAGGTACCTTGTCCTGATTATGCGTAAAGAAGTGTGTGAGTGTACAGTATGTGTGTCAGGGACAAAGAACTGAAGCCCTGGTGTTCTCCTTCCCCCGGAACATTCCTCACATGGTTGGGAGAGAGGACGCCGCTGAACACTCGCTTAGAGTAACAGAGTGTAAGACACTGCACTGCACATACTTTTATAGAAGACAACACTTTTGCAAACACTGAAAGTTTGTCCTGCCATCAATAAGAGACGATTACATTAATGACTCAGAGCCATTTTGCAGTTTTTGCATTTCTGTTACGCTAATGTGCCACTAGATGTCGCTGTTAACGGCGGGCCAAAAATAGCTGCAATCTTTTATTGCTGAATTGTGCTTTTGCATGGAGCACACGGCCTCCATAAGGCGAACACGACTATTTAATAATCTCCATCAGACCGACATCCAATGAACTCTGTTGAGGTAAATCCAGAACCATTATTTTTACATAATTTAATCTGTCCACTTCTTTACATGGCTGTGAAAGAGGTTTTGGCAAGGATAGCATCACCCAGAGAACACCTTTTAGATCTGTTTGATTTTAAGCAAAATTTTATTTGTAACCACAAATTAAGATAAAAAACACACAAAATTAAATGTTACAAAACAAACAAACAAACAAGCAAACAAACAAGACAGAAGGACAGTAAAAGCACATATGGTGTCCTGTAGAGAGAGTGATTAGGTTGTTTCCAAACCATCCTCAGCAAAGACAGACAGCACATCTGACAAACATGTTCACAAGTGCAGACAAAGGTACAACAGGATAGGATGGGGATATGCACCCCTACATTCAGAGTTTTTGCACCACCCACCACACCAAAATAATGCTCACAAATAAGCGCCAATTTCTTTGTTTTCAGTACAATCCTGGTTCATGGTTTAGCCTACGCCCCTCATCCCAAAACCTCTCATGTTTGGTAAGGATACCAACATCCCCACATCAACTTTCTAAACAGACATACCGTTTAATGCAAATAGCTCACATGCAAACCAATTTTGAACGTATGATTTGAAGGGTAGCACACGGCGAGAACAGCCTCCAAAGCTCTCCCGGCAACAAAGAAGTCTGCCGAAACAACCATACAAACAGTCCAAACTGGCCAAAGTCAACTCAAAAGTGAGCTATTCTAAAATTAAACCTACAAAGCAAATCATAGTACTCTGTGTCAGTCGTGTCCCTACGGCCTGTGCGTTCTCATATAGGACACCGCAGAAGCCTGTTTTAGGGACCTCTGATTCAGCTGAGTCAAGAGCACAAAACTTGCTGATAATCAATAAAGTCATAAAGATGACAGAATGACAAAAGCAAATAGCCTTTTATGTTGGTTTGGAAACTATTTTTAAAAAATCAAATAAATAAAAAAACTGTCTTTACGGCTTCTATCTTTAGCAGCTGAGATAAAAAAAGAATCATGTCTGCACTATGCTTCTGGTTTAGATCATAGCGTCTGGCGTTACACTTGCTGATTCAATCGCTGCTGTCACTCATGGGTATGTCCACTGTGACTTATCCAACGACAAATCACAGACACACCTTCCTACATTTCATAACAGTACCACACACAGACTCATCCAGTTTCACCCGTCTCTAAAACTGGAAAAGATATCCCCCAGGAAAGTGACTGAGGTTTTATGGAAGGTCAGCTGATGCCACTTTAGGGAGAGGTAAACAAAAAGTTAAGATGCGGATAAAATAAAATAAAAGAGAAAGGATAATTAAAGACAGTATCATCTTCAAACTAAAGGTCCGCTTTTAGTGGCTTTTAGAGTATTAGCGAGACACATTCCCCATTTCACATTCAAAAAGGAATGAAGAAATAAGTTCATAAGAAATATTAAGAAGATCATGTAAGAAGCAGCTAGGCTATGTATATGTAAATATTAAAATCTTAATGATGTGCAGGCTTACAAAATTTCCGTTGAACCTTCACCAAACATCACTCAAGCTTTAAGACATCTCGATCAGGAGCATGTATGGTCAACAATACATTCTCATTTCTTTAAGACTTCAGATGTATTTGGGAAATGTAATGTGCTTTCTCGGTCATCGTGCAATGCAACAATAACTAATACCAGTAAGACATAAAACACACAAACCAAGGCAACATGGTGAAACTCTCTAAATGGGTAGCCATTCAAGAGACAAATGTTGTGCTTCAAAATGAAAAAAGAACATTTGTAGTATACATAAAGTCCTTCATTTTATACATGACCCCAACAGTAACAAGATTGTTTTTCCTAGTCTTGCTGGACTACTACAGGGCTACGTTCCTGCAGGACCATGATTTAAATTATAAAGCAGCTGCAGTACATCTGCTCAACCCAGTGCATCCATAGACAGGGATACATTCACCTCCTTTGGTTGGTGCATCACTTAACTGGGATGCATTCAACACTTCTGGTCTTCCGCTCAATTGTGCCTTCAACTGATAGGCTCACATACATGCAAGACATGAAGACAGGTTTTTTTTTTTTTGTACGCCACAGTAACTGCTCATGATGCATGTTGCTGTACTAAATTGAAAGCTTATGAGAGTTGCAAGATAGTGTTACAATGATTAATTCAGTTTTTTTACTCATGATACTTGTAACAGTTGCTCAATAAATAATGTACCCCGGCATGTTATTGCACGATCCTGACACAGATGAAGATTCTGATGTGTTAATCATGGCTGTTCATGTTGATCATGTTGGCAGGCACCTTAGCATCAAAAAATGCTGTTAAAACACAGATAGTAACACTTACATGGTGTGCTGCACAACAACATTGCTCATAAAGGGGAACAACACGACAAGACAAAACAAAACAAGTCAGTGTTTTCATGATGCCCTTAATGCACCTGAAAGTCACATTCAGAGTTGGTGCCCTCTCCCCTCTCCTTTCATCTCCTCGTACGACACACCTGGTGTGCACACCAGCTAGGTAAAGTCCTGAGAGTCTTCAGCACAGTTTTGGTCTGGAACGAAAGCCTGAAAGACTGTAAGTGTTTGTGTGTGTGTGTTTTTGTGTGTGTGTGTGTGTGTGTGTGTTGGGGGCAAAACTAGCCCAATGGTCAGTCTGTGTTTTTGTTTGCAGGTATGATGGAACCCCTGCCAATGTATTCAACCCCATGTACTCATCGCTGAGTGGTGGTTTGTGGTAGGATGATGGGCGTACAAGCGATTCCTGCAAACGACTCTGGGAAATGCAGGTCTCTCTCCCACTCATTTGTTTCGGTGTTGTACACCTGCACGATGCTTGTGACATTATTCAGGTGCCAGTTGTAACCACCCACTAAGTAGATCTTTTTACCCAGAAGGCAGCAGCCCACCTCTGACTGGCCCGTCCGCAGGGCGCTCACCGTGGTCCACTGGTCAGTATCGGGGATGTAGTACTCGACGGCCAGCACGTCGAAGCAGCGGTCCATGTGGTCCATTCGGCCGCCCAGGGCGTACACGCGGTCACTCACACAGATCATGGCGTGCAGCACACGCGCCTCGTTCATGGCAGACTTGAAGTCCCACTGGTCGGTGGCAGGGTTGTAGCAGTGGAGCGTCTTCTTGTCTTCCACCGAGACGCCGTAGCCCCCGGACACGTACAGCTTGTCCCTGCAGGTAGCGCCGGCGTGGCCCCAGATGCGCCTCTTCAGGGAGTCCACGTAGGTCCACTCGTTCTTCTTGGGGCAGTAGCACTCCACGGACGCCAGGCTGCCGGAGCGGTTGCGCCCCCCGGTGGCGTAGAGCTGCCCCTGCAGCACGTTCAGCTGGAACTGGATGCGGCTCTCCTGCATGGCCTGGATACGCAGCCACTGGTTCAGGTGGGGGTCGTAGCGGAAGCAGACGTCCACGGCTCCCTCGCCGCTGCGGTACTGCAGGTGCTGCCCGCCCACCACATACACAAAGTTGTCCAGCACGGCCACACACGCATGGCTGCAGCCCCCCTCCATCTCGCCCAGCTCCTTGAACTGCCTGGCCGTCACGTCGGGGAGGAAGAACACCTTGCCGCTGACCGTGCGGTCGTTGTCGGTGTAGGGCGTGCCCCCGAACGCGATGAGCGACACCACATCGGAGCGGATGAGTGTGCGGGCGCACTGCATCTCATGCTGCCGGAAGGGCAGGATCTGGTAGTTGAAGGCCTCCAGGAGGTACTGCCGGCACTGCACGTCCTCCACCATGATGTCCACCGTCTGGACGCTGTCCACCAGCTCCGAGGAGCGCATGAGGGGGAAGCGGACGTGGCAGAGCACCTCGCTGGCCCGTGCCCGCCGCGACTCCTCATGCTGCAGCCAGCGGATGGCGGCGTGGAAGAGCTCCACCTCTTTGCAGTTCTTCAGCTTGTTGCTCTGCAGGAAGAAGACCAGTCGCTCCATGGGGATGTGCAGGAAGTCCTCCTCCTCCGCGATCTGCAGGAAGTGGCGGAAGGTGAAGGCGTCCACCGACTCCTTCAGCGACGACAGGCTGAAGGTGGTGGCCATCTGGCCGATGTTCAGGCAGGTCTCCACGCTCATGGCCGACTTCAGGAACTCCTCGCACAGCTCCACCACGGGGACCATCTGCAGGAACACAGCTGCCCCCAAAACATCCTGGATGCAGTCCAGGTCCAGAGTGACCTCCGAGCTGTACGCAAAGTCAATGATGTGCTTCAGTCCACGGGCAGACAAGCCCTTCATCTCAATGGTGTCCTGTTTGGATTCCTTCATTCCTCCAGTAAACATGGCTCTGCATGGGTGGGCCCAGAGGAAGATAAGAAGGGGGGTAGAGAGTGACAACATGACAAAAAGGGATGAAGAGCGGAAAAAAATAGAGAAAATGGCACAGTCAAAAACTGTATGTTGCATAGAACTACCACACTACTGTTTACTGTTACACAAACAAACATGACTAATATCATCACAATCATTAATGACAGAACAGTAAAGACATTATATTGTGTGTTCCATAGCTTTCCCTCGAAAAGCTAGAATTTCCATCTCACCTGAAGTAGTCACTGCAGGAGGCAAGCACTGCCTTATGGACCTGGAAACGCTCCTCGTTGATGGCTAATACTACGTCGAGCAATTGTCCTTGTTCCCGCAGGGCTGACAACCCCTGTAGGAGGGTGGTACTGTGTGTGGGAGCAGAAAACGTGCAACGCAGGGTGCTATTCTTGTTAGCCATACTGCAAAGGGAAACAAATATGGTCAGTTCATCATTTCTTTTCGCCACACATAGGCAAAATCAGCACTATTTAAGACGTTGAGGGCTTTTTTTTGTAACCGACACCAAACAATTCTTGCCACTGACTTCCCAGAAATGTCGTCAACTCTAAACTTTCGACTCACAATCCCTCTAAATTATTTAGTATTCTGAAAGATATCTCTCCCGGCTGCGTGCAGAGTCTTTGACAACTCTGTAATCCACTGGCAAATGCACACATTAACAAGACTCCCTACAATATCCTGAACAAAGTCCATTACTCACGGCAAGGTCAAGGCTAAAATATTTCATTTCACTTCATCCAGATTTATGTGAATCTATAACTACACCACTTGGCACATTAACCACTTGTCGACATCAATTTAATTAAAACAGTATGTGATTACACAGCAAAATACATTATAAACGTGTGCATATTCGCCTGCAAAACACTGCACTAGATGAGGTGGATAGCTGTTTGCATTATTGATGTGCAGACTACGTTATCTGAAACCTACAGGGCTAAGTGAGAGAAAGGAAATACAGAGCAAATGGACAGAAAATCGACATTGCCAACAAAATAAAGCGCACCCGCCCGCGCGTCACGAACGTTGTCCACGGAATTCCCTACTCCATAACCTGTCTATACAGTCAGCGCACGCACAAACGTCTTCTCATTTGCCACATAACCTTTCGCGACATGTCCGTATTCCCATTAGACTGTCCACAAATAACAATTGCGTATAGAATGACAGGCGCGCAACCCGTTTGTTTGCATAGTTCATTCTTTTCATATTATCCTCACCTGTTCTGTGAACGATTTGAGAACTCCCCATCTAGCTCCGCCATCTTCGATTACAAAGTAAATTGCAGAGGGCATCATGCGCTAATAAAACAGCTCACCATGTTGACATGTTCTCTCCAAGTAACCATCAAATTAAGCAATCGGCAATCATTCATCGCTACCTCTCGTTAACAATATCATTAATTTGTTCTACAAGTTACATAATAGGACATATCGCTTCCGTGACCCAACCTCTACCACGCCAGAGCTACACAAATACTTGGGCTTTGACACCGCCCGCACAAAGTCCAACCTATAACCAGAACTTTGGCAAAGGCGCTACTATTCTCCTCATAAAAATCTGAAAATTCTAAGGCGCTGATTATCCATCCACTTGCTCCTTCTCCTTACCAGCTGGTCCCCTTCTACCTGGCCGCGTAGGGTACTGCCACCAGCTGTGACGGAGTATACACTTGAGTACAGCTAGCGATGGACCTCTCCCGTGTCCCATGGCTACACCCACCCACAATGACCATGACCATGACCATGGTTTCCGTGCTTTTCCGAGATTTTTTGAAATCACAGTGCGTGACAAAACAAATCTTGGGACGACATTAACTATACTATGTAGGCAGCACAATGACATACATTTTAGCGCATTTGCAGAGTATTTAAAATATATCAGCCTGTATGTGTTCGTCTGTTTTTTTACTAAACAGATTAAAGTGGCCTTGCTGTAAAAACTAATGAAACTATTTTTAATAATAATAATAAAAAAAACTAATAAACGAAATGTGACTATAACTGGGGCACAATTTTAAGTCAGGGCAACCCTAGGGTTATAAAAAAGAAACAGCCTGGAGAATGTTTTTTGTATTTGTATTTTTATGTCATGCAATTTCAACGTTGTATCATATGGCATGACAACAGTTTTACAGGTTTTTTTGTGTTATAAGAGGTCAAGGAAATGAAATACTGGACTCTAGGATTGTGTCATTGTGATGAATGCTGGTGCATTGCTGCTTCATACTCCAGTCCAGTTGATGGCAGTAACGCAATGCTACCAAGTCTATCATCTATGATAGTTCAGTAAGGAGGAAGCGCAGAGCCACGAGGTAAAGAACTCAAGCCTCTTGCTGGCACGCTGGTTTAGTCGTTTGATTTAGTTCCTAAACCGGTCAATTACGTTTTTGTCAGTCAGTAGCAGAAGTGTAGATTCATTAGTATACTCATTGCGGAGAAAAATGGCGGATTTCTCCTCTTTGGGTTTATCAGACTGGCTGATACAACAGTGTAAACAAATGGGCATCGGCAAGCCAACTCCTGTTCAACAACATTGCATACCAGCAATTTTAGAAGGTAAGACAATGCCATGTTTAACAAACAAACAGGCCTGTTATGTTCTGTTACCTAATCACGTATTGTTGGTGCTTTCCTACTTCGGCTGTGCACTTGGCCAGGTTTTGAGAGATCATGTTGTCATAAGCTCTTTGCTGTCTTGGGCTTCAGGTCGTGATTGTATGGGCTGTGCCAAAACTGGCAGTGGGAAGACGGCTGCATTTGTCCTCCCAGTGCTTCAGAAGTTATCCGAAGATCCCTACGGCATCTTTTGTCTTGTCCTCACGCCCACCAGGTAGGTAAAATGTGTCAGGTTGCCATCACAAAGAATTAAATGTCAGATGAAATGACAACACAAATATCCAGGCAGTCGGCGGCTGTATTCATTACCACGTGATGAAATTCTCATCAATTATTCCCAGCTGGATTCAATTCAGATATTATGTGTGTAATTTAATATGTCAGGAAATTTCAAAGGTCTCTCATCCAGTCACTGTGTTATTGTATTTTATGTTACAGAGCAGATCATTAACTGGTGTTTCACAGTTATTGGGGCGTTTGTCTAATAACAAAATCTGTACAAATGTGTCAGTAATTAGAACTTTAATGGCTCTGGCATTGTATACACATTTATAAAATCTCTCACATTAACCTTCACCCTTACACAAGTAAACACAGTGCTGTCGGAAAGGCTATAGGGGCTGATTTTGATTAATTGAAACGCTGGCCGCGTGCAGTGGTAATCCAGAGCATAATGGACGCATTAGCAGCAACCTAATTGTTGAACAGCAGCTCATGTCACACAACATTTACTATGATAACTGTTTGGATATATTTTGTTTGTTTCTGTGTGTAGGGAGTTGGCATATCAGATTGCTGAGCAGTTTCGAGTACTGGGCAAACCTTTAGGCCTAAAGGACTCGATCGTCGTTGGTGGAATGGGTAACCTCAGTCATGCACTTCTCACTCATTATGAAAACACAGACATCACATGACTGTGTATTTACCATGGCAACTACTCTGTTCCCAGATATGGTAGCTCAGGCCTTGGAGCTGTCAAAGAAGCCACATGTTGTCGTTGCTACTCCAGGAAGACTTGCAGATCACATCCGGAGCTCCAACACCTTCAGCATGAGCAATATGAAATTTTTGGTAGGTATTCTGCTAAACATTTTTTTTTACTGTTTTTTAGGGTATTAGTAGCACATTGTATTTAACAACAGCAGACTAGACAGCAGCTATCTTTCTGTTTTAAGGGTATGGTGAGGCCTCATTTCTTGTGTCTTCTGTAAGCAGTAAGGAGCTGTGAAAGCTGGCAAGCTAACATGCAGAATTAGTCGCCTGGATTAATAGGCTTGCCAGTATTATATATCGTGGCTTATGGCCACATAGTTGGTGATGTGGTCTGAAAACATGTTTTCATGGATGTTCTGTAGTTGTCTGTTGAGTCACCTGTCTCTGTAAGATAATACACTCAACTGTCTGTCTGCAAGATAATGGACTAACCTGTCCGTGTGTCTGTAAGATAATGAACTAATCTGTCTGTCTCTCTAAGAAAAAGGGCTAACTTATCTGTGTGTCTTAGGATAATAAACTAACCGGTCTGTCTGTAAGGTAATTAACTAACCTGTCTGTGTGTCTCGAAGAAAAAGGACTAACCTGTCTGTGTGTCTGTAAGATAATGGACGAGGCGGACCGGCTGCTGGAGCAGGGCTGTACAGACTTCACCAAGGACCTGGAGGTGATCCTCAGCGCGGTTCCCGCCAAACGCCAGACGCTGCTCTTCAGCGCCACCCTCACAGACACACTGCAGGAGCTCCAGAGCATCGCTATGAACAAGCCCTTCTTCTGGGAGAGCAAATCTGAGTAAGGCTGCCAACTCTTTGTGTGGGAGAGGTGTTCTGCTAGGTCTCTGGGGCAAAGGCATACATCACCTCTAGGGTGGGGTAATATGTTTTCAGGTTTGGGAAAAACACCAAGTGGCAGTGTTCCAGGCTAAACAATGAAGCCTAAATTGAAGGTTCTAAAGTTTCAATACCTCACACGTTCATTGGGGGCTGGCTGCACCCAGAACCTTGAGTGTTGGCTTCATCTGGTCTGTGAGAGTCTATGGGTGAGGTCATAGAGGGTTTAGTTCTCTTGTATGCAGTCTATGGGAAAAACCCCACAAGAACAAAGAAGTGCTATTGTAGGAAGGATCATTTGTATGGGTTATTAAGAAAAAGAATGAATATCTGCACAATCAAATTTACTTTTGGGAGCATGCAGACACTTGATCTTCTTTCATCTTATGCACCTGTGGCCTGCAGCTGGCCTCAGAGAATAGGAATGTACATATAAAAACATGAATGTTTAATATGATGACAACAGTGGTGCCACCTGTTGGTCTGGAGTTACTAAAACAGATAGAGATTGCATTTTCTTGGCCATTTTGGTTAAATCATTGCGATGACCTTTATTTAGGGTTCGGACTGTGGAGGAGTTGGATCAGAGGTACATCCTCACCCCGGAGAAGGTGAAAGATGCCTACCTGGTGCACCTGGTCCAGAAGTTCCAGGATGAGCATGATGAGTGGTCCATCATCATTTTTACAAACACCTGCAAGTAAGTGTTATGACTAAACATGTCAGGTAATGTCTTCAGCTGGTGAAAGGCCTTTGTGGTACGAGTGATGATTTTTCTGGTCTGTGATCAACAGGAATTGCCAGTTACTGACCATGATGCTCCGCGAGTTTAAATTTCCAACCATTTCGCTGCACTCCATGATGAAACAAGTAAGGATGGTGGACCTTACTCTTACACCTAACAATCTCAGGTTAATAAGAAGTTGGTAAATGAACCAGATGCCTATCTCCCCTCTGTTTTTCAGAAACAAAGATTTGCTAACCTTGCAAAATTTAAGTCCAACGTTTTCAAAATCCTCATTGCTACAGATGTAGCTTCCAGGTAAGATTACTTCCATAACATTAAGTTAATAAAGGTGATGGGCAAACTCTTTTACAAGCATCAAGTTTCTAAAATTGTGTGTATCCCTATAGCTATACATTTCTGTAACGAAAACAACAAAAGGTTCATAATCTGTTTTGGCCACAATGCTGTGTCCCCATCTACCCTTTTTTATATTTGGACTAAAGGAAAACATTAGGATGACTCACATGCCTGTCTGATTTGATTTCTACTGTGTGTACTCTGCTTGAAAGGGAGGAAAGACTGAAGTGGGATTTTTCTGATGCCTACTGTGCAAAACCTCTTTATCTTTGCTAGCTCATTCATCATCCCCTACCCTGTCTTTAATCTATGTCAGTCATCTTCAGTGAAGTCCTGAACTCAGTAGAACCCTTAAAGATCTAAAGGCTCTTTTGTGTTTTCTCTTGTCAAAGGGGTTTGGATATTCCAACAGTGCAGGTGGTCATCAATCACAACACCCCAGGGCTGCCAAAAACCTACATCCATAGAGTGGGCAGAACCGCTCGGGCAGGTAAGGCTTTTTTTGGTCTGTGTTGTCTGCAGATGTAAATGTAGGCCGACCGGATCTGTTCTTGGCCCAGAGTGACATTCTCATTGGTTCCACAGGACGCAACGGCATGGCAATAACTCTGGTGACGCAGTACGACATCCATCTAGTGAACGCTATTGAGGAACAGATCCGTGAGTTTGGGCTCATGCCACAGCTTGTGCCATCTGTGATGTAAATGGATGGTGTGCATATGTATAGATGTGATGTAAATAGATGCCATGTATGTTTATATATATGGTGGATGTTTGATGTGGACTGCAGAAACAAAGCTGAAGGCCCATCCAGTAGAAGAGAAGGAGGTACTGAAGATTCTAACCCAGGTCAACGTTACTAAACGCAAGTGTGAAATCGTAAGTACGGCCTTATATTCCAGACAACAGGTTTAAGGGTTAGATTCATGTCTTGTGTGAGTGTGTCTAACTTGTGGCATTGGCATTTACAGAAGCTGGAGTCGTCAGACTTTGATGAGAAAAAGGAGATTAATAAGAGGAAACAGATGATTCTGGAGGGCAAGGCAAGTTGCTTTTACACAGAGCAAAACACTATATGATAACTTGCCATGGATGCAAAAATACTGTTTACGACTTGTCATGTTTGATGTGTACAGGAGTTCGTTTAGTGTCTAGATATTGGCTGGATCACAACAGGCCTTCATATTTCATTTTTTAAATGTTACAGGACCCAGACGTCGAGGACAAACGCAAAGCCGAACTCATGAAGATCAAGAAACAGAAGAAGAAATTCAAGGAAAAAATTCAGAAACAAATTCAGAAGAAAAAACAAGACCAGTCGACTCGGAGGAAGGCACAGAACAGCGGTAAAACGAAAAAAGAAGCAACATAATCACACACAGTGGACATTATCAGCACATCATGATGTGAATGTTTTGCTTTGACTTTCACTGAACGCTGTCCTGTCTTTAAGCGGACTCAGAAAGGCCACCGACACACTGGAGTGGATGTGAGCGCTTTTAAGCTTTATTGGAAAAATAAAATCAACCACAAAGGAATGTGATTTACAAGGTCAACGCAGGTGAAAACAGCCCCAAAGCCAACATGAAAACATCACAAATAAGGTGCAACCCTGTGCCTCCACCGGACTACTGGCTGACTGTTTGGGAGGCGAATATAGGAGATCCCTCTGTCTCGCTTGGGATGGGACTGTGGAGGGCAGCTTTTTTTGGGGGGGGGGGGATATTAAAGAAATAAAGAAGAAATCAAAGCTTTTACATTCCGACCAATAATTACTTTGGCTTTTTTGTTTCCATGTCAGTTCTCCAGTACTCTAATAGTAATTGCCATGATCATCTTTGAAGTCGTAGCATTTCAGATGACCACAGGTGTCATTTTGTTACAGAAATAACTATCAGCATGATTGTCATGAAATGAAATGTTTGTAAAAAAAACAAACGGCCTTAAAGCAGGTGTTGTCTTCTGTGTTTGTGTAAGTCTAAGGGGAGGGGGGGGGGGGGGGGGTTACTACCAGGGCAAATTTGTCTGAAACCCTAAACAAAACAGCCACTCAATCCTACTTCACTCAGGGGTTGCCATTTGAAGAGGAAATGTATGAAAAAAAAAAAAGCAAGAGTCTGTCTATCCATAAACACACACAATGGAGAACACAGTTGTGTATCCTACGTCATGTAGGTTTCTACTAGGTATAAGGGACAAGAACACATTTTACAGGAAAGCACAGCAAACAATGTCACAGAGGTCTTTTGTCATTTCTTACTCCAATGTTAACTGGTCTTGCATGTGCTGGTGTGCACCAGTCTACTACTCTTCATGATCATGACACTCTTGGTAAAAACCAGGATTATTTCACACTCCGGGCACTGATGTTGAATTTGAGCTCCTACTGAAGACCAAGGTTAATATTACATTTGTTCAATCAGAAATATACTTATGATTGTGATGAAAACTCTTCACTTTATATTGTAGAAGAAAGGAAAAGCTAAAGAACTTGAAAATTAACAGGAAAAAAAAAAAAAACAATTACTGGGCCAGACAGCTTCTCCGTTCATCTAGGACTAATCTAGGCAGCCCTTGGAGAAGACTGAATGCCTTTCGTCTGAGCTGATAAAGTCTCCTATTCTGTAGCACTAGGCATACACATGGATCTAAGGATTTACAGTGATCAGTGTTACATTTCATCTCCACAAACTACCACTGTGAAAAGAAAACTGCCAAGACTGAAAACTGAGAGAGTAGTTTGATCAACAAAAACACACCAAGTCATCCAACTTCGCATTCTGCCTTGCGTGGATCTGGTCACAGTCCAAGTGGCACACGTCTGAGCAATGCAGTCTGAAGACGTCAAGAAACCAATGATGAATTAGTGATAGTGGAAATGAGGTACTGAACAATCTGGATTTTTTTTTTTTTTGTTTTTTTAGCAACACGATGCGCAGAAGCAAGTTAACTCATGAGATGTTGGGATGCGTCTTCGCTTCAGGTTCAGCACGATAAAAATTAGAATAGGGGCCAGTGTACTTATGAAGGTCCATACCTAAATGCCTGAAATAATTTCATCTTTTATTTCAAAAGTAATCTAATGAAGGACCAGGTTGACAAGCCAATGAGTGTGTGCACTGAGGTACGATCAGTGCTCATTCAGGCCTAAAAGCTGGTTAAAATTAAAAGCTGGGCACGGCACGGAAACCACAGCCGAGGGCAGACTTTTGCCATTAATTTTTTTTTTGTGTTTTTTTTCTTTTCAAACAGCTCATTTTTGGAAACGACGTTGGCCATCAGTTAAGTCGGGATTTGAGAACAAGTTCAAAATGTAGCAATGCTCTCTCACAGGACTCTGATCACCCATGTCAGAACATGAAGCAGGCCTCACAACCAGTCAGCTCGGAGATGAAGGTCAAACTTTACTGTGTTAGTGTGCATCTGCACGCCTCTCTGCCACGCGACTGCTTTTGGACTCACTGGGTAGGGCCTGGGCTCCACCTTCCTCTCCCCCTCTTCTCAGCTCCGAGAGCCCCCCTCCAGTCCTCTCAGCCCACCAGGGTGGAGCGTGTGTGTGTGTGGGTGGGTGGGGGGAGGGGTGAGAGATGTGCACTCGTTTGTGTGGGACAGAGCGAGCGGCACGTCCTCCCTCCC
The DNA here is from genome assembly GCA_030347295.1 of Setipinna tenuifilis. Classification (NCBI taxonomy): domain Eukaryota; kingdom Metazoa; phylum Chordata; class Actinopteri; order Clupeiformes; family Engraulidae; genus Setipinna; species Setipinna tenuifilis. The sequence goes on from CM059276.1 coordinate 21,087,368, forward strand.
CAGGTTTGCCCTCTCCGCAGGCTGGCAGCCAATCCTCCGTCCTGTTTTGTTCCCCTTCTCTCTCTCGTTCTCTCTCCTCTCTCTCTCTCTCTCTCGCTCTCACTCGGTTTCCTGTTGATGCTTCTCCTCCTTCCTGTGAGTGGTTGGTCTCTGTTCCCGTCGCCATCACAGAGTGGTGCTCCAGTCGTGGCAGAAGGAATCAGGTCTCCATGTGCTGTTTCTTTAGTGTTTCCCCAGAATAAAATGCAGTTGAACCAAGCTCAGCTTACGCCTCGAGCCTATCCAGTCACCCTGGGAAACCACAGGCAACAGCATCAGCATGTGAAGGAAGGACACACCCCGTTAAACTGACAGTCAACAGCCACTGACGCATGAATTCGATAGCTGGATTAACGCAGAACTACAGTCCTCCTGATAGATGTTTTTAAACTGAATCACTTAATAAACACTGCGGTACTGGAATACCCACAAGCATTACATTTAACTTATAATTTTGGTATAACTTCTTCTCTTACAGTGTACAAACCTACTCTGAGATGCTCTCCTGTCACCCAGTCCAGCCTGGGTTAGCACACTTACATTTTAATACTGCGACAGTCCAGGCACTCCGCCATGCTGGTATGCACGTTCACCCTGGTATGTGGAGTCCTGAGACAAAGCCACGTCGATCTGAGACTTGAACTCATCACCCAGGTAACTGTCCTGGAGGGCACATGAAGACAGGGGAGGGGTCAGTATTTTAAGAGGCCTCACCATCATTCATGCATCAAAAACAATTCTGTTCACTTCACACATCTATAATTACACAAATAGCCATCCTGGACTTCCCTTCCTGGAATCGCTTCTGAGCAATGACTAACTGTAATTTTGTAAAGATGACCGTGTAATTACGTTACAATGACCAAGACAAAGTGTTGAGAATGATGGTTTTGTTTTCCAAAAACATAACCCTGGTAGAGCCATAACTACAGTGAAGTGGATATTTACATTTACATCTAGTGCACTGCTGAATGGCTTTGGATAACAGCCATGTCCCACATGACTAGCTGCAAACACTGGCAAGATGCCACAGCTAAACCCCATAGTGTCTGTGGGTAAATTCAGGGGGTGAGTGTCCATGCCAATGTAAAGGATGCACTGAAATATCTGGGCAGAGACTGAGGAGTTTAACAGATGGCTACCCGTCTTATGAATTATTATTATTACCTGCGAGAGCTCAGGCTGGGAGAGGCCGGGCTGGCTCATCTGGGACGGCTGGCTCATGGAGATGTAGCCCTGGGTGAGGGGGCCCTGGGAGAAGGGCTGCGAGGCCACATCCTGGCTGGCCTGGCTGTTGCCCATGTTGCCCTGTCCTGCCCCGGCCTGGTTGCCAGCGCCACGGCCCTTCTGGCGGCCGCCGCGACCCATTCTGCCCTTGTTGGGACCTCCACGTCCTGCAAGAGAATGACAATCAACATTATTAGCAGGCATTAAAACACCTCGAATCACCATGCCTTCACAATCTACAGTCACAGGGCAAATCTACAGATGTTTTTTTGTGCACCCTTTTTCAGATATTTTATGAGACTTTAAGAGAGTTAAATTACACCTGACACAGGAAAAAAAAAAGTGTTGCAGTGTGAACGGGCCCTTAAGTTGGCCCTGCAAGGATAGACGGATGGAGGGTGTGATTACCAGCAGCGGGGCTGTTGGCCTGGCCCAGGTACCCTGGAGGGGGCATGGGGGGCATCATCAGGTTGAAGGGGATGGGGATGTTCATGGCAGCCATGTGGTTGGGGCCAGCACCGATCATGCCAATCTGGTCATGGGTCTGGAAGTACATGTTGGATGGACGACCTGCAAACACATTTTTACGCATGTTCACACACTCTGTCTGGAAATCAAGGTGAATACTGATAACAATAAACTTAAACTCAGTGCTTACAACACTGCAATGCAATACTACATGTTCATCAAAGAAGAATTAAAGATAACTCTTTCTAGTAAGTTTTACCAGTACATTGGGATGAAGTAAATGTATAAAATGGAGGTTGAAATCATGTGACTTGTGTGTTGCTGGTCTCACCAGTGTTGCTGCGGTCGTAAGCAGAGCCGGGGACGAGGGCCTCCCTGGCATCATACATGGCCGTGGTCATGAAACGCGCTCCCTGATTGGACAAGTCAACAATCAGCTGACCTGAATCTCATAATCTCAGCATTCATGCTATATACACTAAGTTTTATGTAACAATTCAAACTTCTACAGATAATATAGGAAGACATTGGCATGAACATGACAGTGTAAAGGCGGATTTCTCTGGCGCTACTGGACTATAAGAAAGCTTGCCATGTGTATGTCTGTCCTGTGTTCCGCTGCCAAACTGTTGAAGCAGTTTGAGCGACATCATCTGTATAAAATTTGCTATATAAATATTAGATTATTATTATTATTAATAAAAATGATGCAATGTGGAGGCAAGATAGACGTATCTGTATAATGAAAGGTTAACAGTGTTGACAAGCTCACAGACTGGTGAGGAGAGGAGCTACTCACGGGGTTGATGGTGTTGACAAGCTTGCGCGGCTTGCTGAACTGCATGAGGCTCTCGCGGAGGTTGTTGAGGGGCCCCTCCACCAGCACCTTCTGCTCCTTGTAGTAGTTCAGCAGGTGGTTCCACAGCGGCTGCTTGGAGAGGGCCTTAGGGTTGCCCACGATGATCACACCATACCTGCACGCAGAGTACACACACGTACACAATCATTAATTAGCCTTCAGGGATAAATATATACTTTTCCCTAAATTTGATACACTAATTTTAGTATCACAAAAAAGTAAAAGACGACCATTAACTTCAGCTGCAAGATACAGTTTCCTTTTGAATGTGCAGTATCTTCAGTGCAGGAGGGTTGATTGGGGACTGACCTTGCTCTGGTGAGAGCCACGTTGAGACGGCGCGGGTCATTGAGGAAGCCAATGCCCTGATGCTCGTTGGCCCTCACACAGGACAGGATGATGAAGTCTTTCTCTCGACCCTGGAAGGCATCCACGCTGGCAATCTCCACCTCCTGTGTCAGCAGAGAACAGCACTTTCAGAAAGCTACTCTACTGGCACTGCTTCAGAAACAGACACCAGTGAGGACAAAGATACCCTCGTACAGGTCCCTTAAAATGGCATTTCCAACGCCAGCTCTAGACATCTCAGGAGTGACAAATTTCACACTTTATTCTTAATGGCAAGTTTACTAGCCAGGATAGCGGCGACTAGTGCGTCCTCTTAATTTTAACTTCCAGTACCTACGTCAGGGAGCATAAATATAAGTTTTGGTCCACTCCGCCCGTCAATGTGTACGGACAAATCAGCAAATAGAGGGAGGACTGAAAACGATAATATTGAGCTCAAGCTATCAAATCAAGGATTTAAAGCCAGAAGAAGAAGAACGCTTGAGGAATTTTATCGAGGGGAAAGACGTTATTGGCCTACTTCCTATTGGTTTTGGTAAAAGTTTAATGTCCCAAGCAGTAGCAGCTGCTTGAAGCAGAAAGCATCCCACCATGGAGCAAACGAATGCCAATGCAGGTTTCAGGTGAAACGATGTGGAAGTCACTAATGCATCAGGCTAACAGTTTACCCACAGACTCACAAATAGATCTTAATAAAGGTGACAATCAGAGGAAGGACACACACACCTGGTAGAGTTTGGTGTGGAGGGAGCCACTGAACTGCATGTACTGCACCAGGTATGACCTCTGACCCTCATAGGGCGTGATGACGCCGATCTGGTCAGGCTTGGCACCAGCCTTCAGCAGGCGTGTGGTGATCTTCTCCACATTGGCTGCCTCAGTCCTGTAAGGAAAGGCAAGGCAGGTTTATATGAATAGCACATTTCATACAGAAAGGCAGTTCCCTGTGCTTCACAAAAGAACAACATGCAAAAGCATAAAAAATAACATAAGTTTAAATAAGTATAACAAAGTGCAAATGAATTAAAAGGTAAAGCATTAGCAGAAAGCATCTGAGAACGGTTTAGATTTTTGAAACTTCCAACAGTAGGAACATTTTAGAGGTCTTCTGGAAGTTTGTTCCAGAGCTGCTGACGGCAGGTTTTACCAACAGCTGTGATTTTAGACCTAGCTGGTGCATATAGCTGAAATAACACACGACACATTCCCCTCAACAATGGCTCTATGCTCAACAATGGCTGTATGCTCGGATTCCTCCATACTCCGACTGTGATGACACACGAGCAACCTTCTGGGCAATGTGGCTGGGGGCATTCACATAATAGTCTAGGCTTGTAATGTTTTGATCTGATGATCGCAACAAGTCACCTGCTTTAGGCGCACACGACTTGATAAAAACGTACATGTCACACTCAACAGGACATCCATGTCATCTGCTACAGGGATCGGGAAGGTGCGAGCTTAGTCATGTTGTTGCGGTAAGAAGATCTGTGTTCGACGTAACTGCTGCGTTTTAAATGCCCACCCCTGCTGTGACCAGCAGTTCTTGTTAAAGCATGTAGACAGACACAGACAGGGGGGTTTTAACTCGAATGAGGCTAATGTGCTGTTAAATATCAGTGGGAAAGCCTAAATAACATGTCAAAGCTCAAAGAGCTGCCCTGAGTATGATGTGCTCACCTGTTCAGGTAGGAGGTGCCCGAGCTGGCGATCTCCTCCTGGCCCTGGGTCACATAGAAGAACATGGGCTTGTCCGTCTGGGGCCACTGGAAGTCAAAGCCTTTCTTCACACGGTCAGCTACCAGAGAAAAAGACAGGGATTACTACAGGAGTTACACCCAGAGAGCACTGTTGTTCAGCCCAGAAAGACAATGACCCTAACCAAACAGCAAAAAAAGTTGCTTAGTTTTAAATGTTTTCCACCTTACTAGAGTACCTGATAGTCTACAGTCTCAAATACAATGTGGTCCAGTTCTTTATTTTTCTTTGTTTTGTCTTGCAAAGCACCTTGAATTGCTTTTGGTAAGGTGTATTACACCTAAAACTTGATCTATTGACTGATTAAAAAAATAATTGTTTAAAAGGTGTTTGAATGGATGCCCATTGCCCCTGTTGTAGTCCGTGTCCATGCGTTGCGTACCTGCAGTGACGCCGTTCTGCAGCGAGCCCTCGTAGAAGATGTTGGAGGGGAAGGCACTGAGGGCGGGGTGCATGCGGTACTGCACCTGCAGACGGATGGGCCGGATGCCCAGAACCACCAGCCGCTCAAACAGGGACTGGGACAGGCCCGCCTTGGCCGCCTTCTTACACATCACCACTGGGCCCAGCTGGCAGTGGTCACCCACCAGAATCAGCTGGGGGGGAATACATGAAAATATCATCAGTATCAGCTGAGGAAGGGGGGTGGAGCATACATGAAAATATCATCAGAATTAGCTGAGGATGGGAGAATACATGAAAACATGTTCTGGATAACCAATGAAAATAGACAGCCATTTCATGCCACTTTTTTCTGTAACTATTCAATGCAATACTGCGGATGATTTGAGGACACCAAGCTAAATTGTAGTCTAAGGCTTCAGCACTGGGTGCTTCCTTAATTCTAAAGATGACAAATTATAAAAAAAAAAAGGATTTGCCTGCCTGAGTCAACCAAGTTACCAGATTCCCCAACACCCTTGAGATCAGCTTCAATTCACTTCATTTAGTTTCATTGCCAAGAGGACTTGACAGGCAAAGGGAGTGTTTTTCCCTTTCCATACATAACTTGGGCTCATTAAAAGTTACCTCACAGTGAGGTCTTTAAAAGTTCCAGACATACAAGAGAAGGCTCCCATATGAGTACCATTTCCTTACAAGTCTAGTGCCCAAGTTCTGCCCTGTTATAAAAGCTCATTGACTCAGTGTGTGGCTACTGTGTCTCTTAAAAGACATACCTGCTTGGCTCCAAGAACCACGGGCACCATGCACTCAGGCTCTGTGGCCTGCGTGCTCTCGTCAATGAGAATGGAGCGGAACTGCATCTTGGCCAGGCGAGGGTCTCCAGCACCCACACACGTGCAGCAGATGACGTCAGCATTCTGGCAGAGGAGACGAGGGAGACAGGGTTCAGAGGGCATTTCACAAACACAGGACACATCCAGGTGACACATAAGATGACGGAAGAGAGTATGACATGGCAGGTGCATGCTGCACAACAGATATTAGATCACAAAGCAAAACACAGTTTTCAACATACTACACATTAAAAATTAACCAGACTGAAATGGGTATTCTTTCCTGTAGGCAAGCTCTTGTAGCATGAAATGTGTGTTTCATAACTCTGCATATTGTTTACATACCCAGGAACTATGTAACATGCTAAAAAAAAAAAAAAAAAAAGTACATGCGGTCCCCTTAAAAAGATTTGTTAAAAATCTCTAATGTGTGTCAATTTTGCTTTGGGGAAGCAGCCCCATCAGAAACCCAGATAAATGGAAGGAGGTACAACAGACCATGAGCAACTCCCTCTCAGCTGTGCGTTTCAGGGCCCGGTAGCGCTTCTCATCAGCAGAGGACAGCTCTCCAGTCTCATCCTTCAGCTGCTGCAGCTTCTGCAGCTCTGGCATGCTGGACATGGACAACACACATGGACAACACATGAATATCTTGCCCAAACACTGTTCGCTCATCCCAGGTTCACACATAACTAAACAACAATAAAATGCCACTCCACAGTCAGTAAAATCAAGATAAAATACCAGGACTGAGGCGCATGGCTGTTTAACACAATTATTATTAGCACAACTCTGAAATGATGACATAACATGACATTGTCTGCTACCCAGTGCAAAATGTTCGGCAACTGGAAAACAAGGAAAATTGCGTAGTGTGTATCTGGTTTAAGTAAACCAGTACTTAATGTGGTTTTGGTTGCCCTTGTGAAGCAGGCATCCCATCTCTGAACTGGCCAAAAGAAACAAGTGGGTCTGGCAGCTGACCTGTCCATGTTGCGGATCTGGTTGTGCAGGGCCAGGAAGGAGACGGGCGAGTCGATGGCCTCCCTGCTCTTGGCACAGAGGCGCACCACCTTCAGCCCCGTCTGGTGGATCTTCTCAGTCAGCTGGTCCACAGCGATGTTACTGGGAGCACACACCAGCACAGGCCTGCAACACACAGCCATCAGGAGAGTTCAGAAAGATTCATTCAAACTGTCTTTGCAGGGTCAAACTCATATCATTTGGGGGATTCTATAATTACCAATCAGTGAAACAGCTTTAGTATATTCAACTTTCTTGAAAACATAGACAAATATAAAAAGATGTAAAAATATGGTTTGCTGTTATAGGACTGTACAACTACCACACATATGTATGAAAAGGTTGAGCACCCATTTAATTTTTGTCATATGGACTTTTTTTTCCTGTAACACAGGAGCCAAATTCCAGCATGGGGTGGGGGTTATGGGAACAGGTAGAGGAGTTATTACTTTGAGTCACTCAGTACATTCTGCCAATCCACACCCAGGGAGTGCTGCGCTCAGCCTGCCTTTCACTGCAATGGGCCACGCACTACAACTCATGTCACACTGTGTGAAGTGGTTTGTGTTACGTAAGGCACACTCAAAACAAGTCACTCCAAAGTGTGAAGTAAGGTACCATTAATACCAATATTAAAACAAGTCAACACACAGCACTGTTGGTATGTAGTTGGAGAAATATGTGTTTGAAAACCGACTGAGAAAGACTGTCAAGGAACTTGTATTGATTTCAAATCACATGACAAAAAGCAATACCATCATGAAACTTGGGGTAAGACAAAACACCAAAGCTGGCCTCAAATGCTGACAGTGTGTGTTAATTTATATACATATATTTTTTTTTTTCACTGCGAGTGCTCATTGGGAAGTGCATGGAGGTTCTTACCCATTGCCCTGCCGGGCCAGGTGATACACTATGGTTGCCGAGGTGACCGTCTTGCCTGTCCCTGGAGGGCCCTGGATGAGGCTTAGAGGACGCTGGAGAACAGTCTTCACCGCATACACCTGGATGACAACACAGAGACACATTTAATGAGGGCTGAGAAGGGCGAGAATGGTGGCTAGCTGTGAGAGTGGTTTAGAATCTTAAGACTAAAGTAAAGGGGTGAGGGTTACCTTGGAGTTACCTGGGGGCTACTTGGGAATAATTTAGGCTGGCAAACCCGAAGTAAAGGTGAGTGAGGATAGGTTACATGAGAGAGAGACAGGTGGGCTAGAATGTGTTTGTGTGTGTGTGTGTGTGTGTTGAGGAGGTTACATGGGAATGGTACAGGTGGGCAAGACTGGTAGTGAAGGGGGTGACAGTGGGTTGCCTAAGAGCGGCAGTAGTGGGCAAGACTTGGCTACCTAGGCATTATTGAGGTGGTGAGTCAGGGTGGGCTACCTGAGAATGGTACAGGTGGGCAGGCCTCGGAGCAAAGTGGGGTGAGGGTGGGCTACCTGAGAGTGGTACTTGTGGGCAAGACTGGGTTACCTGGGTATGATTCAGGTGGGCAAGACTGGGAGTGTGTGGGGTTGAGGGTGGGTTACCTGAGAGTGGTTAAGGTCAGGAAGACCCTGGGCAGTGAAACGCTTGGGAAGCTGACACTTGATGATGACGTCCTCCACCTCGTGGCCCAGGAGCTTGTGGTAGATGTACCCAGACACAGAGGTCTCATCCACAGCAAAGGTCTTCAGGGCGCTTTGCATTCTAATGGGAAAAAAAAGAAGAAAAAACGTCACAGTGCACATAATCTAAAAATAATCAATACAATCTGTCATTTATCTGTCATTCACGAGGTATGCAAAAGTTAGTTAGCCCTCTAAGTTAACATTACTTAGGTTACTTAATATGAAAGACAGGCAGGTAACTGGGCAGACTATTTTTTCCATTTCACTCTAACAGCAACCCTTCAGTCCAGCTTCTGTATTATAAGCTGGGGTGTGCACACCATCGAAACTCATTCACAATTTGTACGAAATGTGAAAAACTTACCGATCAAATGAGGTGGACTTCCACACAAAATCAACTTGGAAGTTGTGTGCCACTTCAACAGGTGCTCCAACGCTGCTTCTCAACTCAATTGCAATTTCATCACCATAATCTTTGTCAGCTGGTCAAGGAAAAATTGACTCATCATGATTAACTGTAGTACTTGATGTTACTATTGTAAGGGCTGTGACACTGGCTAGACTTCAATCTTCCCCTTCCCTTCATCCTACATATTCTACATATTCAAGAGAGTTTAATTTGTGATGCAATAGTAGTTTGGGAATGCGCTGTTAAGAAGGAATGACAAAGCTTCATTTACAGTAAACTTCTCTCGTTTCTCCCTTCCTAGCAGATGAAGAACCACTGATGGTTCAATGTTGCTTTCTAGTTTTAGATCTACATCGCCGGAAATCATTTGGGAATGCAGAGGCTTTGTTTTTGTTTACATTCTTGAAACGGTTCAAATATCTCAGACACTGTGCTTTGATGCCCACACAGACTGAAAGGATACTGTCTGGAACTTTGATGACGTGTCCAATGCCCTTCCAAAGTGGAGCCAGATCACCTTTGTAGCGGAGACAAATCTCATCCCCCTGCATCAGCCTCATGTCTAATCACAAACAAATGCAGTTAGTGAACAGCAAATAAACAAATACAATTATTTTCAAATATGAAAATGGATGTGAACCATGAACATGCATGAACTGCTACACTACCAACTTACACTGACCACACACACACAAAAACACAAGATGAAGCAGGATTTGCATGCGTGGGGTGCAGGACTGGTAATGAGAAACACAACCACGGGAGAGCAGGCAAGAAAATTAGAGGAATTACCACCTGAATCCGTCTTGGGTAATGTGAAATAAGCAATCCGTTTTTTATTCAGTCCCAGGTCCCACCTGACAGTTATATTGTCTTGGGTCTGTGGAGAAGTACAACAAACAGTCCAGAGTGAGTGATGTTTCTTTTGTTGCTTGTGCCTGTACAGACTTATTGCAGCAGGCATGGCATGGCAGACAAGCAACTGATGCCAGCAGTACTGGAACAATGTGTTTTTTTTTTTTTTTTTTTTTTTAAGACCAGGAACAAACCTGAGACTCTTTGAGCTTCTTGTCATAGTCAGCCTCCAGCTTGACCAGAGGTCCAAATATGTTCTGGTACTGGTAGGCATCCTCATAGCGCAGCAGCACATGCTGGGGCTCCTCGTCCACGCCCGGCTTCTCCAGGTCCTCCAGGGTCGCAGTGGGGTTGTCCTGAGAGCAACACAACACATCACTCTGGTTATTCAGACCTTACACTACTGACTGACCTTCTACTGCAATTTAGTATAAAGTTATGAACTTAGCCCCTAATGATTTAACTTTACAACAATGAACACACAACGGTGTGAAGAATTTTCTCCTGGGTAATTTCAAGGCATACATCTTGATTGAGAGCAAGTACCATAATCAAGACTTCAAACCAGCCATGGAGCAACACCTGTCTCTAGTAAATGACACATCTAAATGGCAGTATAAAAAAAAAGGCCTCATGACAGATGTGGTCAAACCTTCCAGAGCTCTTCAAGCTTGTTGATCTGCTGGGCAGCGATCTGGCGCGCACGGAGCTGCTCCTGCTCAGAGGGGATCTTCACCAGCCAGGACAGGAAGCAGCGGTCCTGGATGAGCGGCTGCCATTGAGAGCTGTCCCAGTTGATGTCCTTCAGGCTGCTCTGACTCGCACACGGCTGCCTGTGGGTGGGATATGACAGCGCTCCACTTCACTCAGGGGGAAAAAACACCACTGACACACATGACTGCACACATGACTCATCAAGCGTGACATGTAAATCTGTCTTCTTAAGAAACTGCTTCTCGGGACACACCTGCACAGCAGCACAACCACAGAGTCAGCCTTGGCGGGGATGAAGCCCAGGAGGAACACATTGCGGCAGCCACAGTTGTAGCACTCCAACACAGTCTCGCCCAGGGGGCCATCCTTGTGGAGAGTCACCTCCTTGCACTTGGCTCTCACCAGGTGATTTACAATATGGCTGCAACATAAAATAAACAGAATTAATTATTATTATTATTATTATTATTATTGTTATGATGATGGGCAACTGTATCCGAATTCCTTATTTTACCAACATGACATTTGCGTCTAACATACCTCCCAGAGGTGTTGCCTCGACCATTGCAGAACCACTTCTTGCTGGTGTTGCAGTAAACCACGCATGCTGGATCATGGATGCCACAATAGCTTTAGAGAGAAAATGACAAGGCATTAAGTGTACATTTCAAAGCTTTTAATGCACTAGTTTAAACTACATCAAAACATGATTCCAATCGCAAGTTTTAAAAAGGACATGACATTAAAATCACGCCTGGAGAGATGCTGATTTCACATCAGTCCAGTAAAGAAAAAAAAAAAAAACAACCCAATACTCCCCTCACCTGCAAGCATGGACCGGTAGGTCTTTGGTGTAATAGGCATCCTCTTCGTCTTCTTCGAAGTTCAGCTCTGCTAAAAGCTGACTAGTTTTAGCAACAGAATCATCAAGTGGTCCGTTTTGTAAAACTTCATCGGGGCCATTTACCTAAAACACAGATATGTCATAGCCACATTATCTAAGAGGAAGTCACAATTGATCCATAGAAAACCACATGCAAGCGTTAGCACAACTGGCTTCGGCAGGTACCTGTTATTGCTAGTCAACGTTAGCCATCCCGATAGGTGGCGAGCGCTATGCGGCTATATTAGGGCAATGATGCTAACAGTATGCTAACTATGGTACGGTAGCTCAGAAGATGCGCAGGGCTGTACATGGCACCACGTAGATAAGGTTGTTTTAAGGAAGCGATTTGCTAACATGTTTAATTCAGCTACAGAAAACGATACAGTGCTTTCACTATGCCTTGTGAAAACGGAATTGCTAACAAGGAAGCTACTGTTAATGCTCGCTGGTGTTAGATTAGCTAGGATGAGAGCCAAACGCTAACTAGCGACAACCAACGTTATGCTAACTTGGGTTTGGAGACCAAACGAGATAAACAGAAGCATGGGCACAAAATCAATAAAACAAACCTGATTATCCAGCTGGCTCTGGGTCTGGCCTTGAGTCTGTGTTTGACTGGGCAGTGTAAAATCATTGAATTCATATTCGGAGCCTTGAGTATCAGCTCCGAGCAACTCCGTTTCCTCGGTATCCAGGAAGGTTAGAGTCTGAGAACTCGGCCCATACGCTTCCACACTCATCTTCTCAAGTTGACAGTGGTTTACAAGATACTGTAGTATCTGTTGACAGGGTTATTTAAATCTGCCGATGGCTATTTTATCTTCTTGTTACAGCTGATACTATAATTCGAAAAATACACCCCAGCATTTACAAGCTAGGTAGATTCGAACACAAACAGAATTTGGAATCACACAAGAAAATAAACGGAAAGCTTGGCTCGAGGTCTTCTACACTCCAGTGACGAACTTCCTAGCGCCATGCTCCGCACATGCGTACATGGACCACAGATTGTATATTCACTCACGTAGCTATCTGAACACAGAGATCTAGTTCAAACAGCGTACAGTATAATTTTTATTGTGCGTATACCATAAAGCGAAATTCTGCCATGGTGAGTAAGCGACATTTCACAAATACAAATAATAACACTATTTTCCCAGCACACATACAGCATGCAGTATGTGAATAGAAAAAGGGCAGCAGTGTGCTAATTTTGATTAGCTAACCGGCTAAGTTAGCACATGATGTGAAAGCCGATATGATATTGTTTACATCAGAATGGGTTTGCCATGTAAATGTACACATTTGTGCCTAATGATATATATGGTTTAAGTTATGTATGTGGTGTTACATATAATCAGTCATTGACTAGCCCTATTGCTGCATGTGATTTAAACATGGATTTTTTAGTCATCCAATTAGCCGTAGTCTATGTTAGAAGTTAGCTGTACATCTAAAAAGGTTCTTGAGACTTCAAACTATGCGTGATCTAATACGCTTTTGGTTTGCAGTTACCCCTGTCGTTGTTGAAGACTGCGCAGAACCACCCGATGGTAAAACACACTTTTCATGCATCACTGTCGCACTGTTAAATGTGTCCCACTTCCAGCGTGCAGCTTAACACTTCCCTCCCAATATTACCTGATTTGTACTGCCCCACATATATTATTTCTGGCCTAATAAAACAGCTTTATTTCTTGTTATTGTACTGACTCCCTTCCCTATTTCAGTAGCTTGCTTAGCTTCAACCAGTTGTCATCATGGGAGGGCGTAGGTGTTTTAAGTATTAAACGTGTTATGTTTGTTGCAGCAATGTGAATTGTATTTGCCTTTACTGTTCATGTTTTCAGTTGGTGGAGTTGAAGAATGGTGAGACTTACAACGGCCACTTGGTTAGTTGTGACAACTGGATGAACATCAACCTGAGAGAAGTCATCTGCACCTCCAGGGTAAATGCTTGGCTCTGGCCTAGTTCACAGGGATGCTGGAGGCCACCTTGATAAGCTGCTCTCAGACTGAAACTTTAAAAATAAATCAGAATTTTAGGTCAGTCTAATTTTAAGAAATGTCTTAGTTTATTCGTCCATTTACACTTGAGGCGTGCAGTCAGCGTGTTCCTAAGACAAAGACTTTTCAGAGGTTTTACTGGTCCTGTTTACATATAAACCTGCTAGCAAAATTTCTCAAATTGAAAAGTGCTCTGACAAGTTACACTCAGCAAAAAGTTAAGAGCAGCTTTTATACTAGGTTTTCTTTCAGACATACAGGATCTGCTGAGAAAGTCGGAAATGTCCAGGAGTTAAGGCTAAGTCTAAAAGCAGCTATGTTTAAAAAAATCACAGTGGCATTTCAGGCAAACTGTGCTGTTAATATAAAGACTGAATGTAACTTTAACGGTAGGATTAAAACTAATTGGCAGTGTTTTTGTATATTTAATGCACATTGCGTCACTTTCAGCAATGTTGCATTTCCCTATAGCTTTACCTGTGCTTCTTAGGTAGGGAGTCAGTGCGCTTGTGAGCTAATATGTATGTTACTGTTCAGCTGTATTTGATAATTGAATTGTCTTTTTTTTCTTTCCAAAGAATGTTAGACCAGTGTCTTGTTCGAACACAAGCAACAAAACACCTATGCATCCCATTTTTTTTTTTTTTTTTAAATTCAATTTACTTTACTTGTTAGAATACTGTTTCTTTTACAACCACATGGGGGCAGTATTTAGCTAGCAGTATCTGAGTGTTTTGTGCTTGCCACACCTCTGTGCGCAGGATGGTGACAAGTTCTGGAGGATGCCCGAGTGCTACATCAGAGGCAGCACCATCAAGTACCTGCGTATCCCAGACGAGATCATCGACATGGTGAAGGAGGAGGTGGTGTCGAAGGGGCGTGGCCGCGGGGGCATGCAGCAGAACAAGCAGCAGGGCAAGGGCCGTGGCGGTGGGGCCGGCCGAGGTACGACCCAGTCTCCAAGGCTTACACACTACAGGCATACATTTACTCAAGGCTACTCAGACCTCGGGGGTATAGAGTAGAATAATATAATATAATAGAATAGAATAGAATGCCTTTTATTGTCACTATGCACATGTACAATGAGATTGAAATTCATTCTCCAATGCTGACATGTATGAAGAATATTTACAATGAATTACATTGAATACATAAATGGTATTGCAGGACAAGATAAGGAATATAAAGGGGGAGTAGGGTGCAAAAGTAATAAATGAGGTTTTATATACAGTTATATTGCACAGTAATTACACAGTTATTGCACATGAATTAATATTGCATACACCGGCAGTTACATTTGCTGTATGTATTACTGAACTACTACATTTTAGTAGTCACTTCCATCTGCAATGTCAGTGTTTTAAACATATGGCACAGCACAGCTTCCTCTCCTAGGCACTCCTCACCAAAACTGCATTAAGCCTTTCCAGCTAGTACTTGGCCCTTTTACTTAGATCTCCTAAGGCTGCTCTAGTTTGGTTGTCATTCCTGACTTCTAAAGGTGACTTGTAAGGGTGCTTTGGGTAAAAGTATCAGTTAAATGTAATGCAATGATGGAGTACCACAATAAATGGTAGTAAATGGCCATGTTAGGTTTCATCACCAAGTGCTGTAACTCCCAACTGCATTGCATAAAAAACCCACCTTCTTAATCCTACAAGCTTGAAATGAAGCAAGTGGATATTCCAGGCTGATAGTGTGTCTCTTAAAGCAGTAGTACAAACCCAACGTTGGATTTGTTCCACTGAAGTGATATGTTGTGTCACAGGATTAGGTTATGTCTAGTAGGTGTGACAGCTTGTACCAAGCTTTAAATATTCAGTGGTGTGATGTGAGCACTCATTGTGTGTGTGTATTAACACCTCTGTACTGCACTGTTGTCTTTGCCGAGGCACCGGATTGTCTTGTCAGCACATTGCTATATTGTTTTTGATGCGTATGTGGGTTGGCGCTGTCCTGGGGTGCGTTTCCCAAAAGCGTCGTTGCTAACTTCCTTAGCAACTTCGTAGGTTTGAACGATGGACTAACGACACTACTGTTTCCCAACAGCATCGTTCGAACGACACAACAAAACGGATGTTTACAACAACATTAGTCCGATGGATCGTTCAACGACACAGGTGTTTCCCAACAGCAAAGTCTGGACGATCCATCGGAAGTTCCATCGTTAAACTGTATAGTTCGAACGATTAGCATGGACCTGTCGTTAGACCATTGTTTATGTCGGTTTCTGTACACGTGACGTCTTGCTCGTCACCTTTGGCCTTCTTGGGTCGGGTTAGGCACCATTCAATGCTTTACCGCCACCCACTGCATGAATGATTTTACTTTAATTCACGTCATTTTCGTCCGGGCACTTGTCAGGTCATGTAAAAAGAAGATAGAAAATTCACCCCACAACACACCAAAAGTTGTTGCAAGATGTTGTTTGATTATTCAAGTTATTGGCTGATTTGACAGGTCGTTTTTAATACTGTGTTGTAGAGTATGATCACAGTTCACAGATCCACAATCAAGGCCATTCCACGTGTTTCAAATTGATTACGGTTTAGCAGGATTCGTACCCGTATCTCTCCGAAAAAGGGAGAAGATCTGCATAGTGAGCTGACGAGCTAACCACTCAACCATCGTGACACATGAGTAGCCAGTGGCCTTGGTTATATTTATATGCACACCTATGTAGGGTAGCATAAATGAAATATGCGATTATATCATTACAAACGTATACAGTTTACAAACGTATCCAGTCACTGCTTTTTAATGAGTAAGGGACATGATTGTGTTGGGGAACATTTTCCTAAGTTGCTGAAGTTGTCACAGCCTACATACCGGCTGAATTGAAATAAGGCTACGTTTTTGTTGCTTACTGTCGTGGTGTCGTTTCTGCCTCCCCGCAACGAATGCATCCGAATACTCTCCGAGCACTTCCGACACATCTGGATACTTTGCAGTTTCAACGACGGAAGTCTAAACTAACATAGTTCAGACTTACGTTGTACGTAGGTAGTTGGAGAGTTTCGGGAAACGGTCGGAATCGGACTGTTGTGTCGTTTGAACCTACTACGGACAACGGTGGTTCAAATGCTAACATCCGTCGTTGTTTGGGAAACGCACCCCTGAGCTTTGTTTTTGTTGTGTCTGCAGGAGTGTTTGGGGGGCGTGGCAGGGGCATGCCTGGCGTAGGACGTGGCCAGCAGCAGGACAAGAAGCCAGGAGGCAAACCACAGGGTGTAAAGAACCAGCACTGATGAAAGATGAAAGCAGTCCACACAAACACACACACACACACACACACACACACACACACACACACACACCTCTATTTGCCAGCTATTTACACATCCCCAAACCGCTACTACAAAACCAGAGCCAGCTTGATCTTCTTTTCCTCATCTGTTTTTCTCTGCCCCCACGAACAATCTCTCAAGGACACTCATTTACCACTTTCATGGCTTTTTCTGAATCTGAACTGAAAAGATCCCTCTTCTGTACTGTACAACTGAATAATATTTTTGTTGTTTCTCGTTTTAAGGTCAACAGGTATCACTGGAGCCCTTATAGTCTTTGTTTTATCATTGTGATTGTAGTAAACTGATTATTGTTTTTCACAGAAAATGCATAGTTGAACTCTGTTGACAGTACAGAAAACGGAAAGGTTTTTTTTGTTGTTGTTTGGTCTTTTTAAGGATCTTGAGCATTGTTGAATAATGACAGTCTTGTGTTTTCAGTGATTTTGATTTTGGTTGACATATGGAAAAAAGTCACGTTTTAATTTATTTACAAGGGCAATGTAAATAAATATTTTTGTTAACCTTTACACCTTTGTGGAGCATGTTTTTGAGGTCCATCTATGTATGTCACAAATCACAGAGTTCCTAGTGCCCAATATGGCGCATACAGCTCATCTCTTCCTCTGTAACCCATGCTGCCAGATGATGAGCATTCACACAGTCAGATCTCCACATGACGGGTGCAAATTATCCTTTCACCAAGCGCCTACCAACCAGTGCGCACCTCCCACTGGTGTCGCACTGTGTGTGTGTGTGTGTGTGTGTGTGTGTGTTAGTGTGTGCGCGCTACTGTTTCCATAGCGACGTCCGAGCCTAATTCTAAAGGAAGGCTGCTGAAGTAGCAGGTCTGTATGTGTGACTGTCCCGAGGGACGCTGGGTTGTTCTGGTGGCCGGCCTGTGTTAGGTTAAGGCGGAGTTAAGATTTATAACACTTCCCAGCCCTAGAGTAATGAATGTGCAGCCACCCTATGCCCCCTTTTTCCCTCATGCGTTAGGTTAGCCTATTTACAGTCCGTATTGTTGCTCTGTTTGTTTCCAGTGCTGAGGTGTCGGGCTTTGGGATTATGTCCGTCTGTGTAGCGACAGCTGTAGCAACGTGCAGGTGTGTTCAAACACACCTGATGTATACGTAGTGGATCAGTCTTCCTTTGTTCAACTAACCCTGCTCTGCAAAAGCTGTACCCTTTAGTAAAGATGGACTGTGAGCCATAAGTGTGTGTGTGTGTGTGTGTGTGTGTGTGTGTGTGTCAGTTTGGGGTGTGAGAACATGGCAGTTGGAGTGTTAAGTGGTACTGGTAAAAGTTATGACACCATGATTGAGTGATTTTTTTTTGTCATGGTTGGCCAATGTGACTGTAGGGCTGGGAGCCCATTTAAGAGCTCTAGTGTGCTGCAGTGGCAAGTGGGCCATTTGTAGTGTGGTTAGGGGAGATTTATGAGGGTACTACCTTCCTGATGTCCTCTGCGTGGTCACAAGGGATAAGTGGGGGACGCTGTGAGAGGAATGCCGTTAAGTGTGCCTTCTAATTAACAGTAAAGGGATTTAAATCATGTCTCGTGTGTTATGGCATAGGGCAGCAGCAGCATATGTCCACTGTTCCGATTGGAAATGGGCATAGAGGTCATCATAGCCATGGAAATCTGTCCATAACCCAAGGTTGGTCAGTCATCCTTGCCCTGTTCAGCTTGTAATGAAAGATACAGCACCAATGTAGTGTACATTTAGTGACAACGTTGGATCAGTGTAAGTGCATTTGGAACACTGTTAATGGTTTATTCGACCATATGTCCTCTTCTTTATCCATTTATCTCCCTTATCTGAAACACTTTCTCACCACTTGTTCAGATCCAATATGGCTATGTCTAAAAGATTAGTTTTGTTTAACCTGTAATGCAATGGCCTTCATAGATAGTGAGGTTTGCAGTATACTTTACACTGCCCTCTAGTGGCCTATGTTTTGGCTAATAAACAGCCTAGGGAACAAAAATAACCCCACTGTGCACCTGCCACTAGAAAGAGCCATTATCCCTGGCTCGCGCTAGCTTGGCTGGCTTTGGCTTGAGAGTGGAGACATGGCTACTGATATTCACTTACACCTCCTCAGTGCGGTTGAGGTAGATGTGCCTGAACCACACTGTTTCCTTAATGCTTTGGCTTTGCTAAGCCACACAAAGCCAGAGCGCTGTTCTTGGCAAATGCTAAGTAGGCCTATCCATCTAGTTTCGACAGATTGATTTATACCGTATGGTAGGCTATCAAGTTTTGTGGTAAACAAATAGGGGTATTTGTTAAATTAAAGAGAACTATTTAGAGGATTTCAGGTCTTTAGAAAAAAAAGGAAGAAAGAAAAAATATATTATGTACTTCATGAGAGGGTGGCACCACTATACAAACTAAAGATATTGATGCATACAGAAAGGGATCATGATCACCGTCATGAATGAATCACTTATTGTACACATACTGTCATGCATGCAGGTACTCCTTAAACTGCTACTACTTGGGCTTTATCTGAGTTTGTCGGATATGCCAATATACAAGAGATCCAATTGTTGTAACAACACAGTTTATTTCATTTCATTTATTCATTTATCATTTGAATTATTTCCACAACAGTTTGATTTTTTTTTCACAATTTCACATTTTGACACCATTTCCCCTATTGTAATAACAGTACATGAACTACTGCATAACATGTTTTTTTTTTTCAGTAAATATTGTCTTTTTTTTCCTCACATTAGAAAACAAAGTTTAAAAAAGGATGTAAACCAGGTCAAAAAACAAAAACAATTGAGCTGAGCATTATCTCCTTCGTACATTTTTAAAACTTGAATGATTAAATTAGTGGGCAAAGCCGGGTCTACTGGGCACAGGAAACAGAAACCTCAACAAGGACTCTGGCCTAAATGACCACACAGCAGGTAAGAGCACGAGAAACAAATTGGTCAGCACTAAATATATAGAGCCTTGGCTCTTGGCTCGAAGCCCTCTCTTAAGCTCATCATGTCTACATATGTTGGATTATGGGAATGCTTTTTTAACTGCTCTAAGTGTGAGAGATATAGAGATCTTCTTTCGTTTAATCACATGAGACTGAAGCACACAGCACCATTGGATGAGCGTCACTGAGACCCTGTGGGCTGGGTGGTTTACAATACGCATGGGGTGCACAGTTAAAAAGAGAAAAACAAAAAACAACTAAGACCATTTTTTTTTCATTTTACTGGCTGCTTAACTACTTGATGTTGCGCAGTCACTGGTTCAACCTAAGATGACTCAGCCTGTTTGGATTTGACCATGAAAGAAACAGAAACGAATAAACGTGGATTCGAAATGGTGACATACTGATCTATTTGTTTGTCTGTAATCTCATGAACACTGAAAAAGATGCTTCTTTGTACAGTATATTGCTTTGTAATAAAGTGACACATTCATTCACAAGCAGGCACACACAAAAAGCTGAACGTTTTTTACATTTTTTGTCCTTTTTTTGCAAGCTTGTCAATACAACACTCTAAAATCAAAACAACATGAACCTATTTACATGAACCGACTGCAGGGAAAAGCATAGCAACAAAACACAGCGAATGAGTGGTGATGAAACACACACATCGACACATCATACACTTACGTCTAACCAGAAAAAAAGCCTCACTGCAAACGTTAACGGGATGTTCTTATGTTCAGACTATTTTGTCATAGTCATTTATAATAGAGCAGCCAATTTCTGCATTGAATGATCACTGATACTGTCAGATACGGGCAGAATGCGTCACTGACACCAGCCCCTGCTGAAGTACACCTAATGTGCCGGATCCCAGTGTCGCACAGAACCATGCAGCTGTAGGGGATACAAAAAACAACCACACTTATCTGAGAAAGAGACGAATGAAAGCAGATTGTTTTTTTTTTACATAGTGACTCACCACTCCTGCCTGTCTGGACATCTGTATACTGAAGCTGACCTTAGCTACGATGACAAGAAAAAGGGATTACAAACAGATGACGTCTGTCAGCACTGTGTATGTCTCTCTTCACCACCACCATCTCACAGCATGGCCCAGACATGTTTTTTTTGCATAAAAGACCAAATCAGTGCCATTTTCTCCCTCATCCTATGGTACGGTTTCTACCACAGAAATGTTTATTAAGTTTAACATCTAATGTATTGCATCTCAAAAAGTTGACGAAAACAATAATATTAGCAAATAAAAGGCAAATAAAGACCAGTAACATGCTGACAAATCTCTGCTTAAACATAAGGGAACGAGATTCTTATTCTCAATTGTGCCGCTACCACAACAATCACCACAATGAAAAAAAAAAGCACACAAGCTCTCATGTCAATCAGGGGAGGCCACACACCACACCACATGTTAGTAATGGCTAGCACATACAAAGATGAGCCTGACTGGAAAGACCTAAAACCATATAAAATACTTTTTTACAGATCTCAGATTTAGTAGGTATTTTTTTTTACACAACAGGAAATAGCTTCATGTCTCCCCATGCAAAAAAGCATTATTAGTTGTTTGTTCAATATGATGTTCCAGCTGATCTATACAGGGTTATCCAATGAAGCTGCATGTGTGGTACTATGCAAGATTTTTGGTAGTAGTCTTTAAGGTGGCAAAAGAACAGCTTACAAGGACCAGTCATTGTCTTATAGATAGTTACTTATTTGTAATTTTCAAAATTTATTTTAGATGTATCTTATTTATTACATACACAATGTATATACACACCTTGAAATAAATATATAAAGATATATGTGTACTCTAATTTACCTATCTATTTGTTCATATTGTATATGCCACAAGTTTAGCTGAAATAAAGAAACACACACGCACACACACACACAAACCACACAGAAAAATACAAAAATATAGTTTAAAGAAAGCTAAAACAAAAGAGAAGGTGCTAGAAAGGCAGTAAGAATGAAAAGTGTAACGAGTCGATTAAAAATGTGCATACCTGCATCTGACTCTGTTGGTCTAAGTTTCAGCACAGATTCTTCCATGTTTGCTAACCCTTAAAAACAAACCCAATCAGATATATGGCTTTCTTTGTCTTCCACAAAGGCCAAGGAATGCTGATGCAAGATGGGAAAATTCCATGACTATGCTTTTTTGGGAAAATAAAAAAAGCATTAATATGTGCTGGAAAACAGGATGGGGGTGGGGATGGGACAGAGCAGGGATGGGATGGCCAACAGGTTCGGGATGGAGAGGATGTTTTTTAAAGAAACCGTTTCTTTCTTCCAGTGGCTACCGCTGTGTGCGCGTTAGCTAGGGGAGAAAGGTGAGGAGGAGGAGAACCCTGGCGAGAGATGGTGTGTGTGTGATAGTGTGTGTGCAGATGTGCATATACATGGCTGTATGCATGAGGGCCTGTGTACACTGGGAGTGTTTCCTGTTGTTTCTCTTTTAGCAAGCACAGTCCTGATGCGGGGCCGCGGGCTGCTCGGTGAGCTGGGGGCCCTGTTTGGCCCCCGTCACGGCGGGGTCGCCGGCGTCCAGGCTCTCCGACATCTTCTCGCAGATGATGTCCACCAGCCGCTCGAAGGTCTGCTTCACGTTGATGTTGTCTTTGGCACTCGCCTCGAAGAACTCAAACCCTGCAAACACGCAGCACAGACGGTCAAAGCCGGACTACAGACCGCAAACAAAGCTGGACCACAGACGGCCTGTCAGTGGCTCTTATGCCTGTACAAACCCTCAGCGCTTGTGTGCTTACTTATTAAGCAGGAACTCTTATCCCAGGCACAATCTCAGACAAAAGCTGTGCACGGGCATCAAATGTCCACGTCAGGCTGCCGCGGACGTTTTCATTCAAAAGCCGCGACCTGGCACCGCATATCAAATGTCTGCATGTGTGTGTGTGTGTGTGTGCATGTGTGTGTGTGTGCATGCATGAAAAAAAGCTGGCATGGACAAACTCACCCAGGTGTTCAGAGAGCTGCCTGCCCCTCTCTGCAGCTACCACCCTTTCGTCCTCCATGTCACACTTGTTGCCCACCAGCAGCACCTGGGCATTGTCCCACGAGTATGTTTTAATCTGTGTTGACCTGCAGAGGAACAAACGAATAAAAGAATGAATGAATGAATGAATTGATGAATAAAACAATAAATGGATGAATAAATGCATGAATGAATGGCTTACTACAAATCTCTTGGCTCCATTTTGTAATGCCTGACATAACTTAGAAACACTAAGTGCCACATACCCAACCGTGTACTGTATGTTAATATGTATGAAAATATGCTAAACATATATGAATATATGTTAATATATTGTTATATTATTACAATAAAAGGTTTATATTAATATAATAATATACTGTGTCCCCCACAAATACTACTCTTACTTTCATGGATTTCGCATCTAAGTCAGTCTGGCCAACCTGCCTACTGTACTCTCAGTTCTTCCTGGTCCAGAAAAATGAACGCATGCATCATCGGAATCAGTGGTCTGATTGATTGTAGCTCTGTCCAGTAGTACACATTTGAAAGACGCTCATTGATCCCGCCTCTGAGAACATCCATGGCGATGGGAGGCTTGCCAGACCAAGCCCTGTCTACGGGCTTAGTGCGACAGCCAGGCTTACTACTACTACTACTGCTACTACTACTACTACTAACACTTCTACTACTACTGTACTAATAATAATACTAACACTACTACTACTGCTACTACTACTACTACTACTACTACTACTACTACTATTACTACTACTACTACTAATATTATTGTTATTAACACCAAACCCCCCTATCCCTCTACCCACCAGTCCTGCACGGCGTTGAAGGACTCCTCGTTGGTGATGTCGTACATGAGGATGAAGCCCATGGCCCCTCTGTAGTATGCCGTGGTGATGGTGCGGTAGCGCTCCTGCCCAGCTGTGTCCTGCAACACACACACACACACACACAAACACACACACACACACACACACACACACACACACACACACACACACACAATTTTATTTAGTTCATGCTACTTTGTCTGTAGTATGTCATGGGGATGGTGTGCCCGGCAACACACACATATCCATGTAGCTTATGATTTCATCAGTCACAATGTTGAGATACAGTAAGTGGAAGAGATAACATGAATAGACAGTGAATGCCTGTAAATTGCACAAATGAAAGTCTCATGTTACTGAAGGAGATAACCAACATGAATAAAAACTCTATGTTAAAAAGAGACATAACCAACACAAATAAAGGGCTTAAAAAAGGATCTGACCAACACAGGAAAGCTCTATGTTGTTGCTCTATGTAAAAGACAGAAACCACTAAATGACCAAAGGTCCAGCCTGGCAGCAGATGCGGTTTCAGTAAGGGACGGGGCTTTAATTAGTGTAAAAAGCAGCATTTTTGCAATCTCAAGGGGGATGTGGCATATGCTTTGGCATATGCTGGGGTCAAACTACACTGAATATATGCATGTGGCTGTGTCAAAGTATGCAAGAGCCAAGCAATTACATATGAGCCTTCTTTTTTTCAAAACAGCCACTCAACGGCTGAACACTAACCCTGTTCGTGAGCTAGCCACCAGCTTCCAAACAAACACCTCGAATGCCTTGGTGTGCAGGCACAGTGACTGGGTGATAGGCCCTCCTCGAGAGAAACGTTACTGGAAGCCTCTGACACTCAACACCCCTCATGTCACACAATCCTCCTGGTTAACTCTTTGTATACTGCTGCAGAGCTCCTGGCTGCAGAGTCTCTCAACCATTGGAAAACAAGGCCAGGCATATACAAAAACGAGGCTAGATGCATACGCCTCTCTAGCCCTCAGCTTCTTGGGCTTCGAGTACGCATGTGCATGTGTGGTATGTGCATATCCTAGCACCTACCAACAGGAAATATGGCAAACAAATACACAAACATCTGGTAAACAACCCAAACAGCTTCTCCATCTTATGACAGTATGCAAACAGGCAATTTAGATTCTACGTCATTTGAAAATCATGTGAGCCAAACGGATGCTTTGCATCCATCCTCCACAGCCCAGCAGCCCTGCGAGGCTGTTTCTGCACCACTGCATAGCCGCGCTGTGACGAAAGACTGGGGGATGGGCAAGGCGAGGCGAGGAGAGGAGAGGCTAGGCCAGGCGAGGGCTGGGGGAAGGGAGGTTCTTTCGTCACACGTCTCACTCGCTTGCGCAATTGGCTGCTGGAGGGCCGAGAGGGCACTGGCGGACTGGGAGCGGAGAGAGATAGCAGCAAACACTCCCTCTTCTCCTCTCCTCTCCTCTCCTCTCCTCTCCTATCTAGCCCCAGCCTCGCCGCACAACGTGACTGGACCTCACCAGAATGGACTCAGCTCAGGCCTGTGTTCTCGTTCCCATCTGCCCTGATAGGATGCAGCTGCTCTGGGTACACACACACAGAAATGCACCCCGCCAACCTGGACCATAATCCAGCCCACTCTTTAAAACTGAATCAGTAAAAAAATAACTGGAGCTCTACTTAGTCAATATCTTTCATGCATAAATGGAAAAGGTGTAGTGGGTAAAGCCACTTTAAGTCTCCTTATTACAGATAATTAGTAAACCAGTATGTCAAGTGGGCATATACGAAAGCTTGATACTAACACTCCCTTGAAATTCCGTGGGAAAATCAATTAATAGAGGTGTATTAATGTGGTGGTGAATAGAGAATAAAATAGCATTGGGTTTATATCACCAAATGGCATTTGGTGTAGTTTGCACTCAGTGTAATGTGCAATTGTGGCTACAGATGCCTTTAGTGTAGTGTGCACTTAATATTTTGGCTAGGGATGCCTTAAATGCAGCTGTGGCCTAGTAAAAGGGTTAGTCATAGGATTGGAGGGTTGCATTGAAGGGTTGCAGGTTTGAATGTGGGTGGGGTCAAGTCAATAACCAGCACTCTCCTCCACCCTCACCATGGCTGATATTCTCTTGAGCAAAACATCTAACCTCATATTGCTTTGAGGCGGCTGTTGCTGTATCTAAGTCGCTCTGGATAAGCACTTTAGCTAAATGTAATGTAATTTGCACTTAATATAATTAAAATGTTTTGGCTAAGAATGCCTTTTAGGCCCTAGGCACTAATGTGTAATATTATGGCTAAGCAGGCCTTACCCAGATCTGCAGCTTGATCCTCTTGTCGTTCCTGTAGATTGTCTTCACCTTAAAGTCGATTCCCACGGTGCTGACGAAGGCCGGGGTGAACGAGTCATCGGCGTAACGGAACAGGAAGCTCGTCTTGCCTACACTGCTGTTGCCGATGATTAGGATCTTGAACATGTAATCAAAGTTTTGGTCGGCGGACTCCTTTTGTCCATAGCGGGCATCCGTAGCTGAGGCCATCTGTGGAGAGACACACACCACACTCATCAAACGCTGAAGTTATCCACTGTAAACGGAAGGGCAAGCGCCAGTGAACTGGTAATTCTAGTATCAGCCAGGAGTGAGTGATCTTGTGTATCGGGGGGTTAACAGTGCACGCAAAAGGCTACATAAAGGTCAAGGAGCAACAGCCACCCAGCTCTCCTGTTGACAGCTAGACACACTGAGAGAACATCATGCTGCTCGCTTAACCCAAGCCCATGACAATGCAGAGAGCATACACAGCACAGCTCCTAAAAGAACCGCATCTCGTTTGTGTTTAGCTGGGAACAATGATGGCTGACCACTTCAGCCTCGTGCTAAAATAGGACGTCATTAATCCCTACGTTGCGGCACAGTAAGCCAAACCACAGCTGAGCTCTCTGATCAATACCACTTCAGCCTCCACAGGCCTGCTTCATTTCATTCCAGCATGCAGGCTTTCAAAACAGCATCGCCCTTACACTCAACGCCAGTGTATGCAGACAGACTGGAATGCGTCTTCCAGAAACAGTCAAAATTCACAATACTAGCTACACATGCGCTTCCCAGATTTGTTACAATGTAGTATTGTTCATGTTACATTGTCCTAGTCATGGAAGCAAGCAAAATGGACTATTCAATTATGTATGAATCCTGTAAAGAATGGCCCTTGCAAATGTTCTCCGTCCTGGTATCCAAAGAGTTAACGCACATATCTGTACTGTTTACTATGTAGATGTCAATTTAAATGATGTCAAGGTGTTTTAGTTCCCTCATGTTAAACACTAACACTTCTGAATAAGAGTATTTTTCTATTTAGCAATTATATTTTTTCATGGTTATCCAGGATGAGAAATGTACATGATTGAAAAATAGTTGAAACAGGAATGAGGTATTTCTAGGCAAGTAAGAAAAATGGCTTCTTGGGAACAGTTACTCCCTCTGGCATGTAGTTGGGTTTTATAACCTCCCACACTGTTTATATGCAAAAAATTCTACATAAAACACTTCAACAATCTGTCTGCATAACACACTATGACACACTGGGTACACAACACACTATGACACAGATAACAAACATAACACACTACGGCACACAAATGTACACCACACAAAACGTACTACAACAAACCAGACAAGTATCCAAAGCCACTTTTAAATTCTCAAGGACACAAGAACACATCATCCAAGCAACCTTAACCAAAAGGCTAGTACGTCCAGCTTAGTCTCTTTAATACCCCACCAAACCATGGCAAAAGGGTATCAAAAACCCCTGTGGTTAGCTGCCAGTTGCCCACCTCAAATCAATTCCCATTGTGTATAACATGCGGGTGCCAATGTTTGACTCGTCTTGTGAAGTAACTACACATGGTCACAGACACCCAACACCAAGGCCTTGCTGAGGTAAGTAATGAAGTCATTCTATTACCCTTGTTACTTGGCAGCCAGCTCTCTTGTCTTTTCCATATTAAATCAATACTTACTGAACCACTGGCAACTGCCCTGGCCAGCTCACCTGTCTTCAGCACCAGGTAGGGCAGACGTTGAAAGCCTTACCACTTCCAACACACACCCTCCCACTCACTCCCAGCACACCTAAACAGCTTTGGGCATGTACACTACTGCCTTTCATCACGGGCAGCTTAACCTACAAATTAGGTATGCATTATTAAAACAGCATGCAATATATGCACCCGTAAATGAGAACAGCAAGGTTTGGATTCGGAAATCAGTATGGTGAGGTGTGGTTATGAATCATTGAGTATGTTAGGTATGCACGGTATAATACCTATGCCAACATGTATTACTCCCATAGTATATGTAGTTACTATGTCATTGAGCAACAAGAAACCTGCCAAAATTATTGAAACTCACTGAATTATTTTGTTATTTTTTTGCCTGTACACCACTAATTTAAAGTAAAACACTGTTCCTCTCTCTAACAAGTAATATTTTCTTAGTTCTTTTTAAAAATTTCATTGGAAATGATTAAAATGACTGAACTCATTATTCAGTAATACCTTAATGGACTGTTTTTTGCCATTTGCTACCTCATACATCACGTGACAATATTACACCAGACCTTATGCCTTTTTTTACTATTCAAAAAATCATTTTGTAGTGCACATTAATCGATTACGGTAATGTTCTCGTATTTCTTTTTTATCCTCAGTCTGAAGGTAGTAAGAGTGATGTCACATCGTACTCTAAAATAGAGAGACTGGCTGACTTGGCACCACTGACGCATGTGGTGTCTGCGGAATAGTTACTCACTCCTGTGTGTACTTTTCTTTGTAACTTTACGTACTGTTTACAAACACAAAAACTACACAACACCGTAAAAAAGGGGAACATTGAAAATGCATAAGAAGTCACCTTTAACTGATACCTATGATTTTTATTGGACACTGTCTTATTTTAAGTGCCTGACAGGTGATCTGGAAAACATATCCTTGCAGATACACAGCTGATTTGAGGACACTGACAATGATACTGGTAAAACTGTGTGCCATTTTTACCCCAGAGAAGCACAGCATATTTAGAGAGACAGAAGCACAGCCTAGTTCAGGAGAAAGAAGCACAGCATAGTTAAGGAAACAGCAGAGAGTTTCTGTTAGGCAGTGCAGTGGGAACAAAAGAGCTGAGCTTAAAGAGGCGTTGGAGAGACAGACCAAAACAAGAGGGGTGGGAGCAGGTCATATGCGTAGGTGACGACAGCAGACCGGCCTCTTTCTTCTGAAACCCGAGAGAAGGGGTGCAGATCACACAGAGAGCTGTGTCCACTCAAACCATCTCCAAAGAACCGCAAAGAGGGGACTGAAGAGATCGGTTCTTAAAAAACACCAAAAAAACCTCCCACAGCTCATTTATAATAGTGACCAGTAACCTCCGAGAGTCTGTGAGGAGGAATGCAATTGGTGAGTATTTCGGTGCCTCTGGCTATGAGTCATGCTGGTGTAGCGGTGCTGGCGGTGCAGATATGTCACTGGACATCATGCTGTCTTATCCAGTGAAATACGACTGGGGCACATGTACCTTCTGTGTGCTGATTAAATATTTCCCCTTAGTTTTAACACAAATGAACCCACGCTGTTAGCCTGCACTTGTATACATGCAATCGTAAACCAAACAAAACAAAAATGTTTGTGTCCCTCAACATGCCATGGTCAAACACGCTGCTGATGTGTGTGCAAACTACAGTATGATACATGTCAGGCAAAGGCTCTCTTAACCAAAACTGGCTTCAGCCATGTTTGGATTCATGATCGTCATACAAGCCCCCTTTACCTTCCAAACCCCAGATGAACTTTATTATAAAACTAATTTAAGCTCAAATTAAGCTCATTGTGAACCAAACTAACTGTTCCCTGTCTGGTCCTCATGCCCATGCACATGTGAAGCACAGGCACACGTGCGGCCTGCCCAGTATTGGAGGCACTGGCAGTTACAGGACGCGTTGCATTACTGAGTTTTTTCTGTCAGATGTCACATTCACTCCGTCACACTTGACACACGCACATCCTGTGGAGGCGCTGTCTTTGTGGAGCATGCAATCCAATCTGAGCGCATCTCGAGACCCATACTTGCATTACATTATATCACACAGGGCCATCTGATCCCCCTGCAATGTGACCCTGCCCAGTTAGTCTCTCTTGCTCTCTCTCTCTCTCTCTCTCTCTCTCTCTCTCTCTCTCTCTTGTCCGGGCAGACAGCTCGCTCGTGGCAGCCGTTCCTTTTGAGCCGATGGCTGTTTATGATTTCTGAAGGATGTCGCTATCGACCCGGTGTGAATAAGAGAGAGGGCTGTGGCCAAACAGAGTGGCGTAACGCAGAGGGGAGGAGGAAGAGGAAGAAAGGAAGGTGCGTTCGTCTCTAGTCACAGTGACTAAGAGAATCTTAATTTCCTAATGGCACTCGCTCTTGGGTTTTATGAAACCTCTGACTCACCCCCGGTGCTCTGTCGCTCTCTCTCAGCCTTTTACATCCCCACCAGCAAAGCATTGTGGGACGCTGATGGGGTGGCAGAGTGGGGATACATGGGGACCATGTGGAAGGCACCAAAGGGTGTGTGGACACAGAGACAGAAAGATGGAGAGATGGACACCAGAGGCTACGTGGAGACAGACAAAAAGACAGAGACTGAAAGAGAGAAAGAGACCAAAGGGTGTATAGAGAGAGAGAGAGAGAGAGAGAGAGAGAGAGAGAGAAAGAATGAGAGAGAAAGAGAGAGAGAGAGATTGAGACACAGAGATATGGGTGCATGTGTGTGACACACAGAAATAGAGAAAGTAAAAGAGATGGTGAGAGGTTGTGTGTGTGTCTGTGTGATGTGTGTAAGAGAGACAGAGAGAAAGACAGATGGAGAGAGAAAGACAGAATAGGGTGGGGGGGGGGGGGTGTTGTGTGTGTGTGTGTCTGTGTGAGTGTGCATGTGTGTGTGAGAGAGAGAAAGAGGGAGAGAGAGAGAGAACAGTGCAATGGTAGAATTGGCTTGAGCTCAGCCTTATGACTATGATGGGCAGAATGAAGATGCTTGTAGACAAGAATAGTGAAACACTATGGCAGCAGCTTATCAGGGTCAAAATCACTACATTCATGTCCCAGCCCCCCAGATTTGTCCCAGATGCACAGTTATGTAAAAATACATCCACCACTCCAGTGCCATTTAAACCTATAGCCTTCCACATATGCAAATCAAACATCTCGGGAATGCAAATCATCTGTTCACCAATTTCATTCCATAAATGCCTCCTGAAGCAAATTACTCCCCTGGCCCTAGCAACAGAATGTCCCTTTTCAAACGGCAAAAGCATTTTAGTATGCGGTGCTTGAGAGTGCACAGTATAGATGCCAGGCTACCTATCCCATCCTCGCATTTCCACAGGAAAAAAAAACACCAACAGAGCTAAAAATAGCACGTCCCTCCTCCTGCCGGAGCACTGAATGAAGGGCCTGCTGACTGCCGCTGGCACCCAATAGGACAACAAGCCAGGCTGGGGGGTGATGCTCGCTTTTACGGACACGGAGAGTGGAAGAGGGACGGGGAGAAAAAAGGGAAGGAGGACTGCGTTAGATTTATGGGACCCAGAACTGGGAGACGCTCTAATTTATCACTGTTAATGTTTACCAGGCAAATTGTAAAGCACCCCAGGGAGAGGTGTACTTTCCTGGAGCTGAAAGGCATTCGTCTGGTTCATTTGAGGTCCGGCAATGGTGGGGTTTCATTCACTGAACCCTGTATCGATTGTTGCTAGGGCTTATTTTAGAGAAAAAAAGAAGCTGCGCGTCTTCACCCGACAAACGATGTTACATAACACGCATTACTTCGAAACCTGTCATGGTTCTACCCTGTTTTCCACATTTTGCGGGATTGGCGCAAGAAAAAAGGCAGACAACCATATGTACTTAAGATAAACTGGACACGTCGACGCAGTCCAATCGGTGTGATCTCAAATTTAGCAGGTCACGTATGTCACACAGCACTTATCACTGACCTTAACGTAAAGGGTTAAACAGGTTCCACGTTCCCAGATGTGTGAGGATAATTTTGGACACAATTGCGCTCAGGGGGCGGAGGCAACCATGGATGCCAATCTAAGGAACGATACAGTAGCCTATGTGCTATACAAAATTATAAACCATGCACAAATAAAAATAGACTAAAATATTAATTGTATTCAATTCTGAACCAACACTCACCCCTGAACCAACATTCTAAACCATGCAAAATGAGACGAGCCAACTTGAACGGTCGAGGATGCTGACATTTGCCTCACTGATTGGGCTACGACAATTAGGGTGGCTATTCGACTATAGGGGCTGTTTTCTCTCATCTTTAGCAAACAACGGTTGAAACTGGCTACACATACTAACGAAAACCTTCAACAGTATGCAATTTTAAAGGCCATAGTAATGCCAAAAGGGACGCGGTTTGCATCTAGCATCATATGTCAAATGAAGGTTATTTTTCCTTCCGATTTAGATTTCATAAGACAGTTTCCACGCGAAGAGCAAAACATAACACCGACTCTCATATTACCATTTCCACTCGACGAAAATGCACATGTAAACATCAACTCACCGTCATATATTTTTTAAGTCCAAATGCGCCAACGCTGCACCTAGTCGGGCACCTGCAGAAACACTATCGTCACTTGACGGGCAAATGACGACTAGAGTGGGTGGGCTGTACTCGCAGCCGGCACTTGATCGACAGCTTTAGCTACCTATCGAAGTCGTTTTCGTCACACAGACCTTTTTAAATATTCAGGACGTTAAACCAAGTCATATATTATTCAGCGTACTCGCCTCGGCGTCTTCATTATTAATCAGACGCAGGCTGTTAATCGTAAAGACAAATTTAAATATCACTATGATTGGGCTCTAAACGGCAGCGGTGAGCGGCACTGTAGGCCCTCTGGAGCTATGATATTCAAATGAGATAGTCAGCTGCCCAGCCACAGTGTGCGTTCCTAGACGACTGGGTGGAAGTGAGGTGGAAGACGTGCTTTTGAATGGAAAGGAGACAGAGCACTTTTTAATAGGCTTTGTTCAGAGAGATTTGACCAGATTGAATACACATCTCAATTTCCGACAGCCCTCTGTCATGTGGTCTATAAGTGCAAGTGTATCTTTCTAGCAATAATGATGTCATGATATTTAATCCATTCATTTATTGATGATTATTTTGTACTTGGGTATGAATGGCTAGTATGAACACACACACACACACACACACACACAGGTGCCATGTACAGTACATGTGCACACACACATGTAATACACACACACACACAAACACTCCCAGTCTTTGTCTGACACACATACACACACACACACACACACAAATAAAGACATTTTTCATACTTGTTTATTCTCTTACATAAAACACAAGTGCATTTCCTGTACTGCTACAAATTATTGGTAGCCTACAACTAGTTCTTCTGAGCTTGAAACCATGAGTCTTTTGGCTTAGTAAGAGGATTAAAAACAGGCAGTGAAGGGAGAAGGAACACCATGCGCTACAGGAGTGATGAGCACACACCTCTTAAGGAACACTTAAAGTCATGGGCTCCCAAGGAGCGTCCACACACAGTACATAACACATACAGTCTAAGAATGCACATCGATACTTGGCACAACAGTACAGATGAAATGACACGTTCCAAAAACGCAGAGGGCACACACACACACACACACACACACACACACACACACTCTCTCTCTCTCTCACACACACACACACACACACACACAGCACAGGCCTCTGTCTCAGATGTGGGTCGGTCAGCACTCCTCGGCTAAAAGGGCACTGTGGGTAATGAACCCTCTAGATTTGGACTCTCGTTATATGATAATGTAATACACCCGGACCAGATCCCACTTTGCCATGCCCTCTGGATAAAAACTGTCATCAGTGAAGACATTCAAACATAAAATCTCCTTTAGCACTTGATATTTAACTTTCGGCAACTGCAATAAAAGGGGTCAGAATTTAAAAAAGGAGATGTAAAAAATATTCTGTTGACTGCTTGTATGGGGTTTGTCGTAAAACTGTGGGGTCTTAAGGAGGTGGGTCAAACGTGTCTGGTCTGTGTTTACTGTGACTCGGTCACTCCCCTGATATGGCACTTCCCAATACTAGACTAACACATCACCTGGCACCTTTAATGCTGATCGCAGGCACTTACTCAGAACTGCCACATCCCCACAACGGCCACAACATCATTCTCTCATCACAAGGTTGCACACATTTCGTGCCTTTACGTTTGCAAACTGTAGTGTTTTTGATTTGAAAACTGTGGTTTAAAGGCGTTTGATTGGAAAACTGTCATTTAAAGGTGTTTGATTTGGAAAACTGTTGTTTAAAGGTGTTTCATTTGAAAACGTTTCATTTCACGATGTTTTCAGCTACTAATGAAACGTTGCTGTAATGGTTATTCGCAAAGTCAACAGCTGAGCATGGACTGAGCCTACGGCGCTGGGTCTGGGCTCAATGATACGGTTATACCAGTGCGCCTCAGTAGGTGTATTCAAGCCCTTTGAAATGGTTGCCTTACCCTCCTTTACATTGTAAAGTGCTTAAGGGCTGCCAACTTGGTAGCAAAGCTTGCCAATGGATAGGAACTCCCTCTGCTTCTCAAACATAATACATGGTACGATGCTCAAAAAAAGAAAGAAAAAAAAAACCTGCACCATATACAGTTAGACTGCAGCAAAACATTTGTACAAGTATGAGTGTAAGTGGTGTTTTCAAATTTTAAAACATGTGTAGGATATTCTTGAAAAGGGACTAAACTAATAGACTGAGGCCAATATTATGAATATCATAACATTTGTGGGTGATCTTTCCCATATCATTTAGTGATTGCTTATGTTTACAACTGTCTGTGGCTACTCATTATACAAATCAGTGCTAAATAAATAAACCTGACGTAACCAGAATGTATTATGGTGTGAATTTCTAAAATATATAGATATTTACACGTATCTAAAAATGTCATACAAATATCTAAACATCAATTACACTCTTCTGGGTAGAAGACAAGTGAGAGTGAAGTTCGTGCTACATTACAACAACAATCTGGCATACCCTGAGGTTGATGTCACAATTTTCTGAGGATTCGTTCTAATATTTGGTAAAAGATTTGCCGCTTCATATCTGCCACGGGTCATTTGCGGCTGTACAGTGGAAACAGCAATCGCTGCTTGAATTTTGAAGAGTCAGACACATGGGCTTCTCTTGTTCGAGCCATCAGTTCAAGACCCTGTAATTTTATCGTGACTTTTTATGTCACAAAGTTGGCAAAAAAAACAACAAAGAAAAATCAACAACAAACTTTTTATCCCTCGAAAGAAGGCAGTTCCCTTGTTTTCACAGTGGACCTGAAGCAAGTGTTGACAACTTGCGGTGTCACTGTCCAGTCTCTGTGCAACATTGCCACACCCAGCAGCCAATGAACAACACAACTACTCAAATAAAACCACTGGACAAAACAAAGCTGTCTTTTTAGATTAGAAAATACATTCTTGTTCAACAAGATCTGAGTTTGTGAAGTGAGGTTTTTCTTGTTTGTCTCAATAGAGTCATCTTCAGTGTTACACAGTGTGTGATTG
The DNA here is from genome assembly GCA_030347295.1 of Setipinna tenuifilis. NCBI lineage: Eukaryota > Metazoa > Chordata > Actinopteri > Clupeiformes > Engraulidae > Setipinna > Setipinna tenuifilis. The sequence continues at coordinate 21,122,563 of CM059276.1, forward strand.
AGGCACTCCCCGAATGCGTGCGCCTCATTCTCCCAAAGCATAAACCGCCAGGACAAACTAGGAGAGTCACACACACATACACACACCGAATCGTGACACCCTCTCCGACCCTGAGCTGGGCTCTTTGGGCAGGACTATGTCCCGAGCCGCAGTGTTGACAGCCCGTTAGCATCCTGCTCCAGTTCGCTCTCGCTGTTGTCCATCGCCCTGAAGTCCATGGTCGGCTCAACGGGCAGGAACGTCCTCTGCTGGCCAGACCCGCAGGGCACCGATCTGCCCACCAGCCCCAGAGGTGAGCTCCGAGTCCTGGGGGACGCGGAGGGCAGGGAGAGGTCTCCGTCCGCCTGAGGAGCCTCCTCCTGGGGGGCCTCGTGGTCCGACTCCCCCTCCTCCTCCAGAGTAAGCTCGAACTGGAACTTGTCGACGCCTGAGGAGCTGAGACTGGAGCCGCCTCCTCCTCCTCCTCCTCCTCCACCTCCTCCTTCCTGCCCCCCCGACCTCCTGTCACTGCTGTCCCGCTCCTCTGGGGGGGGCGAGGGGCTGCGGGGGATCATGCTCTGGTACCACTCCCTGTTGTCCTCCAGGTTGTCCAGGATGTCCTGGGCATCTGGGTGCACCAAGTCCGCCCAGGTCTCCCACAGCGGGTGGACGATGTAGTCAATGAACCCCACCTGGTGGTTAAAAAAAAAAAAAAAAACGCAAAAGACAAGGTTTAGCCTAGTAGGTTTTATTTAGGTATTTAGTCACCCAGAAGTTAGTTATTATTAAATCATTACTATTAAATGAGAGTCACAACTAACAATCAATAACTATTAACAGATCACTAACTAACAACTCTACCCTAGATCTGCTTTCAACTACAGGACATTAATTGTTGAATTACCCAGATCACAAATCCAGTTTAGTCCGTTTTGTACACCTCATCATGGACATGGTGTCAATAGGTGACTCATTACTGATTTTGACCCATTGATACTGGGTTTGTGTGTGTTGTTCTTTTGGAATCCTCATTGAATTAAACAGAACACTAGAATGTGCAGTGGTCATGTGACCTTGTAGAGCGGTAACACACATGCAAGATGTTCTATTTAACTCTATGCAAGTCCTCAAAATTATATCTAAAATGCCTAAGACACTACACTAGAGTAAGCCAGCCAGCCAGCCATTGACTTCCCCACCTGAGACTAACATCTCCACCCAAAACCAACTTCCCCACCTGAGACTTCTCAATGGAGGCGTTGTGTTTGTCACACATGGGGCTGATCTCCATGCCTTTCTCTCGCTCGCGGTCGCCCTGGGTGAAGAACTCCACCATAATGCGGTCCGTCCACTGGCGGTACACCTCCAGGGGCTTGGTGGGGTTGCTCAGGTCTGCACAGTGCACCATGTTCTGCAGGACCTGGAGAAGGACAACAGGCAGAGTGATGGCTTCTACTCTGCCTTACAACATACATGTGGTCCTCTAGAATGTGTATATGATGAAACCTCCGGATTCTTGAGGTTCATAAATGTATAACAAACAGGGTAAGATAAGTGTCTTTATAAAAAAATTGAGAGCTTCAGGAAGGCATTTGAAGAAGCACACATAATCATGTATTTCAACTAACACAAGGATGAAATAATGTAATAACAGCAAAAATCAGTCACATGGTACTGTTAATCACAGACTATTAAGTCCAGAGGTAGTGTTTGCCGAGGCTGTTTCTCTGACCTGTATACGATCGGAGTAATTGTCCAGCAGCAACACGCCAAGGCTGGTCACCTTCTTGGTCTCCACCATGGTCTTCAGGTCGGCCAGGAAGTTCATGTGTTTTGTCATGTCAGTTGCCAACACCTGCACACACAAGCATGTACATACACATCACATTGCATCATGTGCCATAGTGTGCTTAAAATTACTCATGGCTTTGGCCATCAAAGTACATGCCTGATTATGCAAAATCCAACACCAGCCTAAGATTTCTACAGATTCTGGAGTAGATTTGTTGGATTTTTTAAAATGTATGAGAATTAGCTGGCATTAGTCATCTATTCTCCAAAATAACAATCTTTGTTTCCTTGCCTGCCTCAATTAAAATCATAAGCATATTCAGCTAAAACTCATAAAACTCATCTCTTTTATGGGAAGTGAAAACTCGTAACCCACTGGGCCATTACCATGTCAATAACCATCTTGCGCATGGAGAGTCTCTGCTTCTTGCTGAGGCTCTGGAAGATGTCGCAGTTCTCCTCCTGCAGCAGCTTGAAGCCCACAGCCAGGTGGTGGTTTTCCAGCACCGAGGCATCGTTGTACATCAGGGCCAGCTCCGAATCTGGGGCAGGTTGGTACATACACACACAGGCACCATCAATCTCTCTGCCTTGTGCTTTTATGTGTTATTTCACAAGATTTACACACACATACACACACACACACACACACACACACACACACACACACACACACACACACACACACACACACACACACACACACACACACACACACACACACACACACACACACAAACACCCTCACCCTCTTTTTACAACATCAGCACATTTAGCCAAACTTACAGCCCAGAACTTCATGACTTTAGCATTTTATTAAACTGTTCATTTTTACATAAAGACTTTGAAATGTAAGTGGTGCTAATCTGTATGGTGCAGGTTATGTGAGGGTTAACTGATTCAAGGTGTGGAAATATAAAGTCTATGACTGACTCGATACAAAGTGGCACACAGTACTCCTCCATGTGTTGAAGATACTGGAAGAAACAACTGTATATGCATTAATATTTTTGGACTGATGTTGTATGTTTGTATATATAATCTGTATATATATATAATCTATATGTATGGAAGTTCTTGTTGTGTGTGTGTGCTACCTTGTGTTGCCTATGTATGTCTTTTGTAAGTGGACCTTAAGCCTGTTAATAAAGTTATACTACTACAAATCTACATGCTACAGTGAGTGTGGCAATGACCATGATCTGATATGAGAGCAACTGTAGTGAGCAATAGCCCACTTTGTGTGCTTTCTCCAAAGCAAGCAGGACTGGGTGTGTGATTTACTTGTATTGATGAGGAACTGGTTGGACACCCCTGGATGGTCCACGTCATGGATGGCACTAGCGAACAGGGCCGCCATGATCTCCAGGTCAGTGAAGACCGCCTGGAACGACAAAAACATTTACATAGCTACGGTCACAAACGTTCACCCCTTACACATTGTAACTTGACATATTGACAAAGTGAGTGACAAGTGGTCGATGGTATGTCCTGAACCAACACTGATGTTTAAATTTGCCCTCAGCCAGTGCATTGAACCAGTGTGTGTATGTATGTTAAGTGTGTAAGCGTTTATGTGTGTGTGACTGTGTGTGTATTGTGTGTATAAGCGTATGTAAAGTGTATGTGTGTGTGTGTGTGTGTGTGTGTGTGTGTGTGATGTACCTCGAGAGCAGGTCTGGAGAGGAGCACGTGTGTGGACTGCACCACGTCTGCGGCGTGGATGTTGTTGTGGTACGCTACGTCAGCGTGGTAGTGGTCCTCCAGGGTCATCATGAACGTCAGGAACGTGTCGGTCGGAATCTTGAAGGACTTCAGCAAATCTCGCTCCTAAGCAACATTGTGTTCAAGAGAAGAATGAAGGAAAAGAGTATGTACAGACAAAAATCCTTGAAGCACAAATTATACACTACTCTTTGCTGTGCTTAGTGTAATGGTGACTTCTTTCTCTTTTGGAAAGTACTTGTTGATAGTAGACCTCTCATTGTAATCATGCTGACATTGTAACTGTAAATAATTCACAAAGACGATGCAGAATGATTCACACACATAAACGTACACTCAGAGAAGTACAGTGTGTCATCCTTTACGGCTGGAAAAGGGGGAAAATTGCACCTCCTAAAAGCCCAAATTACACAGCAGTGTGCATATTTTCCTTCTTTCTGATTGAAACTCTCAGTGTGAGCTCATCTTTGTAATCAAGGTGTTCCTTCCGCCCTGCCGAGAAACGAAACACCTGCAGAAATCTAACGCTGTCGTTCATTCAGTGTTTTTTGAAGATAGAGGACATACGTACCTGGAATATGGAGTACATCACCACCGTCAGAGGCCGATTCCCTGAATACTCAGCCACCTTGAAAATGTCCAGGCCCCATCGGTTAATGTCCTCCAACTCCTACAACAATCAGGACAAAAACACCACAGCAGAGGTCAGCACAGTGTGTTTGAGATTCGACTCACAGACGAGACTAAACACTATAGTGGTGGGCCAGTTCGGTGGAGACATAATACAACAATTTCTGCTAACCACATACCAGACATCCTGGATGCCTGCAAGCAATACTCTCCAGACACTCGCATACATTTCTTTAGCTAATTAGGACAAGTGAAGTGACAGATGCAGCAAGTGACAGGGAGACAGGCGGAGTGAGGGAGAGTGAGAGTGAGAGTGATGGTCCCGTGTAGTAACTGTCCAGACATAATACACAACCCCTATCTCTTTCATTCGGTTATTCAGTTTTTGACGAACAATATTTTTTTCGCATGTTCTGTTCTGTTCCCTGACATAAGTTTCTGCAGGTTGGGTGCATGTCTGACATACAACTCCTACTGTCTCAAGGATACAAGGATACAAGGATGTTTAATTGTCACTTGCATAGACATACTGGGTAGAGTAGGACATGCAGTGAAATTAGTGATTAGTCTCTAGCCACAGGCTGGTGGTGTGGACGCTGGCTGACCTTGGCGAGGCGGCCCTCGTGGTCGGTGGTGACCCCGAAGCGAGGGATGGAGGCGGCGGTGAGGCTGGGGCTGTGTGTGAGCTTCTTCACGCCGCTGATCTGGGACATGGGCCGCCGCTTCTTCTCCTTCTCCTTGGGGGGCGGAGACAAGATCTCCACGTCATGCTGCTTCTCTAAAACACCACAGCAGAGATGGAGAGGCCAAGAAGTAAATGAGTTTTCATGGGGATAGCGTCTGTGGGACTTGGGGCCAATATTACTGGATGAATATGTTGGAGGCAAACAAACAAGCAAATAAAATAGATTTCCTAAGGAGGCAAGCTCTCTCATATCACTGCTCAGGAAATGGACAAACACTACTTAAGAGGCTAAAAATAATTCCTGCCACAAATAAACTTTAAATAGCAGCAGTTATTATACTGTATGTCTTTGTAGATATTCTATGAATAGGGCTGTAGAATAAGCAGAGATACATGGCATTTGGTTTGGGTGTTTGAAGGCTTGTGTTTGCAAAACACAACAAACAGGCTTGTGTGTGTGTGTGTGTGTGTGTGTCAGTGAGTCTGTTTGTGTGCGTTCACCTCTATCTGATAAGTCCATTTCTGTCAGACACAGCATGATAGGGACTACTACCCTAATCACTGGAGACGTCAGACAGGCATCCACACACACACACACACACAGATAAGAGAGCTCCGGAGGGAAAGGGCACTTAGCCCTGCTAAAAAGGCCAAAACAGACGTCAGTCACTCACCTAAGAAAGTGTTGGCGATGTACTCTGACACCTGGTTTCCTGAGCGGCTAGTTTCAGACAGCTGGGTCAGCTCTCGGTTCAGCATTCTTTTGAACTTTAGGAAGACATGAAACATAATCAATAGCAGTCCACATCACTTTCACGATACAGCAACGACTACAACAAAAAACAAAAGCAGTTGATGAGACACAAGACAGTGAAAAGTTAGGGCAAAACAAGCTCTTCAAAAAAAGTGACATCAACAGTTGAAAGTGTCTCCAACAGTATTATGTTTTTTTGCAGCATTCATGGTTGGGACTGCATCTTTTCAATAATGTGATAGCAATAAGGCATTCATACATTCACAACAGTAACAAAAACAAAACACACAAAAAAACAACATAACAAAAACTCTCCCCTGTCTTTTGAGTTGCATTGGGAACTGGTCCAGGACATGTCCACAAATGTCCACTAGAGGGACCCAGCAGCTGGTCCCGAGAGTCACTGTTGTGTCGTTTAGTTGTGGTAGTAGTGATGTGTGTGGTTTGGTGCCATAACATGGCTGAAATGGACACTGCTTTTTGGTAAGTTGATGATTAACATTTCTAGATGTATGTGAGGAGGCTAAAGTGGAATATGATACCTTCAAATATATATTACCTTGTTATCGGCCATCTCATTGGCAGAGTTATGAGTGTTAGTGTGGCAGTTGTAAATGATGATGGTGGAGTATCGTTGGGTGAAGTGTTATGGTATTACCGTGTTGGAGGCTATGTCCCTGATGGAATGGAGAGGGTGGTATAGTCCTTTAATGTGAGTATAATGGAGTATGGTTGAGTATAGTGTTATGGTAATGCCTTGTTTGATGCCATATGCCAAGACTGTTGGTGCAGTACTTGCAGATGAGTTTGTACGGTAGAGTATGGTGGTGTTACTTTGTTTGGGGCCATCTTGCTGACAGAGTGAATAGTGTTGCATGTGAGTATGGTGGAGTATGGTGTTATGGTGTTACCTTGTTGGAAACCATCTCACTGATGGAGTGGAGAGTGAATCATATGCCTTTTATGTGGGTATGGTTGAGTATGGTTGAGCATAGTGGCCTTAATACGGCCACTGCTAGTGTAGTATAGCGGCATTATGAGTACGTATGGGGGAGTAAGGTGGTGTTACGGCCTTACCTTGTTGGAGGCCATCTCGCTGACGGAGTGGCGTGTCTGGAGTGTCTCCAGCTGGTCGAGGCACCAGTCCAGCTCCTCCAGCGTCTCCATGGCCAGCTTCTGGTACGTCTCATCTGCAGGGGCACAGACGCAGGTCAGGGAAACTTCTAAAGGTCTTCTGGAAACTTCTAAAGGTAGTGCCACATGGAGGTGGACTGTACACTACACAGCAATTACATTACACTTAGCAGATGCTTCTATTCAAAACGACTCACAATGGAGGACACAAATCAAGCCACATCTGCCTCATCTGAGGAGGGATATTAAGAACATTCCTACAGCGACTCATCAGAGCCATTCAGCTGGTGTCAGAAGGAGGGAAGTGTGGATGCAGACTGTGAACATTACTACAATATAGTGTTGTATAGTATACAGTGTAGTATAGTACAATACAATAAATATTTGTTTAGTACAGTGCAATTAAGTTAGTTTAGCAAGGCATGGTGCAATGGAGTTTGTATAGTACAGTGCAATAATTGTAATAATTAAGTAGTATGGTACACAGTTCTGCACAAAATAGTATATTTTAGCATTGTTCGCTATTGTGTTGCATCATAATAAACATTTTCCATAGTATGACATCTGTGATGTTTATATATAATGCTAAAACGACCTCTCTAAGGCACTGCTGAGTTATCTGATAAACAATGCAAGCTGATAGGTGTGTCGAGACCTAACAACAGTACTTCAGGAGGAAGGGAGATCATCTCGGAGAGAAACAGTGTTTCATAATGTCAGGCAGACAGGCTGTCAGAGAACCCTACTATATCACCCCTCAGTGAACATCACTTTTCATGCGCTAACGAGGCAGCACTCAGTGCTACAGACACTTTCATCTGTGGCCTGTCAAATTATATTTCTCCATCTGTGACATCTCCATAAATCACCTCAAAAGGTCCTTAATCACACAGGTCACTGTGATGAGTCTGTATTTAAATTCTTACATTTTTATATCTCCTGTCACACGGCCATTGTACTGGGGTTTCACAATACTTCCTTCAGTAACATGTCGACCAAAATGTCAGCATTTACTGCCTATTCAGCTGCTTCACACAGAGAGGGATGTATAAAATATCCTAATAAAAAGCAGCAGTTTCCACTGACCTGGAAGGTTGGTCTTGCACGAAGAAGTGGGCTTGTTTCCGGATTGTCTCCTGTTATAAAAGAAATTAATGACTGAGAGAAAATGGAGGACAAAATTCCTTCATCTAGCTGTTAGATTCATAGCTTACAAAGTCTCTCTAGCTCATTGTCATCCTTACTTGCATTTATATATCTTTATAAAGTGTCTCAGACAGTGCCATCCTTACTTGTTGCTGATGTGATCCTGAAGGTGGGTCAGAAGGGCAAAGTTGCTTCTAACGGTTCTCAGACTGGCCAGGACCTACAGGAAGCACATTCATTTAATCCCATTCACATTCAGGGCTGCATTCACTGATATGCGGCATGGCTGTAGATATACACACTACACCAAAGCAGTGTATTTACAGCATTGTATATTTTGCTTAACTACCTGTTTACAATGCAGACAAACAAGACTTATCACCAAAGTTAAATGAATTTGTTTACCTGTGCAAAAGGTGTGACGATCATGTCTTCTCCATGTCTGCAGACACACAACAAAACATCATCATTAGTATGTGCTAATGGAAGATGCATGCCTAAGGCTTAATGGATAACAGCAAACACCTTGCCACACCTTGTCATGCTAAAAGTTCAGGATGCCAACAGCCAGAAACAACATGCTTGGCTCTATTTGCTTTAACCAGCACACAGATCTGTTAAGACCGTAGCCTCTGCATTGACATTTTTAAAAAACAAGTGCAATTTACGTTTCCATTCATCATTGTGTTTGCACCCTACACACACATGTGCATAACTGTCATGCATGATTTGTGGCATTGTGCTGAGGGGCTAGTTGTGCTGTGTGTACACACCAGGCCTATGTGTGTGTGTGTGTGTGTGTGTGTGTGTGTGTGTGTGTGTGTGTGTGTGTGTGTGTGTGTGTGTGTGTGTGTGTGTGTTTGGGGGCATTGGTGAGACTATTAGGGAAGAGGCTCAGGGGGTGTGAGAGGGGACCTGGCGATAAGTGAGAAGAATGCAAAAACTTATAAAAGGGGGGGAAAAAGTAAGAAAAAGACTTTTCACACATTTCTCACCGAGGCAGCCAACTGACTTCCCAGTGTTTCAAGCCTTCCTCCCTTAAAAACAACAGCAAAGTGTGACCAAGAGAACCTCGGGAACCGCAGAGAACCAACAATGGGTTCAGGAACCATTTCAAATCCCCAAATAAACATACAGGGACCCTCTGGGCTATGGTCACTAGCCCACAACATCATAACAGTTCCCCATTAGCTGGGAACTGGGGAATGAGTAGACTATAGTATAATCTGACCAGCAGGAGGGCCTTTAAACCTTTATTTTGCTTGGGATAATGGATATTACTGCTTTTTATTATTGCTAAATTTGTATGAATTAGGAGAACATTACATTTAACAGAAAAGCTCTTTTTGTCCAGGATTGAATAATATTAATCGTTATCTAATGAAGTGGGCTCAAACAGATGTGGGAAGAATCCTTAAAAAACAGTCTTGTTAAAATGGGGGGCAACATCTGTAATATCTGTAAAACTGACCTCTACAGCCAGTCATATCAAGGGAATCTGAATCAAGACTTTGGGACACAAAACAATATGACTGCAAGCAAATGGTATATGTGCAAAAGCTAAAGCTCCAAAAAGCACATTTGCTGCATGAAATGCATACATGGATGAAGCTGTAGCTGGCTGTACTGTATATGCATGAAACAGTGTATGTGGAGGGGTAGACCTACAGTTCACTGGTGGTGGAGGAGTTCCGCGACATGGTCTTGGGCGACAGGTCGAAGTCGGAGTCGGATCGGTACAGGAAGGACTCCCGGCGCTGGCTGTGGGGGTAGTTGGCCTGCAGGACCAGCCCCGAGCTCGGGCTCGCCTGGGGGTCCAGGGGACTGCGGCCCACGGACAAGCCATTTTCAACATCAAAACTGCAAAAGGGGAGAGAGAACACACACACACACACACACACACACACACACACACACACACATACACACACACACACACACACACACAAATTAATCCTCGAGCTTCATTGTGCTGTGTCTCACTGTCAGCAGGACCATATGTGTTATAATTATGTAACTGTATTTGTTGAGATCATGTGGTGCCTTTATGTCGTGAGATTAGTCGTTACCAGCGAGCGTAACGGCACCCCACTTAATGACCAGTTTTAAAACATAACGTGACAAATCCTCGCATGCTGAGGCACCCACGTCACTCTGATGTCAGCCCCCCCCCTCACTCAGTACGTCAGAGTCACCACAAAGTCCCTTCATCACAGCAAGAAAAGAACACACACACACACGGCTGCACACTAATTACCCATACAGACTCCTGGGCTTAGCCCGGCTCTTTCCTGCCTTAAAGGATACTCAATCAATACCAATTCAATTCAATGAAGAAGTTCAGCCAGTTCAGAGCCGTCAAGTTCGCCCTGTGGGTGTGGCAGGGGTTACTGGCAGGGCACGACTCACGTTCACCAACAGAACATTCTTGATGATAATTAAGTGTGGTTACTGCACCTCAGAATTAAATCTTATGGGAGGGAGGGAGGGAGGGGGGAATTCCTAAAGCCGACACGTTGATACATCTGTGATGTGTGTGTGTGCACTGTGTAGTTCTTAATAGTGCATGTGTGTGTGTGTGTGTGTGTGTGTGTGTGTGTGTGCACTATATTGAATCCGTCTTGTCTATACTATGTTTTTACAGATGTGTGTATGTACTGTGCATATAGCTGAAACAACAATAAAAACCTACTTGACTTGACTTGATGTAATAGCAGTGGTGACTATAACCTTGAAACCCATTTGCAGAAAAAAAAACATTTATTTAAGTTGTGTTGGATTTGTTCTGTCAATGGAATATGCATTTCTCGATAATGACACCTCTGCCAGCTATGATGACAGACATATGACTGCTTTGTGTTTACTCTCCACTTGAACCAGCACGAACATGTTGCTTCTGAGGTAGCCTTGCGTGCGTGAGGATGGCAGACAAAAGGGGTCTATGTAGTTGCGTAACACACAATGGACAATGACAGGATACTTGTGTGCCATTCAGGTCAGTTCTCAGTGACTTTGCAAAGGCTCGTGGGTAAGGAAGGGGCAGTGCCACCTCCACAGGGGGGCTGAGATGCTAATCTGCGCTAGCCATCAATCAGACGGGCTCAGGGCTCAACCACGACCTACCGGGCCAGCATCAAACACAGGGTCAAAGGTTACATATACGCAGAGTTTAACATGGGGTCGGCAGTTAGAAATGGGCAGGGTGCCACCTGTGGATGCAAATTAGCCC
>CM059276.1:21148635-21158635 GCA_030347295.1 Setipinna tenuifilis
ACAGTTTGTCAACGAGCAGCACGTGCTCTACAGAGCGCAGAAATACACACACAGTCACACACACACACACACAAACACACAAGCAGATGCACTAACACGACTCAAACACACTTACACGCTCCTGTGTAAACTGACACCTGGCTGGAATTTGTGAAGTTAAAAAAAAAAGTTGAAGCAAAAGATATGGAGAAAAATAAAAAAGTAAAACTTCAAAACAAAGTGGCATGCTGAAGTAGTCATCTCAGTTCCACGATCCAGCAAGCAAATGAGCACGCGAGCGAGCGAGGCAGTGAGTGTGTGTGTGTGTGAGAGACATCCAGGCATTCACTCGCCAAGCTGTTTCCTCACTCGCCATCTCCGACAACGCTTCCCCCACACACCCCCTCCTCTCCTCTCTTCCCCTCCCCTCCTCTCCTCCCTCCTCCCCTCTTCTCTCCTCCCTCCTCTCCTCCCCTCCTCTGGCCCCCGTGTGCGTGTGACAGCTGAAGCTGTGTATGCACAAGGACTATCCCGCAACACTAGCCCAATATGGTGCCTCTGGACGTGTGTGTGTGTGTGTGTGTGTGTGTGTATGTGTGTGAGAGTGCATGTGTGTGCGTGTGTGTGTGTGTGCTATGAGAGGAAGAGAGAGAGAGAGAGAGGAAGAGAGTGAGACAGAGAGAGAGAGAGAGGATGAGAGAAAGAGAGAGGGTCGGCGAGAAAAGAGGAGGAGGGACATGTCTATGTATGTATGTATGTATGTTTGTATGTGTACGCTGTGCTTGTGGGTGTGTTTATGCGTGTCTGTATACCAGTGTGTGTGTGTGTGTGTGTGTGTGTGTATGTGTTGTTGCATGTGTGTTTGAACGAATGCCAGTTGTGGAGTGAGGTCAGAAGCATGCAGTGGGGGTGGACTCAGAGCTCAGTGTCACACAAGCACACAAACACACATGCACACACACACACACACACACACACATGCACACACACACACACACACACACGCACAAACACACACACATACGCATACACACACACACACACACACACACACACACACACACACACACACACACACACACACACACACACACACATACATCCACAAACACATACACACACTCAGGACTAAGAGAAGCAGTATGTCTCCTGCCATTTCTCTGAATGTCTGGAGCACTTAACTCTTTCCTGGAACTCCCTCAACACACACACAGTAATAAACATGTGCCCCCTTCTCAAGAAAACACATGTGCATGCACACACACACTCACACACACACACTCAAGAAAACACCTTAAAACGCTCAATAAAGTCACACAAATACACGTACCTTCCCTTAAGTAAACATAATTTCAATCTGTCACACACAAACACACAAACACATACAAAAATACAAACACACACACACACACAAATTAAGAAACACAAAAACCACAAACACACACAAGCCGCAGAGTCGGTGGCTTTTTCACAGAGCTCCTTGTTTAAAGAGCAGCGAAAGGGGAAAGGGGCGAGAAGGAGATCAGAGCTAGGAACAGTCCGTGCTTTTAACATGAGCCCTACTAAAACACCAGCTCAATATTTACCCTCGGCACAGGAGAAGGACCGCAAACGACACGCTATGGGTGTATGTGTGTGTGTGTGTGTATCTGTGTGTCTCACATAGCCTGTGTGTGTGTGTGTGTGTGTGTGTGTGTATGTGTGTGTGTGTGTGTGTGTGTGTGTGTAAAAGAGAGAGAAAAAAAGATGTTGGGGACCATGAGGAGAGCAGGTGAAGTCCCTAACGCCATGGAGGAAAGAAGAAGAAGGAGAAAAAGAAGAAGAAGAAGAAGAAGAATAGAAAAAGCGAGAGAGAGAGAGAGAGAGACAGACAGTAAGAGCAAGTGTGGGAAGGGAGAGAAAATGAAAGATGAACAGTCAGCAAGAGAGAGAGAGTAACAGTGAGAGAGAGAGAGGGATAGAAAGAGGGATAGACAGAGAGAGTGTGTGTGTGTATGAGAGAGAGAAAGAGAGAGAGAGAGCTGCCAGGCCAGAAAGAGTGATGAGGCCTGTCTGTGACAACGCAACGCTGTCACACACACACCTAGTGTGCATGGCGCAGGTGATTAAAATAGAGCTGCCCTGTCTGCAATTATGCCAGTTATGTAGACCCTTCTAACAAGCTATGAGCCCTGCTCCAACACACACACACTCACACACACACACACACACACACACACACACACAGGCTTACAACAGTGACAATACATAGCTTCTTCGTGCTTTTCCTATCTCTGTAGGACAACTCTGTCTATCTGTGTGTTTGTGTTTGTGTGTGTTGTGTGTATGTGCATGTGTGTGTATAGTGTGTATGTGTGTGTGTATGTGTGCGGTTGTGGGTGTGTTGTCTGTATGTGTCTATCAATTAATGCAAACTCTAGACAGAGGCAAAAACACCCAGGGACAAACACTCACATGCAGGGATTTTCTGCTGGCCTGAAACCTGAGGAAGAGGGGTGGGGGGGGGGGTTGGAGGTGTTTTTCTGTCCTGGCAGCAGGGTAGAGCCCAGCAGCCCCCAGCAGCCCCCAGCAGCCCCCCCCCGGCTTGCACAACACGTCAGAGAAAACGTGCCGTTCTTGAAAAAGACGTCTGTGGCTCGAGCGGAATGCACACCACTCCATGTACACCCCCCCCCTTCCCCGCATGGTAACCGTATCCGGGGCCGACCAACCCTCGGCTCTGCCATAGCGGCACCCCGGCAACCCAGGCATGCTGTCTCTCTCCCTCACACACACACACACACACACACATGCAGACATACACACATACACACACACATATACACATATACACATGCTCTCTTCCTTACACAGACACACACACACACACATGCATGCATGTGGGTGCACACACACACACACACACACACACACACACACACACACACACACACACAGACAGAAGTGTGTAACTCAGCCAGTAGGTGTCACTCAAATGAAACAAACTGCATGTTCGCAGATGCAGTCCTGTATCTTTGTATCTTCACTGTTTAGGTGAAAGCTCTGTAAAGTCAGGAGTTTTTTAGACTGTGTGTAAATGACGGCCACTATTACCCTCCCATTCCCACAAAAAAAAAAAACACTTTTGTGAACCTGGCTATTTTGGCAGATGGAAGTACTAGTTTCCTCCAAACCACAAACAAATAAGCAGGCCCTCTGGATGGAAAACAGGAAAGTCATTTTCAAACATTGCCTGTCTGTGTGTGGGTCTGTGTGTGTGTGTCTCTGTGTCTGTGTGTAACCTGAGCGTGGAGCTTATTTCTCCTTGTGTCTATACTAACAGGGGGGAGACTGCTATGGTCCAACATCGTTGGTGCCCCTGCAGGCAGTGCCTGAAGCTGAATGACTTCTGTGGTTTCTGTGGTGAGGTGTCAGAGTCTGTTCCTCTCCTCTAAGGACCCCTTTCCCAGTCAGCACACACACACACACACACAGACACACACAGACACACAGACACACACACAAACACACACAGACACACAAACACACACACACACACAAACACACACACACACACACACACACACACACACACACACAGAGACAGTGTGTGCATCAGCCAGTAGGTGGCACTCAAATGGACTTGTCTATAGCTGGAAGAAGCTGGAAGAAAAATCCACTGAAACCAAACTCTGAGAACATTTTGGCAAGACGTGTATGGGCGGCCTACACATTTTACCGCCAGTTCATTGACATTTAACTTCCGTCTATTTAACTAATGCTTTCCTACTGTAGGCCTCTGACTGACTCACCCACCAGACAGCTCCTAGTCATCGCTAGGGTGGGAAATATGCTGACACCACACACAGGTGGAGAGAGAGAGAGAGAGGGGAGAAAATCAACCCAAACATGAACGAGATATGCTTGCTGTTGGAAATATTGCTTTCCTCAAAACCACACACAAATATGCAGATCCTCTGGATATAAAGACTTTTGTGTAAATGTGTTCGGTGATGATGCTGGTGATCTGGTGAGCTGGTCATCTCTATAATGTTTGCCTTCCACAGGATGCAGATACAGTCTCATATAAAAGTGTGTTCTCATTTAGCATATAGCTGATTACATTGTGAAATCTCTGATCACGAGCCAAACAATGTTGCCAGTGTGTGTGTGCACATGTCTGTAGTGTGTGTGTGTGTGTGTGTGTGTGTGTGTTTTCATGTATGTACTCACATGTGTGCATAAGCATGTATGTGCTGATGTGTTTCTGTGTCCATGTCTTCTAGTCTTTTGTTATTATTTTCCAGCCGCTGACATTCCTCGTTATTTACTCGGGCTATTTATGAGTGTATTATATTTTGGGCGAAGCACGGTCAGGACCCCCACCCCCCGCCAAATCTCCTGAGAGTGTGTGGTTGTTCCGCTCTAAAGTTGAAACACAGACAAGCCTTGCTAACATGGGTTTAGAGTTTACCATGTGTCACTGTGTACAAGACAAGTACATAGGCTACATGCTTAGCTTCTGGGGTGTTTTGTTAATTTAAGTTTGCTTTCTTGTGCTAATGTTAAGCCCCATGCACTGTTGCTTTGCAAAAGGGGCAATGCAAATGTATTTGTAGCTTCACTGACTGATGTATTAATAGTTTTGCTTTTGTCACCTCACTGCTGCTGTTGATTATGTTTAATATGTGTTTTCCCCGCTACCTCTCACTGTGCAACACCTACAGCATAATGTGCAATACCTA
Source organism: Setipinna tenuifilis (assembly GCA_030347295.1). Lineage (NCBI taxonomy): Eukaryota > Metazoa > Chordata > Actinopteri > Clupeiformes > Engraulidae > Setipinna > Setipinna tenuifilis. The sequence continues at coordinate 21,153,339 of CM059276.1, forward strand.
CCTCACAGTGCAATAATATTAATTACAACTCTATAAATATCCCTTTTTCTTATACTATTTATTATGTATCATAACCTTGTATACCCTCCTTCTTTGCTTTGTTTCTATAATGCTGCCTCGGTTGACAACGTTGACATTTTGACCTTGCACCTTTGTGGCCTTGCTGTCTAATGTCGTTGTACAGGCAACTGTTCAATGACAATAAAGGTCCTGAAGTCCAGACGTCTTGAGGAATATTGATGAATTGAGTGACTGACTGGCTGATGTATTGGCTGAAGTAGGTGTGGGCTGCATATGGATCGCAGGTAGTTGCCGTTGAGGGTTTGCATAGGCTGAACTCCATAAGTGTGACTATTGGGGTGACATAGGCTGTGTTGCATCAGTGTCGCAGGCTGCTGTTCTACTGAAGCCCATTGAGCTACATGCTTTGTATGCAATGTAAACAAGTAAAGATGATTATTATGTGCTGCATCAGTGTTGCTATTGGGGTGACACAGGCTGTGCTGCATCACTGTGGCTATTCTTACTGCTCCAGTTGGGGTCTTTCAACACCCTCCCTTGACCCCCTCCAGCGATGGGCCACGACAAAGTAGGATTATAGAGCTATCCACTCAGTTAAGCCTAAGGCAGCACCTCTGGCTTATGTCCATATGTGTGTGTGAATGTGTGTGTGCGCGTCCGTGTGTGTGTGAATGTGTGTGCGCGTCCGTGTGCGTGTGTATGTGTGTGTGTGTGTGTGTGTAAGAGAGAGTTTGTGAATGTGTGAGTGTATGTGTGTGTGTGCGTGCATGTTTGTGTGTGTGCCTGTGTGTGAATGTGTGAGTGTATGTGTGTGTGTGTGTGTGTGTGTGTGTGTGTGTGTGTGCGTGCATGTTTGTGTGTGTGTGTGCCTGTGTATGAGTGTGAATGTGTGGGCGTGTGTGTGTGTGTGAGAGACTCTGTGCCCATCTCTGCATGGGGGAGGGTTTTGTCATCCCCAGAGCCCTCTGCTGCTGTGGTACTCATCTAGGCCCAAACATGGATGCACACCAGGACAAACAGTAGTGCGAGATAGACACTAAAGTTTAAAAGATTTCACAACATTAGGCTCTATAGCACATAACCTTACATACAACAGAAAGCTCTTTCTCAATTACTGTAACATTCAACACATGGTTTACCATGGTTACAAAGATGTATGTTATATGTAAGGCTATGTGCTATTGAGCCCAATGTTGGCTGTTGGAATGCTATGTGAGAAAGAACATCATGTTGAGTGTTATAGTATGTGCGATAGAGCTGTGTGCTAGATGTTAGGAGGCAATGTGAGACCTTATGAGAACTCCTGAGGCCATTACATAACATAGTCAGGGGAGGAGAAACTCTAAAGTTTATAAATTGTGTGTAGTTTGTGTGTGTGTGTGCACACATGTGTGTCAGTGTGCATATTTGTGTGTGCATGTGTTTGTCTGTATGAGAGCGAAAGAGTGTGCAGAAGTGTGAGATGTGTATGTGTGGGAGTGAATGTGTGTATTAGGGTGCATAAATGCGTGTGTCTGTGTGCTTGTGTGTGTGTGTGTCTAGCAGAGAGATTGTGTGTGTGTGTGTGTGCTTGTGTGTGTGTATGTGTGTGTGTGTGTCTAGGAGAGAAATTATGTGTGAGTGTGTGTATGTGTGTGTGTGTGTGTGTGTGTTTGTGTGCTTGTGTGTGTGTGTGCTTGTGTGCTTGTGTGTGTGTGTGTGAGAGAGAGAGTGTGTGCAGGAGAGGGTGAGCCCTTGAAAGGGGGCAGGAGCCCCTCTTCTCTGGGACGCCGGGTTCCCCCCTGGGAGCGGAGAGGAAACGTGACCCCGTGTGGGAAGAGAGAAGATGGGGAAAAACACACACACACTCTGGAGAGGAACAGAGCTCTGGGTGGGGGTTGGGTGGGGCATGGGGGGGAGGGTCACGTGATCACATGGATGACTAGGGAAGATGTCACATGATTGGAGACACAACTCCAAGCACAGAGTGAACAGAATGAGGTCCTAGCTCCAACCCCCCCGACCTCTCCCTCAGATGGGAAAGAATTGCATGACCTGACCAGCGTCAACACCGTCAGTGCTCGTGCTTCTGCGGCGAGATACACTCGGCCCTTTTAAGGCAGCCAGCTCTCCTGACATGAAGGAATCTAAAGCCGTTTCCAAGTCAAAAATGAGCGCGGCCGTGCTAGAAAAACACAGGGGTTCAGATATACCACAGTGACCTCACCACATCTGGAAGTGATTGATCCGCTCGCTCTCGGCTAAGAATAGCCACACAGGCCGGAGCTTTTGACACGAAAGCGGCACATGTCTACATAATTATGAATAAAATGTTTAACAGAAACGCAAAACAGAACGGCCACGCTTGCTCAGACATGTTGGAGCTTTCACTGACTTCTCAGTATGAGCTCCCTTGCCAGGTGAAGTTTACTATTTTTATGCAGAAATATACAGCACAGGACTTTAAAAGACAGGCCATAACCTTTCTCTCTCTGTCTCATAGACACACACACACACACACATGCACACACACACGCACACACATTTTATAATGGAAATTCTGTGTCTAACCCAAACACACAAAACCACAGTAAAGGCCCCATGGACCATCTCCGTCCTCAAACGTCCGAGAATGGACCTGCCTTTCAGTGTTGCCCATTGTGAGTGGGACTGGCACAACCACCATAGGCTTCTCTCATGAAGACAGGTGTATTTGGGAGCATTTTGGGATTGTGGTGCACTTTTACATTACATTACATTACACTTAGCAGACACTTTTATCTAAAACAACTTACAATAGAAAACACAAACTTACACTTGCAGGTAGTGTATGTCTACATTTAATATCTGTGCTGACAGGTGTTGGTCTGTGCCTGCGTCTGTCTGTCTGTAGAAACCTCAAATGATCTCTTGTCCTGTCCTCAGGCTACAGTGTTGGCCATGCAAATTTATATACCACACTACACAGATAAACATCCAACCACAATACACACACACACACACATCTGTTTCAGATACCAGTTTATCACTTTGTGTATTAGGCAGGTCACAAAAAGCCATGAAAATCATAAAAATGTCACTCTGACTCTTATGAGTGAAATATAGCATACAGTATGTCACAGAAGTGAGTACACCCCTAACATGTTTGTACTCTTTTTATTATATCTTTCCATGGGAGAAGTCTAAAGATATAACACTTTTCTACAATGTAAAGTAGGCAGTGTACAGCTTATATAACAGTGCAAATTTGCTGTTCCCTCAAAATAACTCAACACACAACCATTAATGTCTAAACCACTGGCAACAAAAGTGAGTACACCCCTAAGTGAAAATGTCCAAATTGTGCCCAAAGTGTCAATATTTTGTGTGGCCACCATTATTTTCCAGCACTGACTTAACTCTCTTGGGCATGGAGCATCACAAGTTGTCACTGGAATCGTCTTCCACTCCTACATGATGACATCACGGAGCTGACCTTGAGCTTGAGACCTTGAGCTCCTCCACCTTCCATTTGAGGATGCCCCACAGATGCTGAATTGGGTTTAGGTCTGGGGACATGCTAGGCCAGTCCATCACCTTCATCCTCACCCAAGGCGTGGTCATCTTGGAGGTGTGCTTGTGGTCGTTACCATGTTGAAATACCGCCCTGTGGCCCAGTTTCAAAGGGGGGCATCATGCTCTGCTTCAGTATGTCACAGTACATATTGGCATTCATGGTTCCCTTAATGAAGTGTAGGTCCCCAGTGCCGGCAGCACTCATACAGCCCCAAACCATGACACTTCCTCCACTATTCTTGACTGTTAACAGGACACAGTTGTCTTTGTAATCTGTTAACTGGTCTGCATGGCTGTCGTCCCTGAAGGAAGCCTCTTCTGAAGATGATGCACAAGACAGCCCGCAAACAGTTTGCTGAAGACAAACAGACTAAGGGCATGGATTACTGGAACCATGTCTTATGGTCTGATGAGACCAAAATAAACTTATTTGGTTCAGATGGTGTCAGGTGTGTGTGGCGGCAACCAGGTGAGGATTACAAAGACAACTGTGTCCTGCTAACAGTCAAGCATGGTGGAGGAAGTGTCATGGTTTGGGGCTGTATGAGTGCTGCCGGCACTGGGGACCTACACTTCATTAAGGGAACCATGAATGCCAATATGTACTGTGACATACTGAAGCAGAGCATGATGCCCCCCCTTTGAAACTGGGTCACAGGGCGGTATTTCAACATGGTAACGACCCCAAGCACACCTCCAAGATGACCACGCCTTGGGTGAGGATGAAGGTGATGGACTGGCCTAGCATGTCCCCAGACCTAAACCAAATTCAGCATCTGTGGGGCATCCTCAAATGGAAGGTGGAGGAGCTCAAGGTCTCAAGCTCAAGGTCAGCTCCGTGATGTCGTCATGTAGGAGTGGAAGAGGATTCCAGTGACAACTTGTGACGCTCTAGTGAACTCCATGCCCAAGAGAGTTAAGGCAGTGCTGGAAAATAATGGTGGCCACACAAAATATTGACACTTTGGGCACAATTTGGACATTTTCACTTAGGGGTGTACTCACTTTTGTTGCCAGTGGTGTAGACATTAATGGTTGTGTGTTGAGTTATTTTGAGGGAACAGCAAATTTGCACTGTTATATAAGCTGTACACTGCCTACTTTACATTGTAGAAAAATATTATATCTTTAGACTTCTCCCATGAAAAGATATAATAAAAAAAGTACAAACATGTTAGGGGTGTACTCACTTCTGTGACATACTGTATATGAGAAATCATATCGATAACTATTATTCTCTAAAACTATAACATATTTGATGCTTCACTTTTTTAATTAGCTGCAAATTATGGGGTCAATTTGTCTTACACAGTACTGAAGGCCAAAGAGATGAGATTAAATTTTGATTATACTTTATTTTACTGTCCCTGTCGCATCAATTAAGTACAGTGTAACAAAGAGTGTAACAATATGTAACATTATGTACTGCCACTGTACCATAGGGTTGGGGTTAATGCTAGGCATGTACAGTGTAAGTACATAATAATATAAAATTCTGAATAGAGAATTAAAAACGTAAAAGGCAGAACAGAGATGTTGTGTGATTTATTCATACAGTGACAACTATGATGAGTCAAGGACTCACTATGTCATTCTAACAGCTGTGAAGTGTGTAGTACCATGGCTACGAAACACCTACACAAACAAACACCTAAAAAACAACAAGCACCTAAAAACAAACACCTAAAAAAATCACTGAGGGTAAAACGGACGTCACGGGACACCCATGGATGACAATGTGT
>CM059276.1:21161135-21173635 GCA_030347295.1 Setipinna tenuifilis
CAGCCCATCCAAAAACCTCCCTGCCCCTGGGGCAAGCTGCAGTACTAATTACACATGTGACGTCTGTCTGCATGGAGAGAGGGATGAGGACGAAAGGGCAGACAGAGGAGAGAGGGAGGAGAGAAGAGGAGAGGAGAGAAAGGTGAAATGGAGGAGAAGGGAAGAGCGTAGAGGAGAGCAGGAAAGAAAGGTGAGAGTAGAGGAAAGGCAAAACAGAGAGACGAGCAGGAAGAGTGAGAGGAGAGTGAACAGAGAAAGAAAAGAGGGAAGAAAGAGAACATAAAAAAGAAAGAGAGGAATAAAGACTTTAAGAAGTGCCCCATCTGCCTCTCTTCCCCTACTTCTGCACTTTCTGGCATAAGATCAGATAATTTCTCTCTCTCTTTCTCTCACTCTCTATTTCTTTCCTTCAGCACACTCTCACGCTTCAGATACTTTTCTCTCTCCACTGCTGCTCTATTAAACAAGCAGAGGATTTCAGGCTCTCTCTTTCCCGTGCCACAATTAGGACGGGGGATCTGCCAGTCAGTGCTGCCTGCTGCCTCCAGCATGGAGCCGTGGTCGAGTCATTCTATCTCCGAGTCTGTCTCTGTGACGACACTGGTCCCACCTGAGCTCATTAAGGCACTCGGTATGCCCTCAGTATGAAAACAACGCTGATGCAACCAGACAACTCACACAACTTAACTCTATTCAGTGGAAGTGAACTCAACAACACTACTGCTGTAACAGGAACAGAAGTTAGTAAAAATAGAAAAGAAGAAAAGAGGAAAAACCCCCAATGGAAAAAAAGAAAAAGTGGGAAAAGCGAAGGAAAAGTCAATGTCAGCTGTTCACACAGTTGTTCTGGGGGAGAGGAAACTCTCCAAGGACGCTCCTTTAGAGGGGTGGAGAGGAGCCTTACTGGAAGACGTGCATTCAAGTTTAGCAAACAGAGGCCAATGGTTGACGTAAACCTTTTTCAAACAGTTTTGTGTAATTACTCCAAATGTAATGATGTTTTGTGTGATTTAACTATAAGCCACAGGCCAGTGTTAAGGTTCTGTCACAGAGAAATGCCTCTTTCGAAATCCTTCTGCTTATACTGGCAAACGTTCATTGACAACTTCAAGGAAACAAATAGAATGCTTGTGAACATTCGCAAACACTTGCATTGTTTGCAAACTGGAACACACTTCTGGTCTAATTCTGAGCAACTATCTACAATGAGAGATAAAAATACATAAACATGTACTCAGACAGCTGGAGATGGAATGACAAGTGCAAAGACTGAAGTGGTTAGTCATATCTTCTACAGTCTTTCTCTCCCTCTCCCTGATCCTCCCCCTACAAATACATACCGTCATTATTATTTTGCACTAACAGCTTTGCAACCAATCAAGAATCAGAACAATATTCCTACCTACTGCTGATCAGCCAATGGCAAATCATCACAGCATTCTGACCAACAGCTATTGCAGAAATACCACAACGGGCAGGCTCATGGTGTTCCAGTCATGATGAAAACATTAACAGCAACTTCCAGTCCTGTTAATGAATGATTAACCTGATGTGTCCATTAATTATATGGCATGACTGTCTGTAACGCATTATGGCTGAGGCTGTTCGGCTGGATCTAGGATTCATGGAGATATTGTCACCTGTGATGTTTGCAGCCACATGCCTGAGGAAACATTAAAAGTGGGTCAGTCTCCACAAGTGGGCCAGGGTGAGCAGGAAGGTTATGCTTGGGTATACCAGGCAGCGAGGCAGGAACGCAAACACTGGGGAGCTGAAACTGTTGGGTTGAAAAATTGAGCTTTGAGGGGGAAAAGACAAAGACTGTGAGGGTAGAGCTGGATGACGGACAGGGTCTGATAGTTTAATCTCAATCCAATATTTGTGTTGGAGAGGGTCCAGATGGGACTGGAGGAACAAGGTCCTGAAACCCCCCCTGAGACCAATATCCGTCCCTAGGATGGAACCTGGGATTTTAATCATTTACAATGTGAATCTCCACTTCTAAATTTTCCCAGATAAATAAATGTATAACTAAATATAATTGAGCACTTGATGGCACAAATCTGAGGCATTACTGATGCCAGCATGAAATATTTAAATTAGCCATCACAATTTCATTCCATTCCATTAAATTATATTATATTATATTATATTATATTATATTATATTATATTATATTATATTATATTATATTACTAAGTGTCAGCTCCATGCAGGATGACTCTACAGTATTTAATAGCCTGAGATGCAGGGGCCGAGACGCAGTGGCCGAGACACAGTGCCGTCATCTCTGTGAAACCACACTGACATTTGTGCTCTGGCAAACTCTGAGCCCCAAAAACAGCTATACGTGACATAGTCGCACCATAGAAAATATACAGTTACACACCACATCACTACTACAATGTATGTCAAAACACACTGATCTATGTGTGTTCACAAGACACTGTGAGTGTGTCACAGCCATGACAATAGGTGACCTTTTACCGCTGGGCTCGTTTTTAACCTTGGGCTGACCTTTACAACCCACAGAGGGCCTGTGTAACACTCGAGTGGTTAGTCCTGTGTGGCCTGTGACGTACGACATGGAGGTGAGGCTTCACTTTACCAGGAGCCTCACTCTTCAGCTGTTTCCTGTTCATCATAATAGTTGAAATGCTGTTCTGACATCCAGTATGTTAAGTGTCTTTTGATATGGTAGGGCCTTGATGGTAGACACTTTCTCTGTGTGATGTTTAGAAGGAGTGAAGATGGGCATAACTGCGAAATGCGCAGATATACATTAACCTGACTGAATCTAACTGCTGACATGAATAACAGTTAGTGACTCAAAAAGAAAACCACCACAATTAAAAACCTTCGACTATGAATGAAACTGAAACAAATGACCGAAACCACAAACAAGCCAGAGGAAAAATGGATAGAAAGATTCATAAAATGCACACTTATAATAATAACTATAATTTAAATCTTTTGAGTGCTGAGTGACCGACCTAAGGTTCCTAATAGATCTGCTCTGGGCAAACGGAGACTCACACACAGCTTGTGAGACACATGGCAAACATGGACGACTGAATAACTGGCCTCAGTGTGGTTTTAATGACGTATGGCTGTTTATGCTGTATTAGGGCCTATAGTAACACACGGTTTGAGAGCTGATAGTAGGAGCAAGAAGGTCTTAGTCCGCAAGATCTGTCCGTCTGCCTGTCTGTCTGACTGTCTCAATTTACTTGTCTTCCTGTCTATCTGAGTCTACTTATCAGTCTGCCTGCCTGTCTGTCTGTCTATATAACACTGTGGGCCCTATTTTGCCGCGGCGCATTGTGCATTCGCGACATGCGCATGCTGTCATTGCTATTCTGTGCCAGCGCAACGTTCATTTTTTCAGGCAAAAAATCACGTTGTCTAGATAGCAGATGACATTGCGCCGTGACGGGCGAGTCAGCGAAAAGAAGAGGTGTGGTCTGGCGCAAAGCGCACCAGATGCTATTATGAGGACGTATAAACCATTTGCGCTTTTGATTAATAAAAAGGTGCTTTTTCGTCACTGGCGCATTGTTGAAAAGCTATTTTAGAGGCGCACAACGCTTTGAACCCCGATGTACCTGCTGCTGCGCCAGAGAGGCGAGCTGAACTGGCAGAAAAGTTGCAACATGTATAGCCTGTATAGCTATGTATTTGTATGTTTTAGTAAGGAAACATGCACAAATAATGAGAATATAGCAATGTTGTGCAGATTATAGCAATGTTCTGCAGTTTATTTACAATTTCTTTTGTCGTTTTAAATAAACAGCGATTGCAATGTTCTGCAGTTTATTTACGATTTCTTTTGTCGTTTTAAATAAACAGCGTGGGAAGTTGTAAGAAATAATATGGACAAATCATCAAAAAGAAAACTAGTGGACTAATGGTTTGATGGACCTATACCTTCCGTTTATTTTTGATGTTTCCAATTTAAGGCTTTGTTTCCCGTCTTCTAACGTTGTTGTACCGCTTTCGGCGCACAGCGCGTTGAACCCCGATGTACCTGCTGCTGCCCCAGAGAGGCGAGCTGAACTGGCAGAAAAGTTGCAACGTGTATAGCCTGTATAGCCATGTATTTTTATGTTTTAATAAGCAAACAGGCACAAATAATAAGAGTATAGCAATGTTTTGCAGTTTATAGCAATGTTCTGCAGTTTCTTTTGTCTTTTAAATAAACAGCGATTGCAATGTTCTGCAGTTTATTTAATAAACAGCGTGGCAAGTTGTAAGAAATGAAATGGACTAATCATCAAAAAGAAAACTAGTGGACTAATGGTTTGATGGACCTCCACCTTTTATTTTTGATGTTTCCTTTGAGTTTAAAGCTTTTGTTTCATGTCTTCTAACGTTGCCGCTTTGGGCACTGTTGGAAAGTTCTCTTCTTGCCAAAGGAGGACACAATTATTGAAGATATGTCCTCCCATACTTCTATGACCCGCGGAGGTTTTATTATTAACTACTCATGCGCTTTTACTTCAAGCACGAGCAGATCGGTCTCCTCCACCAAAAACCTCCTCTCGTCCGGGTAAATCCGCCATCATAATAGCAAAAGGCTATGGACAATGCGCCCACTGTCTCTTAAAGGGAATGAGAGTATAAATTCTCATTGGTTTATTGTATGTTACGCCCAAAACACACCCATGACTAATGAAGTAACTTAACCCAACCCTTTTGAACGATGCGCCTGGCGCAATGTTCGCTTTTTCCGCCGTGAAAATACCAAATTGTGTCGGGAACGCCCCCAAAGCAACTTGCGCGACAGACTTTAGACAATGCGCTTATGATCGTGAAAATAGAGCCCTGTGTGTCCGTCTACTTCAGTCTGTCTCACTGTGTCTGTCTGTTTGCCTATCTCTTTGACTTTGACTGTCTGCCCATCTTTGTCAAACTACTTATTTGTCTGTCCATCTGTCTGAGTGTGGCTGTGACAGTGTCACGTACACCATGTACACTGTGGGAGTATTATGTATGTATAATGTATTATGTATGTATAATGTATAATATATGTGTGTATTTCAGATTAGCTTTATATATGGCTCCTATGACTCAGCCAAGTGTCTAAAATGGCTAAAACTGCAGGGGTTTCTAATCCGATAAATGCTATATGCCACCTTTGGCAGGCTGTGAGCTCTCTGAACACCTTGTCCTCTTACAGGCCTATTCTCTATTTTCTGTATGCTCAGCTTCAGTTCAATGACCAGTAAGACCAACACCCTCTGGCAACACTGATAGCACTTTCAAAATGTCCTATTTCACTCCCACTTGGAGTGTAGTGAGGGGGGGCGTGGGCGGAGGGGTCACCCCCTTGCCTGAGCCTCATGTGCTAACAGCACAACCCCTGGGGCGCCGCTAACAGTGAGATGGACTTTTAAACACTCTGCTGAGTGGCTCGCTCAATGATTAGCCGAGACTGGGCACAAGACCAGCTTTTACTACATTCCTCTCACACATGCTGTTTGCGAGAAGACTGCATCGTTATGAAAAGGAGAAAAAACAAAGAGCTCCAAGAGAGAGGCCAATGCCAACCAAAGTGCAAACCAGGCAAGCCGAAACTCATTTTTAAACACTACAAACACAGATGAGATCTCAACCGAGCAACCAATGTCCAATTACGGGACACTCTAAGCTGCTAGAATACGTCAGAATAAATGTTATGTGCTGTTTTGGCTCATATCAAAGTGTTTTCCAATGATTCAAACAGTGATACTCTTCATATCTTTCATTACAGGCCTTCATTCCCATGACATGTAATTAGTGAGGCCTATCAGAGACTTGGCTCCCTCTGAGTCACGCCAGGGACTATCAGCCAGCCCTGCTACGACACTGCTGTAAAAGCCAGTTATTGTCAAGCCTGCTATGGCACTGCTGTAAAAGCGAGTTATTGTCACCACTGATATCACGCTACAGACATGACCCTCACAAACAGGAGCCACATTATGAGTGTATGTACAGGGTTGCTTAATGACAATGAACATGAGAGACAGAGAAAAGTGAGCGAAAACTGAAGGTCTTTATAAACCTGTCATTGTGTAATCATTCATGTCTGTGGTCACCGCGGTAACGTAAACAAAGTTTACATTTGTTTTTCATACTTATGACTACAGCAGGTACTAAAGACTTAGAAAGTACTGAGGACTACAGAAAAGTCCTTCTAGGTGGCCATCTTGGCAACACCTTTGTGCATCTGTTTCGGCTTAATAAGACCAGACCTAAATGAATTCCAAGACACGAGTATAGACTCTCTGATGACTAGGGGGCATAAAAAATGCATGGTTGAAATCACACAGGAGCTTAACAGTAATAGCTGGAAATGTTTGCTGGTTTGTACTAAAATTAAGCTTTAAAAGCCCCTTTTCTCCCAGGTGATTTGAACTGTGCACAGACAGCACTTCACTACACAACAAGTGTGGTACAGCGGAACATGACACCACAAGATGATTGGAACAGTGTTTGTACAGTTCGGCAGATAATTGGTTCCTGGCAGCGGAAGAGATGGGATATTTGCAGACACTCGCCACCTTGGTGTTCGAAGTTTCCCCATGCATTTCAATGGATGGTTTCTCCTGTGTGGTCTCCTCCTATAAGAACATCTCTGCTATAGCAGGTACTCACTACAGCAGGTACTGGGAACTATGACAGGTACTGGGAACTATGACAGGTACTGAGGACTAAGAAAGTACTCTATCAGTTAACTGAGGAGTGAGAGCAGTTAGCTCTTAGATAAGACACACACACACTATTGTCCTCTCTGCTTTCAAAGGACACACACACACACACATTCACAATGCTATCCTCTCTGTCCTCCCCTCTGTAAGAGGAAATACACACACCACTGTCCTTCAAACCGCCCCACTCTCATAGGACACACACACACACACACACACACACACACACACACATGCACGCACCCACACACACACACACTGCTATTGTCCCCTCTCTCAGAGAAAACACACACACTACTGTCCTCCACATTCTCAAGAGCGTGCACACACACACACACACACACACACACACACACACACACACACACACACACACATCCCTGTCTGAGCTGACCTTCACTCCAAAAAACTCCAACTGCTGCCAGTCCTGAAAGGGAAGCGCCAGTCGTCAGCTCCCCCCGTTTAAAAAAGGAAGCAGGGATGAGGAGCTGGGAAGCCATATCTCCTCCGTAAACACCCAAGGCCGAAGGCCGCCTCTCTCCTCTTCTGGAATGTTCTTGTCCGATATGCAGATGCTCCTGCGGAGGCCTCGCCGCTGACCCTTGGGGTCGCGACCCTCTCGGCTAAAAAAAACAGCCCCCTGACGTCACACTCTCTGCCCACTGTCCAATCAAAACAATGCGGCGGAAATGTTTATCTGGAATGGGGGGGGGGGGGGCAGAGAGAACGCTCACATTCCACCATGCAATGACTTAATTTAGGATGGGGGGGTGGGGGTGGGGGTGGGGGGCAGTGTTCGGCATCAGAAGAGTAATGGCGTAAAAACGCAGGGAAAAGCCGACCATCTGAGAGGAGGAACTGGAAGGCAAAAAAAAACGAAGGATAAATATTTGATTTGGATGCGATGCCCAGCATGTAAATGCCTCAGGGTGGATTTAAATCTCACCAAACAAAACCACGCAGGAACAATTCCTAAACAAAACAGAAGATAATGAGCCTGCATGCATACGTCAAACTGCAGGACCACCCGAAAATAGTGCAATCCAAACCCAGCAGATGCAGCAGATACGTCAGGCGAGCATGAATCTGTGTGCACATTAACACAGTGTAAACTCATCTTAATCCACACATTACGTTGTCATTTGTCAGACAGTCAGAGCCAATGACATTGAACTGACTAGAGGGGCAGCACCTTGGGGGTAAGTGCCTTGCTCAGGGGCCCAGTGGTGGCATCAGACCCGGGCATTGGAACCCACAACCATCTGGTGTTTCTTGATCACTGATCATCATCCCAGTCCACATATGTGTGCTGCTGTGACACACATACACACACACACACGCACACACACACACACACACACACACACACACACACACACACACACACACACACACACACACACACACACACACACACACACACACACACACACGACCTTGCCCCTACGACTTGGCCGATTTGGCAGAGAAAGCAACAGTTTTGCACCTATGGGTCCAGTACAGCAGCACTGCATTTCTGGTCTGAGCCAGAACAGAAGGGCCCACTTCAAACCCAAACAGCGTTCCCTGCCGTGTCTCTGGGTCTCGTCAAGCGAGCGAGCAGGAAAAGGGGATGGGCTACGTGTCTGGATAATGGATGTGGCGCACCGTTGTTGTGTCTCTCGCTGGCAGAGTGCAGAGTGCAGATGGAGAGATGGAGAGCATTCATAACACCAGGAAGGGCTTAGAGAGGCTGGGCGCTGCCAGACGAGCCCAAAGACTGAGGGAAGATTGGAAGCGATATTTACTATGCGTGTGGCGTGAGAGACGCTGTTATGCACTGTTTGCATTAACTGTGTTTGTGTGTGTGTGTGTGTGTGTGTGTGTGTGTGTGTGTGTGTGTGTGTATGTGTGTGTGTGTATGTATGTGTGAGAGAGAGTGCGTTCTTAGCTTGAAATAAAAGTATTTAAATGTTCACTGCTTTTATGACTATACCTGTATGAATGTATGTGTGTGTGTGCGTGCGAGAGTGTGCGTCTCTTTGTCTGTGAAGTGCTTCATCTATTGAAATTAATTGCTGCATCAAAGCCTTGTTTTGCATATGTGTGTGCAGACAGATCCCTCCTATAATATTTGTCTATGGTGTGTTTGTGTGTGTGTGTGTGTGTGCGTGTGTGGGTGCGCATGCACACACTGAGGTCTTCATCTGTGTGTTTGCACGAAGGTGTGCCTATATCTGTTTAACAGTGTACCTGTTCATTTGTTTACCTATTTGTGTGTAGCCTTGGTGTCTCTGTGTTTGTGTGTACCTATGTGTATCCATGCATCTTCAGTAATATGCCCGTGTCTGTATGTCTGTGTTTGTTCAGTGTTGTACCTGTGCATATGTGTGTAGTCTGTACTGTATGTGTTTTTGTCTGTGTGTATGCATTCTTTCAGTGCTCTATCTGTACGCTCTGGGCTACACACACTTGTGTGCATGTGTGTTGGTGAGTGTATCTGTGTATGTGTATGTATGTATGTATGTGTGTGTGTGTGTGTGTTCTGCCTGTTTCGCAAGCATGTGTGTATATGTATGTATGTACAGTACTGTCCAAAAGTTTTAGGCAGGTGTGAAAAACTGCTGTCAACTAAGAAAGCTTTCAAAAATGGAAGTGTTATTAGTTTAATTTCATCAATTAACAAAATGCAGTGAATGAACAGAAGAGAAATCTGTTTAAATCAAATCAATATTTGGTGTGACGATCCCTAGCATCATTTTCTAGCTACAGTACACTTGCACACAGTTTTTCAAGGACACATCTTGGAGAAGCAACCATTAGTATCTTTCTGTATTTCTCAGCATTGACGACACCGTTCATGCTGACCAAATCTCCAACTCTATTTGCAGAAATGCAGCCCCAAACTTCCAAGGAACTTCAACCGTGCTTCACGGTTGCCTGTAGACACTTATTATTGTACTGCTGTTCACAGCTTGGGTAAACAAATTGCCTTCTGCTTCAGTCAAATATTTCTGATTTTGACTCATCAGTCCAAAGCACTTGCTTCCATTTTGTCTGCACCCCAGTTCCTATGTTTTTGTGCGTAGTTGAGTTGCTTGGCCTTGTTTCCATATCGTAGGTATGGCTTTTTGTCTGCAACTCTTCCATGAAGACCACTTCTGGTCAGACTTCTCTGGACAGTAGATGGGTGTACCTGGGTCGCACTGGTTTCTGTCAGTTCTGAGCTGATGGCATTCCTGGACATCTTCTGATTGCGAGACTTCTGGCCAGACTTCTCTGGACAGTAGATGGGTGTACCTGGGTCGCACTGGTTTCTGTCAGTTCGGAGCGGATGGCATTCCTGGACATCTTCTGATTTCGAAAGGAAGTAAGCTTGATGTGTTTTTCCTCTACAGTTTCCTTGGCTGACCACTGTGTCTATGATCCTCAACATTGCTCTGACTTCTTGCAAGTGTACCTATAAGAATTGATGTTGGTTTGAAGACAAAAGATAGTAACACCAAATATTGATGTGATGTTTTTCTTTTGTTTGCTCACTTTGCATTTTGTAAATTAAATAAAAAAATAAACAATCATTATTTGTTTTTTTGAAAGCATTCTTAATTTGACAGCATTTTCACACCTGCCTAAAACTTTTGCACAGTACTGTATGTGTGTGTGTAAGTGTGTGTGTCTGTGTGTGTGTTCTGCCTGTTTCATCTACACCTGTGTGTGTGTGTGAGAGAGTGAGAAAAAGAGATCTAGCCTGTACCTGGATGCGTGAGAGAGAAAGAGAGGTCAATATGAACGGTACCTGGGTGTGTGTGCCAGAGTGAATCTTCTCTGCAGGGTGATGCTGCGGTTCATGAGAAGTTTCCGGAAGAGCAGCGGAGAGTTGCGGGGCGACATGCCGGGTGACCCCCCGGCGGGCGACGATGCCCCCGATCGCGGCTTCAGCTTGATGGGCTGAGTCATGGCGTTGGGGCTCCCACACTCCCAAAATCCCTCACTCATGGTGAGTCCAGACACAAACACACGAGTGCGCACTTACACACCACTCGAGCGCAGGCTTCTCCTCGTCGTTGAATCACAACAAGCCTAATAGGTACGCAAACACACTCACGGCACAGCCAAGCTCCTGGGATGATCCCCTGGTGTGTGGTTCTCATGGTCCATGGTGACTCCTCATCTTAATCACCCCCCCCTCCCTCCTGGACAACCTGAGCTCCGCAGTCAGGCCCACGGTCCTCGGATCGCTCAGCACTGAATGAAGCCCTCTCTCCTGTATAGTCCCAGAGCGTCGAGAGCTTCTGTGAGTATGTGTGTGTGCGCGCGCGCGCGCGTGCCTGTATGTTTGTGTGTATGTGTGTGTACGAGGGGAGCCTGGTGTGTGCACTTTGACAGACACAGACACAAGTGTGCACGGCTCCCTCCCCTCCTCTGCCCTCCCCCTGCCGGAGCACTTTGTTTACATAGCGCAGAGGCCTTCCCTCCACTGCCTAAATAAGGCCTGGTGAAAGATGAGGGGAAAGGGGAGAGGGGAGGGGGGAGAGGGTTGAGGTTTGGTGGGGTGGGGGGGGAATGGAGGGGAGTGGGGGCTTGACAACAGGCAGGACAACCCAACGGTGCAAATGCACAGGAGGGCAAGAATACAAAGAGAGCAGGAGACAGCAGAGAGAAAGAAAGGTATAGAGAGAGACAGTGAGAGGGAGAGAGAAAGAGAAAACAATTCATGCATGCCACTCTCATGACACACACACACACACACACACACACACACACACACACACACACACACACACACCTATAAAACAGTTGTCAGTTAAGCAAAGACTATATGAGAGGTGGTACTTTCATCATTGACTTTATAGTTGCAGAGCCTGTAGGTTACGGTCTTTGTCCTGGCTGACAGTATATGGAGCGATTTCAGACAATTGCCAGGAGGGCATCTAACTATAGACTAGTGAATATCCGACTACAGACTGGTGGACAACTAACAACTGTTTAATGGACCTCTAAATACAAACTGGTGGATATCTGACTCCAGAATAGAGGGGATCACAGCCCGCACCTCCAGAATGGGGAAGAGCTTATTTCCCCCGGCAGGCAGACTGCTGAACAACCTATAGTGCAATACAACAACGCTGTAATATAAACTAGGAACATAAAATGCAAACTAGCACACTGCACCTCTATGCACTCTCACACTTTTTATTTGCTGCTAATATCCCATAGCATATACAGTATATATAAAATCCACTGGCTAACAGAAGCTCTGTTACAAGCCATGCCCTCTCTAGCATGTTTGCCTTATGACACTGTTGTCCTTTTGCTCACTGTGTAAACTTGTGTATGTATATGTACATCCTAGTGTGTGTGTGTGTGTGTGTGTGTGTGTGTGTGTGTGTGAGTGGGTATGTGTGTGAGTATGTAGATCTCAATGATTGTGTATATGTGTGCACTGTGTGCATGTGTGGTTCTTAATAATGTGCACAATACTGTATTTGTCTTGTCTCTACTGTGTTTTAACAGTTGCGTGTATAACAAATTGTTTCCAGGGAATTGTTGTTTTGTCTCACTATGTGCTACAGTATGTATATGGCTAAAATTACAATGAAAATCTACTTGATCTGACTACAGATTGGTGGGCATCTAACTACAGACTAGTGAACATGACTGGTGGCACATCAATCAGATATACATTACACTACATACCCATAAAATATCCCTTAGAGATGTATGAACTGTACTATTACATCCTGTATACAGAACGCCCTCACCTTTTCCTCATTTATAAATACATTACACTAAATAACCTCAAAATTCTTCAGAACTCTTCTCTTTCTCACA
>CM059276.1:21176135-21248635 GCA_030347295.1 Setipinna tenuifilis
AATTAAGGAAGAGAACTGGTTTGGTAACCTAACGAAATGAAAAAACTGGAAGGAGAAGCATAAAGACACTGACTTACTCACACACTGTCAGAAGTAAACAAGGGGAAGAAACCAACAAACCTTGTAATGTCTCAGAAGACAATATACACTAACCAAAAGATGTTTAAGTCAACAAATAAATAGATATGGATAAGGATATAATATACATTAAAAAGAATAGCACAGAACTTGATCGCCCCTCTATGTGATCCCTCTATCTGACTCAATATGTTACTGATATGATATCAAAATTGGCCATCAGGGTCAGAGTTTAAATTGGGCCAGAGCCCTGTCAGAGTTTAGCTCCACCTCCTCACCTCGGCAACACAGCCATCTTGAGCTGAGCTCCCTCTGCTACAGTATTTATAGTACTACAATAGAGGGAGATATTGACCACTGTGAGTAGAGAAGGGCTCCCCCTACTTACAAAAGCCAATTTAACCACTGGACATGAGCATATAAACTCAAACCAAGGCGCAGAAAACCACAGAGGAAGTCATCTAAAGGGTTACTACAGAGCTGGTTGCCTGTCTTCATAGCATCCGAGCAGAGTGTGGGGGAGTCTGGCCCACACCCCATACACATCTGGGCCAGGGTCTCCCCTGCAGCACCTGCTCTTTAAGGCCAGCAGCCACTCTCTCTGGGTCCCCCACTGCACAGTGCTACTTACATGTTACTAGGTTTGTTATTGGTTAGGGTGTAAAACATATTTAGTTAAAAGAATTCTTGTCAAAGTTATCTTGTTGGTTTGACTGAAATAATATATTTCAATGGCACTGACAAAACTTTACTAAATCAAACCAACTAGATGACTGGACGGACGTTAGTTTTCTGCAATATATATTTTTTTAAGTACACACACTAGAGCAAACATTCTGTGCAACTAAAGATGACACACTGCCATACTTCACTTCGATAACTACTGCTGTTATCACGAGTCGAGAGGCTTCAGACAAGAGGAGCGGCAGATCTTCTGTGTGTGTGTTGCCACGTCATTAGTAGCCTGAGGCTAATGGAGGTCTGCAGGAAGGGCCACTGTGATGTCTGCTGCTTTGAAATATCAAATAACACTGTTCAGCTGGCAACTAACACTTTGAGGTCTTGAGTAAAGAAAAAAGAAGACAGATTCCCACAAGGGAGTGGGCACCTTTATACAGCTAATGAAAAACAGGGCGATGTGGGTGAGCAGAAGGTGAGTGAGTATGTGAATAAAAAGACACAACAGAACTTAGAGCGGCTTTCATGCTGGCCCTGACCCAAGTGGAATGGTGTGGCAAAGGGGGCACTCAATGTCAAACACGGGGCATTCAAGGTCAAGCGTGGGCCACTATCAGGTTAAGCAGGACAATGACCAGTCCCCTCAGGCACTTCCGGCAGCTCTGTACACATCACTCACAGGCAGCACCAGTCATGCTGTCATAAGGGCTACAATTAAAATCTCCTGATCCGACCTACTAAATCACCTTGGCAACCAGCTACCACAAAAAGGAAAACACCGGAAGAGGAAAAAAAAAAAAAGAAAGAGACTGAAGATATATCAATGACCTTCAGCCTAAGACAACAATGCGAAGAACACTTTAAGTGGGACTGTCACTGTCATAAAGCAGGGTGGTGAGAAAGAAGCAGGTGAACACACATACAAACACACACATTACATCACACTTAGCTGACACTCTTATGGCATTAAAGAAGAGGGATAACCAGCAAAACAACTGAATCGTCTGTTAGAGATGTTATCTTTGAAGTACATGGTGGAGTTCATGTTTAAAGTCAGTGATTTTTCTTTGAGTGACATATGGTTGAGGTTTAAAAGCTGGAAAAACACCCTTGATTGTGAGTGACTTACAGTTAGTACAGGGTTTCAGTTACAGTCCCTGGACCAATGTGGGGTTAGATACTTTGCTCAAGGGCACTTCAGCCATGGATAGGGGTGCTGGAGAGCACTAGTTGTTTACTGCTCCACTCCTACTGGAATAGGATTGGAACCTGCAACCCTCAGATCCCAAGACCAACTCTCTAACCACTAGGCCCCCCACACACACACATACGCACACATACACTGCACATGCACTAACACACCAAACACTGCACGCACACACGCATAACAACACACATGCTCACACACATACAGGCACCCATACGCTACTAGAGATGCATTTCTCTCTCTCTCTCTCTCTCTCTCTCTCTGAACCATAAGAATGAAATGTGGCCCAACATAAACACATTAGAAAGTAAAAGTACTTCGACACAAACGCTTGCCTTCAGTTCCCCATTAGTCATGTGTGACATCACCCTCAGCTGTGAGGTCAGCGCTTGACCTCTGTGTGACCTCTGGCTGTCTGTGCGTCAGCAGCACATGTGTCACCAATCTCCTGTAACCTTTCAAATAAAAAAAACTCCCAGAAGTCGATTAGTAACACACCAACTAAACAAACACCCGTGTGTGTTGCCGCTCACACTCACAGCTGCGGACGCATGGTGCGTATTACCATCTCTGTGCGGTCAGAAACATTAGTGTGCTGTTAGGCTTCGTGAGTGAAGACCACACTTTGGAGAAGTAGTACATAGCAGAGTAGCTGTCAAAAACATTGGCCAGTTAGCTCACCTGAGTGGAGGCCAGGGTGTGTCAATGTGGATTATCATGTCAGATGTGTTATAAAACTCAACACTACACACTGACATAACCTGGTGAAGGAAAACAAGATGATATGGGTTATGGCTCTGTGTTCTGTGCAGCCTGCTTATGAAAGCCAGGTTCTTGTCAGGCAGAAGTGTTGGTGACACTAGTTGTGACTAGTGTGGTTTGCTCTGCGGTGATCTGATATGGAGTGGCCTCCTAATGGGTCATTTGATTACCCCATAAGTTAATTTAACACTGACGTGTCAGGAATTACCACGTAAGTTTATTTAACACTTACGTGTCAGGCAGAAGGTTACACAATGCAGGATATTTTGAGAGGTTTTGGTTAAGTATGTGTGTGTGTGTGTGTGTGTGTGTGTGTGTGTGTGTGTGTGTGTGTGTGTGTGTGTGTGTGTATGTGTGTGTGTGTGTGTGTTTGCATGTACATATGTGTGTAGAGTATGTGTATGTCTGTCTATCTGGAACAGGACTCAGACTTGCTGCAATGAACCCACACAAGCGATTGGCTAAGAAGGCCTTTCTGTTTGCTGTCACAGAGAAAAACACAACGAGTCCCTCAAGAGGGAGCTCATACATGTTTGGCTTTTCCTAAATCCCAAACTAGATCAATGGACACAGCCTCGGAGAATACACTTAAAGGGCTCCCCTCTCTTAGTACATCCGCATTTGAACTCAGGGCTTTGGATACATCCTCACCCAGTGGCTATTTGAGAAATGCTCCCATGGAGATGTTTCAAAAAACCCCACCACCCTCCCATCTTCTTCATGCCCCCCACCCCCCCTGGGCTTCAGCAGCCATGACGATGGGACCAAACGATGAGACGATTGAGCCATTTGTCAACACACACACACACACACACACACACACACACACACACACACACACACACACACACACACACACACACACACACACACACTCACACACACACACACACACACACACACACACACACACACACATCTTCACACACCTCCTGCATAGGCCAACACCAACCCTTTAACAACACACACACACATCTTTACACACCTCCTGCATGGGCCAACACCAACCCTTTAACAACACACACACATCTTTACACACCTCCTGCGGGGACCGACGCCGCACAGCAACAACACTGCCAGCCTGTTTTCTTAAAGGATGTGATGTCGTTGCAGCAGTAAACTGTGTGTCTACAAAGACAACAACACACAGCCAAGTACCCCCTGAGGTAAACATGGTGACAGAGACATGTTCTCTCCAGACACAGATACAGACAGTTTACAGAACAAAGACAAAAAACTGTGATCTTTACAAAGCTTGGTTTTTTAACAAAAACACGCCCAAACAGAACAAGGTAACACCACTATTATTCACAGTTGACTCACTCCACATTGAGGGGATTCACATCAGGCGTTTTTCAACAGAAGGCCAAACGTGCAAACAGCAAACAGCTTTGTGATTTACTGGAAATACAGACTCACAGAACATTACTTGTCAACAGAAGGCCAAACTGTGCTGGAAATGCTCACTACCTTGGAACAGTCTGTCCACATCACTCCTCAGAGACCGATAAATATGCTATTTAATTCCAAGTAATTTATTAAAAGGCAGGCACTGTTAGCAATACGCTAAACAAACATTCAGGTAGAGTGCAAACTGTTTATGATTACAGCAGCTCACAAATTAAACAAACCATCAGCAAGGGCATTAAAGAAGAGGGATAACCAGAAAAAACAACTGAATCGTCTGTTAGAGATGTTATCTTTGAAGTACATGGTGGAGTTCATGTTTAAAGTCAGTGTTTTTTTCTTTGAGTGACATATGGTTGAGGTTAAAAAGCTGGAAAAACACCCTTGATTTTGAGTGGGGGTGGGGGCTCATTACACAGTGTGAAAGTTGGAAACCACGCCTCAGCGTACCTCCCAGCATGCAACTGTAAGGTGAGAGGATGGGGACAAGCTGGTGTGTGTGTGTGTGTGTGTGTGTGTGTGTATGTGTGTGTGTGTGTGTGTGTGTGTGTGTGTGTGTGTGTGTGTGTGTGTGTGTCTGTGTGTGTGTGTGCGTGTGCACGTGCCTATGTGTGCATGTGTGTGTGTGTGGGAGGGTCTGAACCCCCCCAAGCCCCCACCCTCTGCCAAGTGGGAATTTGTTCTTTTTTATGCTCAGGCCCTGGCAAGTGTGAAAGTCATTAAGACATCACACCAAAGTTTTTCTTGTGAGGGTAAAGTGGCAACTAAGGGTGATGATGAGGATGATGAAGACTGAAGTTTCTCACATGCTGCTGGTCTGTCATGCCTCCGCCACAAGAACACCTAATGTGGCTTCAGACGTTAAAGGGACTGTGACACCGACCATGCTAAAATCTCGTGACGAGACCATCTCCAGGGCTGTCATCATATACAGTATATAGGCAGGCACACACACACACACACACACACACACAAAGAAAGAACTGCATCTTTACCACTGTGTGGACAAGTGTGTGTGTGTGTGTGTGTGTGTGTGTGTGTGTGTGTGTGTGTGTGTGTTTGTGCGCGTGCGTGCTCGGGGTGGGGTGGGATATCCTACCCGAAAGCCCCTCAGAGCCCCTTAGTACATATTTTATCCTTTCTAGTTGAACACACATGAACACACATGAACACACACATGATGCTATCCTGTCCCATCTCCCAACCCCATCTCAGATACGCTGTCCTTGAGTCTAATGTGCCAGTCTGCATGCATGGACAAAGGTGGGGAGATTTCAGACATCAATATGATGCAATCAGCACAGGATAGAACATGTGTGAGTGTGTGCATATATCGCCACAGCGAAGCAACTAAATCAAGTAGGAATACGACCAGCCGGTTTTCCCTCGGGAACACAATGGATACGCAGTGAGAGGTCACAGCGAGGATAGAAGCCCTTCTAGGGGAACACCGGTGATCCTCCATGCCCTTCCCCATTTGTGCCAGCCCCCAACTGGGGATTTGCCTGTAATGAACACGCAGCTCTGGGGATCAAAAACAGGCCGGCCTATCCAAACAAACAATGGCTGCAAACCATGAACGAGCCTTGTTAACCTGAAGCAGCGGAATGAAATGAAACCGGGATTTGGCATTATGTTGATCTAATGAAACCATGACCAACTACTGGAGTAGAGTGGGTTTTTGAACATTTTAAAAAAAGAATGTGTTTTACAAAAACGTAAGATTCCAAAAAAAATTCCATATTATATGACATGCTTGCTGACATTCTTTAAACTGTTCATCCTCCCAACATGCCTTTGGGTTGCACAACTCATCCTGTTGTGGTAATGGTGAGACACAATGCACTCTGGCAGGCACAAAAAGATCAGATGATTCAACATCAGGGAGGATTTCCTCAGATGGCCCGTGACCTGAGGTTTGGCTCTAATCTCTGGCTGAGGAGGGAGGGTCAGGTAGACACTGGCTAGGCGCGTCAATGGGCCACTCTTGCTTAGCATGTTAGTTTAGGAGGAATTCATAAAGACATTAGTACTGCTCTCCACGCCACACCTGCAATGAACAAACACTGATAAGAATGCTTACACGCTCTCTCTCTCTGTCTCTTTCTCTCTCTCTCCCTCTCTCTCTCTCTCACTCACACACACACACACACACACACACACACACTTAGTCACAAAGGTGTGAGTCATCCCAGACCTTTACGCTTGCACCAGCCCTCTGGATGTAAGAATAAAGTCACGCGATTGGAGGTATATTGTGTTTTCCCTCTGTAACGCGTTGAGCCTGCTGGTGTGTTCTGATTACAGTTTTTGCCTATTGCTTGCACACATTTTTCAAAATTTGACTCATAGAGTAAAATCCCTACACACATTTTCAAAACCCAAAACACTTGGAAATAAACCATTCACATTTATGCCATAATGACACTCTGCTATCAAAACTCAAACTAAACAAAAAAAACCTAACAATCCTTTGTCGAAATGTAACTCTGATGGCAAAGCACACAAACTTGCACCAAATGGTAAGACAGTTCAACTCAACTATAACACACTAGTGTACTTTACATAAAACAATCCACTCTTTCAGTTACTGTGTTTTATTCAGCTCCGCAAAGCAAATAAGGCACATAACAACCCCAAAACAGAAATATTCAATGATGTAGACTCAAAAAGCCCTCAGTACATAAACTACTGTAAAACAAAGTAAAAATAAAAACCAAAGGAAACAATAGTAGGCTCAGAAGCACTTCCAAAAACATAAAGTTGCCCTAATGTCATCTGGTATTACAATGCGTTGAGTTCTTTGTCCTCCTCTAAGCTGCCCTCGTCCTCCTCCTCGTCCTCCTGACATTCTTACTCTGCCGCGGGCTCTCCCTCCATCCATGCTTGCAGTTTTCAAAAAGGCCTAAACTGAGGCCTTTTTGTTGCTGACTAATTGGTGTCCAATTTTGGAGGTAAGGGTTTTCTGGTGTGAAGCAATGTTTAACCAATCATCCAATGTGTTTTATGTTTTGGATATGTGTGTTTTCCAAATGGTATGATGAGGCATCCGTTTTTAACGGCGTGTCTTATGAATGAAAAAGTGTGCAGTGAACATTTGCAAGTGTGTTGTATGAGGAACAAAGTGTGTTGCTGAAATGCCACAACAGTGTTAGGCAGAACTTTTGTTTAAGATATGGCACATTTTGTTTCCAGTATAGCAACAACAACTTCAAGTTATGCTACTTTGGTTTAAACACTGGGTTTTAGTGTCTAAGCAATAGGCAAAAACTGTAATACATACTGGCCCACACCACCCGCTTAGTTCGCCCAACTCCACACATGCTGCAGGTGATACCTGGCATGACCAGGCACTTTTCATTTTGACATTCAGCATCACGGGATATTTACTGTAAACCAAATTTAGTATGAAACAATTTACCATGAAATAAAAAAAAACAAACAGAAAAAACAACAAAACAACACTATACATTGTAATATCTTTAATGTCCAAGCGTAGGATCAAGAATCCATCCATCCATCCAGATACCATGTAATACCAAGGTATTACTGGGGCAGTGTAAGGTGTGAGGATATCTATATCTATCTATCCATCCATCCATCCATCCATCCATCCATCCATCCATCCATCCATCCATCCATCCAGATACCATGCGTTCTGTGTCCTGTAAGGGAATAGCGTGGCTCATAGCCATAGTATTATAACATGCACTGTGGCAGTGTAAGGTGTGAGGAAATGTAAAGCCCTAGCTGGCTCAGTGGCAGTGGCTGCTGTGTGAAGAGCGGGATCGGCCATTAACACAGTGGGAGTCTGGGGGCCTCGTTAAATGTCTGCCACTCAGAGGTGTGCACAGCGTCGCTCCATCTCTCCCTCCCTCTCTCTCTGATTTACCTGTGATTTTCTCTCTCTCTCCCTCCTTCTCTCTCCCGCTCTTTCTGTTCGTGACTTCTCTGTGATTCTGTCTCTTTGTTTCCCTTTCCATGATTACCTCTCTTTTTCTCTCTCCCTCTCTCCCCCACTCCCCCCCCCCAACACACACCCTTTTTAAGTTGCCCATGATTATCACTCCATTTCTCTCTCTCTCTCTCTCTCTCCTTGATACCAGTGATTATGGAAATGCAATCCCTAGCTGGGAGAGGAAGTGAAAGCCCCTTAGTCTGACAGGCCTATTACCATGGACGAGGGGCCAATTCATGATAATCCTCGCATCTCTGAGGCAAACAGCTATTGAGCCACACTTTATATAATGTAGCCTTTGTTACCAAGTGCTAGCATCCTTCAGAAAAGTATAATAAACAGGTTGGCAGAGAGGACCAGTGTAGAGACAAACATGTAATTTCCCTAACACGCAAAATTAAAAAAACACTTCACTCATGACAAATTCTCACAAAGCACAAACAAAGCCCATGTACGTCAAACTCTATTCTCAGATCAGGTAGTGATGGGTGATGTAAGTATGAAGCAAAAGCTGTCTCTCTCCCTGTCGGAGCTCCACTGTAGCCAGTGGCATGACAATGTGTGTGTGATGCAAGGATGCAATATGAAACACGGATGGGCCTGGGATGGGCCACGGGGTGAGGACTGACTCAGGCTGTGTGTGTGTGTCTCTGGGAGCGTGGTGCTACTCAGTCTTCAAAATGAGGCCGACACCACAGCTGAGCCCTGGGCAGCCGGGTCTGAGCTCCTGAGGACAGACAGACCCGAGAACGCCCAGCACCACACACTCATTAAACACTCCTGTGCTGCTTATGATGCTTATTTGTCAACAGGCCAGAGACAACAGCACACCCAGACAAAAAAACACATTCAAAGGACACACTTTTATTTCTGGAGTGTCCGCAGTGTCATCTGCTATCTTGACAATGTGATTGATGTGCTGGCACAGAATAGTAATGACAGCGCGCGCATGTCGTGAATGCACAGTGTGCCGCAGCATGATAGGGCCCTCAGTCTTTCCTGTGCTCTGATGGTTATTTGTCAACAGACAACACCCCAACCACACAGCCAGTGAACATACCTTCATTTGAGTCTGGGCCTTCCTTCTTGTGCTATAGTGCTTATTTGTATGCAGACCAGAGAAAACCCAACACCCCAATCACATAGTGAAGAGACAGTTTGATCCTACTTTCTCCTGTGGTGAAATGCTCACACTTAAACAAATCGAGTAAAAAAACTACTAATGTTATGGGACAACACAGCCTAATAGCAATACCCTGTACACTGACTGTAAAAAAAAAAAAACACCAAGAAAATCAAAATAAAGAAGTACAAATCAGAAATGCAAAATAAAAGCAATTTAAAAAGCTCTTAAGGTGTGCACAGCTGCTTTCAGGTATCACACAAGGAGCATTGTTGATCAGTGCAGAGAAAAACAAGTGAGGCCGGGCTATAATAGGATAACACTCCAGACACGACCTGTCAACACTCTCGGCCACGGCTCCAGTTAAGGTCTTGACCACCCAAACATAATGGCACTCAGGGACAGGGACGGCCGGGCAGCTGGGTACTCGGTGGAGGACAGTCTCCATCTCCACAAACAAACAGGCTGGCGGTGGGGGTGGGGACGGTGGTGGTGGGCTGGGTTGCCGCGGCAGCGACGGGCGGCTGATTTGGCGGCTGCCGGAGGAGCTGAGCAAATAAAGAGTCGTGACGGTCCATCTCATTACCATCTCAACGCCCGGCTGACTCACGGCACGCCGTCGCCCTGCCCATCCCCTGCCTGTGTGTGTGTGTGTGTGTGTGTGTGTGTGTGTGTGTGTGTGTTTGTGTCTGTGTGTAAAGGGCATGCGTGTGGTGTCAGGAGGTGCAGCAGAGGAATAAAGGAGTGCGTACGTGTGTGTGTGTGTGTGTGTGTGTGTGTGTGTGGCAGAGGACAGCACAGGGCAATTTGCTGCTTTCTTGTCAGATAAAAAAGTCTGGGTCAAGGAGGCCTAATAGCTCATTATTAGGTGCTCTTCCTCTGGCGGATGTGTTAATCAAAACTGATTTTATGCACACAGGATTTCAAAGCATTCTACCAAGGCGACGCATAATCTTTACATTGTTTGGAGATTTCGACAACATAATAATGGCTTAATTGTGAATTCTTGGCTTATCTGTCTATGCATCCAGTCTATGTTTTCATCCAATGAAATTGCTGCGTACAACAAAATTAAATAGTTTTATTTTGATTTGTGTCTTCTGAATTCCTCTAGAACTTTAGGATAGATATTTTTGCAGGACAGTTTAATTTTCATTCCGGTATGATTGTTTTATTGTAATTTAAATTCAATATTTTTGTTATTTCAATTTTGCAAGTTGCTTCTCATATAATTATAAATATAATTTTATTTATAAATACAAAAAAATAAAGACCCATACAATCTATACAATCTATTTACCTAAATATAAATATGAAATATAAGTATCAAACTAGGTACTCAGGTATCAAATGAGGTAACAGATATCCTGACACCCATTTCATCAGAGCTGTGCAGGACTGTTATTAGTACTCAAGAGCATATTGAAAAAGCCATCACTCCACTCTGAAGCTAAACTTGTAGCGTGGGTGTTGTGCCTAAGAACTGTCCCTCTGCCACTAACGCCTGCCCAGACCCCTCAAAACAAACCGTTTCCATGGCAACATGCTCCAGAGCTAATCTTCACCCTTCCCAGAGGGGGTCTGCGTGGTGTTGAGTGGAGCACGCTAGCATGACTCCAGGGGGGTTGCTGATAGCGCTGGTGTTGGGGTTGGGTGGTGGTGGTGGTGGTGGTGGTGGTGTGTGTTTGTGTGTGTGTTGGAGGGGGGTAGGGGATTCTGGAGCTGTGGTGGCAAACAAGGCTCTCATGCCCCTTCACACAAATCAATGAGCCCCTGGGGGGCATGGGTACCTGATGGCCCTGGGAGTGGGAGTGGGGGGTGGGGGGCGGCACACAGGTAGGGGGCCGTGGGGAGCCCTCCACTGTGTGCCTCAGACATAATTAGAGGCCGAGTGTTACCTAACTGTGGCGGAGGAGAGGGGGCGAAGGGTAAACACACCATCTGGCAGAGGTAGCCTTCGACGACGGAAAGGTAGCAGCCCAGCACATGGAGGCAGGCTACAGCATATAGAATGATAGTCATGCAGCAGATAGACAGAGAGACATACAGACAGGTAGATGTATAGCAGACAGAAAAACATACAGACACACACAACCACACACACAGACACACACACACAGTAGTAAACAGACAGGTACTCATGCAGCAAACAGACAGACAGACACACAGCATCGAGACTAATAGCCACAGACAGACAGCTGAGCAGCAGACAGACAGGTAGTCAGGGGGACTACCACACAGTATACAGACAGTACCACAGACAGATGCACAAACATACAAAGACTAACACAACAAGCAGGCAGACAGCAAAGCAGGTCACACAGCAGACAGTCTGACAGACAGAGAGACAGACAGACAGGCAGATAGCCACCCAGACTGACAGAGAGACAGAATAACACAACATACAGAAAGACAAAGAATCATGCTGCAGACTAGCAGACAGTGACGCAGCACGTAGACAGACAGAGTAACACAGCACACAGACAGACCGATAGCCAGACAGACAGTCACACAGCAGACAGACAGACAGACAGACAGACTGATAGCCAGACAGGCAGACAAACAGACAGAGAGCAACAGCAAAGAGCCAGCCTGAGTGACTGTTTAATTTCTCATCTGGCAAATGAGAGAATTTCTTGTGCCTGGTTTCTGAGCCCTCTTGAAAAATGCCAAATTTAATTTTATTGAGATAGGGCCGAGACTGAAGGATGTTTTTAATAAGGTCTGAGAGGGGACAGAGATGTGGAATTAATAGCGTAGCGTACAAACCCTTAGCATACACACAGCAGAGATCAGATGAAAGCTGGAACAGAGTGTCTGTACAGAAGAGGTGGAAGAAGCTCAGATCTAAAGGCTCATTTCAGCCAGATCTGTGGTAGTGATCAGTCAGATTTGCGGTAGGTGTCAATCAGATATGAGGTAGACTGCTGTCAGATTTAAGGTAGGTTAGCCAGATCTGGGGTAGATATGGTCCACACACCTATCTTTTTGTCAGGTGCTATCCAGGTTAAGCCCTAAAATGAAGTACAAACACAAACACATTTGACTACTGTGACTGAACATGGACCTTTTTACTTGCATTTACCCTTTTTACTTGCATTTTCTAGAGCAGTGTGTAGGTACTTCACATTGCAAAAGGGTTTTTCAGAGCAGAGATGTTATGTCATATTGGCATCCAATAATTCTTTAAAGAACTGTTGCCTGGACGCTTCTTTGAAGCACTGAAAAAGGTTCTTCTACGCCATCGCTCTGAAGAACCAGCACTGGCCCCTATTATTTTTTTTAGTGTATATTAAATGTTCCACCTTGGCTGTGTATCTTGACTCATCAGTTGTCATGGGATTCAATGGGAAGACAGAAATGCAGATAAATAAATAAAGAAATAAATATATAAAAACACAAAATGAGGCAGAAAGCTGTGAGTCATGCCAATACTCCTACCTTCCTCCCGCCGTGATTCAAAGCCATTGAAAAACTCAATGCCAAACAATCAGCATCCACTGGACTTTATGTGCTCCTCGCAAAGTGCAGCTATTTAAGAATGTTTTCATTATGAAATCCAATCTGGAAGTGCTACAGATGGCCTCAAGGCCAGGAGAGACCGAGTTTTGAGTTTGTTTTCAAACTCAATTGAAAGAGCTGTGTGCAAAGCAGGCCAGAAAATGCCTGCAGTCTTCTTCTTTTTTTGTGCAGTGCACAAACAGTACATGTAATTAAAAACAAAATATTCCAGCATGGAGGGTGCAAAAATGTTCATAAATATTTGTAATCTGAAGGTTGAACGTGCTCATCCTAAACTAATTCTAGATGTCCATGAGCAATGTGTTATTCTTGGGGGCCATAATGATTAGCTTATAATGGGTTCAGAAACTCACTGAAAGATGTAATGCGAGCTGAATGGAAAAGAGAGAATAGGACGGCTGAATAATAGAGACCACGGTGTAATAATTGCCTATCTGCCTACACCTGATAAGCAGGCCAGCATCGTGCTGATAATAGGTAGGCAGTAATGTACTGACCATGCAGCGCATTACTGTCATTTGTGTGTCAGGTAAACAAAGTCCACTGTAAATTGCTAACTTAATTAGAGCTGAGGTGGTCTAGGGAATACAGGTCTACCAGCTGCTGCAACCACCGTGTGTACTCTTTCTCATAAACAATTTGTTCCCACGTTTTGGTAAACAAAAAAAAGACATGTTTTTGAAAAGGACTGTAAACAACCATTATTACCGTTTGTGAAATGAGGACGGCCAAGACATTCGCGGCTTTCTGAGTCCGGGCCGATGTTTTTCCATAGTTCTGTTGCAGCTCAGGTACCGTTCGGTGTCCGAGTGATACCTTTGCTTGATCTTGATGTGGGTCCGGGGCTGTCGCCACAAGTGTTTCGGCGGTTTAGCGAGCCCAGCTGTCTCTCGGCTTAGAGCGGTCAACTCCATCTCAAAAACTTCTCAGCTCTCCTGTTTCGAAACAGTTACTGTTGCCCCTGATAACAGTTTATCCTTTGTCCACCTGGCGATTATCTTGAAGGGAAGAGTGGACGGTTTGAAAGTTTATCTCGGCGCTCCGGCAGCCACCTCGGAGGGTGGTGAGCTGTCCACAAGGCGCAGTGCTGAAACGCAGGGGAGGCTTTGGAAGCACGGAAGTTATGCGAAAAAACAACCGTCAATTTTGCAATTTGTTAACAAAAATGCTACAATGTAAAACCCAGCAACGAGAGTTTAATACATGTTTCCCGTGCTGAGTCTCAGTCTTCCCTATTATCCGGCAGCGAACGTTTCCCGTTTTAAAATAAGCACTCCTAGGTTGTGGATTAATTGGAAAAAAGAAAAACAACTTTTCACAGATCGAAAAGGCAACAGCAAAAAGATAATTGCGGGTTCGCTTCCTGGGATAAATCTGGGGAGATATATATAGGAGCTTGCACTAGCAGCGTTAAGTGCACCTCCGAGCGGGAAGCAGTGGGTAGACAAGGAAACCTGGCCGCGCTCTTCGGAGAAGCCAGCAGCTAGCCAACTACAACATGTTCAAGAAATGACGCGAGTTTGTTCATGTTATTACATCATCCATCAGGCTACTACCCACTACAACATGATTTGTTTTATGGCTTTAATACCCTTGGCCGACTGCTATCACAAAATACGGCCAATTTTTGTTCACATAACTGTTATCATTTCTTTGCAATATTAGGAAATAAACTATACACTTAACTGTAATAAACCATGCACAAGCTCCCATTAGTATTACAACATTTGGACTATTAAAAAAAAACATTAAGATACTTTTTGTATAACTTAATAAAAGAAGCACCCACACCCGCTCTAATGGCCTGGAAGCACATTTGATAAGGACCCCTCTGATGCGTGCCTGGTATAAACCGAGTCTGGGCCGCCTCTGACCCGCAGTCGGCTGCCGCCTGGGCCACGCCACGACTCACTGCAGACCTGACCTTTTCGGCTTGCCATCACATTAACATTCATGTGAGTGAGTGAGTGAGGGGGCGGGGGGGACGGGGCAGAGCCATTAGTGCATGTCGGCGCTGCTCCCACGGCTCCGTGTATTAGTGCGATTCAAAGCCGGGGCTAATGGCCGACCGCGGCCCTCCCACGGATGACCAAGCAGAGGCAATGCTCCCACGGATGACCCAGCCACGACACAGGTGTCCTGGCCCGACCTCGGGTCACATCAGAGGGCGCACCAGAGCAGCCACCAGACCTAGAGGAGTTTCCTTCCTCTTATTTATACAGTCAGTCCCCGGATCCTATAACCCCCATCCCCGCCCCCAGGCCGACAATTGCTAAATGCAGTCATTGTCAGTAATTAAATGCTATTGTGCAAGGTAACCAGTGGGAAATGCGGTACAGTGACTTAACCTCCTTCCTGATTGCTCAGGAGGAATACTAGTGACAGTAGTACCCTTGAGTTTAGGACTCCTCGTGGCGGTAGCACCCTTGGGGTTTTGGAGTGTCTTTTTCACAGATGCTGTCACATCTGCTGTAAGCGCACATAGGCTTGTGCCCAGGCTTGTATGAGGTTGAACCACACAGTCAACATCTCGCAGGTTACACTACAGTTCATACGAACCCCCCCCCCCCCCACACCCCTTCTCTCCTTCTTTCTCCCTCTGTCTCTCTCACACACACACACACACTCACTACAAAACAGGAGCCAAGATGAGTTAATACCGGAACAAGAAGCAGTAAAGATGTCAGATCCTTCCTGTCATTCTTACACAAAAGTAGGTTGTGAGAGGCAGACCAAAGCCTTGCCTGCTGATTTCCTTATGACAGCTGGACAGCAGTAATCGTAGAAGAGTCAAAAGCTGGTGTGTTTTTTAGATAACATCAGCCCACTCTAGGATATGTGTGGGTCTGTATCAGCTAAGACTATTAAAAAGCAAAAACAGGATGTGTTGGAGTGAGTTGGGTTCTCTGACTGAGGGAGCTGACGTGCATGTGTGTGTGTATGTGTTAGTGAGTGAGTGTCTTTGTGTAAGTGGGGGTGTGTGTGAGTGTGTGTGAGTGAGTGTGTGTGTGTAAATGAATGTGTGTGTGTGTGTATGTGTGTGCGGGCGCCAGTGAGTGTGTGTATGTGTGTGTGAGAGTGAGAGAGTGTGTATGTGTGTGTGTGTGTGTGTGTGTGTGTGTGTGCGAGTGTGTGTGTGCGTGAGTGTGTGTGTGTATGTGTGTGTACGTGCGTGTGTGTGTGTGCCTGAGTGTGTGTGTATGTGTGTGTGTGTGTGTGTGCGTGAGTGTATGTGTGAGTGCGTGCGTGAGTGTGTGTGTGTATGTGTGTGCGTGCGTGAGTGTGTGTGTGTGTGTATGTATCTGTACCTGGTGTCTGTATCCGGGATGGTCCTGAGGCCCTGGCTGTCACCGGCGAGGGCAGCCCTGTAGATGGCCTCCAGGTCAGGCAGGTATGTCCTCCTGGTCTCCAGGGCCGAGTGTCGGCGGGACAGGGGGGGCAGGTGCACCGGTCCTGAGAACCTCCTCCGTACGGCATAGCTGGGGTCGGGCCAGCAGAGCCCCAGGGACTGACGACGCGCCTGCAGAGAGCAACGCAGCAGCCCCAGTCAGCCGGCAGCTCCAGATGTCCACTGGGAGGAAGGCTGGGCTTAAGTTTCCCCCTTTAACCTAACAATATCTAAAACACCGAAGAGACCTACAGGGAATAGTGCTGCACTGTTTTTGCACTGCTTAGAGTTTTTTTTTTTAATTGGTCTATACATTCATAGATTAGTTATAAAATAATCATAAAAGTGTGTTTTTTTTATCCAGGAACACTAAAACACCAGAACACAAACACACAACCCACTGTTTCAATTGATATCGATTGGTCTTTTTTTTTTTTTGAGTGACAGGTGTTTTTTGTTACAGTCTTCGGTAACTGTCTGATCTTTTGTTATGCTGTGCCGCTAAATACTGAAACTTCTGTTCTGAAGAAAATTGGATTCTTACAACTGAGGGAGTTTGGTCCTGTGTAATGAGTCTGTAATAGCTTAAACACTGAACTACTTGCTAACTGAAAGAAAAGATGATGCAATGCTGCAGATGCTGGGATTTTATTTAGTCCACGGTAGAATGAGAATGACGAAAAACTTAACAAAAGCTACAAACAAAAGGATGCAATCACAAAAGGAGAAGAACAAAAAAATGGCGGACCGATTAGGTTTTACCTAAAGGGCATGCAGATTCTCAATTTGATTTAACAAAAACGGTAATTATCCTGTCTGCATCACTTGAGCTGTGCGTTGTGAAAGATGAGGTCATAAAGATAAGGATTTAGTGCATCTGAAATGGCAACGCTAAAGGAGGAATGCACCGACACAACCACCATAAAATATATATGCATGTAGAAAAAAAGAGGGAAAAAAAAAATCCAAACCCCAGGCACTCAGTTAATTTGCAAAAATTGTTTATTATTTATAGGGCTGGAGAATAACAAAACACCAACACGTGTTGACCATGCAGCCTTCCTCAGGGTGTGTGAGGCTGTAGGGCCGACACGCGTTGGTGTAAATCAACTGAGTGCCTGGAGTTTGGATTTTTTCCCTCTTTTTTTTTTTACATGTACCCAAGCTCCCTTCCTAGCGCACCAGTTGTTTTAAGGGACACCAGCAGTGCTCCGACAAACTTTTTTTCTATGAAATATATTTATTTTTCTTTCACAGAACCAAAGATAAATTCTTTGTTCTCTTTACAGATCTCTTCTTTTCCTTGGTCAAGTACCTAGCATTTGTGCAGCTCCAAGTATCAAGAGAAAAAAAAGTGCCATTCACAAGGAAGGCTACTTGAGATCATAAAACACTTGCACTGCAATAACGGCAAAGGCTTGGACTGTGAGTCCACCTCTTCCCAGAACACTGCTGACAAATCTTTCTAGGCAGGCACACACTGAGAAAGGGAACAACTCTGTTCAATACCGGCTCAATTTTCCGAATAAAAGCCAACACAAGCTCAGTGCTCGGCCACCTCCACACGAGCCTCCACGGGTCTGGCATGCACGCGTTTCTCTAGGAGACGAGCCCAGACCCAGGAGAGTGCCGTCGCATGGCCCAGATCAGTGCCAGACCTGGAGCAGATCCGCACGGGCGTCAGCTGCTCCACAGAACTGGCCGAGGCCGGCCTCCTCCAACAGGGACGCGGGTCTGACTGTGTGCCCATCTGCTCTGTGGAGGAATCAGCACAGCACTCTGAGCAGCACCACTCAAAACACCAGAGAC
This sequence comes from Setipinna tenuifilis, assembly GCA_030347295.1. Classification (NCBI taxonomy): domain Eukaryota; kingdom Metazoa; phylum Chordata; class Actinopteri; order Clupeiformes; family Engraulidae; genus Setipinna; species Setipinna tenuifilis. The sequence continues at coordinate 21,194,068 of CM059276.1, forward strand.
TCGTCAGCTTCCTCGTTCACCTCCACGTCCTTTCCAATAGCAGATTGAAAACGACTGCAACAGGCTGACTCAATGAGCTGACTGATCGCAAGTCAAAAGTGCAATAAATATTGATATAAAATATGGACTGCATGTGCAATTGCTTTCTGAACAAATACAAAGGACACACACAAAGAATTCTAAAGGCATGGCAAAGAGATGGAATACTGAACCATTCCTTGTGTTCCGTGCATACTGTTCCTGTTGGGGACAGGGGCGTTGATTAATTTGTTTAATAGATCTGGGCTTTTTTTTGTACATAACACAAATTAGCCTCAATACACACAATGAAACAAACAGTTTTGATTCATAGAATTCAAGGATATAATGAAAGGTACAGAATAGGAAAATTACTTTCTTACTTACTTTTTTTATTTCTCAATTATTTCATGGCCCAGTACCCCTTATTAAATCTAACAATTATATCACTTCGCTAGTCCGTGATGGGAGGTGTGCCATTGACACCTGCAATGCAGCGTTTTCCATTCCTGTACATAATAGTTCAATTTATGCACAGTGAACAGGCTTCCTGTTCACACCTTGACATGTGTTAGTGCAAAGCACATTCTCACAGTGTGTGTGTGCAGCCTTGTGTCCGCTCTGAGAAGCGCTGGTGAGAGCCTAAGACATATGTGTTACAGCAGAAAGGGCCTTGTAAAAACGGAGGCACTGGGAGTGAGTGTAAAGATAAGGACTCTTTTCTTTTTACAGGGACAAGTTTACTTCAGGTCCACGAACTCTTCAATGCATAAAACACTCCCGCTACTGGAGATAGGGTGGTGTTTTGGTGCGCAGGCATGACGCAAAACAAAAATATGGCCAGGCGGGTTTTACGTGGGCCTGCCTGAGGAGATAAAGCTAACGAGTGTAGAGCGTAGTGTCTGAGTTAATTATTACTTTACCTCCATCTTCAATTAGGACACTTATGCAGGCTTATGCAGGCTTATGTCCTCCCTCTACAGCACCTCTCCCCAGCAGGAACAGAAGCCACCGAGCTGAAACAGCAAAACAAAGCTGTGAGATACTGCACAACTTTAAGGTTGCTACCTGAACCTTTTTCAATGCTTCAAAGAACTGTCGAGGCAACAGCTCTTTAAAGAACCATTTGACGCCGATATGACACAGCATAGCTCATTATGATCTCAGTCTCTGAAGAACCGTTTCTAATGTGAAGAACATTTCACACAATGTAATGGTTTAACACAGAGTTTTTACTTTCCATTGAACCATCCAGAGATTTAAAGAACCATTTAAGCACCTTTATTTTTTAGAGTGTATGACGCTATGCTTTAACAGAGTTGTTTTGGGGAAATTTCAGCAAATCTACCTACTTTCTGGTAATGAGAACCAGAAAGCAAGTTTGAAATTACAAACCTCTAACACAGATCCCTGAGGTAATCAATGAAGCTGTGCGTCATTGTAGTCCAACGTGTCATAGAACTTTTATCTTTAGGGATTATCACTTACGTGTGAAGTTTCACATGCCATATACTGTCAAATATTAAGCACTGTCCACTTTGATTCTCAGTTTTACTACACTATCAGGGTTAACATTTAGATGATTTTCTTTTTATACAGAGCCAAGTGGGCGATATAAGACAGTGCCAACTAAAAGGATACAAGGTGCAAACCAGAGAGGGAGAGAGAGAGAGACAGAGAGAGAAAGAGAGAGAGAGCGCAAACAAGAAAGACATCGGCAGAGAAAAAGAAATATCGGGGCTTTGAAATGTTGATAAGGTTCCCTTGAGAATTAACCATGGCCCTGCATATTTGATATGATGAGATAGACATGAGACAGGAAGTCGTCAGGAAGAAAACCATTTTTCCCTACAACATCCGAACTCTAACCAAAATTGCTCTTTAGGACTTTAATAATAAAAGTTTCATTTCTAATGAAATTACATTAAGGATTTCTAATTAAACTTAATTTAAAAAGATATAGCTAATAGACTGCGTTGGCTGTGACTGCAGTGTCACAGCTTCTCTGACTTTACCAAAAACCCCAATAGACAAAATAGACAAACAAAATAACAATAACAAAAGTCAACAAAATCATTTTTGACACATAGAACTACTACTCTTTTTGATGCTTATGGACCATAGCACATACCACATAGGACGCTTTTCCTCTATTTTCCTGAGTGAATGAGACTTAAGTAGAGTAGAGCAGAGTAGTGTGTCACACAGTGTGAGAGGCAGCATGGAGCAACTGGCCCTCTGAGCTGCTGAGGCTGAAGAGCTATGGGAAGAGCTTGGCCACCCAGTCTGTGACACCCCAATGGCTACATACTCTACTCTAAAACACACACTCATTTTTTTTTAATTACCAAATATCTGTTTGTACATTGTTAGGATTGTATGTATTTAATGCTCTACTCCATTCTGTCACAGTTGACCAAGGTCTACACAATCACTACTTGTTGTTGTGACTGTGCATCTGACAAATTAATCTTTACTGAATCTTAAGGACATGACAGTAAAAAGTCTTTTTTGTCATAACTGAAATCTAACAAAAGAAGCACAGGGTAAAGGCATGGCAAATAATAAATAGGTAGTTGCAACAAAGGGTTAATTGGCCTTGAATTCTGGTAGTATAACAAGAGGAGGGAGGCTTTATAAGCCTGTATCTCAGACCTGGTCTCAGCTTGAGAGCCATTTCAATAAACTGCAACACATTACGTTAATGAATCTAACATTTTACGAGTCAATCCAACACAGAGCGAATGCCAGTGAGTAATAAAACCTCCAAAGACCAATGGTGCAATAAACAGTAATTGTATTAATAAATTTGGAATGAAGTTATATGAATGTAATTACTAGTGTGTGTGTGTGTGTGGCCTGGGCCACTTGTACGAGTTCCAAAAGGTTATAGTGTGTGGTGAGACCCTATTGGAAACTATCACAGGGAGAATGAACAACACCTAAGCGATTTTGAATGTAGACAGACATACCGAGTTGTGTGCCCTTTACAGTTAATGAGAACTGCATAGAGAGAAAGGTTATTTTTCTGCTCGCTGTCAAAGTACATTTTAGCAACAGGATGATGAAAAACTACTAAGACTACTAAGAGTGTGGACTCAAACTCTGAGGACTCAAACCCTGCCTCCACTCACAATAGTGCTATTCTGACCTAAGCCTTTAACTAGACACATATGCCCACATGTACATTAAAAAACACATGTACACTATACTAATGAGTTACACTCTTCTAAACATACAGACATACAGACTTCTCTTGTTAAGTCTGAACTATGGCAATACAAATGTTGCTTCAACAAACAAATGTCCTTAATAATGGCCTTAATAACAAATGTCAGACACAACAAAGGTTGGCCCTGGCATATTTTAGGTATCTATTTACACTATCTCTGGGTGACCCAAGGTTCTATGCCTCTTTGCAAATGATGTTTGAGAACTTCTGTTGACCCTGAACAGAGCCCACAACCTCTCCGTGGTCAACATGTCAGAGCGACGTGTATCAGTGCTCAATCGGCTATAACCTGAACCAGAGGAATTACAAAGACGATGTTTTTAAAAACTATACCATTACCGACGTCTTGTGATACAGCTCCAACATTATTAGACGTGTGGGGCTTACATTCACTTCGTTTGGCAAACAGTTCTCCGGATATTAAATTCTGCTCAACTGACCCGTGCTGGCCAGGAAGCAGCACTTCAGACCTCGAGACTAATGAGGATATAACAGACTGATTAATAAAAAGTCAACGAGAGACCAGAAAATGAACAACTAGGACGTGTCAGCAACAGCACGCACAAAAAGACCCATTTTATCTCCATTGGTGTTAGGGGGGAATTATTACAACTTCTAAGAAACAGTATACAGTAGGTTATAACATATCGCGAAGAACTTTCAATTCTAGCCTTTGTCATGCGTTTATGCGGAGTACCTTTTAAAATTGGCGCCGGTTGTCCTTTAGTGACAAGTTTGGCTGGAATCTTGGATGAAATAAGAGCCAATATAACTCTCCGGAACCTCCGGAAACAGTGATTGGCAACATCGCTCGATGGACCTCTTATTTACAAGTGTGGTCCATAACTTCTTTAGACTTCAAACTCTGAACCATACTAATCTCCTTGCATATGACGTTGATGTAGTCACATGGTAGGAAGCGCCCGATGTAAACACAATCAGCATGTAAGGACTTCAGGCCGCGGGATTGGGCGGTTTCAGTAAAAGTCATACGCCCAGTGAAATGTGACTCAAATTGAAGATGATCAGAAGATCAGTAAAACATTATTTCACCTGGCATTTTCACGTGAATCGTATTTAGTTTGAGCACAGCCTGCGGTGCGCAACGTCGGGTCAGGTTTCAGGGGAGCTCAATTTCAGTTTTACTTCACTGCGTAAAGTCTGTTTCGCCATCTAGTGGCAAGTACGCACATCGCCGTAACATACACTGTCTTCGCTGTCAACTCCCATCGACGAATAGGCCTATTATTGATTAGTGTGCATAAATCAACACTGTGCCTTGCATTGCAATACTGTTTTGCAATGTTCTGTTAATGGGCGGCATCTTTATATGTGCTTCCAATAAGTATTAGTCTAGCTTAAAGGAACCCTTTTGATTTTATTAATGTCAATATTTTTTTCTTCCTGCATTGTTGTTGATGACAAAAAAAGACAAGAAAAGAAGAAGATACTTTTTTTAAACCCTTATTTATTCACTTCATCCATTAAACAGTAAAATACACATCTTTTAAGGTCACATTTTTTGCACTGCTCTGTTATTTAAGCCTTTAACATGACAGCTTTGTTTGTGCGAACAGAGACTCCTCAGCAGGGAAACCATGAGGCAGGGGGCATGTTGGGACTGTACACTCTCTTCACTGATACGGGGCCTCACAGAATATAACAACCAACAATATTATATTATTTCAGGTCCCAAAATCTAGGGGCGTAGCCAGATATCATATAATAGGTGGGCCTAGAAAAAAATCAAGTGGGCTTTTGCCCAAAACACATAGGTTACTATTATTACTTAAACTGCCAGTCAAACAACAAGACCTTCCTGATTGGGTGGGCCTGATTGAAACGTGGGTGGGCACAAGCCCACCTCAGCCCACCCGTGGCTATGCCTATGGCAAAATCACATTTTTACATTGAGTGTTGAGTAACTCCCCAGATCTTTACTCATCTTGTCCTGTGGGAAAAGACACAAAAAGAGAAAGAGTTTTGAGAGTTATGGGAGAAACTGTTTTCACTTTACATGTTTCTTCCCAAGTACTGCAAAAAAAAAATCAACAACAAAAAGAACAGATTGACTGCTGGTTGTGTTAAACCATCCATCTGGCTCTGTTTTACAAATTAATCTACACACAGAAGCATGATTATTTTTTTATTTATTTGTTTATCAATAACAATTGTGATTTTTACAGTACACATACCATTGGAGATCTGTGGTTCATGTGCAGGGGGCATGCACTTTGCTATGAGCATCACCAGAGGCCCGACCACTATGCAGATGGCAATACACAAGAAGGCTATCAGCCACAGATTCCTGGAGAGGGGTTTGCCTTCACGAGAGGGAAGAATGCAAGTTAGCAACAGCAAACACATCCACACTTCACCTCAACATGTCTTAAATGACACCATTAAATGAATTACTACCTACAGCAGGTGGGTAAAACTTATCAGTTACCACTCCTTTATCAGTCATCACAGCCACACCACACTGTATTATCAGTTATTCGTAATTAAAGACCAGGGACTAATGACAAACCTCTGTTTGTTCTGGAGCTAAGATGTCCAGTTATGGTTGGCCTACACCACACCAAAGCATGCTGGGTAGTGGTGGTGGTGCTGCGTACTTCTTTTGAAGATGCTGACGTGGAAGGATTTAATGATGATGGCAGGGATCTGTTTGGTAATGGCGCTGTTGATATGTCTGGTGATAGTGGCTGGGCTACTTCTGTGGGTGGTGACGTCGGTCGTGACTGTGGAGGCAACGCACCGCCTGAGGGACAGATAACATGTCATGGGCCTGTTAATTATTCACAATAACTCTGTACTCCCAATCACAGGCGTAGCCATGGGTGGGCTGGGGTGGGCCTGTGCCTCCACCCCCCCCCACCCCCCCCCCCCTTGAGTTGTCACTCCGAAGGCTCCCTGTGTTTTATTGATTGTTTTATTATTGATGATAACCTATGTGTTTTGGGCTAGGCCTACCTGAGTTTTTGCTGGGCCCACCCATTTTATGGTTTCTGGCTACTCCCCAGCTCCCGTTACTCAGTACCCATAAACAGTGTAATGCCAGTAAGTCATATAGGCACCCTTAATAGTGCTGCCAAAGATGATGGCATGTGTTTTGCGTTTTGAAATTTAAACTGAAGGGCCAATTAAATGTCACCACCAAAATGATTGAAAGTGATTCCCATTTGTCATTGTGATCGCACGGCACACCACACCACAGCACAGCACACAGTGCACACAACGAAACTGCGACCTGCAATTAACTCATCACACATGAACAGGTCCGTTACCTTAACTTCCAGGCCTCCACTGTCCCACTTCTGCGCTCAAAAGGTAGCCTGTCGCTTGGCTGAAACAATGTTTTACCTGGGCTGTTTCATTTTAATCGTTTTGCATTTACTGAGCCAGGGTGGTGCACTATAGACCAAGTTGAATGATAAAGTTGTTCAAAGTAAAGTGGTGAACGTCCTAGTGGAGGAGTGCAGAGGCACTAGGACAATAAAGCCATGTGGCTCTTTTGTTATGAGGTTTACTCCTCACCCTGAATTTGTTTGCCAAGGTCTATCTCCTGATGTCAACAGCAGCCGTGGGTCTCAGCCCAAAAGGCAGCCAGAGGGGCATGCGGACTCATTCACCTTGTGATTCACTAAATGTGCATCTTGCGACAGTTTGGTTAATACATTTACATACATTTAGGTACTTATGTGTATGTAACTAACACACACACATACATGCAGACACAAAATATATCTATACATACATATATACATACACACGTACAGTAACATATATACATACTAACACATATTTGTGCAAACAGTCCATACATTCGCGTGTGTATGTTTGCGTGCGTGTACACACATTTAACTATGCTTGTTGTGCAATTTGAGAAAAACAGTCCCCCCACAAATACGCGCAAATTTGTCCAAAAGCCATTCATCAAATGCTTGGCATGTCCCCAAGGACATTCCAGCTTGCTCACAGCGGCGCTAAACTGGTTACTCCAATTGAACGCATATGTCACATCATTTGTGGTTGATTGATTGGCACTGAGGACCCTTCTCTCCGCTCCGCCTTATTTTACAGATTCCAGAGCATCAAAACAACCCTTTGATAAAAGATCCATACGTCACAAGCTGTAGAATATGGACAGTCAGAAACATATAATGGTAAACATGTTATGCAACATAAATTAAGGGTCCCTTTTTGGTCTCAAACATGTTTTTTTCAGTGAGAAATGAGCACAAACATAACTTAAAAGCGCTCAAAAGCTGAAGCCAAAGTCAAATCGAAAGTGTAGCATTTCACAATCCAAATTCTTGCCATAAATTAAAGAATCCAAACTTTGTTGAACTTTGTTAGTGCTACTGAGTCTAGACCCTCCAGTAAGTGCGAAGTCTATTTCTTCAGGATACTACTTCTTCAGCATTTTATAACTGGATCCTTTTAACATCCAAGTTTTAAGGTATTCATGTTTTCCAACTGTTATGCCACATCAAAAGACTCATGTTTAACCCTGCAAATAGGAATCTGTTGAGAAGCTAATGTACTGACCAATGACATTCCACATAATTGCAGCTGTGTTTGTATCTTAAGCCATAGCTCAGAAGTTAAAAAAAAGGTGCCCACATTAATTCCGGTGAAATGTCATGCCCTTACCTTGTGACAGTCCCGTGGAAACCAACAAGAGGAGTAACATGATGAGAAACGCTGTCGCCATGGTGCGGCAGCAGACAAACGACACGAAATGGAGGAAAAATGTGTTGCCCCTGTACTGCGCTGCTAAACAGTCAGGTCTACTACCATCCTCATCCTGAGCTTCTGAGAGAAGATGAGGAAGGGAGGGGAGGAGTGGCCAGCGTCCAACCACAGCCGTGTACTGACACATTCACGCTGAGAAAAGCTAAAGTTGCTGAACTCTCACATGGTTTGTGAGACGTCAAAATTCTTCCAAGATTTAATCAGAGGGAGAGAAGAAACTGGCATCAAATAGCAATATCTGGTATCTAATTATGTCAAACAGTAGCAGGAACAGATCTTAGTCACTGAAATACATGGAATGTGTTTACAGGTAGTGTCCGGCCTGGGTAACAAATGAAGCGAATATATAAAAGACTAACATGTTAGGATTTCACAAAGTAATGTCCTGCTTGTTGACAGATCTGGAGTCAGCATTGCTACACTGATCTGTTTAAACTGATCCCTCTACATGATGTTCCCTAAAGCATTACAAGTTGCATACTTGTTCTCAATATTGCAATGAAAAAAGATAATGTCACTGTGAAAAACACTGTAATTACTTCTTTATTTTAATTTTCTTTTCCTCGTAAACACTTCATGTTCGCATCAGTATCTCAAGATCATTGTTTCATTCCTGGCTGTCATGTTGGTGGGTCTTGACGTCAAGGGTTCTTCATTTGGGTGGGTACTGTGCAAATGGGGACTCCTCATTCATGCTGCTCTGTGCAGAGAGACAGAAAGAAAAGAAAGAGAAAAAAGAGAGAGAGAAAGAGAGAGAGAAAGAAAAAAAGAAACAGAGAGAGATGGACAGAGAGAGAGAGAGAGAGAGAGAGAGAGAGAGAGAGAGAGAGAGAGAGAGAGAGATGAGCAAGGACTGAACATAGGATTTTAAGATTTAAGATTCTAGATTCAAGAATACTTTATACTTTAATATATGTCATTACACTACAACAGTGCAATAAAGCAGTACAATAAATCTTATAAATAGTATTAAATAATATAACTGATTGAATGGTAATGTGTGCAGACGTGAATAACTTGGAATGAAACTGTAAGACATGGGCCACCTTACTACCACAGACTAATAGACTGCTACGGCATAGACTAAGTATGTAAGCCTAAATGTACATACGCACATCCATCACATCACTCCTGTACTGTACCTTCTTGCTCATGACCACTAAACAACACTATGGATAAAACCATAGTTTAAGTGTATATCTGACTATGGTTAAATAGGCCTGGGTAGGGGGTTGTTGTAGCACAACTAGCTACAGTATCTGTACCATGTATGCCCACGGGACCTGGATTTGGATCTGGATCTGAGTCATTTCCTGATACCACCTAATTTCTCTCTCACACTCACTTCCTGTCCACCCCCTCTGCAGGGAGTTTGTGCCTCTACCTTCAGGTAGAAAATATAGAGTTCCCACACACCACTAAAATATATAAACTCTCTTTTGTCTGTGCCGCTGTTAATTTACTGAATAAGTAGATATGATGTCATTGGATGGATTTTACTATTTTCTGCTATGACTTATGCTTTCCCCAGTCTCCCCATGTAGTAAAAATGCACTGTGGAATATTGTGTTCTGGTCTGTTGTATTGTGTATTGTATTGTATTGTATTGTGAATGCTTTGTTCTGTACTGTGTAGGGGTCATTGTCCCCATGCTGGTATTTGACTACAATGTTGTATCTATTTATTTATTTTTGTGGTGGTCTTTGTAAAGCCTGGCTGCCACTTAATTTACCCTGGTGGGATAATAAATTTGACTTGACTTGACTTGACTTGACGTGATTGGCTCACTCATCAATGTCCTATCTGATTAATAGTGTAAATGCCCCAAACATATGTACAAAAAAAAGCTTTGGTCTTGTGAGGGGGTCAACAGGTGCACCAGTGTCTTCTAGTCCTGCATGGTGCCATGTGTGTCTTTTCTTCACACAGCCCTGAGTGGTCTGGTGAACTCACCATGGGTACTTCATCCAGCCTTTCAAACTTTGAGGAGCTGGTCGTGATGCCCCTCACAAGCCCGACCACCAGCAGCAGGGCCAGAATGATGACAAATATGCACAGCACTGCTATCAGCCCAGGGCTCCTGTACAGGTGCTTCCCCACACCACCAGACGGATGGCCTACACAACAAAGAACAAAAAACACTCAGAGTAACTGGACCGGACTTCACAACACTGAAGGATAAGGCATGAGGAGACATGGTGCTAAGTGCTGGGGACTGTCACAGGAAAATAGACCTGTGACAAACCTGTCTACAATAATTCTGAGTAGACTCAACACTTAACAATAAGTAGCTACCTCCTGATAATACAGCCCTGTGACTTTGTTTTGGCATGAAAAATGAAGCCATAAGGCGCTTCCACCAGTTTACCACTTTTAGAGAGTTTGAAGAGAGTCCTATAGCATTTGTTCAGCTAGGAGAATAGACATGGTGCTATTCTATTAGGAAGTTTGTTACTTATTCCAAGTTATCCAGGTTTGTGACTTGAAACCCCTCCATAATTACTGATTCACATTTTTGGAACACCATAGCAGAATACCAAGCGTTGATGTCATTATGCCCCACCAGTACCTGTGCTGTTAAGGCTTGTGCTGTTTGGTCCATGGGTCACGGGGCTGGTGGAGAACGTGGCGTTGGCAGAAGTTGAGGTCTGATTGACTGAATGTGAAGTAACCAGGCTCAAGGATGTGAAGCTTGAGGTATTATAACTGTGTGTTGTAGCAGAGGTATTGTAACTAAGGGGAGTAGCAGTTGTATTGGAATCAGTAGTTGTGGCATTGGTCAGTACTGATCTTGTTGACTGTGACAAGTGATGAGCTCCAGTTGTTGTGGTGTTTGTTGGCGATGCCTCTGTTGTGTTGTTTGGCTGTGCTGTTCTGGATAAGGCAGTGGTGGATGTCACTGTCGCTGTTGCTGATGTTAATACTCTTGCTGTTGCTGCTGATGATGATGATGAAGATGTGAATGTTGTTAATGTCGTTGGCTGTGATGTTGCTTCTGTGACAAAAATAACAGCAACCTGTGAATTACTGTAAAAAGATACTGATTCAGCTGCTCCCTATCAGAAATGACTTTAAACAAACAAAAAATCCAGAAAATGTGAAGGACCATCTGCTGAATCCGCTGTATCACCTACTTGATGCAGTGCCTAGTGACTTGTTCTCTGAGAAACAGAGGTATACCTTTCACATACAGCTCATAATTGCCCATAACACTGTCACTGCTAACTGGATGTGTGTGCACTGACACATTGACACAATGGGAACAAGGACTCACACAAGTGTACACTATAGAATGTGTGCCTGCAAACCTGTAAGAAAAGAATTGTTTGCCAGAAACATTGCCAGTTATACTATACCTAAGAAAATAACCTACATACTAGTGTGCTATTTCCAGTGTACCTCTATCAAGTTTTATCTAGGTTTTGTTGTCTTTTATTTCTACCTTTGTTACAGTATGTGTATTGTTAATTCGCTGACCCAGTATAAAATGTTGCATTGAAAAAATATAATAGAAATTAAGTTAAAAACAAGCAAAAAAGGACTTTACACATGCTATGCATTTGGCTTTTTCAGAGACACAAAGGCATTGTGTTGCTCACGGATGCATAGCCAAATACTAGGAACCTCTAGTTTACAGCAGCTTAACCACAGAAACTTTCATGTGTACCTAATAATGAGGTCAACCGTAGAAACTTTGTGCAGTGCAAGAAGCGTGCCTGATATGAGCCATTGAGCTTTCTGCTCTGCATGTTTGTAAACACATGCAAGTACCTGTGAAGTACCAGGTGAATCATGGGACATTCTGATACCCAGTTGTGTTTATATAGGCAAAACATGTATTCACCCCTCAGGCAGTGCAGTGGTGGTGTGACCCAAATACATCCCACCCAGCTAGTGCCCTAACCCAGCCTCTCCGATTATATAGCCAGCTAGTGCCCTAACCCAGCCTCTCTGACTGTATAGCCAGCTAGTGCCCTAACCCAGCCTCTCTGACTGTATATTATGCACATAAGTGTCTGTATGTATACTGTTGTCTCTATTGCACCGTATATGTCTATATATCTCTATTTGTCTATTGAATGTATACTATTACTTGTCTATATGTTAAATGTATAGAGAGCTAACATCTACTGGAGTCAAACTTCTTGTATATATATAAGTATACTTGGCCAATAAACCTGATTGTGATTATATAGCCAGCTAGTGCCCAGGCATCAACACACTGTGCTGTGTGTACAGGCTTTACTGGTGCACTGTGTACTCTGCATTTGACTGCACTTTTTTCATTGTACATGATGTTACAATATCTAAATGGAATTCCCTTCCTTTATTTGTATTTGCTCTGTCATTTCCCTCATCACCTGAGGTCTACAATGTGTGTTGACACTTGTGTCTACAACATGTATGGTGTCCATTTGTATTGCCCTTTTAAATGTTCTGTCAAATTAACCATATTTCTCTGGCTTTTTATCAAACAAACAACTTGTGAAAACATTTGCAATACTGTCTAGAAAAGATTTATTAAGATTATCAGAATGGACCTGTATTTGCTTTTTCTGTTCTGACACCTCAGTTGACACACAAACACCCACCTCTACTCAAACACCCATGCACACCGGCACACACACAGGCACACAGTAGACTGCACACTATGGTTTTCCTGCTTTTTGCCTTTCCAAAGCTTTCCCCATGTGCTCTCCTATCTGAGTCTTAGGATTAAGCCCAATGTCCACAGTCTCAATGATGGGCGTGTTCCACTGGACACTGTCAACAGCACAAGAGCTAAAGGCCCAACACACAAAAGACCAGTCTACAGTGTTCAGTGGACATTCTGTTTGTGTTTCCAATTGAGAGTATGTTTTGGTGCAGGTGGTGCTCCCACTCATTGCTAGGAGGAGGAAGTAACCTATCTATGGTGGTGAGCAACACTGATTCAACTTGAAGGTTTTGAAAATATGCCTTAAATTAAAACATGCAGTAGGCTAGGCTTCAGTCATATCAGTGGAATAACCTTTTAGTCAAACCATCCACATTTCTGGCCCATGTTTTAAGGTTCAAGCCATTCTAACATGTCCCTAGGATTCATTGTATCACTAGTATCAAACACTAATGCTGCACCAAAGTTTCAATTTCCAAAGTTTCTCTGTCTTTCTTTGTAGACCAGTCATTCAGCTTCCCCACAGTAGATAACCATTTGTAATTTACCTCTTAACTACCATATAACATCCACAGGTCTGTGTACTTAGCACTCAACTGTATTGACCAATGATATTATCAGGAACTGTTTTTGCATCAGAGAGAGCAGCTCAGGTGTCAGAGGAGCACTTACAAAACCGAGACGAAACAACCATGTGCTTACCTTGTGAGACTCCAGCAGACATGAGCAACAGAAACACAGGGAAGAGAACGCGTCTCTCCATGGTGCACAAGGCAAGTGAGAGGAGAGCAAGGCAGCCTACGGTCATGGCACCATCACTCAGCCCACATCCTTGATAGCAGGATGTAGATGAGGCAGGGAGGCGCGGCCTGTGGTCAGGCTGTGGTGGTGGCCTGTGTTGTACACGATGAGAACAGTTTGAACAGGAACGTTCGACAAATATTGACTCACACCGTTCAATTACACTGCTATTTTATTACAACCCAACAACTGTATCCAGTTTATGTGCCCAGAAGAGTAATGAGATTATCAAATCAGTATAGGAATATATGTTGATTAGAAAGGGAAGCTCCAGTTGTGTATCTACATTTTACAAATGTTAAGAGGAATAATTATTCAAAGATCTAAAAAGTCCTGGAAATGAAGAAATATTCACGATTATGTTGAAAAACATTTGTATTTGATGTTTATGAATAAGTAAATCAAACACAAAACATTTTAAATTTACGACATTTATTACCAAAATGTCTACAATAAGAAAGGTACAGCTGGTTTACCCATTTTAGGTAGGCTGCCACAAGTATAACCACAGCCACGATACACATCAGTGGTCAACCTTTACCAGAAACATTGCACCAATCACATCAACACAGTCATCAGTGACATTGTCAATCATGTCAATTTTCTTATATTACAGTAGCCTGGTAAACCAGCCCCTTGTACTTTACTTTATTTTGTACAGCAGGTCTGATGCAGGTCTCACTGAAATGGCTGCCTTATCTGTCTTAAACATTGTGTAGCATCTAGTTTACCAAGTTTGACTCCATGATGAAAGGTTCATGCTGGAATGTGTTTCTTGTTTTTAAAGGTAAGCATATAAATATGCAAAACATTTCTTTTTAAATCTGACCCTGTAGAATATGGCAAATGTCATACTAAAATTACATATAATAACTTATTTTATAATATAAAAATATCCTTCAACCTTTATCAAATGAATCAAGTAAAAATGTTTACTATTTAAGACTAAATACAAACCCTGATAGGACAAGGCAAGTTTCAAAACTCATTATCTGTTATTGACATCATCTGCAACGTCAATGGCAGCTTTGCTCCATTACTGCATAGACAGGATGTGGTCTGAAATTGGCTCTGATGGACACTCTGATCTGTGGCTTCTCCACCAGTGATGTGCATCCTTCCTGCAGCACGCAAGACACTCACAAAGTCTAAAAGATTGCTGAACAACAACAACAGTTTGTAGATTGCACTTTAACACTCTTTCCAGGTAAACTGGAACCTGATGCACTAGATATACTGCAGAATAAAACTGCAACTATTTCTTTAAAAAGATTATCCGAATGACATATGTTATTTAAAATTGTTCCAAATGTGGCTCAGAACACAAACACGATCATCCTGGAAGAGGCGCAATGAGCCCCTGCGTTTTTTTGGGAGACCCCTAATGGCAGCAGAGGGCCCTGGGGAGTATCTGGCACTGATTGGGTGGTTCGCCGTCGATCCGATCCGATGAGCAGTTCGACAGCGCAGTGTTCCGTCGCTAGAGTTTGTCCTCCAGCTGCTCTGTCTCAGCTGTCAGCCCTCGCTCTGAAGACGGTTTGTCTGTCATCTGCTCGTCTCCGTGAGCCGTCTCCTGTGAGCATAACGGCCATATGTTTCAGTCTTATTTGTTTAGATCATGCTGCTAAACAACCTCTGAGGTGTCAAGAGTCTAACTGACGTAAAGCTCTATCACAATAAGGGCACACTGTACCGCAACACTAACAACTTAACACTGAGTGTAATCAAAGTCCTAATTTAAGTCTGCAAAAGAAGGTTTCAAACAACCGAAACCGAAAGTCAGTTGGAGCTTTAAATCATAGCTGTAATTTTGTCCTGTCTGTTCCTGTGCATCAGTGCAGCTAGACTTCATTCAAAAGGCCCATGTTTATTGTTATTTACCATACATATTTGCAATTATTATATAAAGACTTAACTGTTCTTCCCCAGAAGTGAACAGTTGAAAATGCTCAATCAGCACTGATGTTTCATGGCTAATGTGTCCACACACACACACACACACACACACACACACACACACACACACACACACACACACACACACACACACACACACACACACACACACACACACACACACACACACACACACACACGTGTGTGTAACATGTTTCTGGACCAGGGAGTGCTGTGCCTGATTGTGGATTGTGGGTAGGGTACTCACCCTGTGCTTCAGATATGAGAGATATGTGTCCCATCCCAAAGTCACTGTGTTGACATAAACAACACGGAACCGTGACGGCAGGAAGTAGAAATTGATCATCTGCGCAGCGGGCCAAACGCACCAGTCAGCCTGCTCACAGAGGAGACATTCATCAACTCAACCTGGAAAACAACACCAGACAACAAGCAAGTCTGGCAAACCAGCAAAAATACTTCAGGCCTGACCTTATAGAACTCCCAGAATTTGTCGATGAATTCTGTCCAGCCTTTCATCACTCCATGACCTTCCAGTGCACTCATGCCTAAAACAGGAAGAAGAGTCTGTCAACTTTCAGCGAATTTATTTAATTATTCTTCGCACCGGTAGGTCACATATAGTAAATAAATGTGTAGGTAAAGGAACAACAAAAATCCCAGAATTTACAGAAGCCCTGCAGTCAGAAGCCCCTCATAATGCCCTACATTGCTATAACTAGAGGGGCCCCAGTATCACACTTTGTAATGGAGCCCAGGATGGTTACAATCACCCCTGCCTACCATTGCACAAGCCACCTTATGCCAGTGCTGTTCCCACAAAATTATGTGCCTCGAAGATTCTAATGAAAATGGTGTGCTTATATTACACCCCTCCCCTCCAGCCGACTGATTGCCTGGGATTGTGGCACAGCTTAATCCAAGTCATTATGCAAGATTCCCATTAGAGCACGTTTATTACAACCTGCAAATATATGCCTTAATTTATAGCGATAGAATTGTATAGGACTACAATCGCGGACTTACCCAAGAAGTACCATGCACCAAGAATTGGCGAGGCAACAAGTTGATCAACTAAGACCTTCTTTGCCACAGTCTTAACAGCTTTCCCGACATACACCTTGTCGAGCCAAATATACCAGTAATGAAGAAACGGGCCCATTGAACTCCCAACAGCAAACATTCGGGCTGTGGAGAAGGAATTAGTTTGAGGTGGAATTGTAGATTTGCATCGGGTCTATTTAAAGTATTTGTGGCTCCTTCAAAGTAGCCGCTTACAAGACAGTTAATTATTTACTTGACTGCAATTATAAAGTGACAAAATCACAGGCTATTGTTACTGTCAGTTACTTAACTTAGATTTTTTTTACAGCAACATAACCTAACTACACTAAAAACATTACCAATACAACTTTGTCCAGTGTTAACTTCTCTTTAGTCTGACCTGTACGATGCCAGTCTCGAGTTTTATCAGGTGACTTTCGCTTTTCCCGACTTTGTTGAATGCAGTCTCCAAGTGCCAGCATGCACCCACCACTTAGTGTGTTGGTCACAAGCAGAAATTTCCCTTTAAAAAGAGGCTTCCAGTAAAAGGAAACCCGCACTAAAAAGTCTTTACCGCGGGTAATCATTTTATAAATCGCTGCTTCAATTAGTACAACAGAAATAACTTGTCGACCGCATTACTTAATTTTAGCTGATCTGATGTCAACTTTTGTAAAACGCACTACATGACAGGGCTTCCTCTGTAATAGCACATCGACTAAATTTGAGAACGCCGGCGTGGCTGCTGACACTTAGCGGACAGGAATGGAAATAACAACAACAAAATGACTTTCCTCCAGAAAAGTCCCCGAAAGATCAAACCCTGACCAGTAAGTTGATATTTTAAAGTGAAAATGGAGAAGAAGAAGAAGAAGAAGAAGAAGAAGAAGAAGAAGAAGAAGAAGAAGAAGAAGAAGATCTGCCATTTTGATTCAGATGATGCTCATCTCCAAAAGTTATTGAGCCCACCTGCAGCCAGTAATTGCCAGTGTCTCTCTTCTGATACCTGACCAACTAGCCTCAGCCATCAACCTCCAGTGCTGACTTTTCTCCACATCCAAGCAAGGCCCTCAAAAAAAGAGCAAGTAATAAGAAGCTCTGTAGATGGACAGGAGTGACGTTCTTCTCAAGAATGAAAAAGAAAGTTACAAGTTACAAAAAACAGTTTGAAGAAGAGTAAAAAAAAAAGATAAATAATACCTAAATTTGATTTTGAACAGGAAGCCTGTGCTTGTGTCTGCACAGGAGTTTGCATGAAGCAGCTAACGGGTAAAATAGTGGAGCTTACAAAAGTAATAAAAGAGCTGAAAGACATCTAGTGCAGAAAATTAATTACATATTTCAGAAGAATCGTTCAAATTGGATCATTAAAACTGTGATGTAGGCATAACATTTTATGAAAATACTCTGTTAAGAATGTTTTTTAAGGAGAATGGTCCTTCTCCCTCATTAAATCAAGATGACAAACATTTTTCAAGATGGCCACCACCATTTTTCAAGATTAGGGTTAGGGTTGGGGTTACATTAGGGTTAGGGTTACTTTAGGGTTATGTTTAGGGTTGGAGCTAGGGTTAGGGTTAGGGCTGGATTAGTGTTATGGTGAGGGTTAGCATTACCATTTTAACAATTCAAATAAAGTTGCATTTAAACTTTACAAATCCAGAAGCTCCTCTAGCAGAACATTTCAGAATGTCACAGGCCATCCAGACATACCTGACCACCCTGTGTTGGGTCCCCTAAGTGCAGGAACATTATCCCTCTTAAGGTCCTCCTAGCACCCCAGCCACTGGCTGTCACCTCACTAAAAGCCTGAGGAGTTCTGTAGTTCCTCCATAACGGGCACAGCACAGTGAGTTAACCCCTCAGCCCACCCCAGCGCCTCTCACACTGAATTATACATGACAACAAGAGACACCTTAACAGTGTCGGCCATACTGCCACAAATTCCTGCCTGCCCACCAGCCTGGTGTAAATCTATGTTTTGTTGCATGGATTACTCATCTGTGTTGGATAAGTGTCGGTGACACACACACACACACACACACACACACACACACACACACACACACACACACACACACATTTTGGCCTCACTCTGGAGAATACTTGGGAATAACACACCTCAGGTTCTTGTCCATCCCTATGTGATATACTGCATGGACTTTGGCAGTGATCAGTTTTGTATCACAGCATCTGTGTCTTCTGTCACCTCACCATGATTTTAGGTTACACTGTAACATTTTTTTTTCATTATTATATTGTTACTATAACTGAAGTTTGTAGTCATAAGACTAAAGGGTTATAATGCATTTATAAAGCTTAATAATGGTTGAAATGAGTACTCAGAATGATTTATAAATATACATAACTGCACTTGTTGGCAGGTGAAGCTTTATAACCACTGTCACTTGCCTTAGCAGTACAGTAAGGAGTATGTATAGTCATGTATACGTTACATATTTTACATATGCATATAAGCCATTATGAATGTATTTAAAGTGTTATCAGTATCTTATAGTGATAAAAGTGTGGGAATTTCTGCAGCATGTAATCACTGGATACAAATGTACATACAGAGGTAGTTATGGGTATTTTTTGTATACACAGTAGGATGTGTGCAGTATTCTGGACAGAGACACTTCAGCAGTGCAGTAGTCATAATAATGTGTTTATTTGTGTGATGCACTTTATATTTTAAAAACAAATTTCAAACTGCTACAGCTAAGCAGCTAGGAGAATTTAAAAAAAGTAATAAAAATAAAAGAAATAAAAAAGTCTTAATGTAAAAAAAATATTCAAAATATTAAAAATGCAATTTCTTTGAAAGCAGGCCAGCAGCAGCAGTCTCCTCTCCTCCTCCAGGAGCTCCAGGACTCTTGGCTGGTAGTCCAGCCTTGGACAAATCACGGGCCACTCACGGTCTTTGTAGGTGGCCAACTGTGTGGGGCTCTTCTCACCCCTCTTGGCCAGCTGGGGTCCCCCAGTGTAGGTCTCTCCAGCCTGGGCGACTGCTGCTTTCGGAGTGGGCAGGCCTTTTTGCTGAAACAAGGCCAGCAGCTGCAGCCTCTTCTCCTCCTCTGGGTCTTCCACGGTCAGCTCTTCATCTGTTGGGAGAGATGACATTATGAAAATCGATCAGTTTGGACAGTGTTAGAGAAGACCTATATCTGAAGTGTAAGAGTAGAGACAATAAGTGGAGATGGGGAGAGTTTGGTGTTTGATAAAGGGGCAGTGCTGATGGCATGATACTTACATGAGCAGTTAGGATGAGCAGACTTAGCTCTGGAGACACGGCATACAGCAGCAGCCTTGTTTTTTGCTGCCTCCCTGTGCTCAAAGCAGTTCAGCTGTCTCTCCTTCCTCTCCTTCTCTAGTGGACAAGACACCAGCTGTGCTTCTTTGTTAGCATTTGTTAGCACAGGCCTCCCATTGGCATCTAGGCCATCTTGGGTAGCGTGAACCATGGCCTTGTGGACAATAATGTGGCCATGTAATATGGAATCCACCTCCTCTCCAGCTCTCTCCCTCCCCTCGGCTAGAGGTAGAGCCTTCTTCATTTCTTCCTGCGCCTCAAAGAGAGTTATCTCCCCCTCCTTCCTCCTCCTGTCCACCATCTCCTTTTTTTGGCGCTTAGCGTCTTTTCTCACCTTCTTCCCACTAAGATTGGCTCTTTCACTTCTCTCCTTCTTCATTTTGCGCTCTACCTCGGTACTTGATGGCGGCACCTCACCATCGCAGGCCTTTGCAGGCTTTCGTAGGCAGCAGCAGAACAAATCACAGAGTCTCATTATATCAACTGTCCTCTTTAAAGTCTCCAATTAGACTGAGCAGATCTGAGTAAATTACTGAACATTCTAGTTTGAACATTCTACTCTAGAGTTCTGTAAGTAAGCATTCCATGAGTTATTGTCATGGCAATAGTGTGTTCTTTCAAATCTGAGGCAGGGACAAAGGGTTAGAATGTTCACTCTATGCTGCAAAGCTCACCAATTTTTACAGTTTGCCAACTCTTTCAAAAAGTGCTGACTGGTTCAGTATAATAAAGTCACAACATTTATGTACACCAGAAGCACTAAATATTTTACATTTTGAAGTAAAAGAGAAAAACAAAAACTTTTGTAAATATTATTGTTATAATATTTTTAACAATGTTGTTATTCAAACGTTTTTGTTTTTCTCTTTTACCTATGAACTCATTCCTTAGCCCAGCTACTTGGATGGATAAAATAAGTAGAAATAAAAAAAGTAAAACTTGACAGGTATCTAGATGGCTGAGGAGTTATGCTTATTAGGCTATGTGTGTGCTTGCACACATGTGTGTTACATGTGCACACACACACAACACACATTATCAGGATCAATGTGTAACTCAGGCAGCGTTTAGGAGTGTAGTTAGTTATACAAACATTGGCCAGATTATTTGTTTTTTCCTGGTGACATACACTCTTTTGACTCTAAACCATATTTATTCATATTTTTATATTTTGACTGTTGTTTCTGTTTTGAGGATAGAATTTGGTTTTGAGCACACGTAAAACTGTTTTGAGACTATAGATTGCTTTTGCAACAAGAGTCAAGAATTTTGGGAACAGCTTTTGGACAATTGGAGTTTGTGTTTCGAGAAAATGGTGTTAAGTTTTAAAAATTGAGTTTTTCAGAAAAACTGTAATACCTCCTTTGGTGAACAAGTCACCCATCCGTGACAAAAACAGTCAAGGCGAAACTGCTGACACCACTGGTGTTAAGATGAGCCAAGCCTCTTGTAATCTATGTAAAAACTGGGTAACATACAGTATTTAATAGTCTACAGGAACAGTGGCCATCTTAAATCTGTGATAATGTCGGCCATCTTGAATTTGTGACAATGGCGCCCATCTTGAATTTGTGACATGCATCTTTTTCCATAGTTATGTCCTTTAGAGAGTATTTTTATCAAATGTTCATGCTTCAATCATGTTTTGAATAATCCATATAATAACCATTTAATAGCAATGGTGGCCATCTTGAAAAATGGCTGCCATATTAAATTTTTGAGTGGCCAACGTCTTTTTCCAAAATAGTGGCCATCAGAGAGTATTTCTGCCAAATTTCATGCTTTTATACAAAAGTGAACGATTTTTTTTACTTAGCTTTTACTTACTTCAGCAGGTAAGAACCTCCACCTTGCTCCCCCTGATGCAAAGATACTTTTCAAAGGGCAAACTCCCCACCTTCTCCTTTTAAAATTCACCTCACACACTCACCTTTGGCACTGAGCAAACATTTATTAGACACACTGACATTAAATCATCGCATGCTGTCTCTACGGCCATGTAATAAGAGTTTCTTCAATACAGGTCAAGGAGAAACACAGTCTCGGAGTGTCAAGCCTGTGGTGAGTGATATCAGAACATTATCCAGGCAGCATGTCTGTGCATGGGGCTTCCTGCATGATTCCCCTCAAATGCTTTGGAAGCCACCCTATGTCTCTCTCAGGAGGAATAGACAGCTGATTGGTTGTTGCCATGACTGCGGAAGTTAACAGGTACAGTCTGATTGGCTATTGGCAGGACTGGGTGGGAATGGCTTTGACAAGCCACGCTGTGCACCGGGAGTTTGTTTCCATGACAACGCGTGTGTGGAGATAGACACTGGGGTGGAGTGTGGGCCGTGTCCGGACTGGTACACGGGTGACGGCTGTGACGATGTGTGACAGCTGTGACAGTTGTGACAGCTGTGAAGATTTCGATGAGGTATGCATGCCTGTGTGTCGAATATACTGTGTCGAATATATTATTACACCTTAGCCACATTAATTCCATCCAAATCAAGTTACATTTGAGTTACATTTCACAACAGTTTCCTGCAGTCTCAAGCAATATCAACTTCAATGGTCAAGTTAATGCTTGTGATGAAGATGCTGATGGAGATGGAATTCTCAATGAGCAGGTATACACACACACACACACACGTCCACATATTCTCCATGACCAGGTTATATGCATACAGACACATTTAGGGTAGCCCACAAAAATAGACTACCTTTTAAATTACTATATCTCGCGCTTATAGCAAGCTGTTTTAGATTAGAATGTAAAGACTGGTGCATAGGCCAAGTATTTCCATATGAGGATGTCTATGTGCCCACATGTCTGCGTTAAGCCCTATGTTCCCACAGCCTTATGTTCCCACATTTTCTTTTTCATACATTTGTATCAGATTTTAGTCTCATTTTTTCCCAATTTGATAGCCAATTACGCCCAACCTACTATTCAGTAGCAATGGACTACAGATGGAATGTAGCTTTTAGGTAAATCTAGTGCGCCCATCTCTTTGTTTATTGCAAACATTTAAAGTGCATATTAACCTTTTAAACAAACAAACTAAGTAGCACAGAGGCATTGAGTAATTTCCAGTCAGCTCAGTCGAATGAAGTGCAACAGCTGGACACAAACCATAGTTTGCAGTGCATCAATACCTCTACCAGATTAGAACTGTGGGCACAAAATAGGGCTTGGGGAACATAAGCCTTAATGTTATAGTGAATAAAAAAATCTTTATCCCATAGGGCTGTGGGAACACCATGATTAGGGAACACAGGGCTGACCCCGTTTGGCCTGATACCCTCTGCAACAGTGGAGCAAGCACACCTTCCATTTTCTCAGAGGGAGTAGTCAAGTTTTAGCTTCCTATTCTGAAAAAAAAACTCTTATTAACACTGAAAGATCTATTTCTAACATGTTGCAATCATAATCTATGTTGCAACTGCCCCTGGGTAGTAGCCAATTGCACCATCACTGACGTCTTACATCGAAATGCGAATTGCGAAGAATTTGTCTGATGTAATCATCTTGAAATGGTTTTGGCAACAAATAGACAGATGTAAATTTACCCTGTAAAGATTTGGTTTGTCTAATCCTAAGGGTCTTTGAGTAACAGAGCAAAATACAAAAAAACAGTGCTTCTGTTCCCTATGACTGTTTATGACTTTTCTTTTTTTTCTTCTGTCCTTGTGTCTCCTCTCAGCATTTGGCTGTCCAGCAAATGTGAGGAGCTCGTGTCAGCAGACAGAGAAATTAGATTAGCTGGGCAGCGGAATGAGACAGTGTGTCTGTGTGGCGCACGCTGGAGGGATGGGGCTGTAATGAGAATCACAGGACGCGTCAGTCATCAGCTCTTTCCTCCCTTACACTTACGGCTGTAATTAGTATGGCTACCTGAAGCAGATTTCTTATACGTTGCTGTTATCGTAAGTCACAATGATCGAAAACTATATTCTCCGCGTATTTGTGGTACACAAAAAATGGACTGAACCCAACTATGGCACATGAGCACCGGAAGTGATCCACCGGTCGACGGGATTTGGATTTGTGTGTAGTAACGCGTCTGCATAAGGGAAGTCACGGACACCGTGTTTCGCAAGCGTCTCCGTCGAACATATTTGGATTCTCTGTTTTCATTTGCGATGTGGTGAAATCCAAACAGAAGCATGTGGACACGATCCGTTTTTAAAACTGACGTGATGAGAAGTTTTGCTTCTCGCTTTTCTTGCGTTATATAGTCAATGCATAGACTCTGAACTTGCGTATGACAGTCAGTCAGCGTCAAAAGCTGAACAGGGTCTCTGTTCATAGTGGTCTCAGAAATCAAGCCAGTGATCTCGGAAACCGGAATGTTCCGCATATTTTAATCTATCTCCAATGCACTTGTGCATAATATTATGTTTAGCTTGCGAGACTACACCCCCTGCTGTAGACCTCTGTCATCGCTAGGCACTAATTGGATGCAGTGTCCCATGGATTAAGCTATGTCCGTCCATCCTGTCTCCAGAAGAAGCACTGTTAAAATGGCGATTAATGTTGGAAACCATCGTCGAATGTAGATTAAAATAGGCCTACCATAGATTAATTCGGCCTCCTGGTTAAAAATAGCAAGATGGACTATCGGCGAAAGAGGAAACTCACATTTTTTACAATTGGATTAATCTTTCTCTTCAGTGGAATTGAATACGGTAAGGTCTTGTGTGTAGAGAATAAAAAAGTAACTAGGACTAAAATGAACTGAGTTGATAAAAGAGGAGATTACAATAAGTAGGATGTTAAAATTGACTTGTATGTGGCCAAATGTCAGTAAGGCCCAAGGCCTATGACAGTCTATGTTTAGGATGCAGAAGGGGTAAAGTTAAATTGGGTATATGGAAAACAAAAAACTAAAGGAATGACAGTTTATTGTGAGGTATAGGGGTCGTAACTTTAGTCAAATCAAATTGTATGTGTCAGATACTATAACTACAATATGAGTACTGTTTTCAGTGTGCAATATGTGGCACCATATGCCAATAGAGAAAACGAATAGTAAATAGAGTCAACAAGTAGGCTAAGCAAACCAACGTCAATGTGTAACTTTGCATAGGCTACATGTGGGACAAACATGCTCATATGATGAAAACTAATGTACAGATCTAAAGCGCATAAGGTATTATCATCTTGTGATTTGCTCTAAGTACAGTTCCTTTTTCAGGGCTGGGTAAAGTTTAGTGTTGAGAGGTTATGAGTCACTTATCACCACTGAACATTAACAGGCATTTCTGAAGCTACCCTAGGTTCCACCAGAGCTTTTTAAAGGTGTTTTATAATGCTTTATCTCTGACTGTTCTTAGGGCAGTTTTAAGAATAAAATGTGTAACAAAGGACATTTCTGACTTCAGCGGTTCAGTCGTTTCGCAATGAGTCACACACTGTGTTGACATGGCAGGTCCATTCATTGTTGTGCTGAGGCATGCGGTCACAAGCAGTTCATCAGAATTGACCTCTCCCTGTGTAGGGCCTATTGTGGATACGCCTTGGCCCATCCAGCCCCACAACCCAAGTATTTGTAATGTAGTAGTAACCTAATTATTTAATCACCCCCGGTTTCCCTGTTGTCTTCCACCACAGCGGTGATCTTGCCCACCATATGGAGGTACCTGCAGACCCTGGGGGCTGCCCCCTACTTCCTGGGTCTCGGCCTATCAGCATTCAGCCTCAGCGGTCTTCTCTCTGGGCCACTCTTCGGCCTGTGGTCGGACCGGACGCGCACCACCAAGAGGATCATCCTGTTCGCCAACCTGTTTGAGATAGTTGGTAAGTGTTGTGGGAATTAGTCATTGGGGCAATTAGCAGTTTGGAAATTCAATTTGGCGGCACTAGATTAGCCCCACTTTGTAGAAGTTTGGAAATTATGTTAGGGAATTAGCGTGAGTTTAGGTGCAATTTCACAGTTAAATTCACAGTAAACAGTTTAAGGAAACAGTTTTATTTATAATAAATTGTTAAAAAAAGGTTTGTGCTCCATCCATCAACCAGTCAATCAGTCAAACAGCAGTTGAGCTGTTATGATTCGATGTATATATATTTAACCAGGTCAAGCACACAGCAGTTTGACTGATGTGACCTGAAATGCATAATTGAAATGTTTGGAAAAACAGTCTTAACTGTTTTAAAATATGAACTCTTATCTAGAAGAAATATATAGACACTGGCATAAAACTGCACTTTTTTATCAAAAAAGAAGTTGTAGATGAACAGTTGTCAAAGATGTCAAGATGGAGGGCAGTTGTTTATAATGAATGAATGACTTGTGGACCACATGTAACAGCCTGTGTCTGTGCATAGTCGATCTCCACTATGCCAGTCCTGGCTGACCTTTAGCAAATAGTCTCACACACTCCCCCATGTATTCAGCAGCCACTGTGTACTTTAGAGGCTACTGGGCTACATTTCACACACAATAGTAGCCGATTTCCAGTGGACCCACCACAGAGCTTGACGTACAAAATATGACAATTGGGAACAGGATGTGAACAAAGGAACACATCCTGAAAGTGTATCAGTTTTCACACAGAGAAATCCTTTGTGGGGTAGTAATAAAACTAGCA
Source organism: Setipinna tenuifilis (assembly GCA_030347295.1). NCBI lineage: Eukaryota > Metazoa > Chordata > Actinopteri > Clupeiformes > Engraulidae > Setipinna > Setipinna tenuifilis. Next base: position 21,220,393 of record CM059276.1, read on the forward strand.
AACTACTAGCATACTGTAGCAATGTACTAGGATAATTACCGGTAGTAGTTATCCTATGATAGTTCTTTTGTGTATGCACTATGCAGTAATAAATACTTCACTGTAACAAGCTACCATTATAATAAACAAATGAAATCATACTAGCACAATTAGGTAGTTTAGAAAAATGATGGAGACACCAGTGAAGACTTACAAAATGGAAGAAAATTGTAACAGAAAGACAAGGATAGATACAAAAGATACTTTAAAAAAGAATTGTATGGACAAATAAAAAATCATCAGCAAAATTTAGCATTATTCTGCATTAACCTTTCCCCAGATTTCCTATTTGACTTCTAATTTTGTCTAATTGTCTCTCTCTTCACAGGTAATTTCATGTACTTTATGGGCTACTCCAAATGGTTACTTCTGGGCAGTCGTCTGATTGCAGGTGCAGTACTGGTTTTGTAGCGAGTTTCTTGTTATACATATGACATGCTCCCACATAATGAAGAATGTGTGCAATCAAATGGATTGTTTTGGTTTCCCGTGTTTCAAACATGTCCCATATTTCATTGTAAATGTGTCCCATATAATTATATCATCATGTGTGAAGTGCAGCCCTTGTAAGAGTGATTGAAGAGTGCTGGTGTATTACCTGATCGTGGTGTATTACCTGATTGTGGTGTGGTTGGGTGGGGGTCCCTGACTGTGGGTGTAGTGATATGTTCTGTCCTGATGTAGTTCCTGATTGGGTCTGGTGATATGTTGTGTTCCCAAGTAGTTTCTAAATGGGTGTGGTGACGTGTTTTGTTCCCATGTAGGCATTGGCACGGGCGCTGGCTCCTCCATCTTTGGTTTCTTGACGCGCAGCACTGCTCCAGAGGACCGCTCCACCGTGTTCGCCGCTGTCATGGCCTGCCGTCAGGCCGGCCTGCTCATTGGTGGGTGGTCACACACACACACACACACACACACACACACACACACACACACACACACACACACACACACACACAAACACACACACAAACACACACACAAACACACACACACACACACACACACACACGGAGTGGGGTCATCTGACATTATGCCATCATAATCCACAGAAGTACACCCCTGACACACCACACTCTTACAGACCGCTGTACAAACACAATCATCACCACTCCACACATTAACACACAGCTATCGCCATGCAATGTTCTACTGCATAACCATCGTACCACACTCTAATTCACAGCAATTGCCACACTGCATCTCTGTACACAGCCAACACTACACAACACCCCAACAATCAACCATCAACACACCAATCCATAGTAAACAACCGATAACTCACAACAAAACAACAGTCACTGCACTGCACCCTGTAACAACCATAACTAGACCTTAGCAAACAGCCATTGCAAACTATACTGTAGTGCTCAACCATTAACATACCTTACGCTAGTAAACAACCATCACTACACTGCATTGCAGTAATCAGCCATTGGCACACTACCTGCAAGTCAATAACTGCTGCCACATTTCATGCAAGTAAACAAATGTCACCTCATCAGTCACAGTACATGCAGGTAAACAACCCTCTCCACACTGCACCCTAGTAATCAACCCTTGGCACAATACATCCAAGTCAGCAACCGCTGCCTGTTTAAACTGACTGACCTCGGCTGCGTTTGGCTACAAAACTGTGTCACTTTTCCAGCTCTAACGTATGACCCTGGCAGACACAGATAAATATTGTTTGTTTATACATTAAAAAGTTGACAGCTGTAGCTTTAGGCCACATCTTTTTTGCGTTACTTGAGAATGATCAGTCATAACCCCTCATCTGGTTCATCTGTACAGCTTCAGGACACGTAAATCTTGGGGACAGTATTAGCTTTTGTCACATAAAAGATGCGTAAATTACAGACAGTATGAATTGGATTTTTTATTGCATAAAAGACGTTGAAATTATGGAGACAGAATGAATGGGTTTTTATGGCATAAAAGAATGAAGGCATTCCTATGAGAGTACATAATGATATTTAGTCATGCAATGGTTACGCTGTTGACTTTTACTGTGCTCCACACGTGTGGGTGGAAACTTTAATGTCACCAAGTGAGTCTCACTCCATACATCAGTACAGATTAGATTAAGATGAATCTGTCATCTTGTGCGAGTCAACAGATCTATTCTATAAGCCTTTCTGACGGCGTTCAGATACATTCATCTTTTGGCTATCGGTCTGTTTATTCCTCTTTATTTAATATTGGCAGTATGCGTTTATCTCCCTTTAGTTAATATAGGCAGTATGTGTTCTTCCCCACAGGCCCAGCCTTCAACCTCTTCCTCAGGCTCTTTGACTTCAAGATGGGGCCCTTCGTAGTCAACAAGTACACATCGCCAGGGGTAAGACTTCAAGGCGTTTATTGTCATGGGACAGTTGCCTATACAACATAATTAAACAGCAAGGCCACAAAGGTGCAAGGTAAAAGTCAAGCTTGAGCTCAAGCTTGTAATTTAAAATCTGGTAATTATTGACATATCTGGTTATCATGCACCATTGTCGCTAATTTCAGTGGACATTTAATTATCCTTAATTCCAGTAATTGTTTTTTTCTGTAAACATAATCATACGTTTTCATAAAATATAAATCTGTGTGTATTATAGTTTTTGTCATGTATCTTTGAAAGTATGATAGTAGTGCTATTTGCTTGTTTTTATGGCCATGCTATGCAGGCTTTTAAATAATATGATCATATAATCATTCAGTTTTTCATTGTGATCATGTGACCTCACGTGAGCTCATTTGTGTGTGTTTCTCTGCAGCTGTTCATGTGCTTCATGTGGATCCTGCTCCAAGTTGCCGTGATGCTGATGTACTGGGACATCCCCCCTCAGGACCTGACCAATCACGGCGAGGCGGGTGCCGTTGTGGTGGAGAAAGACGAGGACGAGGAGGAGGGTGATGATGACGAAGTGCTGGTCGAGAATGAGGAGGGCAAGCCTCTGGTGGGCCCCCAGGAGTCCCTGGGCACGTACGGAACCCTTCCTAATGAAGACACCAGGGCCCTGGCCAATGGCAGCCTGCCTCATCCACAGCAGCCAGGGTCCCCCGAGCCTGGAGAGGAACCAGGGGGCAACAGGGGCCCTCTGAAAGTCCTGAGCGCCAGCAGAGGTGAGGGGGCTGCAGGTGGTGAAGGTGTTGGTGTGGGTGGAGAGGAGTGAGACATGAGGTGTGGTGTTGGGAGGAGCCTATAGGAGATGTGGAAGTAGGAGGAGGTCCTAGAAGTAGGTAAGCGGGTAGGAGGAGATCTTTGCCTGGAGCTTTGAGCTTTTATTTTGCAAGCTGTGGAAGAGCCACTATATGCTTATTCGTCAATTTGGAGCCAGTGACCGAAAACCCTAATGTGGTGATGCAAGGAGGGATGCAGGAAGGGAAGATGAGAACAGAACAGCTGTTTGTTATAAGACATTCAGTCTATTTTTAACAGCAAAGACAAGAGCTCTCTCATCAAACCACTAGCTGATGACTAGCTATCAGTAGCAGGTGTTCTTGATAAGACACTTTTGCTGTGTCTTCAAGAGTGTAGTTGTCGGAGTCTAATCTGAATGGTTTTTGTATTGGTCCAGTGTGTTGGCACACAAGGAATTTGTCTTTGTCAGTTGGTATCCTGCTAAAAGCACATACACATAAAAAAGCTATGTATGTAATGGGGGTCAGGTGGGGGGTAATTGCCTTGTGGGTTACTATGCAATACTATTATGTTATTTGGGCCACGGTACAATATTGCAGTTTGTTATGATGTACAATACAGTGTACATTATATTTTGTATACAGTGAATCTTGGCAGCCATCTTGACATGGATGCATTGTTCTTGACCCCTGAGTTCCCCTCTAATTTTCACTGTGATGCAAGATCTATATTCTGGACTTCAGAAGAGATGTTATCAGGGTAGACGTATGACACAAAATTTCATTAAAATTGTATTATTAAATAAATAAAGAAATGTCATCATAGCTGTTGCCAAAGACATTCAGTATTCTGACAATATACTTTATTACTTTTTTACCAGCTCTAATATCTGGTGCAATGTTATCATGTAGGGAAAAGAAATCTCATATATCTTATTGTCTCCTGTTCGGTGCCTTTCCAGAGTTCCTGAAGGAGGAGGTTGTGGTGTTGCTGACTGCTCAATTCATCACTCTTTTCAACCAGACTGCACTTGAGGTGAACACACATATGTACACACAGTGGTAGTTCTGTTAGTGAATTACAGATAAATGAACTTATGTTTGCTCTCCCTCTCACTTTCTACAATACACACACACACACATACACACACGCACATACACACACGCACATACACACACATGCATACACACACATGCATACACACACACGCATACACACACATGCATACACACACACACACACACACACACACACAAAACACACACAAATGCAAACATACACAGATTTCATCACACTCTGCTTTATCTTATACCTGTGGTAGTTCATAAAGTTAATAAATTCCTCAATATGTGTGTGCGTGTATTTCAGACCATGGTGACCCCCCTGACCCAGAAGTACTTTAACTTTGGGGAGCTGGAGAACAGCATCATGTACTGTGTGTGTGGGGTGGAGGTGATCCTGGGCTTCTTCTTCGTGCGCTGGCTGAGCAAGCGGGTGGAGGAGCGGGTGGTGCTGGCTGTGGGCCTCATCATCTGCAACATCTCCTGCGTCTGGTGCCTCATCTTTCTGGCCAACCCTGCAGGTCAGTGGGCCATATTTTTTCACATCTTATCTAAACCTGCTTTTGAGCAGTTTAGGCTTGACTTGCATCTATTGTTGTAAAATAAATAAATGACTGTGGACAGTATTGTTAATGATAATATGAAGATCAGTGATTAAGATGCTGTTGTTGTTTTATACAACAGCTAGGTCTGGTCAAGCTACTTAGCAATTTCTGATTGGACGAGATTCATTCTAAGCAGGTTGTACTCCTGTATACTACTACTACTGTGTACTACTACTATTGTGCCCTTGGATGTCATGTCTGTGTGCCTATGTGTATGTATGTATGATGTGAATATGTGATATATGTGTACATGTGTATATGTTGTGTATTATGCTGTGTATATGCTACTGGACACCTTAAATTCCTTTGGGATAAACATCTCTATTCTACCACTACTAGGTCAGCTGGCACAGGGACACCTGTCAAGCACAGTTGCTATTAATAGCTTATCTAAACCTGCTTTTGGCAGTTTAGGCTCCACTCACATCTGTTTCTGTAAAATAAACAGAGGACTGTGGACAGTGCTGTTGATAATGCTGTTAAGATCAGTGCTGAAGATGCTGTTATTGTTATAGATGATGATGGTGATGGTGATAATGGCATGCTACAGTTACTAGCCCTCAGTTACTAGAGTGTTTTATGTGATCTCGAAGTTGCATTTAAATGTGTGTGTGTTTGTGTGTGTAACAGGTAGCTTTCCATGGCAGCTGGCGGAGTTTATTGCTGGCGTGTTCCTGCAGGTCCTTGGTCTTCCCTTCGTGGCGGTGGCCCAGGTGTCCCTCTTCTCCAAGGTCACCGCAGAGAAGACACAAGGTGGGTAGTCCTGGGGTCCTCAAAGTCCACACATGTCACATGTCATGGCTATTCTTCGCCAGTTTAATAGTGAGCAGTGACAGCAGTAAATCGCATGCTGATATGGTCACACGTTTTGGGAGTGTTAAGAGGATGACTCGTCTGAGCTTCAGAAAAATCATGTAATTCATTACATAAAATATCGGAGGAATAAAACAGCATAAAATAGGAACATAAAATATCTAAGAGATATTGGGAGTTGTACAATATAATGTGTGAATAATAGCACTGCACAGATTACATGAAGTGCTTTATCTGTGGATCTAACCGCTTTCATGGCGTCAACATTAGCTGTTTGAGTGAATCATTTCGTGGTAATTAAGGTCAGGGGTTCCTAAACTGTTCACCTCAGGGTAACCTAAATTTGATTTCACAAAACTAAAGTGACCCTTATTTTTTACAGTATAAAAAGATTTTTTAATTTTAATGACCACTGTGGCATGTGGCAGGCACACAGAGCACCTTTTGTTTTGCTAACTTAAAGCACTTTGAAAATGACCTGGGCCAAGCATGTCAATATGTATGTGAGTTGATAACTTCACATCATTTATTTTAAATAGTGTGTAATGAATTAGGATTTGTATCGTTAGCTAACTGGCTATGATGAGTTTTAAAATATTTTTTTTACCATGTTTTTGTACTGGGCAGTGATACCTTAGCTGACCCCATTTGAATTGAAGGCACTGTCACATGGGGTCCTGATCTCATGATTGAAACAAGGTTGACTGTTTACTGAATGTCAGTGCTGCTGCTGCTCAAGAGTTCACCCAAAGCACGCACATCCAGGGATTTAACTGGGGGCAGGACCTCATGGCAGTTGACATGTGAACAACAACAAAGAAAAAAAACGTCCACTACAACCAGAATTAATGCTCCCAATGTTTATTATTTGATGTGACATCTCAGGAAGGGTGAGCAAGCCCAAAAAGTCATGGTAAATAATAAACATTGACAGCATTAATTCTGGCTGTAGCAGACATTTTCTTTCTTTTTGTACAAAGTGGTACTATTGCTCCTCAGCTAAAAAGTTAGTTTCACAGCAGAGATGACACAAGGTGCGTTGTTGAACTCTATTATGGACACCGTATAGTAGGTAGGTAGATAATGAATGAGAACAGGAGTTGTGATGGTAAAGGAAGGTAGCCATTGTAAATGCCACTGTATCAGACCTGTGTTCTGTGCTGTCAGACACATTTAGGAACATTTTACTACTCTCACAAATATGCTTTACATGTCATGTGATTTGTCTAAAAATTGATCGTTCAAACCCCTAATTATAATTCGCTGATCTGCATTTAAGGCTGACGTGAAATGCACTGGCAGTATTTGTGACTGTCAGTTTACTTTAGTGTTTTTACAGAGCCAGAAGGCAGATTTACCGTAAGTCTGGCTTTTTTCGTGTAGTCTCGGTCTCATTAAAATATCTTGCCCTGGTGTGGCTTGTATGCTTTATGAGGTGTAAGCTGAAAAGTGCTATACGGGATAAAAACAGCCCACGACTGCTAAAGCTCCAGAAGCCCGACTAAACTACATCAGAGCCGGCTAATTGCTCAGTTTAATCACAACAACGGTCTTTAACCATGCTTACATAATTGCAACAAGGTTTGCAATCATTAATTAACATTTGTAAAAGGAGAAACTCGGGTTAGCAAACGTAGTGTGTGGGCACCACGCGTGTGTGTGCGTATGTGTGTGTGCGCATGTGCGTGTGCATGTACGTGTGTGTATACATATGTGTGTGCGTGCGTGCGTGTGTGTGTGTGTGCGTGTGTGCGTGCGTGCGTGTGTGCGCGTGTGCGTGCGCGTGCGTGCGTGTGTGTGCGTGTGCGTGCGTGCGTGTGCGTGTGTGTGTGTGTGCCCCTGGAACACACCACTCACACCTCAGTCCCATTATGTTCAGCCAACCCAAGCCTTAAAAACATTGCATAGGGAGGTCATATTGTGGCATGCTTGCATATAGTGTTGGAATGAAATCCAGCCTGTTTCATGGGTAAAGACACAGTGGGTGTGTCTGTGGTTAAACTGTATGTCCTGTCACCTATATCCAGACTTCCCCGAGTTAAGAGCTTACACAGGTGAAGAAACACAGGTGTGTTGACAGTAATTTTTCAGTTAGGGGCATGTCCAGGCAACACAGGAGGTAGTTCTCTGGAACCAAGCTGTAAGGCATTAATACCAAGGTACCTCACCTTGCGAATAGACAGGTGCCTTTACCCAATTCATGTAGTGTAGTACAGATTAAGTGCTATATGTTTTTTTTACTTGTACGTTGCTTTGTTATTAATATTTTCTAAATGCAGTACAATGTAATGTCTAGGTTTCTCTGCCCCAGTCATTTTTACATAGGATGGTAGGGGGTCAAGGGTGAGGATTAGAGTGTTATAGAGTTCAAGGGGAAGACTACTCAGTGTCCTCCTTCCATGGTGTTTACCGTTCTTCCAGCTTGTCAGCCATTTAAAGAGTCATTTATTAACCTTATTTAAACAGCTTTGTCACCGAATGCTGAAAATGCAGTTGTGCTCAGAAATGCATGACGTATTTGCCCTATAGCTGGTGATTTGCTGAGATCAGGACCTTCTGTTTCACATTACACTTAACAGCCTCTTTAATTGTTCAAGCCTAATAGCACGTTCAGCAAAAGCCGTCTGTTAAGTTATTCTCTCGAGTTGTTCTGAAAGCCCTTCCTGAGGTCCGCTGTGGTCCGTCCTTCCTCAGGGTTGGGCTTCAGTGGATTAATTACACCTCAGCAGAAACTTCCTCTGGAGGAACTTAGCTGAGGTGTTCTGGGCCTATCTGCCAGGTCCGCTGTGGTGTACTACCCTCAGGGTTAAGCTTCAGAAGTTAATTGCCCTTACAGTAAAGGAATTTTATGCCATAACTTACCCAAGGTTCTTTTTTTTTACACATTCCTCAAGAGGTTCTTTATGCGTGTGTGTCTGTCCTTAGGGTTGAGTTTCATATGCTCAGTTACATTTATGGCAAGTCTTTAAATTACCACGTCTCCTGTGCCCCCACACCAAAAGGTTATCTTTACCTCCCTTTCCCACAGGTCCTCTGAGTTCTTCTAGCCTTATGGTACAGCCTTACATATTCTAGTGCACTCAGAGTTACAACGGTTGTACAGAGGGTTATATTGTGCACAAAAAAGAAATTGTGAAAACACTGTATTTTTCTATGTAAAAACTTCGTCTTGTGTCTGTAAAAACCGTGTTATGTCTGTTATGCCCCCTGCCCCAAACCAATCTTTAGGGTTCAGCCAGGGGGTGCGGAGATCAGTAGGTGGTTTGGCCACCATCTTGGGCCCCCTGTGGGCGGGAGGGCTGACCAACAACCTGTACATAATGCTGGGAGTGATGATGGCTCTGCTGGTCCTGCTCACGGTGAGTTTGATATAGAGGAATGTGTGGAGTGTCTTTGTGTGAGTGTGTGGAGCGTGTTTGATTTACATTAATACTGTGTACAAGTGTCTTTGCCTTGTCTCTATCATATTTTAGTTGCCATTGTGTGTGAGCAAGTGTGTTATCTGTGTCCATATTTTATGTCAATAATAATTGTGTATTATCTGAAACTATTTGTTTGCTGCCATTTTGACCAGGACTCTCTGGCAGAAGACGCTTAGTCTTGGGACCTTTCCTGGCTTAATAAAGGTCAAATGAAATGAAAAATGACAATATCGCCTTCCATAGTAACACTGATCAATAGTATCTACAGCAGCCCTGATCAATCGTGTGAAGCCCTGATCAATCGTGTGAAGCAGTGATCAATCGTGTGTCTGAAATTGATTCATAGTGTCTAGAGTAACATTGACCAATCATGTGAAGTACTGACCCAATAGTGTCTGTACACGGAACACAAAGTGGAGGAAGTGGAGAGAAAGTGGTACATTCTGCTTGCATGTATTTTGGATGTTATATAATAATATCCGCTGAGTATTAAATCCTGATGTGGTAATGTGTCATTTGGAGGGGCAGAACTGGCTTCCAATGTGATGTCTTACTTCTACTTCTAATGTGATTCCGTTTTACTCCTGGAGACAGCCCTGACTCCGAATGTGATAATGTGCTACTCTTACAGTACCTCTTACACCTGATGTAGTCATGTCTTACTGTCAGACAACACTGAGTCCTAATGTGATGATGTCTTACTCTCACACAATACTGACTCCTAATGTACTGTAGTGATGTCTTACTCTCCTAGTGACTCTGCTATACTCCTACTGTCTTAGCTAATGTGATGTCTTACTCTCACACAACACTGACTCCTAATGTGATGATGTCTTACTCACACAGCACTGACTGCTAATGTGATGATGTCTTACTCTCAGACAACACTAACTACTAGTGTGATGATATTTTGTTCTCACACAGCTCTGACTGAGCTCTGACTGCTAACTGTGATGATGTCTTACCTTGACTGCTAATGGAGTGTTTTGCTCTGGGAGACAGCCCTGACTCCTAATGTGGTGGTGTGTGTTGCAGATCATGATGTTTGTGTCTTACGAAAAGCTGGTGGAGCCCCCAGTGGTGGAACATGCAGACAACTACGAGGAGGACTGAGATGCTCAGGGCTATGACAGGAAGTGAGTTCAACTTTTAACTAAATCAGCAGCGACACATCTGTGTTTGACACCAGACCAGTACTTAGACCAGACATGTTATCATTAGGCACATCAAGGCTGGCTACTTCTATCACCATGTTTCTGTTTTGGGAAGTTGATTCATGTTGGAACAAATCACATGTAATCACTCACCTTCTTATTGTTGTCATTGTCATAACAAGCCCACATCACCATTATGAAAACCCTTTTTTTCTTTATTTGTAGGTATGAAGACTCAAGTAGTTCAGAGTCTGAGGTCTGTTTGGTCTGAAGGCTTTAGGACTAGATTATGAATGGACTCCATCGGCATGTTCTGGTATGTTGACCCAGTTGGACCTCTAGCACCCTGTCACCTGAACCTCACTACATCCGTTTAGAAGACTGGGCCTAATACACAAGACTGAGAAATGCAGGCCTGTGGCTGGACATGTATTATGTTTCCTGTGGAAACAACAGGGGAAGTGGGGAAACCATATGTAAGGCAAAGAGGAATGATTGCAACGTGTGCAGTCAGCCAGAGCTGAAATACAGCTGTTCGGGCATCAGTATGTGGCACTTAACTAGCTGGTCATTGAATGTACTGATGTATGGATCTAGGGAAATGCAACAGTTAATGGTCCATGTAGCTGTTTTAATCCTGCAATATCCCTTGTGGACACAAGAGGGTGCTGGCGTACTTCAGAGAGGCTGTAAGAGCCTCTGACTCGTCTGATATGCCACCTTGCACATATCCCATCCTCCCCTGCTTCTCCCAACACTGCTGTCACTGAGTGTGTGTGTTTCTGCTGTTGCTGGATTGATACACTGCTTAGTAGTATTTCATGTCAAAAGATACAGAGGAACAAATTTACCAGTTGAAGCAGAATATGGAGATATTCCAAGTCAGTTTTGTTTGCTTTCTTTTTTTTATTTTTTAAAATACTGGAATAACATTTTTGCTTAACTGCTTAACCAATGGTCATATGTTTTGGAATATTTATTTATTTATTGGCAACTTGGTGAGCAACTTATATGCTGCACATGCTGTCGGTGAAACATACGTGTTCCAAAAAGCAATACACTGTAGAACAAACATATTCTTGTCAAATATAATAAAATATATATTATAAGTGTTATGCCTGTGCTGCTGCTTTATTTGCACTTTCACAAACAGGATGGTTGCTTTTTCTTTTCAGATCTTAGGCTTCTTATAAAATATTAATTTCTGTTAGAACAAACCTTAAGTAGCAAAACTATTGTCTATTCTATTGAGTGTTTATAGCTGATTATTACCATTGCTAATGCAAATGTTATAATTCTGGTAAATAGCCTCCAGCCTTAGTACAAATCATCCTCTGTGGTGTTTTAAACAGAAATGTTGAGAATTGAAAAGGATATCTATCACATGCACAGAATAAAATGTTAAACGTATTGTAACACCTGTTAAAGGGCAGAAAAAATTACCATTTTCAGGCACAGTATTTGATAATAAATTAAGTACACATAATTAATGATTAAATATATATATAGCACATTATAAAAGCCAAATACACTGCATTAGTAATTGTGGTATTGTTTCTAAAGCTTATTTTGGCAAACTTTTAAAGTATTTTTAAAGTAAGAAATTTTAAAGCACTAATGTCCAAAATTAAAACAGTTACATTTTCCATCCAAATATCCAAATTTCAGCAGTTTGTGAGGTATAATTGCACATTTTTTGCAGCACATTTTCTGACCTCTTCAAACTTTATTATAAACACATTGTTATTTTCCAATATTTAAATCATATTTCCTGCTAAGAGGCATTGTAATGTAAAATAAAAAGTACAATATGCATTTTGAATATTTTGTTATTAATTAATAGTTCATGAATATTAATTAACTATATTAAAAGAATTGTTATTGTAATAATAACAACAATATTATTATTATTATTATTAGTAGTAGTATTACTATTAATAATAATAATGATAATAATAATAATAATAATGATAATAATAATTAATAATAACATGAGTAATAATAATAACAATAACCACAATAATAAAAATAATATTAACAATTTTGTAGAGCATCTTGGGATGATTATACTTATTTGTAAATGTGAAACTAAAGGATCTTTGAGTGTTGACAAAAACACAAAATTAAACACACAACATCAATAATAACAATAACAATGGTAGGGATAGGTAAAAAAAATCTACATTTATATTTAATTCATTTTTAAATGTATAATAATTCATATATTTCTAATATATATCTAAGTTCATAATCTATTGTCAAAACAATGTTGATTTTTATTATGTGTGAAAAAAATTAGTATGGTAATTATGGGAAATATAGCCAGCACACAAAAGCAGATTACAAACTTGGTGTAACTCCTCACTTTGACTGTTCTAAAGTGGAGTTTTCTTCCAAGTCAGGGGAAAATCACTTAGTCGATTGTTTTTCGCAACTTAATTTGAAACAGTAGGGGTCGCTGTTTACCGTTTCGTTATGCCATCCAACGCACCAGAATGTTTTGTTGATTTATTAAAGGACTTGAACTTGAAAGCGGGTGCACATATTTTTAACTACATGTAGTATGTGATGTGACATTTCGTAGAGGGCGGGGCGACATTTCATAGAGGGTGGGGGAACATTTTTTGGTGGCCTCTCGATGAACTCTGAAATCTAGGCTGGAGGGGGTGACGGCTAAGAATGGAAGTGTGGCAGTGTGCCAGTGGTGGCATTTTTTAACTGGACCAACCCTTGACCCAGAGCGCAAATCTGACCGAACAACGACCCAGCTACTGGGGTCGAAAGTTCAGAATATGTCACGTGACGCCATAGTTGAGGTAACATTTGGATTGGGCAATGCAATCTGAGAAATCAGGTTACGAGACAAATATCCGATTTTCCCATGTAAGTTTATGAATTTGGACGTGTGAACTTCTGATGAACCTATAGCACTTTCCAAACGGGGAGGGCGCGCGTAATATTATTGGGGACGTTCCTCGAGATTAGGGTGTAATTTTTGCTAGCTCATCCCGACACTGACCGAAATTTGACCCCATGCAGGGGTGGTGCAGTCGAGATTGGAGGTTTGAAGGAAGCTGAGGGCTCTGTGATGCAAATGTTTTTTAACAGTCTGGTGCATTGCCATTCTCCCGTGTGCCAGTCTGGGTGAGCTCGGCTAGTGACGGCCATGTTGTTTTGGGTGACTGTCATCCTCACAGTCGTACAGCCAAGGCTTCCAAAATGTCCGCCATGGCTTTTTACACTGATTATTGTTCCCTAAGATTCAGTGTATTAGAATGAAAAAAAACATGTTTTAAACATGTTTTAAACATAGTTTTAATATGTTTTAAAGGTCTGACATTGATTAAATCAAATCACATATGCCATGTGAGAAAGAGGAGCTTTGCTTTCTGTTTAAAAGTTAAGGCTGTAGAGTGTAAAATATTGAAAGTGTATAGTGCTACCAGGCAATCATCGAGGGCAGGCAGCAAAAAAGTAGTAAAGTGTCACTTTAGAAACCTCAGAGTGTCACAGGCACCAACATCAGCCTTAAATAATTCAGATGCGCCTGCACTAAGGAGGAAGTGTGAAATTTATGGTGGTTGGAGTGATGTTTTTTTCGATGCTGAAAAGTGCTCTCCATGTGCGTTGAGTGGTAATGGCTAAAGGCTGTTGCTCAAGGGGACAGTAACAGCAGCGGAGATTCTTGGGAGAAGAAGCCGTGTGCCCTGAGTGATGCGTTCCCTTGTGCACTGGAAAAGGTCACCTGTCGAACACTGTGTTTTTTTGTTCTAGAATATTCATGTTCTGTCATGATTTGTGTATTTTTCTGTCACACTAGAATGTCATTGGTAGTTAAGGTTGTCAAACTCTTTACTATGTGTAATACACGGCATAACAATATATCAAACAGCAGACAACAGGCATGTTTGGAGATGCAGTTGTAATATGTCCTTTAGAAAACTGCACACCCTTGAGACTGTCCTTGTAAAGTCCCAGTAATGTCCCAGTTTGGTTCACCTCGTAACAGGTAGGAATAGAGATAAATGAGCTTCTGGCCAGATATAAAAATGCTGTCTTTAGAGAAAGACAGATCAATGGAGAAATTGATTGATAGACAAACAGACTGATATCTCTAATATGCTCAAAGGGACATTTAAACGACCAGTATTAAAATTCCAGCACAGAATACACACACACACACAAACACACAAACATTCTCAAAAGATTCAAATAAAAAATTGTAGGTAGAACTGGCACCTGTAAGAGCTTTATAATGCTTTCATGTACTTCATGTATTTGTAACCGCTGCTAACCGCTGCTACAGTCATAAAATGCTACATTTTTAACATTTTTTAAGGTTATACATTTACAAAATTGAACAGTTTGAATTGAACGTGAAAGGAAAGGAACGAGTAGCAAACATTACTTACATTACTTAACATTACTTTGCATGCACTACAAACAAAATGAAACAACCAAGGTATGTCGAAAAGCAAACGATCAAAATAAATCACATCTCTAGCCACAACACGCCACAACAGCTCAGGATCTGCTCCTGTTTTCTTCTTATCCTTTTCTGCGTCTCTTATTTTTTCCCTTCATCTCTGTCCCTCACTCGACGTTGCCCACCCCCCCACCCCACCCCCCGGCTGCTGGGGTGGGGGTGGGTGGGGGATTATCGGCCCATCTGTGTCACCAGTGTGTGGCAGCGTTAAGCCGAGGGCAGCCTCTGTGCACTGAGGCGCTGCCATTGTTAACCCTGATTAACTTGATGTGGCGTTCAGAAGGGAAACAGTGTGAAAATCAAGTGCATGGGATGACCCACTGCCCTGCCACTGACCCTGCTGGTAATTGGTCAGAACTGGGGGGGGGTGGAGGCAGTGGGGGGTGGAGAGAGCGTGGGGTGGTGGGGTGGAGATAGGGAGTGAGGAAAACAGGGTGGGGAGGGGGCATGGGAGAGCAGGATAGAAAAAGTAGGAAAACAAGAAAGAGAAGAGAGATACACATGTCGAATCACTCATCTCGTCTTCAGCCCTTTTGAGAGTGACAGGCGGAGAGAAACGCTGCCAAGATGAGCAGAGAAGCCTTTACACGTCCAGTAAACGGACTGATGTATATTTGCAGGGCAATGTTTGCGTATCAGTTTCAGCAGTATAGACGTGCGATCCACGCCGCAGCTTACATAACCAGACAAGTGATGAACATCTGCGCAGTGACGAGCCAGCTCAGCTTCTTTTGAAGTTGTTTATGCGGTCTAAACATCACGTCAGGTTCTCTTTTAATTGGACGCCCGCTAACAGATGCTGCCCGGCCCCGCGTGAGCCGCAGCTGCAGTGAATTAGAGAAACTACAGGCTTTCCCTTCACTTCCAGAGCTCCCCTCACTGCTATAGGGTAATAGTGAAACTACAGGCCTTTCCTTGACTTCTAGAGCCCCACTCACTGCTATAGGGTGATACTGAAGCGAGAGGCTTTTCCTTCACTTCCAGAGGCCCCCTCACCACTCTACGAGTGGCATAGCAATGAAACTCAGAGCAGAAGAACCTTTGGACCTACTGGAAAGACGACATCATTCTGATAATACAGATTGTGTTCGGGCACGATGAAGGCTACTGTGGACCCCTTTGCAGTGTACACTTAAATGGTTCTTTAAATCTCTGGATGGTTCAATAGAAAGTGAAAAATCTGTTTTCAACCACTACATTATGTGAAAGGTTTTTCACATTAGGAATGGTTCCTCAGAGCCTCAGATCACAATGGGCTATGCTATGCCATATCGGCATAAAATGGTTCTTTAAAGAACTGTTTCTTTGAAACACTGAAAAGATTCTTCTATGGCAGCACTCTGAATAACTGGCGCTAACTTATTTTTTAGAGTGTAGAAGCAAACTTCTCTTTTAGAGATACTTCACCACTGGCTCTGCAGTAACTGTTGGGCTCTGGGGGTCCCGGGGGTCTTTAGAGTGCCTGGAAAATGGACCCCAAAATTGTTTTTTATAATACCACCCCCCCATCCTCCCCTCCCTTACTACCTTCTAAGCGCAAAATAGTGCTCTGGCTACTACATAGGACTTTAGTTACTACCGGTATATGAAATGCCTTTGATGAACATTTCTCTGTCATACACATCCAGATTGTGATCCATGTTAAGTTAAGGTAACTGTCTTGTGACCACAGGATCGCAGGATCAAATACACCAACTATCCGTAGTGCCACTGAGGTACCTTGAGCATGGTATCGTGCCCAAACACTGCTCCCTGGGCGCTGTTGGCACAGCTGACCCCTCCTCACGTGTGTGATGGGTTAATCGCAGAGGTGCATACTCTGTGTGCTGTGGTGTGCTGTGCTGTGCTGTGTAATCACAATGACAAACAGGTGCTCTTTGTGTGTGATCTTGTGTGGCAGTAACAGACTAAAGGGTGGCCAGCGCTGGGCTTTGCGGTCACCTCCCCAGTGTGTGTGAGGTGTTGTGTTTAAACGGCGGTGTGTTTGAAAGCCGGCTCTTGCTAGCCCTCAGCCCCACCAGCCAGCCTTTCACCCCTCGCTGCTTTCTCCTTTGACCTAATAATTAAGCTGCTTGTGGCATTAGCACTCCAAATCAGCTTTGCCGACCTGTCGCTGCAAATCTGCCCTAATCAAACAGAGCCCCCTCGGAGAGTAAGAGAGAGAGAGAGAGAGAGAGAGAGAGAGAGAGAGAGGGAGAGAGAGGGAGAGAGAAAGGGAGAGAGAGATGTTGTCTTGTAATGTCTGGCATCTTGCTTTCATCCCATTCGTGAATTAATCCTGTTTTTTCCACCACTGACATAAACACAATACTCAGGGCAGTTGTTTTATCAGATGACCTTTACAGCTTAACAACACTCAGGATTACAAACCTGTGTATCGCAAAATGCTCTGGGACATGTTATCTGTCTCAGACAAACTGTACGAGTGGAGGCCTCAGAGGAAACAGAGAATGGCAGAAAGAGAGGGAGAGAGAGAGAAAGGGAGAGAAAGAGAGAGAGAGAGAGAGAGAGAGAGAGAGAATGAGGGAGAGAGAGAGACCGATGGAGAGTGAGGTAGGGAGTTACTAAAGATGTACACATACACAGGCAGAGGGACAGAGTGAGAAACAGAGAGAGGGAGAGAGCTGGGGAAATGGGGGGTGGGGGGTGTCAGCATCGGAGCCCCATCAGGGGGCAGGGGAGAGGTGGGACAGGCCAGGAGCAGGCGAGGAGGGGGCGAGTTTCAGGAGGTCCCACCGTCACCGTCAGGCATTACGGGGCAGTGACCCGGGACTAAGCCGCCTGGACAGTAGCTGTGTGGTTTGATCGCGCCGCGCTATGTTGTTAAATCGCTCATTAAATCCAATTAGGCAGCAGGATCTTAATGGCCTCCGCCTTCGCACCCACTTACACACACCCGCACACACACACACACACAGACACACACACACATTCGCACACACACACTCACACACACACACACACACACTTCACAGGAGTGTTGCGTGTCTGCAGACTGGTGGCCCTTAATGTGCTGAACTCCTGACCCTGGGAGGGAGCACAACACCCACCTCCAACACCCTCTCCGCATACTTTCACACATGCACACAGGCACACACACGCACACACAAACACACACACACACACACACACACACACACACACACACACACGCCACCGAGACAGCCCAGGGTGGAAACCCGACAGTAGCGACAGTGTGGCCTAGTCACACCTCAGCTCAGTTCTTCTGTCCTCTCGCTCTGTCATGTTTCCATGGCGATGACCAAGACTGGCCGCTCTCTATCCAGAGACAAAAGGAAGTCATGTCGCTATTGAGCAGCACAAACAGTGCAAGTGAGCTTGAAAAGCCTGTGGGGGTCAAGCCCTCACCATTGACCCTCACAAATGTACAGTTTGTCAGACTTGACCTTGCCCCCCCCAATTACCACTGGTGCAGCTCCATTCAGCCCCCTGCTGCAAAGGGGCCCTTCAGGGCAGAGGGCTGCTCAGTTATTTTTCACTCGTAGTATCCAAGTGGCCCAGTGAACTATTCGTCTGCACATGTAGAAATATGTAGTTGAAGGTATTTTAATTTTCTCTATTAATTTTAATTCTTTTTAAAAAATGATAATAAAAGTTGTACCATGTAACCTTTGAAGACACACCAGTAAAAATATTTTAGAAGAAGATAATGGAAAACAAAATAAATGTTTTTGTATGTAATTAAAAAACTGTTAAATAAGACAGGTCAATTAAAGTAATTCATTTTAAATGAGTTTTTTTAATACTTCTTTTTTCTTTGTTTAACAGTTTCATGTTTATATAAATACAATAAAAAGAAACACACTTTTAAAAGGTTTTACATTTTTTTCAGTTTTGAGAAAAAAAGATGAAAAACAAAGTAGGGTAACACTTCATTTCATAGTTCCTTTCTGTATTTACATGTCACAGCATGTAATATTAAGTACTTATACTGTACATTCCTAACACTAACTCTAACCTATGGTATAGTGTAAGCACAAAATGTTACATATTGTTACACACTCTAACAGGTACAGTAAAAAATAGTGTAACCCAAAGTTGACTCAGTAACCTATTTACTGTGTCTGCTGTTCTCTCAGGCAAAAGAGTACTTGACAACCAGGCCTATGTTTATTCAGATGAAGCCTCATGAAGAAACACACTTTCAGACACGCACATCTTCCATACACCAAGGCTATAAAATATTAAGCCCAGCCTATACTGTGTGTGTGTGAGTCTGAAAGCTAAGGCACATATGCATTACTAATGTAACTATAATTGCAAAAGATATATAATTTAAAGTATGCAAATTGTTTGTGCACATAAATAAGCGTAAGTAATGTAAAAGCAAATTTAATTTTTTAAGAACTTCCAGTCTTTTTCAATTATTTTTTGTCTGGCTTTTCTGTATCCTTTTTCTTGGTTGTTCAGGGGTAGTATTGTATCTCTCGGAGGTTAAAGAATAGTTAAGATGACAATAGCAAGCTCACTGACCTTCTCATTTAGATTGCTCTTTCTCACACACAGACACACACACAGAGACACACACACACACACACACACACACACACACACACACACACACACACACACACACACACACACACACACAGAGACATACATAACCTTTCAACCATAACTTTCAGCCCAAGCCATCTCCATCCCCCATACCCCGAGCTGAGTGCTGGGGATGGCGTCACTCTGCGGTGGCTTGTTGTGATGCTGGGTGCGGGGCTGCTGGACCGTCCAGTAGTCCACTGGATGTGACATCTGCGGCGTGACCTTCCCCAGTCAGGCCAGCGGTCATGGCGGAGGTCATGTAGAGTGTAGTTAGTCAGAAGAGTTCACTTTCACAGAAGGCAAGAGAGAGAAATATCACCTGAAAGATTGCCAGCTCTTCTCACCCCAGAAATACACACCCTCCTCATCTATCTCGCCCACAAACACACACCTCATCCAGTTTGCCCAGAGATAAACACACACCTCAGCCACCTCTCACCCAGACACACACCTCATTTATTTCCCCCAAAAGACACACACACACACACACACACACACACACACACACACACACACACACACACACATCTCAGCCATCTCACCCAAACACACACACACCTCCACTGGCTCTCTGGCAGACCTGGACCTTATCCAGACTATCTGACCCAGACTATCTGGCAGCGGCTGAGCTATTGCAGCACAGTTAAAGATGGGTGGACATTCTAGCAGGAAGTGCACTCTGTGATTTGTGATGCTAATCTTGAATGTCCTAATACCTGTAATTTTATGCAGTATTTTCCAAAGCTATACGGTAGTGACTGAAAAGTGTCTGTCTCTTGAAGAGTTTTGTGCCCCTGTCACACCCTTTGTATATATGGAATGAGCCCTCAATTCATTATTTGTAATAACTGATAATGACAAAACACTGAAATAATGTATGGTAAATACATGCATATTGCATTAATAATACACAGACATCACTTACATGCTAAACATTCCTTTTCCAAATTTAGTAAAAAATCCTAAATCAAATCCCCCTTCAGACATGGGGTCCCACAAGTGTGTGAGCGTGTGGTGTGTGTGTGTGTGTGTGTGTGTGTGTGTGTGTGTGTGTGTGTGTGTGTGTGAAGAATGTCCTTAAGACTGCCTGCATCCTCTGAGTCACTGTTCCTCTGTCCCTGAATAGCTGTCACTGTCCGGCTCAGTAGTGGCATTCGCGTGAGACGAAATGGAGAACTGGACATGTGCACATGTGTGTCTGTGGGTCAGGAGACAGTGTGGGCTTTGTTTCCAGACCCCTCCAGGTAAATGATGTGTGAAGCCCATCTGCAGTTCATTCTGAAGTGTGTATGTGCATTTGCATTAGAAAGCCAGTGGAGTGATGTGTCTGACATCGAGCATCACGGCGTTTCTGAGACGTCTTATGATCCCGTCGTACAGCTTCAAGCCGGTGCTGATGTCCCAGACAACCAAGTGTAGCCACGGACAAATCTGATGCCAAAAATCTAAAGCTTACCATCTGAGCTTCAGCACACTGTCAAGGGATTCTTGTAGCTGCATGAAATGGGCTTTGGCGTGCATGTCATATTTCTAAAGGCTGGATGCAAGTCTCTCAGGAATGTGCTTTGCCTGTCTTTTGCCTGATAATTTACTTACCATCTTTAAAAAGTTAAAAACTCCAACTTTAAACTTTTAACTGTAGTTACATGTCTTACAGAACAAACTGCTCTAATTAGTTTATTAACTCGTAAAGTATGAAGTAAACGAATAGTTTATCAAGTATGAACTACATAGTAGTAAAATAGGGTTCTAGTGCCTTGAAAATCCCTGCAAGCTGTAAGATACTTCACCTGATTCCTGGTCCCGTGATCAAAGGCCTGAGTCTGTGAATGAGACACAGAGCATATAAAAGGAGATGGTGCATAAAGATCACAGTTCACTCTCTGAAGTTCCTGTAGTAGATACATTCATCACTGTGTTAAATTTGTGCTGTATCATACCACCCTACAAAGCCAAAAGGCAGTAACTACATATTTTGTCAAATTGAGTTTAGACTGGAAATTGACTTTATAACACATCATTTTTCTTGTGACTAAATCTCTTGCTTCTTGCTATTAACAGAGTACATAAAAACATCACCGCCATTATATACAACATTGACTGGGCAGTATGACTTAAGGCAACTTTAAAAGCATTTTTCTCAGTTTCTGTGTTCACATAGTTACTGCACTTTACCTTGGTAGGGCAGCATAACTGTCATGATGCAATGTAACTATCACTTGTAATAAGAAAACGTTTTAAAAGACTGATTTGGCACAGCAAAGGCATCCACTAGTAAAAGTAAAAGCTGACATGGGAAGTACTGCTTGTTGTGATGCATAGTATGGTATATTGTCCTGCAAGAAGTTCCTGAGTTCCTCTAAATTTCATAGCACACTCCTCTACTATGAAATGGATGTTTTCTGAGGTTGTTTGACAACCACACAGCCTCACATTTTCTTCCCTCTGATTTCTGCAATTTCTCTCTCCCTCTCTCTTTCTCTCTTTCTCCCTCTCTTTTTCTCACACTCATCCTCAGTCTTTCTACCCGGGAGCACATATGAAATATTAAAATGCTAGCGTATAGTGCCATACCCATATAAGAGTGCTGAAACACATCTCTACACTGCCTCAGACAGTAATTGCGAGGGGTAAGGCTGCATAGGCTGCTGAGCATTGAAGCTCTTCGCTATACCACCACAAGCGATAATCGCTGGGGTACGGCTGGGTTGTTGTTGGTTCTGGGGGCTATAAGGCTTGGAGGCGTAATGCGGTGAACTTTTCACCCCTCTTCACATGTCCACAGCTGCTGGTTAGGAGGAGGAGGAGGGTACGTGTCGGGATTTAGAGACAGAAACAGGGACAAACACTCACAGAGGGGAGCATCCTCTCTCAGCCGCGGAAACCCAGCCCAGCTCTACCCAGCCGGCCCACTCCACCCCACCCCAACCCAGTGGCCTAGTTGCATCAGTAGGACCCACTTGGACCTTTTCTAACAGCCTCGGCGCCATGTGTCTGGGGATCAGAACTATAAGAACAGTGAATATAGAAGCACTATAGATGCACTGATGCACTATAGATGCACTGAAATGCTCTCTGATTCTCTTTCTTTTGTTTTATTTCTCTGCTCTGTTTGTTATCTTATGTCTTATGTTTACGTCTGTCCCTCTTTCTCTCTGTCTCTGTCTCTCTCTCTCTCTCTCTCTCTCTCTCTGTCTGTCTCCCTCTCTTTTTCTCTCTCTATCATACTTAATTCAGAGTTCATTACAAATGCCCCAACTGCAGAACTACATTGGAGAGCACAGTGGAAAAAACCCTGATAACCTGGAAAGATCTAACTCTTATTTTCAAAACAGGCTGCATCTTCTTCGCATGTTTTTTCCATTCCCTTCCATATTTGAAAACAAACATGACCCAGGGGGTGCTAGGCATGATGACCACAGCTGGCCTTCAGAGGGATGCGGCCTGACTGGTCCTCTGACTCCGTGCCCTCAGCTGTTGCACATCTCCGTAAACATCCATGGGCATCTGACTCATTGGTTAGAGTGGGCATCTGCCTGCATCGCCATGGCATGCCCATCAGAGGAAGCGCCGCGTGGGAGCTGCGTACAAGCAGGCATTTGCCCCTTGCTCCTACTACAGTGGCACGCCACTGACCTCAGGGCCAGTGGCGGTCAGTCGTGTGGAAAAAAAACAGAGACGTCATTCAAGGAGCACTTGAAAAACAATCCTATCCCAGGAACCTCTGTTGGAGGGCAAACAAAGACTCTGGTTAAATTAGAATAACACATGAGGGCAGGGGGGCCCATCCTAATGGTTGTGTGTGTGTGTGTATGTGTGTGTGTGTGTGTGTGTGTGTGTGTGTGCGCGTAAGTGAGGCTGCATAGGCTCCCTCTTAGTCAAATAGCTGTGTATCCTCCGACCGCTGTGAGGTCTATTGAGCGTGTCCACTTATGGCTGTGTGTTCCGGGCCTGCAGGTCATCTATGTGTGTTACCGCGGAGGGAAATAATGACAAATACACGCGGATAGGCTCACCCATTTCCAGAGCCAGTCGGGCATACATAATCCAGCTGAGATGTGGAGACAGATGGAGAGGAGAGGAGATGGGGAAAGAGAGAAAGAGAGAGAGAGAGAGAGAGAGAGAGAGAGAATGCAGTGATGTGTACATTAATGCAGTATTTCCATAGAGAAACTTTTTTCCCAGAACCTTGCATTTGTGGAAAGGTTTTGTTTTGACAGTTGGTCAAAAAGTGTAGTTATTTTAATATCTTTAACGATTACTGAAACCTAGACCGTACTGAAGATGACATCCGTCTTTGCACATAGTTCAGATCACAATGCAGAAAATGTCAAATTATGACATTATCTCCTGTTTGTAAGTCGCTTTGGATAAAAGCGTCAGCCAAATGCAATGTAATGTAATGTAATGTAACGTTTTATAGCTTTTCCAATGTTTGTGTTTATGTTTATAGAGCAACGCACAACAATAACCATTTGATAATTTAAAAAAAAGGAAAACTTAAACATAAGTGTAATATAGCAAGCATAGATAGTAATGTCACTTTTCATAATGTATGACATTTTTATTCAATTTCTGTTAACATTTACAGTATTTTACATTCAGATTGGTGTTGTCCTATATCATTGGTGAGATATTAAAAAAGTTTTGTTAGATGAGGTGAAACTTTCTGTTCCTTTGACAAACATATGGTAATGTACACTCATGTTTATGTGCATATGTTATGCATTCACACTCTGGCTCAGTTCTGCTCCGGGACTGGGAAGCTAATTCTGTTTGTCACAGAAGGTGGATAGTCTCTCGCAGAATTAATAAGCCAATTATCAGCATTGTTTGCCAAGACTTACTTTTGTTTCTGTAAGGCAAAACAAATAAACAAACAAAGGAAACAAAAAAATGTGTCACTTTTTGAAAATAATTAACATCAAGAAATCTAGCTTACAGACACATTGATCTGATACATGATGCATTAAATCCAAATGGAAAAAAAAATAATGTCATGAATATTTTTTTTAAGCAGTGAGAGTCATGAATATATATTTTAATGCCGTAAGTGCATGTTGACTCACGATAACCATTTATGATTTATTTGCCTTGATTTTATTTACTTTATTTACCTTTATTTACTTTATTGTAGGCTACAAACAGGTACATGTTGTACACAAGAAAAAAAATACATTTTGCTGTCAAGTCATCTTGTCGACTTACACTTAAATATAAGACCCTTTAGTCCCTCTGACATGCTGTTTCCTGTACTGTACTGTACAGTCGTAACCCCTCTAGTAGCTGCTGGTAAACAGACTCATGTGTGATCCTGGTCTGAAACAGTTAGGTGTACAGGAGTGTTTGTGTCACACCTGCAGAGCCACACCATTGTGTGCATATTTTATTTACTACTAAAATGGGCTATTCCAACATGCGATTCATACTTTATTTAAACTGACTTCCCAGGAAAAAAATATCCTCTTTCGCAGAGAGACTGTGGATTCGGAGTGACCCTGAGCCATACAGTATAAATCTCTCCACTAATGCAGCAGAGAGCAGAGGTACAGTATGACTCAATGATTACAGCACATTACCAGACCCTATGAAGGGCTATACTAGCTGGTTATTCTCATACGTACAACAGTGCACTGAAAGCCTGTGTGTGTGTGTGTGTGTGTGTGTGTGCGCGTGCGTGTGTGTGTGTGTGTGTGTGTGTGTGTGTATGTGTGTGTGTGTGTGTGTCTGTGTGCAGGGCCAGCGTACTATAGGCAACCTAGGCAATTGCCTAGGACGACAAATGTGTTGGGGCACCCTTTAGATACTTTACATGTAGATTTAAATAGTTAAATTATTTAATACTGAATTATTGTACTGAGGACTTTCATTTTGAAACAGTTGTAGGCAGAGAAAACAGTTGTCAGGAGTCATAGTCAGACAACTGACAGATGGAATGGGTAAAAAGTTGAACAGTTCAATAGTTTAAATATTTAAATTATTTAATAGTGAATTATTATAGTGAGGACTTTTATTTCGAAACAATTGTGGTCACAGGAAATAGTTGGTGGGAGAAATAGTTGATGACAACTGATGGTTTTTATGGCTGTAGAGTTAAACGCTTCAATAATTTAAATAGTTAAATTATTTAATGGTGAATTATTGTAGTAAGAACTTTTATTTTGAAATAGGCAGAGGAAAGAGGTGAGCAGGATTTGTAGTTCTAAAAAGCTACTGGGCCAGGCCACTATCCGCCCTTATACTACTAGGCCAGACTGGGTCTAGCCACCTTCACACTACTAGGCCAGGGCCAGGGCCAGACCAGTAGCCGCCTACCAGGCCGGGTGGCTTATGTTTGTGGCACGCGGCTCTCCCTCTGCCTCTGCCGCTCTGGTGGCAGAATGGAATTCTGTAATAAGTGTAAGCTCTGGCCTGTGTTTGGGATCCAGGCACAAAACTCAATCTCGCCTAGGGCGATCAAAGGGCTAGAGCCGGCCCTGTGTGTGTGTGTGTGTGTGTGTGTGTGTGTGTGTATGTGTGTGTGTGTGTGTGTGTGTGTGTGTGTGTGTTACTCTGAGGTATACCACAGTGCACTGAAAGCTTGTCTCGGGCCATTCTGAGCTGAGTAAATTAAACTCATAAATATGTTACCTGTTCAAGAAATACTGATATGAATATTTCAGGCTAAGGTGCAACTTCTCTCCTTCTCTCTCTGACTCTCGGGAGTGCGCACACACACACACACCCACACCCACACACACACACACCCACACCCACACACACACACACACACACACACAGGCAGCACAGGTCACAGGGTCAAAGCCGTAGAGGAAGAGAATGGCTCTGTTAGCATCACTAACCCTGGCCGCTGAATAAGCTCTGAATGAAGGTTCTTTGGAATACATTTTATTCCCCACCCCTTCATTTACTTTCAAGGCTCCACTCTAGTGTGTGTGAAATAATATGCCCGGCATAAGCCATTAGGCTCTCTGCTCCACCATCATGGCCTTCTGATAATGTCCAGTGAAGAATTGAAGACCAGGGGCCTCATTTATAAAACTTTGCCTCAAAACATGGCGTGCACACAAAAACAGAATGTGCAAAAATATTCTGAATTATAAAACTGATCAGCCACTCATTATCATTGGCCAACAGTTCTTTTTAGTCTCTAAAAATCTCCTCCAAGTGTTAAATTTGCAAAGTCCTTCCCTAGTGCATCATTTGACTTACCGTGACAAACTCATACGTAGGCCTAGGTTCATAGCCTAACTAACAATTAACATGCATGATGATTAGACCTACCCTGGTTAAAAAAATGCATAATTGCATAATTCAAAATAATAACTATTATACCTCGATCTTAAAGCACAATGTCCTACACTGTGGTAGTCTACAGTAAAAAAATATTTCAAAATATAATTAAATATATTGTCAAGTGCACGTCTGAGAATAGCCTACAACCAACCACATTTTTTGTTAGAAAACTAGTTTTACTTTGATATGAAAAATGCTTGTATTAATTTCAGGCCAACTACGTCAACACAAGTGATGATTTTCATTGTCTTTCCATCTCTGAATCAACTTCACCTTGTTCTCCGCATTTCCTTTTGAGGTCGCACTTTTCTCTTTCCCCCCTTTTTTGTGTGTACCCATCGGTCAGAACTTGCGTGGAGGTGCACATTTTTTTAAAGTTCCAAATTCCTTTTTATAAATCCCAAAGTTTGCGTAGAAAATTGCGTACACATTCTTTTGTTATAAAGCAGGACCCAGAGCTTTTAAAGACCTGCTTCCACAAAATGTGTATGATATGCCATAACTGGACTGAGTCGGAAAGCATAATGTCACACATAACATGTAACATTATAGCATATGCGAATCCGCAAACATTAATTAAGTTTTTGATTTCACAAAACTGCCATTATTCTTTCCTTTCAAAACACTAGGCTTCCAGTGGAGCATTATATGGGTTCCAAAGAAAGGCATTGGTTATAATGTCTCACTGTGTCAAGGCTGACATGCAATTTTCCTGCTAAAACACTAAAACATGGCCTAAACCAATTACCATACTGTACACAACGTCCACTTCGTTAAATACAAATTGCTGAGCCTTTTGCTGGGCACCTATTTGGCAAAACTGTGAACACATTGTGATGCAATAAAACACATTTGGCACTGTGATAGTTGTGGTGCATAATGCTGATCACACGTGGTAAGAGGTAAACATGAATAAAACACAGCTGTCATAAGTTATTCCCCAAGTGTATACATACACAAATGGGACCTAACGCACTATTCTGACATCTGAGGCTGACGTTTCGACACCAGGGCTCCAAATGGCTAAACTCTGACCACAGTTCTATTGGTCTGACGAAGGGTGTAGGTTTGGTCTCAACATTGGTGGGGACACAACAATTTGTCAAAATCTCAAACATGGCAATATGAAAACTTCTGGCAATATGAACATCTTCAAGATGTGCTGAAAAATTGGTAGGGACAATTAAACTCATTTAAAAATTGATATGAACATGTCCCTACTGTCCATACGATAAATTACTCCCATGGGTCCGACTCAGATGTCTGTCTAAATCACAGTGTTGCAAATTTCTAAATAAAATAGCATCCATCAGCACACTGTGCCTACCTCACAAACACCTGGCCTTCAAAATGCAACACCCTGGGTACCAGCTAGCCTCTCTCAGATCCTCCCTGTGCAAATATTTATGACTGCTGGTGATAGGAGTGTCATCAGAACATCAGTGTTTACTTGATCTGTAAAACATAAACACATATTGGCTGTGTGTAATGCATTACTGGAAGAAATCAGCTTTAAGAAAAAGAGAAAATGGATTTTGGGGGCTGCGTTTCATTTTGCAAGAGATTTTGTGTAGTTTTGACAACCCATTTAATTGAGTTTGTGTTTAGAGTTTTGAGAGCCACACTTTCTGGAAATGTGTCTAAATGTTTAGGAAAAACTATAAACACAACATCTCC
>CM059276.1:21256135-21261135 GCA_030347295.1 Setipinna tenuifilis
GTGTTTGTGCCAATTTGTGTGTGTGTATGTGTGTGTGTGTGTGTGAAAGAGAGAGAGAGAGAGAGAGAGAGAGAGAGAGAGAGAGAGAGAGAGAGAGAGGAAAGCCAGGGATGACGAGAGTAGTAGAACCCCGGAGGAAGATGTGCTGATAGCGAGGCGAGGCTGAGAGAATCCAACTCCACCCCCCCTTAGTTCCCTCTACCCCCCCCCCCCATCTCTCTCCCATCTACCCCCGAGTCTCCACTACCACCCCCCATCTACACCCCCATCTCTTTTACCCCTCATCTACACACAACCCCCCCCGTCTCCACCACCACCACCCACCCCCCCATCCTTTAATCCCGTAAGGAAACCAGAGAGAGGAAGAAAGGGGCCGTCCACAGCCCAGAGAAGCTGCAATAATACGGGGTCCAGACCCACGCTCCTGCCCCCTAATCTGGCCCAGGCCGGGGGGGACCTGGAAGGCCTGATGTGGCTGGCCGGCGTCCAGCTCCACACCCACGCCAAAGTGCCGGCGCACATGTGTGTCGTTATCGCGGGCCCTGATCGAGCGGCGTGGTGCGCATTCTTAGACGTCTTTGTAATGCCTCCCCTTTATTACTTAATGCTCGCCTCACGTACAATTACACGGCAAATTAGCATATGAAAGTGCTGGCTATGCCCGGCTTTGAGAGCCTGGGATAGAACTGGCCTGGCTCGCCCCCCCCCCCCCCCCTCGAGGGACGCTTGTTTCTCAACAAGATAAGTTGTGTCTTATCACCGACTAGCAGACTCCTGCCAAGGCCGTCTAACAAGGCGGAGACGTGAGAGCGAGCGAAGGAGCGTGCGAGCGTGCGAGCGAGGGAGCGAGGGAGCGAGAGAGCGGCCGGATCCGCTCCGCCTAACCCTGTTACCTGCCTGCCTGTCTCACGCAGATGGGACTTGTCATGTAGTCATTACACTTTTTTAAAAAGAGGAAGAGAGAGAAAGAGAGAGAGAGAGAAAGAGAGATTAAGGGAAAGAGAAAGAGAGATAGAGAGAGAGATGGAGGGAGATGAACAGAGACATGAAGGTTTAAGGGAGAGAAAAACAAAGAAAGGGGGGAGAGAAAGAGAGCGAGATGAACAGAGAGAGAGAGAGAGAAAGAGCGAGAGAGAGAGAGAGAGAGAGAGAGAGAAAACACAAGAATGCTCTGATGGAGACAGAGGAGCAGAAAGTTTTGGCACTGCTCTTGATTTGCGGCACTTTTTTGGAGCGGTGGGCCTGAATGAGTGCGAGCCAAAGCTTAATCAAGGCAAATTATTTTATATGATATTAGGAGCCGTCAGTCAGAGGAACACCAGGAATGTTTCATCTACCTTAACGATCTTCCAGGGGGAGAGGGGCGGGGGGGCGGGGGGGTATGAACTAGGCGAGGGAGTGAGACAGAAAGAGAGGTACGGAGAAATGGAAAGAGAGGGAGGAAGAACGAAAAAGAGAGTGGAGGTAGATGAAGAGAGAGAAAGGGAGGGATAGGGAGAGCAAGAAAAAGAGAAAGAAAAGAGGAGATTGTAAGGAGGGAGGGAGAAAGAAAAAGAGATGGAAGGAGAGATGGAGAGAGAGAAAAGGAGTGATAGGAAGAGAGAGAATGAGCAAGAGACAGAGAGAGAGAAAGGATAGGAGAGATTGTAAGGAGGGAGGTAGAAAGAGAGGAAGGGAGGAAAGGAAAGAGGGAGAGAGAGGGATGGGGGAGGAGAGCAGAGCAGAGCCTGGAGAGAGGCCAGGCCCTGCATAGTGATGGGGTCAGGAGTTCACCTGGAGAGAGCCTGGCCAGCCGGGGGCCCCTGCCTCTGCCTCGCTCAGGTGCAGCTTAGCCCGGCCCACAAGACCCCACCGCACTGCCTTCCACCACCCTCCACCCCACACCACCCCATCGCACCGCATCCGCCCTCCACACCAACCCACCCCACCACGCTCCACACCCCACCGCCTTCCACCACCCTCCACCCCACACCACCCCACCGCACCACACCCCCCCTCCACACCACCCCATCGCACTGCACCCGCCCTCCACACTAACCCACCCCACCACGCTCCACACCCCACCGCCCTCTACACCCCACCACATGGCCGTCCCACACCACCCCACCCCACCGCAGCGCACCCTACAGCCCTCCACACCATCCCACCACACCACGCCACACTGCACGGCCGTCCCACAATAGCCCACCGTACTGTACGCCCGTCCCCAGATAGTCCCTCACCTGCCTCACCTGCCTCCAGCGAGGGCCCGCTGACTGACAGAAGCTGCCCCTGAACCCCTGAACCCCTGACAACCCCAGTGGAAAGCCTGTGTGTGTGTGTATGTGTGTGTGTGTGTAAGAGAGGGAGAGACACAAAGAGCGAAATAGGGGGTGGGGTTGAGGATAGAGAGAGTGGAACGGAGGGAAAAGAGAGAGAATGACAGAGAAAGGGATGGAGTGGGAGAGTGACTGAGTGAGTTAGCAGGTAAAGAAAACACCTTGGAGAAGCCTAAACTCTTTCTGAGCAGTAAAGTGAAGTGTAATGTGTTTGAGTGTGTGTGTGTGTGTGTATGTGTGTGTGTGTGTGTGTGTGTGTGTCCGTGTCTGTATGCATTTGCATGTATGTATGGGAGGTGTGTGTGTGTGTGTGAGTGAGAGTGAGTGTGAGAGTTGAGAGAATGAGCTAAAGTGTTTGGCTATCAAGTGTGCTGTGCTAAGTTTGAGAAAGCCCCTAAAATGTGACTGTGACTGTGACTGTGCTGTGTGCGGAGGGGTCTGGGGGTCAGGGGGTCAGGGGGAGTTAGCGATGATGACTCCGGGCTCTAATAGCGCAATCACCTGTCTGGAGATGCAGGGGGAGATTAGAGGCTAAATGCCGCAGTAATTTGGCTCTTTGCTCTGCAGTCTCTTTTAGCAGTTGTTGCACTCAAGACTAATCTGCTGTCAACACAGGCACGCACACGTGTACGCTCACATACACACACACACACACACACACAAACATCAACACACACACACACACACATGCACACGCACACTCTTTCACAAACACACACACAGAAAGAGAGAAAGAGAGACAGAGAGACAGACACACACACACACACACACACACACACACACACACTAAATGAGTGACTGGTCATTTCGTGTGGAGGCCACGGCTGATGACATCAACTGAAAGCCATGGAAAGGCTGATGTTTCAGAGCGCTCGAAGCCCTATTTCAGCTGGCAGCCTGTAGTGGATGACATACTTTTCTTAGGTATTTGATGCCAGATTAAATGAATCTTGGAGTGTTTTTGGTTTCAGCGGGAACAAAAGAAGAAAGAGGGAGGTATTCAAACGGAGCCATTCCCACATCCGAGATCGCAGGTGACCGGAATGTGGCCGCTCCAGTTTTAGGCAAGAGTCCAGGAGAGACCCAGAGCCAGAGCAGCCCCAGAGCTGGATCAGGGTCACATCAAGGTCAAGTCCATGTCAAATCTGGGGCAGATCAAACCTGGACCAGGAGCGTTCTCACACAGGTGCGGTTCACTTGTACTGCGCTGGAGTACTGTGCTCTCAGGTGCCTGGGCCACAATGTACCTGTTCAACTTTAAAAAAGAAACGCACTGTCTTCCTATTTTTGGTGTACTGATGTATTGAACCATGTCCACACGTTTTAGCACTAGAACATCAACAGCATGACAGCATGTACGATTTTGGACATGGTCCAATAAATCATTATACCAAAAAGAGAAAGAGCGCTTTTTTTAAGTTTAACACAACTTGGTTTTTGGGACTCACACCCGAACAAACGTCTTGATCTTAGGCATGGAGTGTGCCTGTTGTTCTTAACTGCACAGTACCTGGGCACAGGTGACAGCGGGAACCAGGTGGTTTTAAGCAGGCAGTGATCACATGGCCACATGCTCCTAATCAAGCCAATCACATGATCACCTGAGCAAGTAGGCTGAACTGGACAGGCAGAGGGACAATCAGCACTGGAAACATAAAGACAACACAGGCAGCCATAACAACCGGAGCGATCACACTGGTCAAATGAACTGGACATTAAGGATTAAGTGGGTACAGTGTGGATGGTACAGTCTGAATACACCAAGTCATGGACTCACATGGGTGGAAAGCCTGAGTAATGCTGGATCAGTGTTACATCTGAGGGGGCATCAGGGCCGGATTAGGCCCAGATCTGCAGCTGTTTGTGGGAACGTACATGTACGTATGCCTGACACACCTCCATATTACCCTTCTAATCTATAGCCTAGCTACAGCATGTACTCGTACTAAAGCATGCTTTGTAATCATGGCTACTAGAAGCCTCTCTTTGTCTCTTTCTTTTTCTCTCTCTCTCGCTCTCTCTCTCTCTCTTTCTCTCTCTCTCACACACACACACACACACACACACACACAGACTAAACACACATATATACTGTCTCTCTGTAACTACTCGAAGCTGCTCTCTCTCTCTCTCTCTCTCTCTCTCTCTTTCTCTTTCTCTCTCTCTTTCTCTTTCCCTCACACACGCACACACAGATAGATGCATGTGCACACACACACACAAACACATACACACACACAAACAAACAAACACATGCACAAAGCTGCTCTTATTCTCCTGGACTCACTCTCCAAACTATCCCAGGACAGCAGCTAACATCAGCTCTGGGGCTTTTCTGCAGGAAAACAACACAAGAGATTCAAACAGACAACCGCACAAACATTTTAAGGGGAAAAAAATCACCCCAACATGGCACCCTCCTTAAACACTTTAACGTCAGCCATGTTTACAAAGTCTGGATGAATTAGCATAAGGCCTTCTGGAGAACCGTGTGTGTTTTGTGCTGTGGAGTGTTTGCCTGCTTTGGGTTTGTACACTCGCTGGCCTTACTTCCACCGCATGCTTTGAGCACATGCTTGAGCTGTGCGAGACTTTGGGGAGACGTGTGTGAGTGTGTGTGTGTGTGAAGGGCTGCCAATGCGTCCTGTTCGATTTGATCGCCGGCTTTAGCAAACACACACA
>CM059276.1:21266135-21278635 GCA_030347295.1 Setipinna tenuifilis
CCAGCCTAGCACTTCCAGGAACAACACACACACACACACACACACACACACACACATACACACACACTGTTTGGCGTGCAGGATACAGTGTGGCGAGCAGCCATTACAGAAATGACCAGAGATAAAACAAATGTGGAGAGTTTTTGCTATGTGGGGATGGAGTTTTTCTCAAAGTCATCTCGCTCTATTGCTTACACCCCCACCCTCCACACACACACACACACACACACACACA
Organism: Setipinna tenuifilis; assembly: GCA_030347295.1. Classification (NCBI taxonomy): domain Eukaryota; kingdom Metazoa; phylum Chordata; class Actinopteri; order Clupeiformes; family Engraulidae; genus Setipinna; species Setipinna tenuifilis. The sequence continues at coordinate 21,266,371 of CM059276.1, forward strand.
GACTTACCCCAACTCACCCACCCAACAAACACACACACACACACATACACACACACACCCAACAAACACACACACACACACACACACACACATACACACACACACACCCCAGCCCTGACGTCTGACACCATCATTTCTGTCCTTGTTGTGTCTGGATCCTCTCTTGCACTGGGTGGCCGGAGTCCACAGGTTGAGAAAAAAGAAAAGATGAAATGGAATGTGCGAAAGTGTCTGTTGCTTTTGTTCCTCCCCCGTCTCTCCTGTCGGGGGGGCTATTTTGTTTTCCTACTTTGGAGGCAGCTGTGGCGACCGGTGGCCGAGAGCCATGTCCCAAAGCATCTCGCCTTGGCTGGGCCCCGGCTGACCCCTCCTCTGCCTCTGATGAGCCCAGTAAAGTCACCTCCTGGCTGGGATGGATATTAAACCCTGTGCCCCCTCAGGCCGACTTTGTTCCAGGTCCATGGACCTTTAAAATCCAAAAGCCAAATATGGGACAAAAACGCATCACCTCATAGCTGGACCACAGTGTGTCGTAGTGTGAGTAGGGGGCTCCCATAAAGTCACCTCTTGGCTTGGATGGGTGTAAAACACGCAGCCCTGGGCCTGGCTGGGTCTGTGTCCCAGCATGCTCTTTTGGCCAGCCCTGATATCAAACAGCCTGATCCAGATAGGACCGGAGGCAGTGTCTGCCAAAGGGAACAAGTGTGTGTCATAAGGAGCATGGGTCCTATGGTTGTTGTCCTTGCCTCACCCCATTCTGCCTCAGGCACACTCTACTCCTAAGATTAAGACGTTTGTTTGGGTGCGAGTCAAAAAGTTGTGTGTGTGTCACTATGAACGAACGCGTTTCAGCACTAGGGGATTGTGTGTAGTGACATGCTGATGATGGCCTAGTGCTGGAATGTGTTTGTTTGTAGACATGGTTCAATAAAGCAGTACACCGAAAAGAGAAAGCTTTTTAAGTTTAACACATGGCTTCAAGAGTGTGTCATTTGGTGTGGAATTAGTGTGGACTTTTGGTGCTATGCTGTCACCCCTTGCATTACCTAACAGCGAGGCACAGTGTGTATCATAAGGACTGTAAGGGCCTTGTTGTCAACTGAGGTTAGTGTGTGAGTGCCAAAGCCTGCTAAGGTGTGTGTGTGTGTGTTTCAGCAAACTAGTTGTTAGCAGCTAGCTGAGACACGTATTGTGTTTTCAGTATTCTGTGCAGCATTGTTGGTCAGTGACAACTGTGTTAAATCCTTTAAAAAGAAATTTTACTCACTTACTGACTCACCTATTGCAGCATTTGATATCAAGATTATTTGTAAACCACGACCATGTGTTTTAATCATTCTTTTCCCTGCACTGTAAATAAACGTCCAATCTGCTTCAGACTCAAGAGGTGAAAAGAGGAAGTCATGTTTCCTCAAGTCATTTGGATGATATCAAACTGCAGCTTGCATCAGTAGTGTTCTCTGATGTGATGTGTTATGACTGACTCTTATTTTCTCTTTCGCTTTTCCTCCCTTCATCAGTAAACACACTCATACGCCCATCAGTGCATGATTTAGCTTGCTTCTCACGGCAGGATCAACCTGAAAACATCTGCCACAGACAGGAGACACGCACACACACACGCGCGCGCGCACACACACACACACACACGCAAACACTTCAGAGACAAGTGCCTGCTAAAGGGTCACCTGCAGGACCCATCTACTCACCATCTGTTAGCCACCAGATTGTGTCCATTTCTCTCTTTTCCCTCATTCTGCGCCTCCTTATTCTCTCCTCACTTTAGACGGCGGCCATTTTACCTCCCTCTGCTCCAATGTCCCTACGTTTACATTTATATGGAGTGTGTGTCTCAGACTATGAGGTAAAGAGGTAAGTCACCATCTTTAATCTTGTGGGGGGTGGGTAAAGAGTAGACGAGTGTGTCGAGGAACACGCTAAAACGGGCAGCAATGGCTGTCATGACGATGCTACCTAGCGATGAAAGAGAGATATGAGGCTGTGTGCTAAAGTAAGTAGATTTTAACTGCATTCCTTATCTACTGCTTATAAGCTTGTCTGCCTGAGAGTCAAAGCGGGAAAAAAAACAAGAGGGCTGGGGCCTCCTGCCCCTGCCTACTTTAGAAGCTCCGATTAAAATGCTGCGTGTGTATATATTGTCTTTAATTGGTTTGTTTCTTTTAACTGTTATCATTTTTAAATCAAGACTGAACGTTTTGTTTTCTCCAGAAGTCAGTGCCTGGCCCCATTATTATTGCTACTTGTAACCCTGTTTTCCAGACGTTTATTCTGTTTTTATTCTTTTTTCCTCTTTCTTCATCTCTTCATCCTCTCTTCAGGACGGTCACCTTGGTGACCTCTAATAAACAGGGTTTAGGGTTTCTCTATCATCACATCCCACTCAGCGGATGAGTGAGTGAGCCCCTGTGTGTGTGTGTGTGTGCGTGTGTGTGTGTGTGTGTGTGTGTGTGTGTGTGTGTGCGTGTGTGTGTGTCTGTGTGTGTGTGTGCGTGGCCTTATGTTCTCGGGCCTGTCTAGACTCAGGACACAGGATGTGCGCTCTGGCCAGACGAGGCTCTCAAGCGGCACGTACACACACACACACACACACACATACACACACACACACACTGACACACAAAATGTCTGCCAATAACACAGGCATTTGCTTTGTCTGCATGACACGTTTGACCGCAAGCCTTTTAAGTGTGTTGAGACAGATATCTCCCTAACGTGCGCACTATCGGGCTGAAATGTTCCGTGGTGTGAGAGAAAAACGTTGCATGTGGATTGTTATCACAACAGCAGCCTTCGCGATCACCCGGCCCCTCTCAGGAGGAGACAGAGCAGAGCAAACACTCCCGCCTCCGACCGACTCCGTACATCACTTTAGCTTTTTTAATATCAACACTCACTTATTCTTAGGAATTTTGGTCATTAGATTTTCTTACTTTGACGCTTGGCACTGATAAAAAAAAGTTAAACAAGCTAAATGTGACACACAAGTTTAAGAAATATGTCTAGTTTTGAAAGGCAATATAATCTTTACCATTTACAAACACAGCCTGTAATAACACCAAGCAAAAAAACTAGAATGAGCCTTAATTCAAAATAATTTTATTAAGTGACAACCAGTGGTGTAAAACACATACTTCTTGTGGTCTATAACAACATTCTGTCTGACGGACACAGTTTATACCCAGTTTGTCTACTCCATCACAATTACCTAATTACTCTTGACACCGTTAAATTAAATATGTATTAGTGCCGAAAAGAAATTTGGTAGCACTAAAAAAAAAACTATAAAAAAACTGCTTGATTAATTAGTACCTAATAGTAGTAGCAATTATTATTAAGTGCTACCAGACATTAATTAAATAACAATTATAAACTAATAGTAAATATATTAAGAGTCAGTATGAAAAATGAATATCTCAGCCATCTTCCGATACACAGGCATAGGCATAGGCATAGTCACCACTGAGATGAGGACAACATGTGGGCTACTCTTGTCTTTCTCAGGGCTGTCTCACACGCAGCAGGGAGAAGGAGAAAGAGAAACAGGGGTGGGTGGGGGAGGGTGGGGGTGAGAAAAAGAGAGAGAGAAATGAGAGGGAGAAGGGAGAAAAATAGAGAGCACTACAGAGAGAGAGAGAGAAAGAGAGAGCGATAGAGAGAGAGAGAGATGTGTGTGTGTGTGTGTGTGTGTGTGTGAGTGTGTGTGTGTGTATTACTGTGGCGGTATAGCCTAGTGCTTAGCGCTTTCCTTGTGTTGTCTTTCTCAGGGTGTCAGGCGTCTGGCAGCTGAGCGGGAGGAAGTGGAGGCAGAGTGCCACCGCACCAGTGCCCCTCGTATTTACACTCCAGCCATCCTGCACAGGAAGTGTCTGAGAGGAGTACACACACACACACACACACACACACACACACACACACACACACACACACATCCCCCTCTTTACAGCCTGCCTGTGTTTACACTGCTGCCGTTTATATGGCTATGACTTTCCCATCCACGCTCTCAGCCCCCAGCCCCCCAGCCCCCAGTGCCCCAGCCCCCAGTGCTCCAACCTCCATTCCTTTCCCAGCCACACTTCCAGCCCATATCCACCTCTATCCCCCAGCGCGTAGGCTCCAGCCCAGGCAGGAGGCACAGCTCCGGAACACTGTCTGGTGAACACAGGCGTCCTCGCCAGGACTGAGGGATGGGAGACGGCCAGCTCCTGCTGGAAAGTAGAGTGGCACAGTGACACACATGCAGGCACACACGCATGCTTTACACACGAGCAAACACACCCGCTCACTTGGAATGGAATAGAGTATAAGAGAGAAAAATAGAATAGAGAACAGAATACCTTTACTGTACACATGTGACATGTGCAATGAGATTAAAAGCAGCTCCTCCTCAGACATACAGTGCAGACTTACACACAAACACACACACACGCACACACACACACACACACACACACACACACACACACACACACACACACACACACACACACACAGTGCCTGACTGACATTTCTTGACTGGTGTTAGAGTTTTTTTGTTTGCCTTCATGCCAAATGGCTCTGTCTCAATTGGAGGGAATCACCACCATTTCAAAGCATCTAAACACACACGACATAAGGTCCTCTGCTGCTTCTGTGTAAAAATACACTACACACACACACACACACACACACACACACACACACACACACACACACACACACATACACAGCTTCTGTGTAAAAATACCCTCCTTTCCACACGGACAGTCAAATAGGGAATCATTGCCAACTCTTAATTACACTCACATGCACACACTCACAGATGGACACACACACACGCATGTGCACATATATTTTCTCTCTCTTTCTCTCTCTCTCTCTCTCTCTCTCTCTCTCTCTCTCCCTCACACACACATAGACATTCACACATACACACACCCACTAACTTATGCATGCTTGAATGCAAACATGCACAAATGGTTGAGCTGACCCTTACATAAGTAGGTTGCTCCCACTCTACATACTGTCAGGTTTACATGCAGTCATGCAAGAAATGCAAGGATATATATATAACATAATCTCACACACACTCCGGCCCCCACCACACACACAAACACACTCACTGTCACTGTCTTTCTTTCACACACATACACACACACACACACACACACATGCACACACACACGTATATACATGTATGCACGCAAAGACGTACATGCTTGAGTAAAAGTCATAGCCTAAGGGGTGTGCGTAGGGCACAGTTGGGGTGGGGGTAATGTGGCGTCTCAAATGGGATGAGACAGGTGAGGTGTTGCTGTTGCTGTTTTCCTTTCTGCTCTGCGGAGCTTTGATAGGTATACTGTAAAGGGTCAGGACCCCAGTGTGTCTGTTGACAGCGGGCTGGAGTGGAGTGAGTGTTTTTTTTTCTCCCAGGATGCACCTGTGTGTGGCATCAGGCCGAGCCTCGGGTCACGTCTCCCTGGTGTTTTACACGCAGGAGGATGATGGCAGATGGTATCAGAGCAGCACGTGTGAAAGGTGATGGACCTAAAGGTGATGGACCTTAATGTGGACTCACTCAGGGACCTCTGTGGATTGTTTAGGCCTGGTGTTTACCCAAACAAACAGCTGTCAGTCAGACTGTGAACACAGGGAAAGGGAGGAGGGAAAAAAAGAGAAGATGAGAAAAGGAGAAGGAGATAGAGAGAGACACAGAGGAACGGAGAGAAGGAGGGAAATCATTGAGAGGAAAGAGAGAGGCTCTAGAGACAGATGAGTAAGCTTTGGGTAAGCATGATGAAACGAGGAAGAAAGAGGGAGCGTGAAAGGAGAGTTAAAAGAAGAGTGAGATAAAGAGAGAGAGAGAGACAGAAAGAGTGAGGGGGGTGGGGTCCTAGTGACTACTGATGGGCCTAAGATGGGCATAATGCGAAAGTGTCACATCGTCAATGCGTTTGACTCCAGAGCAGATGTGACCCTACTGTAGGCTGCTGCAGCCGAGCCTCATGTGGGCATGTTGTGGGCCTCGTCTGTTTCTGTTGTGGGCCTCGTCTGTCTCTGTTGTGGGCCTCATCCAGCCCTGTTGTGGGCCTCATCCGGGCCTGTTGTGGGCCTCATCTGGGCTGTGTCCTCTGCACAGTGGTGTGCAGTGCGCAGTGGGAGATGCAGGCGGTGTGTCGCTGACAGCAGGAGTGAGGCACTAATCATCTCCCCCCTCTCTAACGGCCAGCCTATAAAACACCTCTGACACCAGCCCTCTCTGCCCCTCTCAGAGGAAGCCGCTACAACACACACACACACACACACACACACACACACACACACACACACACACACACACACAGAAAGAGAGAGACCCCTCTCTCAGGCAGAGCCAGTAAAACACACTCATCTTCTCTCCTGCTCTTATGGGGAGCCAATAAAACACATACACACATATACACACAAACACACACACACACACACACACACACACACACACACACACACACACACACACACACACACACACACACACACACACCGCCAGCCTGTATATCAACAATGCTTCGTGCTTGAAGATGACACACACACTGAGGATCTGAGTGGGGTTTTTTACTACATTTACTTACTTCGGGTTTGGCACACTTTCCGAAAGCCCCCGTTTGAAAAAACAAAACATAAACGGTGGGTCCTGCCGCGGCTGCCAAGTCTCCCGTTGGCACCACCCAGGCGGGCACCAGTGTGTGCCAGGCAGAGACTGGACCACGTGCGCCGGACTTTCCACCTCTCTGTCTCCAGCGTCCATAGCTGGCCATTATCGGCTTCTCAGACATTATTTTCCCTACAGTCGCTGACAAGTCTAGAAAGCCAATCTGCCTGTTATCTGGGCGACTAGCCTGTGATTATCTGCGGCTAGTCTGGTAGCACTTTGTAATAACTATTCCCTGTTCAGCACTTATTAAGCATTGGTGAAGTCTTAGTTAACACTTTGTTAGTCATTTATTAACCGTTGTTCTTACATGAGTTGTCATGAGTAAATCATCTACAAACATATGTACGTTCATCTGTCTGTTTGTCTATTAACCGTCTGTCTGTATGTCCATCTATTGGTCTTTACTCAGCCTGCTGTGTTTCTGTCTGTCTGTCCTTTCATCTTCTCTGGTTGCTTTAACATTGTTGTTATGTTTATAAATGACTTCCTGATAATGAATAATGGAAGAGTGATGGTTAACAAATGATGAACAAAGTGTTCACTGAGAGTTAACAAATGCTAAATAAACGCTTCATAGGGAGTACTTATTATAAAGTGCTACGGCTAGTCTTGGTCACACTACACAATGTACTCTCCTACAGTCACTAACTAGTCTGGAAAGCAGATCTGCCTGTTATCTGTGGGACTAGTCTGTGATTATCTGCAGCTAGTCCTGGTTAGTGCCACACTCATCGACTGTAGATAAGAGAATTGGACAAATCTTCACAGACTTTCTCACAGATCGGATGAAGCCGTTTTTGCCAATTTATTCCATTAATGTCAATGTAACCTATCTGGGGATTAAACTAAGCAATTCTAAAATAAATCCTGCACACACTAAAATTGTTTTTTTGAGCTAGGCTGTAAATAGGTATATTTTTGCAGTGAGTATTTACTTTTTGACATGGGAGTCTGTATGAAGTTGCTCGCTTCTGCAGCCAGCCCCCAATGGACATGTGAGGTATTGCAACTGTACAACGTTCAGTTTTGGCTTCATTCTTTACCCTGGAACATTGCCGCTTGGTCACACTACACAACTTACTCTCACGGGAAAAGCGCCACAGTCTTCCTTAACTGCTGCCAACCAGCACTTTACAGTGGGGGCCAAATTTATGGAGCGCCCTTTCGCTCTCCCCTCTTCTGATGTGAACACAGCTCTCAAAGGCAAGCTGGCTTCCTGTAATCACACAGAAAGGTCAAAGGTCGCCCCGCTCTCCTGGAGATAGCAGGATATATGAGTGACCTGTCATCTCCCATACACACTGCTTTCCATTACCAGGGGAGGTGCTGGAAAATTATCTTGTGGTGCGAGACAAGAGCCGGCTGACTTGGTTCCTCTGTCCTTCAAGTCTATCTGTGCATCTATATATCTCCCCCAACTACCCATCCATCTAGTTTCGCCCTGGCCTCCCTCATTTTTGACATCCTTTTTCTCATCCGGATCACATCAAGCTAGCGCCTCTCCCCACACACACACACACACACACACACAACCACCCAGCCACACACACACACACACACCCACACACACACACACACACTGCTACGAGTGTTGTTCTTGCAGACAGGGAAGAAAGCCTTACTAATGTTCTCTAAGTCGCCCCATATGGAGCTGTTTGTCCTGCAAATCCATCGCGCCTTTTGAAATGATCCAATTAGACTGGATCTGGCTTTTATTTATTTGCAGTGGTTATCTGTGATAGGAGGTGGAATAAGGCCTGAGCAGTCATGCCAGGGTTGTGTTAGCTGCAGGGGGGGTGGGGGGGCAATTGCGTATGTGAGCTGAATAATTGGAGCCATTCATTAAAACAGGAACTAAAGCGAGATAGTTTTAGTTCCCTGTGATGGAAGTAGAGAACCATGCAACACTCTGGCCCTCTGAGAACTAGGACTCACCCAGGCTGAACTCTCAGTTTGGCTTTGACCTTAATTACAGCAGTGTTTCAGTACAGCATAAGGACACACACACACACACACACACACACACACACACACACACACACACACACACACACACAGACACACATACACACTCACTCACACAAATACACACACTAGCACACTCTAGCACACAAAAACACACATGCACATTTGTGTGTGCCCAGACAAACACACATATTTACATGATTCATTAAGGTTGTCAAAGCTGTCCTCTGCGACACACACACACACACACACACACACACACACACACACACACGCACACACCTACACGTCCCAGAGAGGTCTGAAGTATTTGAATTTAATATCCTGACAGGCATAAGTAAGGTGAAGCATGTCTCTTTCATGTCATTCTAGCATAGCTGCCAGTGTGTGTACATGCCAATAATGTTAGAGCCTCGTGTGTCTCCTAACATGGAGGTCTCTACACAGACAGTAAGCTTTATGTGCTGGAGAGGGGTGTGTGTATGTGTATGTGTGTATGTGTATGTGTCTGGATAGTGTGCGTGTGCGTGTGTGTGTGCATGTGTGTGTATGTGTGTGTGTGTGTGTTAGTAAGCCAGGCTGCTGCTTTGCTATGGCTCCTGGTACGACCTTATAAAGTCACTGAGGAGAAATCAGAGCTCCCATACGGACAGGGAGGGGAAGCAGAGTGGTGTGTGTATTCAGGCTGTTTAACATCAGGCAGGGATGAGTGTGTGTGTGTGTGTGTGTGCATACATATAAAAGTATGTTTAGTGTGTGTGTGTGTGTGTGTATGTGTGTGTGTGTGTGTGTGTGTGTGTGTCTGTTATTTCAGAGATGAGAAAGACAGAAGAAGCAACTTAAGAGAGAGGATGTGCTGCAGATTGCTTACTGTCCTTATAGTGCTGCCTGCCAAAGACCAGAACACACACCGCCCCACTCCCCCCACCTCCCCACACCCACACACACACATTCTCCTCCCCAGAAAAACACCCACAGCTACCATCACACTAGCCCAGTTCTAACCATCCACTCCAACTCTTTCTTTCTTTCAAAAAATCCTTCTTTTACGCTTTACCATATATGTACTATAAAAATGACTGTTAAGACCACATGAAAAAACAAACTGGTTTGAGAGGTGCAGTTCATTGCGCTAATAACCAGTAAATACTCCACTCTCAAAAGGCATAGTGCACAACAAGGTTATACCCCATACTCTTTCTACCACTCTACATTAACTACATATCTACATATTAACACACAAGTTACATGTTCTCTTGAAGTTTACAGATGCAACTGCAAAGGAACCACAGTTATATCACAGTTATAACACCCCTAATCAATCTATAATCAATAACATAAAGAAATGCAGGGCCTGGTTGCCTTAACCTCTAGGAACCTCATCAAAGTGAAAGAGTCTTGTGGCGATCGTTCACTCACCACAATATGACAACACTCGTAATCAATTGATAATCTATCAGTAATAAATAACATGAGGAAACTTAGCACCTCTAAGCCATCTAAGTCATCATTGGGGTCACTAAGTCTTGTGGTGCTCTTTCACCCTCCCTTGTACAAGAGTGATGCACAAAAGCGTTAAAGAAACACCCTGATATAATACAATACCAGTAATCAATCAGTAATCAATCGATAATCAATAACACAAAGGCATATGCAACATCTCTGAGTATTTTGGCACTGGAGCCTCTGTCTGACTAAGTCTTGCTTCTGAGCTCTCCCCCACTCTCCTCTCCTCTGCATGAGCAGCCTATAGGGGGAGCTGCAGCGTTTCCTGTGGGGACGTGACTGATTCAGTTTTAATGCAGGTATGGTCCCGAGGTCCGTCTTCCTCCTGATTAACGAGCTATGCTTCGCTTGTGTAACTGCTCAGGCCTTAATTGAAAGCTCTGCTTATTTGTCACTTGTTGAAATATAACAAAAATGGCACTGCCAAAGAAAGGGCTGCGTTTGCAAAGGACTTTGCCCGTGTATTAATTAATTGCATGACATTGTGCTTGATGCAATATTCAATTTTATTGATCACTAGTGAATGGGGACAGTATTTGAAAAGTAATCCTTTAAAAACTTTTACACTCTCCAACTCTGTGAATAAATCATGCCGATCGGACGAGGCAGGGATATATAGACTTACTTTAGTTTAATTAACGTTAATGAGATCATTTCTGGCGCCATATTCACTGTAATGGACACGGGTAGTTAAATACTGTCTCCCATGCTGCATAATAGATGGGCTGGATAGCAGAGTCATTTGTGAGAGGGGGGGGTGCGAATGGCTGGGCTGCATGGCTGAAGGATCCCCCCCAAAACCCCCCCACCACCCCACCACCCCACGTCCCCCCCCCTGCTGATTGCACCGAGGGGCCAGCGCAGCTATGGGGATCAGGGCCCAGCCGTTTGATGGCCAGGTAAATGTTAGCTCACCGCGCACGGCTCCCCTTCAACAAGACTAATGGCCTAATTAATAATTAACCCCGCCGAGCGTACATGAGCTCCGTCAGACGGGCGGCGCGGCCGACAGTGGCAGTGTGAGCGCGGGCGAGAGTCTCACCTGGGGGCCTGGTGATGGCAGGATTTATGAAGCGGCGGCTCTGGGAAGATTAGCCTCAAAGACTGAAAGGGTGGTGATTAGCATGCAGACTAGCATGCGGACAGATGCACATCCACCATTATGGCCCTCCAGCTGCACCATTACGGCTCTCCAGTTGCACCAGTAGGCTCTTTCGGAAGAAGCCGGTGAAAGTGACCAGAGAGGTCTGTGCTAGCTTGGCTAGCAATGCTAGACAGTGTGAGCCCTGTGAGAAAGTGTAAAGTCGGCCCCCTTCAATAGAAGCAGTGCTAGCTATTAGGCTCTTGAGGGCCCCTTGTTAGTGAAGGGGCCCTGAAATACCTACTCAGTCTCACCCCCACCACCCTCCCCTTATGGTATGCGTACTAGACCCAGACCAGATCCAGGCTAGGCCAAGTCTGGGCCAGATTAATGTCAGAGTGTGCCACTACCCTCTCTGTGTCTGTCACTTCAGGAAGTACTAGGGCTGAACTTGAACTTGTCACCCCTCTTCTCTCACTTTATCTCTGGGCCTGTTTCCTCTCTGTCCCTCTTACTCTGTCACTTTCTCCCTTTTTATCGCTCTCTTTTTCTCTCTTTCTCTCTGCTTTCATCCATTTCTGCCATCACAGTCTCTCGCTTGCATGACTTCTTCGCCCCTGTCATCAACCATCGCCACTCTTCCCCTCTCCTCTCCTCCTCTCCTCTCCTCCTCCCCTCCTCTTCTCTCCCCTTTTCTCTACAGCTACAACACGCTGTTCAGTGTCAGCAAAAGTCCTATTAACCTCTTGCCTGGCTCTATATTGCTGTTAAATTATTCAGCCTCCCCCCAACCCTTTATAATTGATGAGGTTAGCTCCTTTTAAGGCAGAACCACCCTGTGAATAATTCACAATGAAAATCGTAGTAGTGGCACCTGTTGCCATATTGCAGTTGCCCTTTGCTCTCCCTTCCTCTGTTCTCTTGTCCTGTTCTCTTCGCAGCCCCCCACTCACCCCACCCCATCACCTATCTGTTCCCCTGAATAGTAAAACCCCAAAGTCACTTGAACCCTTCACCGACCC
>CM059276.1:21283635-21296135 GCA_030347295.1 Setipinna tenuifilis
ATCAGGAAAGAGCTATTTGTGTGAGAGTTGGCACCCCAGGTCTATTCAACAGACTGTTACCAAGAAACTTAGTGAAATGGAAGCTGGTAGTCATGTGAGTAATGTATGTGGTTGGATAGTGATTAAACTGTGATTGAGAATTACCCTTTAGTTAAAGCTATAGTGAATGTTGTCAAGGTTTTAGTTTTAATTAAACTAGTTTACCATCATGCTAATATATTTTCCCGCTAATGAGACTCCTGAGATAGCATCCTAGCTGGCTGCTAGCCAAGGCCTTCGCCGCACACTTTCCATTAGCATAATGTGATGTTTCAGATGTAGGTCAAAGCTAATAAGGCTTTATGGCACAGCGGCACTCATTTGACATCTCTGTGCGATTTCATAACTTGTTGCCATGGCGAGAGGAAGGCGAACCCGCTGAGATAAATAACTACCCTGGACACATACCTGGCTCTGGACACAGACCTGGCTCTGGACACAGACCTGGCTCTGGGCTGGACTGGGCTGGGCTGGGCTGGGCTGGGCCTGGGTCGGGTCTCGTCCAGCACCAGCTGCCCTTAGCGTGATGGGCTGGTAATACACACATTACACCCATCAGCACTGGCCTGTGGGTTTGGCTGCAGTCGGGCTATCGCTGCCAGTCTGCGATGTGACCGTGTCGTCCAGCACAAACGAGCTCGTCCATCAGCCAGAGGGGACGGGGGGGACGGGGGGACCGGGGGACGGAGAGTGAGCGGAGGAGAGAGGAGAGTGGACAGAAGTCAAACAGGAGATGGGAGGAAATACGGCGAGCGAGGTCCCAGGCCTGCCGTCTGCCTCTCGCCGCCTCTCGCCGCTGCTGCGGTCGGGGCCTCCGTGCCAGAACAAACCGCCGCTTCCAGAGAAAATTCCACAAACACACACACGGCAGCCAGGGCCTGTCACAGCGGAACCTTCACATGCAGCAGTCCCCCTCTCGCTGCCAATTTCCGTTGTGTGTGTGTGTGTGTGTGTGTGTGTTTGGGTTTGATACTGTCCAGTGCATGGGGAGGTACTCCTTGATCTGCATCACACAGTGCCCCCCCAGTGCATTGAGACTGCAGCCTTCAGCATGAATGTCATTACTGCATGTCATGAAAATGCAGCACATGTGCCGGCACCAACATGTAAATGCAATGCATATGGCCATGCCAGTATAAACTCCATACGCATACGGCCATGCCAACATGCTAATGCACCACACGTGTGCCCATGTCAGTGGAGCATTAAGAGCATTTCTCTTACATCACTAATGCAATGCCACAAATCCAGGAAACGAGGGTTGTACTTGCTCCAGACGGTGACAGGGGTTCGAGCTTATGGTAATTTGCAAAATTACAGCCTATTTCACGGAAAACTATAGGTTTACCAAATCGACAGGGCAATAACAGAGGGAAAGTGCTTCCTGTCATATCATATGCTGGGGACTTGACACAGCTTTTTCCACAGTGTAACAGACAAGTCGGAATGAGTATTTACATGGCCCAGACATTCCCATGGAGGGAATATTGACACAGGAATGACATGGCGTAGGGCCCAGACATTCCCGCAGAAGGGTATATTGACACGGGAATGACGTGGAAGAAGCCCAGAGATTCCCACAGATGGAACGCCGGTACCGGAATGACGTGGTAAGGGTCCAGAAAGTCTCACAGAGGTGTCTGTGTGTGTGTTGTTTCAGCGGCCAGGCCAAAAGCGGTACTGTACTGTACCTTCTCAACACACCGTGTGAGAGTGTGGGCGAATGTGTGTGTGTGTGTGTGTGCGTGCATATGTGTGTGTGTGTCTGTGTGTTTGAGAGTGTGTGTGTGTGTATGTGTGTGTTTGTGTATGTGTGTGCGTGTGTGTGTGTGTGTGTGTGTGTGTGTGTATGTGTGTGTTTGTGTATGTGCATGTGTGTGTGTGTCTGTGTGTGTGTGTCATGTACTGTATGTTTCTCCATGCACTGAAGTGAATGTTAACTTTGGACTGAGTGAACCTACGTGTGCACTTGAGGTGGCCGGCTCGGTGGGAGGAAGCAGAGGTGCTGGAGCGTGCTGGAATTTGTCCAAGTTGATTTTGGACCATGGAGGACATTCACTCGAGCATAGAAACCTCCACTGCAGAGGGAGCTTGTTTATTTTTTACTGTGAACCGCTCTGCTCTGCTCTGCGCGCTGGCAAACAGCGAGTGCATGAAATGGCAGCCGGCTAAGACGCTCTCTCTGGTCTCCAGCGGTCTGTGGTCTTATCATGGCTGGATCCTGCCAGCGCTCCGCCAGGCTGCCTCCCTGCCTCCCTGCCTCTCTCCCGCCCGCAGCAGATCAGTGGTGGGTGAGGAGTTCATTATCTGAGATAAATCCATACTCCGTCAGGCGGCACATCCTCTGCAGTCTCACAACCCCCCCCAACCCTCCCCCCAGCCCCCCCGCTTCTCTCTCTTTCTCTCTCTTCCTCTGTCTTCCTCGCTCTTGCTCTCTCTTTCTCTCTCTTCCTCTATCTTCCTCGCTCTTGCTCTCTCTCCATCTCTCCATCTCTGTTTCTCTCTCCCTCTCTCTCCTCCTCCTCTCTCTCTGTCTCCTGCTCTCCCCCTCTCTGTCTTGCTCGCTACTCCTACTGTTCGCTTTCTCTCCATCTCTTTCTCTCTCTTGCTTGCTCTCCCTCTCTCTCTCTCTCCCTCTCTATCTTTCTCTCTCTCTCTTCCTCTGTTTTTTTTTTAATTGGCCTTCAGTCATCAGTCACCCTCGACAGGCTTCCCCTCCTCTCTCAGTTCTAATCTAATGACACAAAGTCTAATTTTACACCCACCAATTGCTTCATTTAATTACGGACTGTCTCCACTCCTCTGATACGATCAATAACGCCCTTGTTGAAATTAAAAGAAAGAAATCTAATTTCAGTTTCTCTGTGTGTTCGCCACCACCAGATAACGCCTTCGCAGTATAGATGTGTGTAAGTGTGTGTATCTGTGTGTGTGTGTGTGTGTGTGTATCTATATGTGTGTGTGTGTGTGCCCGTGTGTGTGTATGTGCGTGTGTGTGTGCATTCCTTCAGGCGGAGCTGATCAACCTGCCATCACTAAACACACACACGCACGCACAAACACACCCACCCACACACACCCACCCACACACACACCCACACACACCAGCAGCAGCAGTGACCAGGCGGGCTGCTGCATGTGCAGTAAATGGTCTGGTGTGTATTAATTAATTAGCGTGCTGTGGCCCTCCTGGGAGCTGTCCTTGAAGGCTGATAAGCGCCGCTGCCTTCCTGAGGTCGAGCGCTCAGCAGGGACCTGCTAACTGGGCCACTGCACACAGACGGCCGGAGTGGCGCTGACGGGAAGAGAAGAGAGGGGAAGAGAAGGGAAGGGAGAAGTGTTACAGCCTATAGGAATGTCCCCAGCGCCAACAGCAATAGGCCACTGTTGTGGCTGCGCTGTGCTGCACTGTGCTGTTATGTGCTGGCAATGACGGAGTGTTTTGGCGCCTAGAAAACCTGCTTAGCACCAACAACAATAATCCACTGCACCCCACCGTTATGCGATGGAATAGATGGAATAGAGTTTTATTGTACCTAGAAAGCCTCTCAGCGCCAGCGGCAACGGGCTGGTACACCCCACTGTTCAGTGATGGGAATGGAGTGTTCCTGTACTGCATATAGAAACCTTAGTGCCAGCAGCAGTAGGGCACTGTACCCCATTATGTGATGGAAATTACAGAGTTTTACCGTACATAGAAACCGTCTTAGCGCCAGTACCAACAGGCCACCATAGCCCACTGTTATGGGATGGAAATGACGGAGTGCAACAGGCCACTGCACCATGCAGTTACATGGCACGCATGACGGAATGACACAGAGCCAAAAGCAGCCAGTAGAAGGCACTGGGCTGTGCTGTTATGTGGCGGTGATGGAGCAGTGTCAGGGCATACAGACTCAGACTGCTCAGCGCCAACAGCAGTAGGGTAGTGGGCTATGGGGCTGTGCTGTGCTGTGCTGTGCTGTGCTGTGCTGCGCTGCACTTTGCTGCACTGTGCTGTGAGGCTGTGCTGTGCTGTGCTGTGCTGTGCTGTGCTGTGCTGTGCTGGGCTGTGCTGTGCTGTGCTGCGCTGTGCTGTGCTGTGCTGTGCTGTGCTGTGCTGTGCTGTGCTGGGCTGTGCTGTGCTGAGGCTCGTGTCCCTGTGACAGGAGAGATGGGGTGCTGGGGCTGGGGCTGGGGGCAGAAGAGGCTGCTCTGCTAACTGCTAGGAGTGATGGGCTGCTGGGGAGCTGGAGCAGAGATGATGGTAAGTGAGAGGTAATTAGAAATAAATGACGACTTCACAGACACCCCCCAACCCCCCACCCCCCATCTCCACCCCCCCAACACACTCCCATCGCCCCCCCTCCCCAACCTTCCGGAGCGGAGCCCAGTGACGCTCCTCATTTATCTTCATCTGCTTCTGTAGAGGAGCCCCCCCCAACCCCCCCGCTACACCCCCCCACCTCATGCCTACGTTCATTGTCATCTCCGTGTCATGACTGGGTTGGTTCTTACCTTGCTGTTTTATCTGCTCCTCACGTGATGCTGTACATCCTCTCTCTCTCTCTCTCTCTCTCTCTCTGTCTTTCTCTTACCTGCCTCTCTATTTCCTGTCTTCCTCACACCCCCGCTCTCTCTCTTTGTCCCTCTCACACATTCCTCACACAACTTTGACTCATCTCTTTCACTGACTGTTCTCATCTCTCTCCCCCTCTTTCTTATCTATCTATCTATCTATCTATCTATCTATCTATCTATCTATCTATCTATCTATCTATCTATCTATCTATCTGTCTGTCTGTCTGTCTGTCTGTCTGTCTGTCCTCTCTTAGTCTGCCTTCCTTTCTTTGCCATTCTTTTTTTTATCTCCACCCCTCTCTTTCTCTCTGTTTTTCCCACACCTCTGTCTCTCTCATCCTTCAATCACTCTCTATTCCCCACGTTCACCCTGCATCTCTCTCACTCTGTTTCCTTCTCTCCTTCCCCCTACCTGCCAATCTCTCGAATCTCTCGCTCTCTCCATTTTTCACACACCACTGTCTCTGACTTCCCCCTCAGTCTTTGGTTCCATCTCATTCATCTTCTGTCTGTCTTGAACGTCACAACTTTCTTTCTCGCTCTCTCCATCATCATCATCGTCATCATCATCACTGTCAACCTGTCCAGGTGTCTGGCACTGAGGAGGATTGAATTAAGAACACAAGGACTCAGCCCACTGCGGCCCACTCTACTCAGAATAGCACAGGCAAGAGGCCCAGTCCGATGATTGCTGTGGTATCCCACAGTATTGGATCATCATCAAACACTTTTTTTTTTTTTAAATGGTTAAAAAGAGATAAAAATTTTGTGTTTCTACATCAGCCATTGCCTGACACTGCATATTAAATGAAAAATATATACTCTACTACTAATAAACTATGCCTCATTTAAATTTACTCATTTTCCCCCTTTGGGAAAGTATATCAGCAGAGGCATCGTTCCAAAGATGGCAGCAAAACTGGGTCTGGTGGTGGTCTGCCAAAATTTTGCCTTAAAGTAATCAATCACATACTATAACTTTTAATAGTGTTAGACGCCCTGTGACCCTCATTCAGGTCAGACGCTGCTGTCAGTGCACAGACAAGGATGGGCTTGATCAGGCTAACTGGGTGAACCTGGGTTTGGGGGGGGGGGGGGGGGGGGGTAACATGTTAAAAAGTTAAACAGTTCTGTTTGTGGTACAGACAGAGCTTTGTGACACAAACTTCCCTGATGAACACATAAACTCAGTGGCTAAGGTGAGATTTGTTTGATCTTTTGAACGCCATGTAGTGAAGAAACCAACTTCCTTGCCAACTGGTGCAGACATACCATGTTTGTTTTCCTTGGAGAAAACATTTGGACACACAAGGACAAACCATAAAGCTGGCATGACTGAAACAGAGAGGTATACTCTCCAAAGTAGTCTTCCTTGTAAAAATGAAACCATCGTAAGGTCAGTGTGTGAAAACCTTAAAAGACTAAAAAGCACATCTGAGGCCAGGAATTAGTCCTCTTCCAGTGGTACTTGGGCAAGACCAGCAGATAGCATCTTTGGTGCTGTTGCTACTTGTGAGATTACTCTGAGAGAGAGAGAGAGAGAGAGAGAGAGAGAGAGAGAGAGAGAGAGAGAGAGAGAGAGAGAGTGAGACAGAGAGAGAGATAGCTAGAAAGAGAGAGAGACAAAGAGAGAGAGGGAGAGAGAGAGAGAGAGAGAGAGAGAGAGAGAGAGAGAGAGAGAGATTACCCCTGCCCCCAGCGGTCCAGAATATAACCAGTGCATATTTCCACCCTGACAGTGTGGGGCTGATCCCATCACCCTGTGAGATTAGGGGGCACCTGGAGCCCCTACAAGGGGAAAACACACTCCTGCTCCTTCAGCCATGATGCGTGAGAGTGCTAGCAAGCAGAGGCTACAACCCCCCCTGCAGTACAAGTGTGTGTGTGTGTGTGTGTGTGTCTGTGTGTGTGTGCTTGTGTGTGTCACCACTGCATAATTTAGGGCTTTGAGAAGTGAGTTGTAAACACTCCACTGCACACACCTTGTCTGTGTTTCACGCGGCTTGCGGAGGATTTCAGCAGAAAGCAGGCAGACATGACCAGACACCCTTACAGCACCCCCGGAGGAGACCCCCAGACCTGCCCACAGACAGACACAGACAGACAGAGATGTGCACATACAGTCCTGCATGTTTCATGTCAGCCTCATTGGGATGCCCACAGGTCAGGCAGGCATGGGCGAGTGTCCTCAGCAAAATAATATCCCTCCTGACACTTTTGACTTTTACCAGGACATGTCTGTCTTGCAGTGCGGTACAAAAAGTTTTTGCTGTTTGCTTTACTTGGTTGCATAACTTTTGGGGTGACATTTGGAGCATGTTAAGACGCAGTTTGATCAACTGACCCCATGGGGTTTAGCTGTCAGTGCCAACTCTCTGTGCAAGTGGACTTATATGGGCAAGTCTCAGCTAGCTTGAGCAATACAGGTGCATGTTAAAAATGACCAGAGTTGTCCTTTACCGCTAACCCTAACAAGACACTTAGCTTAAACAAATGGTTTTTTAATAATCTCAGCATCTGTAAACAATCTATAGGACTATTTATAGGACTATCTAAATAAAATGTGACCTGACCAACGTTTTGAGTTACACTTTACTTGGATGGTCTCCAGTAGACTGGTGACAGATGACACACTAACTGCGGAAACTTGGGGTTAGATAAAGGTGATGTTCGAACTCAGAGGGTTATGTTGGTTGTTAAAAGAAAAGTTTGGTGTGAATCAATCCATAGCTCTGTTGTTCGAGGTCACAGAGTGCTGTTGGTAGGAAAAAAGAATGAGAAAAATTTGATGCAACGTGAACAGGGCATGAGGAAATGAAGCTAAAACTTAGTTTCTATGCCCCATTCAGTTAGTGTTAGCGACCAGTTCATTACTCGGTCTACTGTATGTTGCATCACATTTTCTCTTTCTCTTTTTTCTACCAACAACATATGGTGACCTCGAACAACAGGACTATGGATTCACTCACACCGAACTTCTCCTAGGTGATATTTTCCAATAAACAGATTGATGCTGAATTTAAAGAACACATCTCTAAATTCTTTCTAGGTGCACTACTAAAAAATAAAGTGTTACACACTTTTGTTTTGGTCATGTAAAGGTGAACTGTGGTGTGGTGAGATGTGTATGTTTAAAATGACTAAACACCTTTTACTTGCCTTATTGTGACGATGAAAGGATCATTTTCCCATCTTTTTTTTCTGCTATTCATGCAGTTCATCCACCTTTCTTGGTATCACTGGCCAGGGGTGCCACGGGAAATTGTGAGCGCCCTGGGCCCCTGAATCATCCTGACCAACCCCCCCTTAGCAGAGTGCCCCTGCCACTACCCTACTGGATAGCTCATCAGTACCCCTATGTTACACACTGGCATGTTTTATTTAGCCAATATAACATGGGTGGAAGTGGGGATGGTAGCCGATATCGCCATGGCTGTGGTTCGGCCGCAGGCATGAAGCCAAAGACTGAGTGCTGTACAGTAACAACAGCCGGGCAATATCCGCTACTGGGGCAATATCTGCCACGAGTGATATATTGTTTTTATACAACAGTTCCACTGCCAACACAATTCGTTGATGGACACAACTTTACATTCGTTTGCAAAGTTTTATTTAATTGTATTTTGGTTCGCTTCAGTCTCCACTTAACAAAATAGTTCCAGTTAGAGTTTGTGGTTGCTATGCAACAAGTGTCTACATTGATTTGAACATTCCCCTGCTTTTAACAGTTAGGCTGTATGCTTGGCAGAATGATTATTAACTGTGAAGAGTCACCCATGCTATGTCGGGGGATATCTCCACTCTTAGTGATGCTTAGAATGCGTCTCGTCCAATCAGAAATTGCTAAATAGTTTGACCGGACCTACCTGTTTATAATTACGAACAAATGACTGCAAACCACTGACACACAGTGAGCTGACACTAATCTCAAGGACACATGAGGTCAGCTTTTTGACTACCATGTTGCATACATTAGATGAGCAGAGATGAGTGTATGGGTATTTATTTAACAGCTTAGCAATGTGTTTCCCCTTTGAACACACACTGTGTCAGATGGCCTAGTTGTGTGTTGATCTCCCAACACACAACCCTCAAAAGTAACCTAGCAGTGTGTGTTTGGCTGTCTTCATACAGATTATCAAAAGTAGCCTAGAAGTGTGTGTTTGGCTGTCTTCAGACGGATTGTCAAAAGTAGCCTAGCAGTGTGTGTTTGGCTGTCTTCATACGCCATGTCAAAACAGCCTAGCAGCATGCTGGCCTCTCCACAGAGGCCCTCTGAGACAGCTTAGCAGCGTGTTTGTGCCTGTCATCATGGGCCCTGAGAAACAGCCCAACAGCACGCTGGCCACTCAGTTCTAAGACCAGCGCCATCAAAGGCAGTGAAGACATGCTAGAGCACTTTGCCTTTTATGCATTCTAATGAGCAGCTGGACCTCGCAGTGCTGTCCTTTGCTGCGCTTTTAGTACACACACACACATTCACACACACACACACAAACACACACACACACACACACACACACACACACACACACACACACACACACACACACACGAAGGCTGAAAGCGTGGCTGACCTTCATTAAGCGCAGCGGACGTCATCAGACGATATTTCTCGGAACTATTTTAATCCTGCATTTGCAGCGCTGCGTAGTGTAGCGTCGCAGCATTCGTGCGGCCCTGTGGCGCTGCATGGCTGCTCTTTGAGCTGACGGGGCTGCACATAAATAACGGCACAGCACTACAGCGGGCAAAATGAAATACACCACAGCATTATAAAATGCCCAGTCAGCCCAGATGGCCCTCAGATAAACAACTCTGATACTCAACAACCCCCGCAACCCCTCCACCACCACCACCGCCACCACCACCACTAGAAAACACACACACACACTCACACTCAAACACACTTAGTCACGCACCCTCACACACACACTTACTCACTCACACACACACACACCCTCACACACTCATGCACACACACACGCACACACACACATTGCTCCAGAATGACCTCTCTGAACTGGGGATGATGTGCAGCATCAACAGAGCCGATGTCTTGGATGGAGCTCATCAGGAAACACAATTAACGTTCCGTGGCCGAACAGAGCTGGATGAGCGACTGGGAAGTTTTTTACGGATTGATTTATCGACCGCCGGGGCTGCATAACTAATTCAGAAGATTGTCTGGAATCACTCATTCATTCGCTTGCGTGCTTTACCCATGGCCTCACAGGCGGTTGGGTTGCGTCGCACCACAAAAGGCAGAAAAAGTTAATGCGGGCGTTAAACGACTGGACGCACTCTAATGACAATAAAGCACTGGGCGATGCAGCCGCAGTAAAGAGCCGCAGTGAAAGTGCGAATTTATCACGCGCTCCTGAGTTATGAAGCCCGGAGACTTATGGCCGCCCGAGACTGTCCCGACATGATTCAGGACGCACGCCTCTGCTCTGCACTGCAGCCTGCGCCTACTGCTGCCATTTTTCCCCCCTCCTCTCTC
The DNA here is from genome assembly GCA_030347295.1 of Setipinna tenuifilis. NCBI lineage: Eukaryota > Metazoa > Chordata > Actinopteri > Clupeiformes > Engraulidae > Setipinna > Setipinna tenuifilis. Next base: position 21,293,738 of record CM059276.1, read on the forward strand.
TCTCTTCCAGCTTTTTAATGCAGAGCTGCGGGTTTGAATAATGCACACTGCCAGAGCCATGAAAAATATAGACAAAAACACCAATCAACGGCTGTGTTTTCAACTAATAATAATTATCTCAATCAAACAAAGTGCCTGGGGGGATGACATGGGTGTATTCAGCCTTGTGTTTTAGGGGGTACTGATGGTGGGGGGGGGGTTCTGTTGTGAGGGTGCAGCAGCTCTATACTGCCTGTGCTGGGCTTGCTTGTCTATACGGGTCCCGTCAATCTGTTCTGCCAATGCTGCAGGTTTATTTATGCAGGTCCAGTCTATACCCTATGCCCCCCCCCCCCCCCCCCGCTCCTGTCCCATGCACACACACATACTGTACTCGCGCAAACACACACACACACACACACCCTCCATCTCCCTAGCTGTCGTGTCACACTCACTTTCCCACTCTCTGTCTTTCTCTGACTTTTTCTCTGTCTCTCTCTCTGTCTCTGTCCCTGTCTCTCTCTCTCACAGACACACACACACACACACACACACACGTACACAAATTGTCTGTCTGTCTCTCACTGTCACATTTTTCCTCTGTCTTCCATGTCTTCCAGACACACACACACACTCTTTCTCTCTCTCCCTCTCTCCCTCTCTGTCTCTTTTTCTCTCTGTCTCTTTCTCTCTCTGTCTCTGTCTTACCAGCTGCCTCTTTAGCATCTTTGATTTATTACAGAGTGTCACACTCATAATCTCTGTGCTTTTTCAGTGGAGCTGAGCTGGAGTTTGTGTGTGTGTGTGCGTGTGTGTCTGTATCTGTGTCTGTGTGCAGGGTGTGAGTTGTCAAAAAAATAGAAAGGGGGGATAATTTTTTTATATTAACATTGTATTTTTAACTTGTCTAACTAGGCTTACCATGCTGCTTAGGCTATTGTTTTTCCAGCAACGTTTTACTTTTAGCTTCTGCAAATTCATCAATACAACATTTTCCTCGTAAGCAGTGTTGATTGCAATGCTATAGGACAAGAGAGGAAGGCAGGCCTTTTAAGGTCTGTTAATTACTCCCTCCCAACGTGCCAAAAGACTTTCAGCTGAACTTCAAGGTAGGCTATCGCTCAAACAAATAATTCGCTAAATAGCACAATGAGCTATCGACACTCCGGAACACTAGAGAGACACCTAGACAGGAAACAGTCTGCTCTGCTGACAAATGTGTGGGGGCACTTTCGGTTTTTCTGTCAAGGCATTGTCTGCAGCATTTGATATGCCTCTGACTTTCTGTGCTGGCTAATCTTGTCATTAATGTTTTTTGCTTTTTTGCTGTTTTGGCTTTTAAACCATTAATTAAGACAGAGTGTATATGAAGTCTCTCTTGTGTATGTGGCCCTAAATCTTCGGACGTCGGAACAAGCTTGGCACTTGACTGACTCGCTGACAGGAAGCCACTCACAACTCTCTCTCCATTTGGCAAAGTGCACGGGCTCACTGCACCCTCCTACCACATCTCAGATGGGTCGCCAACAAGCAGGGCTACATCGGAGTTCTGTAAAATAAATTGATATGCTGCTCTGAACGCACTTTATATTTAGATTTAGGTGCTCAGCCAAGTTCCCACACCAAAATGTTACATGACGTTGAGAAACATGAATGCGCAGCACAGCAGCCTAATTGCACAGTTTACTCTGACACCAGATGTACAGGCCTATGTTTTAAATTGTTACATTTCAAGTAACATTAGTTGAGTTGCATTAATCGCTAAGAAGGGGGGATAGTCCTTGTCCCCACCGGAGATAAAAATAATTTAGCAGAGTTAGGAATATGAAATCCCTCCCATTCCCCCCTACAAATTGCATGTGTGTGTGTGTGTGTGTGTGCGTGTTGGTGAGTGTGTGTGTGTGTGTGTGTGGGTGTGTGTGTCCTCTTTCAACATCAACACCTTCTCTCCTCTCTCCTCCGTGGGAGAAATTCATCATTATTACGTATCCGACAGGTCTATTACCAGCCCCGGCTACAAAACAAATCAGGGAAGGAAAAAAACTTTTTTTTTTGTTTTGAAGAAGAAATGGATAGGAGCAGAGTGGCCCCTGGTGTATTGTGTGTTTGTGGCATTTGTGTGTGTATGTGTGTGTGTGTGCGTGCGTGTGTGGCATTCGGATTGTGTGTGTGTGTGGATCTGCGTTTGTGTTTCTGTGCACATGGGTGGTTGGGAGTATGTGTGTGTGTGGTGTGTTTGTGTGTGGTTGCGAGTGTGTCTGTTTTTGTGTGTGGTTGGGAGTTTGTTTGTGTGCATGTGTGTGTATGTGTGTGTGTGTGTGTGTGCGTGTGTGTGTGTGTGTGCGTGTCAAGTGGGGCTGATGGATTCTGGAGGAGTTCACTTCAGAGCTGATAGATTTAGATTGATCTCCACATTGAG
>CM059276.1:21301135-21308635 GCA_030347295.1 Setipinna tenuifilis
TGTGTGTGTGTGTGTGTGTACATGTTGTAGGTCAGTGAGTGTGGCATCACATCAAAGCAGGCATAAATTGAGGCTTGGCACCACTACGATCAAAGGGTGGTGGGGGGTCGGGTGGGGGGTTGGTGAGTAGCAGGTGTGTGTGAGGACAGGTGAGGCACAGGTGTGTGTGTGTGTGTAAGTGTAAAATTTTAAGAAAATAGGCTTCTTGACCCTTGAGGCACACACACAACACTGAGTAGTTTTGACAAAATACAATTTTTATTAATGCAATACTACATTGGGAGTCCAGCACAAAATAATAAAAACAAAGACACTGTATAAGAATGGCTTAGGCTAGAATTGTAATGGCGCAGTGGTACGCCTACTTTACACACTGAGGGGAAGGGAGGAGAGGCGTGGCGGCGCAGTGGTACACCTACTTTACACACTGAGGGGAAGGGAGGAGAGGCGTGGCGGCGCAGTGGTACACCTACTTTACACACTGAGGGGAAGGGAGGAGAGGCGTGGCGGCGCAGTGGTACACCTACTTTACACACTGAGAAGGAGAGGGAAGGGGGGCGTCAACCATTTCACAGCACACTTGAAAAGTTAAGTTCGATACACCCACAAAGTGGCACGTTCACTATGCTACACTACAGAGTGATAATATTCCACAGCACACCATAAAACATTTGGGGTTGTATGCACTGGCACACGTCACGCACTCAGTGTAGAGGGGAAGGTTCTAAACCGGCTTATACAAAAAGGGAGGGAATCTAAATGGTGATCGCATACCAAGTAGGTGCTCCGCGCTTGGCCTGCGCCACCAATTAAGGGCACACGGTGAAATTGGCCACAGCAACCATAAATGTCAAACCCAGCACACAAATAGTTTCAATAGATTAAAGTTGAAACACAACCACACTCGGTGTAAAGTATAGATGGTGGGCGAGCACAAGCGCTGAGCAGTACCGGTAGCATCACACAATGGAAGGGAGGCTCTGACAAGTACAAGCAAGCACACGAAATTTAAACAGTTAAAATGCACATTAGCGAGTCAAACTGATACACATTAAAAGGTCAATTAAGTCCAGACGCCACTCACGACCGCGATACACAATTGTCCATCAACACGACCCAGGGCAGACCGTCCGGTTTACTGCAGTAGCCTACACGGTCGTTGGAGCCGACGTCCTCGGCTCGTATGCGCCGACACAGTGAGGCGGCTAGTCCGTTGGAAGTAGTTGTTTGCACGCGGTGGAATGGCCAGCCAGTTCCCAGGTATACGGCGTGACCCAGAGCTGTCGAGGAGAGGGCAGGAGTGAGTAGCTTGTCTGTACTAGTAGCCCATAAAGCGACAGTTAGCTCGAGAGAGAAAGCAAAGGGCTACTTAACTTTTGTTTCGTTAGCGTGCGAAGTTTTTGTGGCGTTCTTCTCCGTCAGCGTGTCTCACGAGGATACCTGTCCTCTCTCTCTCTCCGGCGTGGCGTGGTGCGTGTGCTCTGTTCCTCTCTCTGCAGCGTCTGCTCAGCATAAATTGTCCTTCGCTCGCTTCCGCCGGTCGGTGATTAGAGGCTCATTCGCCGCACCTGTGTTTAGACAATCACTACAAACATGCAGATCAACGCCATGCCCACATTACAAACCCATTGTCCAGCCCCTCCCACTCCCTTTCGAGTCAATGACAACAATGTTCAATCAACAAAATCACATTAACAGTTCATAGATTTCGGCCCCGTTACATCGTTCCCCCCTGCTTTAACGGTGGTCGTCCCCGACCACTACCAGAGTCAATGTTCAATGTTCAGTCTGGGTCAGGGACGGTACCGTGCTGGAGGGTCGCCCCGATTTGGACGAATAGGGTAACGCCTCGTATTCGCGGGGTCCGTCTCGTCTCGGGAGGGAGCTGGGTCGTGAGCTGGTGGCCCCGGAGGAGGAATCGGGTCGTGAGTGGGTGCTACAGGAGAGTGAACAGTCTGTTCTCCAGTCACAATTGTGGATTGGGGCCTTGGCCCAGGAGCTTCATGAGGCAGGCTGGTTGAGACAAAAGAGGGAAGTGGACATGCTACGGCAGTAGGTGGCACTTGTGTAGGGGCTGGCAATGTGACTGTGGGCACAGGCCAAGGTGGACACGTAGCACTAGGAGTTTGTGGACCAGGGAGCCCGGGCAGTTCGTTTTGCCTGGCATATTGGGGCGTAGGAGCGTCAGTTGGGCATGCGCGAAGGTTGTTGCGATGAATAGTCCGCAGGGGTCCCTCTTTTCCTTCTGGGCGGATGGTGAAGACAGGCCGGTCCCTGTAAGGCCTTGTAACAACAACGAATGGTGTGGGTAACCATCGAGGTGCTAATTTTCCCTGGGCCCTCCGTCGAAAGTTTCTCATAAGCACCCGTTCTCCAGGAAGCAGCGGCATGGTCCGTGTGTTGCGGTCATAATGTTGCTGATTCCACTGCGTGCGGCGCTCTACGTTGTTGCGAACAGTGGTATAGGCATGCAGGAGCCTTTGATGGTGACTTTTGACCCATCCCTCCAGGTCGTTTCGATGCTGTGGGGGCGCGGTCTCGTGGAGCATGTCTACCGGTAGTCTGGCATGACGGCCGAAGATGACATAGTGGGGGGTCATACCTGTGCTTGCATGTGTGGTGTTGTTGTAGGCTTGCAGGAGTGCAGGGAGAAGGCTTGGCCACTGGCTCTGAGAGTTTACATTGATTGTGCTCAGCAGTGACAAGAGCGTGCGATTGAACCGCTCACATGCCCCGTTGCCCTGTGGGTGGTATGGCGTAGTGCGCACCTTTTTGCATCCATACAATTCACATAGCTGTTGCATCAGCAGGGCCTCAAACGATGCTCCTTGGTCCGTGAGTATCCTTTCCGGGCAGCCGAATGGGAGAATGAGTGCTGTGTACAAGGCTTTGATGGTCGTTGGGGCAGACTGGTCTTTGGTGGGGACTGCCAGGGCATATCGGGAAAAAAGGTCAGTGATGACAAGAATGTACTGATAGGTGTCAGAAGGCCTGCCAAGGGACAGAAAGTCCAGTGCTACGGTTTCAAAGGGGTAGCTGGATGGGATGGAGCACAGCGGGGCTTTCGGTTGAGCTCCTAGCTTCTGGACCACGCAAGTGGAGCACTCTGCTGCCCATTTCCGTGCGTGTGCGCTCATTCCCGGCCAGTAGAACCTTCTTCTCAGGAGGGACACCATCTTGTCACCGCTTGCATGACCGCCCGCTTTATGGTAGTCCTCCCATAGCCTCCGGGCCTGTTGTACGGGGACCAGGATCTGTTTCACTGGTGCGCCTGTGTCCGGTTCTGCAACGCACCTCACCAGCACTCCATCTTGCAGTTCTAGTCTATCCCACTCCCGAAGGAGGCAGCGGAGCTCTGAGGAAAGGGAGGGGCAGTCACTTCGGGGTGGTGGCTGTTTACTTGACTTCAAAGCACACAGCCGTCGTAGGTCTGGGTCCTCTGCTTGTCGCTTGCTCCATCCTTCGGGTGCCCCCTGCTGTTCTGGAGGTGTGGAGCCTCCTGCCACATGCACCAGCGAGGTTGTTACTTCACCTGGGAGCCTCGACAACACGTCCGCGTTTCTATTTGTTGCTCCAGGCCTGTACTGGATGTCGTAAGAGAAGTTTGCCAGTTGAGCCGCCCACCTCTGTTCGGTCGCGCCCAGGGTAGCTGTGTCGAGGTGGACCAGTGGATTGTTATCTGTGAAGACTGTGAACTGTGCCCCCCACAAATAGTCTTTGAACTTTTCCGTCACCGCCCATTTTAGTGCTAGCAGCTCCAACTTGAACGAACTGTAGTTCTGGTCATTACGTTCGCTAGCATGAAGACTGCGGCTGGCATAAGCGATGACCCTTTCCTTCCCATCCTGGACTTGGGCCAGCACTGCACCTAGTCCATGGAGGCTGGCGTCGGTGTATACGCGGAATGGCAGCTGGAAGTCTGCATAGGCAAGTATGGGAGCAGTGAGGAGGGCTTGTTTGAGGTGATGGAATGCAGACTGGCAGTCACTTGTCCACTGGATGCGGGCAGAGGGTCGGTTAGCCTGGCCTTGAAGGAGCTGGTGTAGTGGGGCAGCTACCTTGGCAAAAGCTGGAATAAAGCGCCGGTAGTACCCCACAAAGCCAAGGAAGGACCGCATCTGCTTGACTGTGGAGGGGACAGCCCAGTCCCTAACGACTCGGATCTTGTCTGGGTCTGTTGCCACCCCTTCTTTGCTAACAATGTGCCCCAGATAGGCTACGTGACGTTGGAACAGCCGGCACTTGCGAGGCTGTAGCTTCAGGCCGTAATTGTGGAGGCGGGTGAAGACCTGTTCCAGGTGGTTCAGGTGGGCTTGAAAACTTGGGGAGTACACCACGACATCGTCAAGGTAAATGAGGAGGTAGTCGTACACCTGGGCCCCCAGGCAGCGTTGCATTAACCGCTGGAATGTAGCAGGTGCGTTACAGAGGCCAAAGGGCATGCGTTCGAACTGATAGAGTCCAAAGGGGGTGGCAAATGCTGTCTTTTCTTGGTCCTCTGGAGATACCTCCACCTGCCAGTAGCCACTGGCCAGGTCAAGGGTTGAGTACCACTCCGACTTGCTGAGGCTCGTTAGGGACTCTTCAATCCGTGGCAGCGGGAAGGAGTCCTTGTGGGTCACAGCGTTCAGCTTGCGGTAGTCCACACAAAACCTCAACGAGCCATCCTTCTTCTTGGCTAGGACAACTGGGGCAGCCCATGGGCTCGCACTTTCTTTGACTACCCCACTGTCCAGCATCCCTTGCAGCAGCGCCCTTAGTTCTGTATAGAGCTTGGGGGGAACCGGGCGATAGCGCTCTCTGATGGGGGGCGCCTGACCAGTGGGGATCTGGTGAGTGACTACAGCCGTTTGTCCGAAATCTTCATCGTTGGCTGCAAAGACATGGGACCATTTCTGCAGCAGACGCTTCAGTTGGGCCTGTTGGTGGTCATTCAGTCCCTCCCCGCTGAGTGACAAGGCCGGGTGTTCTTCTCCTGGAGCTTGCGCCACCTGCTGGACATCGACCTCAACAACCCGAGGCCCTGCACTGCGCAACACCAGCCTCGACTGCCCCTGGATGTCTTGTGGGTCGATTTGAGTGACCGAGGCTAGAGGGCACCGCTGCTGGAGCTCTACGGAAAAGGGGTTGGGATTACACACACGGATGGGGACCATACCCTTTCGTGTCCAGCTCACGGATCTGGCCACCTTCCACTCTCGGCCATGGTCTTCCAGGTCTTCGATCAGCACTGGGCAGTCAGGCTGGCTTGTGGCTTGTGGCACATGGGCCCAGATGATCATTTCGGTTGAGGGTGGAACCACCACCGGGGGCTGCCGTGGAAGCCGAGCAACTCCCTGTAGATCCATGTTGGACATCGAGGCGTGGATACGTTGGCAAGTGGCGAACGCAGTGTCCCAGGCCTTTTCTGCAGCAGGAGGAAACACAGATTTAAATGCAGCAACACCCGGGTGCCCACCCCTAAAAATGCCAGCCCAGCAGTCTTCAATGACGTTCATGCCCAAAAGTCCATACTCTGTACTCATGCAGTCGTCTCTGACAATTACTACACCCTTTCCTTTCACCTCTATTCCCCCAACCCGGAAGTCCATAACTGCATACCCCACATATGGAATCTTGAGCCCATTCGCGGCCCTCAGTGCTAGCCACGATATACTACTTGGGTCAAGCATACGGCTTCCAGCGAAGTGCCGCTGGAACAGAGTTTCACTAAACAGTGTTACCTGTGAACCAGTGTCCAGTATGCATGGTATTCGTTGGTTTTGCACAAACACCTCGACTGCAGGGCATCTACCTACGATAGAGGGCTTCTGTGGGGGTGCAGTGGGAGACCCCTCCCGGCTCACTCGCCCTGTGGTGGCCGGGGGTAGCGAAAACCCGTCTGGGTTGGGCGTCGGTGGTGGCAGAATCTTTGAATGTGGCCAGATTCTCCGCAGTCCCTGCAGATAGCTCGGCCCTGAGCATCCCACTGGTACTGAGACTGCAATGGAGGTGCTGACCCTAGTCTCTGACGCCGGGGGGCATTCATGGGTGGCACCCAGGATGGTTGCGTGGACGTGGGCATAGCACTTGTTCTTGGGGAGGCCGCTGGTGGTGTTGAGGGCGCCGCTGGGCTGATGTTCAGGCGCCCCTGCAGCTCGTCTACAATGGACTTTCCCAGGAGAGTCACTTGCTCCCTCAGTTCTTCTCTTAGCTCCATTCGCAAAGCCTCCTTCATCGCTTGCCAACTCTCCTGTGCCGGGGCCTTGGCCGTTGAGGCCTTGGACGTGCTGGCGAAGGCTGGGCAGACCTGCGCCTCTTCGGCCTGTGTGCGTTCCCGTTCCAGTGCCTTTGCCTCTTCACAGGCCTCGGTGAAGGTGAGTGTTGGGGTCCTGCGAAGTAATCGCTGCAACTCCTGACTCACCGAACCCGTCCTTAGGCCCATGCTGAATTGTGTGCGCAGGAGCTCATCGTCGGTTCCAGCTGTGAGGGGCTCCACCGCTCTCCATTTGTAGTGTAGCTCCCGGAGGCGGAGTGTGAAGGCCCGTACATCCTCACCTGGCTCCTGTTTGCATTTGAAAAACTGTGCACGTAGTTGGGCAACTGGCTGTTGGCCTCCATACAGTCGTGCCAACTCCTGTAAGATAGCAGTGTCAGTGTTACGTTTTTCCAATGCCAGCAATGCCACTTCCCTCTTTGCGTTTCCCTCTAATGCACTCAACAAAAAATCAACCCGTTGTTCCGCATTCAGCCCCTGGGCCCTAATCAAAGCCTCTATTTGGGTTTTCCATTCAGTAAATCTGCAAGATTCCCCATCCCCACTAAACTTAGGAACCCAAGGTGCTCCCATAAACCATGGCATGAAAACATTTGGTGCTTGAGGCTGCACATTTGCCTGTCGTTCTTCGTTACTCATGCTGTTGTGTACGTCAAGGGTCCTGCCGAATCTACGCCAATTGTAAAATTTTAAGAAAATAGGCTTCTTGACCCTTGAGGCACACACACAACACTGAGTAGTTTTGACAAAATACAATTTTTATTAATGCAATACTACATTGGGAGTCCAGCACAAAATAATAAAAACAAAGACACTGTATAAGAATGGCTTAGGCTAGAATTGTAATGGCGCAGTGGTACGCCTACTTTACACACTGAGGGGAAGGGAGGAGAGGCGTGGCGGCGCAGTGGTACACCTACTTTACACACTGAGGGGAAGGGAGGAGAGGCGTGGCGGCGCAGTGGTACACCTACTTTACACACTGAGGGGAAGGGAGGAGAGGCGTGGCGGCGCAGTGGTACACCTACTTTACACACTGAGAAGGAGAGGGAAGGGGGGCGTCAACCATTTCACAGCACACTTGAAAAGTTAAGTTCGATACACCCACAAAGTGGCACGTTCACTATGCTACACTACAGAGTGATAATATTCCACAGCACACCATAAAACATTTGGGGTTGTATGCACTGGCACACGTCACGCACTCAGTGTAGAGGGGAAGGTTCTAAACCGGCTTATACAAA
>CM059276.1:21313635-21316135 GCA_030347295.1 Setipinna tenuifilis
CTGTCTGTGTATGTGTAAAGGTGTGTGTATGTCTGTGTGTGTAAAGGTGTGTGTCTGTGTGTAAAGGTGTGTGTGTGTAGGAGAGGGCTGGCCGTGTGCTATTGATTGAGTTATTTAATCTATGGCGGCGTGTTTAATATGATCTCCTTCATCTCGCCCTCATTAAGGAGGCGCGGCTCACAGGCGGACAGGCGGACAGGCAGGCACGGCGGCAGGAAGGTGCCCAGTCGATGCTCCTCTACCTTGGGCTCAAGGTGAAGACTGGAGGCCAACGTCTCTGCGTGTGTGCGTGTGTGTTTGTGTGTGTCTGTATCTGTGTGTGTGTGTGTGTGTGTGTGTGTGTGTGTGTGTGTATGTGTGTGTGTGTGTTTGTATTTCTGTGCGTGTGTGTGTGTGTGTGTGTGTGAGTGTGTTTGTGTGTGTCTGTATCTGTGTATGTGTGTGTGTGTGTGTGTGTGTGTGTGTGTGTGTGTTTGTGTGTGCGTCTGTGTGTGTGAAGGTGAGCACTCCCCATGGCCGACCCCTCTCCCTAATTTTTTCTCCCGCCTTGGACAGCCCAGATCCATTCAGCCCTGACACTTGCAAGGGGAGGTGTGTGTGTGTGTGTGTGTGTGTGTGTATCTGTGTGTGTGCATGTGTGTATGTGTGTCTGCATATGTGTGTGTTTTCATGTGTGTCTGCATGTGTGTGTGTGTGTGTGCTCATGTGTGTCTGCATATGTGTGTGTTTGTGTATGTGTGTGTCTGCGTGTATGTATGTGTGTGTGTTCATGTGTGTCTGCATGTGTGTGTGTGTGCTCATGTGTGTCTGCATGTGTGTGTGTGCTCACATGTGTCTGCATGTGTATGTGTGTGTGTATGTGTGTGTGTGTTTATGTATGTGCATGTGTGTGTAGTTCACTCATCTCTGATTCCCTGGCTCTGCCTTGACACATGACTTGCCCTGACACCTCTGTAGTATGTGACTTGAAGAAAGGAACATGGAGAAGAGTTCTACAAGGGGGAATGTGTGTGTATGTTTGTGTGTGTGTACGTGTGTGTGTGTGTGTGTGATTGTTGTGTGATGTTTTGTTATTCTGCTCATGCTTTGGATTGGTCTGTCTCACTCTTTCCATCTCTCCCTACCTGTCTCTTGTGTGTGTGTGTGTGTGTGTGTGTGTGTGTGTGTGTGTGTGTGTGTGTGTGTGTGCACATATGTGCATGTGTGTGTGCATGTGACTATGTGTCACGGTTGTAAGGACTTTTGGAATTCTGCTCATGCTTTTGATTAGTTTGTGTGTGTGTGTGTTGATGTGCTCTTGGGTGTGTGTGTGTGTGTATGTGTGTGTGTGTGTGTGTGTGTGTTTGATGGGTATGTGGTCTTTTTAGAATTTTGCTCATGCTTCGGATTGGTGTGTGTACGTGTGTGCATGTGTGTGTGTGTGTGTCTGTCTGTGTTTGTGTGTGTTCTGTTCTTTTGTGTGTTCTGTGTACTCTGTTTCGTTTGTGTGTGTCTGTGTGTGCGTGTGTGTGCATGTGTGTGTCTTTATGTGTGTGCGTGTGCATGTGCAAGTGTGTGTGTGAGTGTGTGTGTGTGTGTGTGTGTGTGTGTGTGTGTATACTTGTGTCTGTGTGTGTGTGTATACTTGTGTCTGTGTGTGTGTGTGTGTGTGTATATGTGTGTGTGTGTGTGTGTGTGTGTTGATGTGTGTGTGTGTGTGTGTGCATGTGCCCATGCGTGTGTGTGTGTGTGTATGTGTGTGTGTGTGTATATTTGTGTCTGTGTGTGTGTGTGTATACTTGTGTCTGTGTGTGTGTGTATACTTGTGTCTGTGTGTGTGTGTGTGTGTGTGTGTATATGTGTGTGTGTGTGTGTTGATGTGTGTGTTTGTGTGTGTGTGTGCATGTGCGCATGCGTGTGCGTGTGTGTGTTCGCGCGCGTATGTGTGTGTGTGTGTCTGCGCATGTGTGTGTGTGTGTGTGTGTGTGGGATGCATTGGCAGAGGAGGCAGTCTGAAGGAGAGGGTGAGATTGGAGGCCAGTGCACACAGGAGGACCCCAGTGATGGATGGCTGCTGTTAGATACTGTAATTGTGTCCAGGTAATTGCCCCCTCCTGCACTTCCCATCCCTCAGACGGGGGCAAAGCACTGTGAAGGGGGTTCTACGTCATACTGCCTACCCACCCCCTTAAATCCCCCCACCCCACCCTCACTGACAACTACCCACACCCCCATGATACACACACACACACATGCACGCACAAACACACACATACACGCACACACACAAACACACAGATACTCACACACACACACACAGACAAACACACACACTACTCTCACATACACATTTTGTGTTTTTATTTGGACCAAAACAGCAGCAAGCAGTTATGGATAAACAAAACATCTTCTTTTCTATACTTCTTTTCATGCTACAGAGAGCAGAAGCTCGTCACACATCTCTGATCTGCATTATGCAGATGTTTGTGACTACTGCATAAACTAAGTAACAGGGAGAAAT
>CM059276.1:21321135-21336135 GCA_030347295.1 Setipinna tenuifilis
TGAACCACTGGCTTTAGTATTGACCCCTAGGTGGCATACAGTATGTTCTGCCAAACTTTATGGAACCCCATCACTCTTTGGGTCAATATCATCACAGCTTCATGAGATGACCGATGCACATCATTTTACATTTTAATGGACTAGCATGGCTACATATTTAATGATATGTGATTTACCAGTCACATAAACTGAAATCAATGCAATGCTAGATAGATGGTGGTCTACAGTACTTTCAGAATTTAAAGTGTCTTTTAAGAGAGTGGACTTTGTCACAAAATGCTGGCTCAAGCAAGAAGACACAAGGGAGGCCACACACAGAGATGAAAGTTTTAAATAGGTTTTCTATTAAAGAATAAGAAAACAGTGTAGTCAGGAATGTATAAGTAAAAAAACACACACAAGAAGGGTATCACTTGTGCCCTAGCCTCTTTGGTGCTCATGGTCTAGGGCCACAGAATCATCTGAAGAAGATGCATAGCGTCGAAAAGTCAGTCAGTTCTATGCCCCATAATAAAAAAACTTTAAAAGTATTCGGAGTGCTCTGGTCAGCCCTGGGCAGCAGTCACCTAGAAGTAGCCCAGCTTGTTTTTCTGAAAAGCAAACATGTTGTGCCAGTCAGCTCTGTACAAACTAAACACAAAGCCAAGAAGCTGGGAGGAAGGGAGCACACTAGCAAAGGAGGGAGGGCTCGCTTTATTCCTGCCCCCATTAGGCCTTTAATTAGCCAATCAACCACATCTGCAGCAGACAGCACCCTACACAGCATACACCTGCAGAAGACAGACAAACAGACAGGCAAGCAGACAGGCACACACAGTGGGCTGGTCTGGAGACCTGGCAAGGTCATACCACCTTCTTCTGGTGAGAGAGGGATGGATGCATGTCATTGCTAAACAGCATTAAAAAGCAGAGCAGTATTGATATTCACATTCTCATCCATCACCATTAATACTCATCACCAGTGGTTGAATTGCCCTTTGTAAGGACGTGGAGCCCTTCTATACTCACAGTGGTCAATATCTCACTCTATTGTATTACTATAAATACTGTATCAGAGGGAGCTCAGCTCTAGCTGGCTGTATTGTATGTATGAGGTGAAAAGGTAAAGCTGAACTCTATAGGGCTCCGGCCCAATTTAAACTCTGCCCACCACTAAAATATATAGACTAGATGTTATCGGTACTCATACAACATTGACTGGGTTAAATGACATTCAAGGAAACATAACATTGTGTTTAATGACACTTATTATAACATAACATTGACTAAATTTAATGATACTCAGGGAAATGTAACAGTGAGTGTGCTACTGGCCCACCTCGTTACAATATAACAGTGGCTGGCTTTAACTGGGCTCATGAAAACATAACAGTAAGTGTGTTTAATGACACTCAAGAACATATCACAGTGGCTGAGTTTAAAGATACTTGCCCAGCAGTAACTGGGTTGTTGTCAGACCAAAAACATAATTACAAGGCATAGAGTACTGGTGGAGTGTCTGGGAGGATCACATGAAGAGTTTTATGAGGCTGTGTGTGTGTGTGTGAGTGGGCCATCATGTCCTGATTGAAACCACTTGAGTGTGTGTGTGCGTGTGAGAGAGAGCTACTCCCTGTGTGTGTGTGTGTGTGTGTGTGTGTGTGTGTGTGTGTGTATGTCTGTGTGTGTGTGTGTGTGTGTCTGTGTGTGTGAGAGACAGAGAGAGAGACAGAGAGAGAGAAAGAAAGAGCCTCCCAGACAGTCTTTCTCAGTCCGCTCTTTGTGCTATTACTTGACCTACCCTCTCCAGCACCACTTAGCTGTTACACACCACTCTGGCCAGCCGAAAGTCAAGGGGTCTTGGATGAGATTTCAGCGTTAGAGGCTGAAGGTGGAGATTAACTAGGGAATGAGAAAACACACACACACATACACACACACACACACACACACACACACACTAGAGAAGCAAAAGATATATCGAAATAGTCCCCAGAGAAGTAGTAAAGGTAAAATGTTCCTCAACCTCAAGCCAAGAACAGTATTGACATACTGAAGATTAACCTTTACAGATGAATTCATTAGCTTTCAGCTAGTTTTAGTCTAATCATCAGGCATACAGTATCTGTGCAGAGGAATAAAACATTAGAAAGGATTAGTGTTTTAAAAACTTTCTCCACTTATTGAAGGCGGATCAGTCTCACCTACATGCCTGTCGGGCTGAAGACCTCTCCCCAGCGGCCCAGATCTGATTAGTTCAGTGGGCTGAGGGAACAAGAGAACCAGGCCTTGACATGGACACTGCATCATTAAGTGGATGCAATCTGCTATAAATTTTATTATGGACCCGGAGCAACACAAGAGGAGTCTCGAGGATAGATCCACAGAGACGCCCGTCATCAATATGAAATTACATCTGCCCAAGCCTGATAGCTTAAGACAGATATCATTAGTGGCGATAGAGGATGCAGAGGAGGCCTGGAGTGTGTCGGTTGGTGTGTTTAGTCATGGCCAATAGCTTACAGTTCGGCCGGTATAACAGGCCCTGAGAGTGGGGTCGTAATCAATCCTTTATGAGACCGGGGCGAGAAGAAACACTGTTATCTGATATCTCCAAAGGCTGACTAATTTCCCTACTCTGTCAAAGAGAGAGAGAAATACAGGAGAACCCTGGATGGATTAATAACAATATTTAACCCTTTAATGCATAAGCTATCAGAACCCCCACTAATGCATAACATGGGTCTAAAAAGACCCGCATTCATTTCCAATGTAATTCCAACCATTACTGTGATATTCTCTCTCATAACTTTTAAAACCAATACAATTAATCCCATAATACTTATAAAAGTAATTTTGTAGGTAGTATTTAATGCAAAGAACATATCTTATATTTACTAACATTTTTCATTTTATTAATAAACATGGATTTGGAATTTCTACTCTAATTTCCAGACATGGGTCTAAAAAGACCCGCATTCGTTTCTAATGCAATTGTCAGCCAAATTGTTTTTTTTTCCTGTTGCAACTTCCATAATTAATATATTTCATCCAGGAAATATGTTCTTGTTATGGTAAGTCCTTGAGCCTAGGGTTTTCCTGCAATGCTCTGACTGATATCCGATACTGCACTATACTTACTGATGTACCTTATTGTTCGCTATTCACATGTTCACAGTCTCATATTAAAACACTGTATTGTTTTATACTTTTAAGTGATTTAAATATCATAAGTCAGATATGAAATAATTGTCATTTAAATAGGCCTAATTAAAAACATTTTGTTCAAATAACTGCTACTTTTTGATCCATGTGTCTAAATAATGTACAGTATGTCACAAAAGTGAGTACACCCCTAACATTTTTGTACTTTTTCAATTATATGTTTCCATGGGAGAAGTCTAAAGATATAATACTTTTCTACAACGTAAAGTAGGCAGTGTACAGCTTATATAACAGTGCAAATTTAATGTTCCCTCAAAATAACTCGACACACAACCATTAATGTCTAAACCACTGGCAACAAAAGTGAGTACACCCCTAAGTGAAAATGTCCAAATTGTGCCCAAAGTGTCAATATTTTGTGTGGCCACCTTAACTCTCTTGGGCATGGAGTTCACTAGAGCGTCACAAGTTGTCACTGGAATCCTCTTCCAGTCCTACATGATGACATCACGGAGCTGACCTTGAGCTTGAGACCTTGAGCTCCACCTTCCATTTGAGGATGCTCCACAGATGCTGAATTGGGTTCAGGTCTGGGGACATGCTAGGCCAGTCCATCACCTTCACCCTCACCCAAGGCGTGGTCATCTTGGAGGTGTGCTTGGGGTCGTTACCATGTTAAAATACAGCCATGCAGACCAGTTTGATGCAGTGTGCAGCGTATGGTCTGTGCACTAACAGGCGGTCCCCCTACCCCTTCAACCTCTGCAGCAATGCTGGCAGCACTCCTACACTTATTTTGAAGACACAGCCTCCGGATATAATGCTGAGCACATGCACTCAACTTCTTTGGTCGACCATGGCAAGGCTTGTTCTTAGTAGAGTCTGTCCTCTTGAAGTGCTGTATGGTCTTGGCCACTGTGCTGCAGCTCAGTTTCAGGGTGTTGGCAATCTTCTTATAACCTAGGCCATCTTCATGTAAAGCAACAATTTTCTTTTTTAAATCCCCTGAGAGTTCTTTTCCATGAGGTGCCATGTTCAACTTCCAATGACCAGTATGAGAGAGTGTGAGAGTGATAACACCAAATTTAACACAACTTCTACCCATTTAGACCTGAGACTTTGTAACACTAATGGATCACATGATACCAGGGAGGACAAATGGCTAATTGGGCACAATTTGGACATTTTCACATAGGGGTCTACTTTTGTTGACAGTGGTTTAGACATTAATGGTTGTGTGTTGAGTTATTTTGAGGGAACAGCAAATTTGCACTGTTATATAAGCTGTACACTGCCTACTTTACGTTGTAGAAAAGTATTATATCTTTAGACTTCTCCCATGGAAAGATATAATAAAAAAAGTACAAAAATGTTAGGGGTGTACTCACTCTTGTGACATACTGTATATTATGTAAAATGACTTCTATTTCAAAGAGTAACCATAGAGTATTGAAATTAAGTATTGGTCCTGGAAATAAATAATCCATAAATGATGAAACAAGATGCATTATTGAATGAGGATTCAAAAAAAAATTCACATTGGTAAGAAAAACTAAGCCTGTGGTGAAATTGCATAGAAAATGAATACGGGTCTATTTAGACCCATGTGTCTAAATAATGTATAATTATGTAAAATGACTTCTATTTCAAATAGTAACCTGAAAGTATTTAAATTAAGTTTTGGTCCTGGAAATAAATACTCCATAAGTGATAAAAAGATGCATTATTGAAGGAAGAATCAAAATCATTTTGCAATATAGCGAAGAAAAACTAAGCCTTTGGTGAAATTGCATAGAAAATGAATACGGGTCTATTTAGACCCATGTTATGTGTTAAAGGGGTAGTAACAAAAAAAGTATTTTTACGTAAAAAGCAATGATGCCAAAAATGAGGTGACGCTTTCTAAGGGACATAAACAAGTTAATTGAGGAATTCATGGAGCGCCGAGTAAAAAAAATGTATTATGACAAAGATATCAAAAATTTAAACTCTGCCGGGTCTATTTAGACCCATCTTATGCATTAAAGGGTTAATATTTTAATATCTCTCTGACTGGCGTTCTCTGATGTAGATTCTGTCCGTACATTGGGCCAAATTGAGTATGAGCAACCACACACACACACACACACACACACACACACACACACACACACACACACGCACACACACACACACACACACACACACACACACATCCATTTATTCACAAACACATGCATATACACACACACACGCACGCACACACGCATGCACACACGCACGCACGCACACACACAGATTTCTATTTTCCTCTGTGTGTGTGTCTGTGGTGTATGCGCTTGCCTTGCTTATCTCTGACACGAGTGCCACTCTATTAGTCAATAGGGGAGTAAATTAAAGCTGTGGCAGGCTGTGTGTGTGTGTGTGTGTGTGTGTGTGTGTGTGTGTGTGTGGAGCCACAACACTAGGATTCACCTTGGCTTATTGATTCAATCACACCGGACAGGATGGATGGGAGAGACAGATGAGGGGGGGTTGGGGTGTGTGTGTGTGGGGGGTGGGGGGTGTTGCATCTGGTGCACACACACAGTACTCTGTCTCTAGTTTTGGAAAGTGCACTTACACAAACATGCACACACACACACACACACATACACACACACACACACACACACACACACACACACACACACACACACACACACACAGATGCAGACAAACACACACATGCATGCACACACAAAAACACATAAACACACACACACACACACACACGCAACAACAATGCATACACCTTAACTGCATAGATGGACCAATCCACACACACACATACAGAAACATAAAAATACCTTTATACAGACAGAAAGAGACAGACAAGCACACACACACACAAAGACACACACACGCACACACACCCAGAACAGTCACAATCAACTGACAGCAGACAGAGAGCCATGCGATTGATTGAGAGCCTGTTCTCTATTGTGTGGGGTATTCTGAAGTTAGTCTCCAGTCCTTTAGAGAAACTTGTGTACCTCTGATGGCCCCTCCTCCCCAGATCAATCCTGTTTATACAGCTCCACTGCAGACACAGGGCCCTGCCCTCGCTCCCAATCTATCTGTCCTGGAGAAAATAGCTTTGGAGAAAAACACACACACATTTACACACACACACAAGTCACACACAAGACATGCATAGACACACAAGTAGATAACCACAACGACACAGACACACATACACACATGCACGCAGGTATACGTATATACACACACACACGCGCACACAACACAACCTATACTATTATTCTCAAGCTGTCACATACATATTTATGTTATAATAAACAACATTATGCAGATTTTCTTGTAAGGTACGTTTTTTATAAGTAGCCTGTTCTGATTGACTGAACTTTATTTTGACTTTTAATGTGTGTGTGTGTGTACGATGCAAAATCATGCTGCTTATGGTTAGAAAAGACATTTTCATAGCACTCAGTGACCAGCAAATTACATTGTAGAGAAAAGAAAGGGTTAACACTTTGTTTTGCAGTCTTACATTTTCCACATATTTGCCTGTTACACAAAATGCATGCTAAATTACAGTTAAAGCCTGGGGATTTATACAAGTGTACAATTGTAACAGTACAAGTGTCATTTGTAATGCCATGCTATTACATTAAACCTTCAAAGAGACATAGTACTCATGCATACTACAATTTCCTATCCAGTCCCCTTATTCCCAAACATTTTAACACATTTTAACATACGGTAAATGGCAAATTCTAGTAAGTAACATAGTCACAACTGTACAGCATACAATACAGCATAATACAATGATTTATCAGGTAAATATGTGGAAATATGCTGACTGTAGTAAAAACTAAAGTGTTACCCAGAAGGCCACCTGAACCCTATCAGTGGCCAGTTTTGTTGCTGACCGCGTTTTACAGGTCTAGTCCTGCTCTTTAATGCACCTTTTACTACGCTCCTCCAGTCCACATCGACGTGTTTGTCAAAAGGTAAATGTGATGGTGTGATGAATGGCCCCCACATGTTTTGGGGTGGGTGAGCTAGCGAGGCAGCCTTATTGGGTGGTATTGATAGTGAGTGTGTGACCTGGGCATCAGAGCGAGGGGTGTGGTGCTAGGAGGAGGGCTTAATGCTGCTTATATTGGCCATGCCCAATAAACTAGGCCCAGTCATCGCAGTGGCTCGTGAATCAGGAGGCTATTTCATATGGACTTAATGGAGCGTGGCAGCATGCTTGGGTCAGCTGACTGTGTTGCTCTGCATCCTTTAAGGAGGTAACTTTTACAGCCTACAACATGCTGTAAAACAGTGTGGATATGAGACAGGATTTCATTCCAGAGCGTTTTAATAGCAGATGCTAGTGTGTGTGTGTGTGTGTGTGTGTGTGTGTGTGTGTGTAAAAGAGTACGAGTGTATGTGTGTAGAAGAAGTAAATGTGTGTGAGAGAGAGCACTGATAAATGTGTCTGTATATGCGAGTAAGTGTGAAAAGACCTGTGTGTGCATGCCACTGTAATGATGACTTTATGGGCATACATTGCCTGGTCTAAGCCCATGGAAAGATAAAAAGCACCAAACCAATGCTTCACCTTAATTTGCACACACACACACACACACACACACACACACACACACACACACACACTCGCACTCAGTGCTTTTTCTCGACTGGCTAGCCATGTCTCCTGCTGACGAGGGCACGTTTTGAAAGCCTGGAAACAGCATGTGGATGGCAAATTGGTGCGTCCACGCGTGCAGTGTGTGTTCGGGCTTTTGATGAATCGTGTTTTAACTGGCCATTAACGGCGAGCGGTCAGCCAGAAATGGCCGGCACAATCGCTTTCATGTCAATTTGCAATTACGCCGCACCAACCGGATGCTGGGAGGGCCGCCATGGGCCATGGGCTTGTTTGCTTATCAGTTGGACACCTTCACCACCACCACAACACCCATGGCCAGCCCCCCACCGAGTCCGCCAGGGGGTGGGCAGAGAGAGGATACTACAGACATGCCAAGTCTCCCGTGACCTCTGCGAGTCTTCCGCATGTAAAAAGCGACTCCCGGACGCCTGCTAGTAATACAAAAATCTCCCACAACTCATGCAAATTTCGTTAGCTAATTAGGACAAGTGACAGGTGCAGCAAGTGACCGGGAGACAGGCAGAGTAAGGGAGAGTGAGAATGGCAGTCCTGTGTAGTATTTTTTGTAATAGATGACCAATGTCTCTCTGGTGGTGTTGGTGTTGTTGACCTCCCTGAAATGAGTTTCTGCAGGTTGGGAGGTCTGCTTGATGTTAGCCCCAGTAGGCCCACCCAAGGATGGGCCGTAACAAACAAAAACATTGTAAGAGCTGTGTTAAATGATGGTGGACAGGGAGAGGGTGTATGAGAGATAGTTAGCTGATGGACAGGGAGTGGGTTTGAGTGAGCTATGCTAGGTGCTGGCAGGCAGGGAGAGCATGTATGAGAGGTATGTTAGCTGGTGGCTGAAGTGCTGTGTTATGTCTCTTACAGTAATCAAAAAAACATTCCAAGAGAGGTACCGGTATGTTAGGTGGTGGAGGACAGGGAGACAGTTTGGGAGAGGTATGTTAAGTGATGAAGGACAGAGAGAGGATTTAACAGAGATATGTTAGCATAAACAAGTCTATTATCAGCCAGGTGAGGAGAGACATTTGGATGCAAAATCAGTTTAAAGTAATGTTATAAGTTCACCAACTTAAATCATCTTTTACGGAAATAACTTTCTTTTTACCCGGCCTCATTTAAAGTGGAAACACAACAAAAATGGCTGATAATGGTCACTATGCTGATTACGTAAAAGATCACTTCAGCTAGGTGGTGGCTGAGGTAGTGTGTTTTTTTTCTCTGCTTCAAAAAGAGTGCACGAGACGGTCTGTGAGGTAAAAGGTATGTCAGGTGGTGGTGCTGTCAGCTCTCTGGTCAACATCTCTCACCAAAGCCTTTCTTTTTCCTCCTGCCTAAGTGGGTGTGTGTTTGTGTGAGCACGTGTGAATGTTTGTGAGGGTGTGCATGAGAGAGGATGTGTGTGTGTGTGTGTGTGTGTGTGTGTGTGTGTGTGTGTGTGCGTGTGTTGGAAAAAGAGTGAATGTATGGTAGAGAGAATGTGTGTCTGAAAAAGAGAGAGACTGACTGTGTGTGTGTGTGTGTGTGTCTGTGTATGTGGTGAGAAAGAAAAAAGACTACATATGTGAGAGAAAGAGTGTGTCTCTTGAGTGAGTGTGTACGTGCATGTGTATGAGTGTGTCTGTGTGTATGTGTGTGTGTGTGTAAGTGCGTGAGTGAGAAAGAGAAAAAATGTGTGCTTGTGTGTGTGTGTGTGTGTATGGGCATGTGTGTGTGTATCTGTGTACGTGAGAAAGAGAGAGAATGTATGCGTGTGTGTGTGTATGGGCTTTTGTGTGTGTCTGTGTGAGTGAGAAAGAGAGAGAATGTGTGTGTGAGTGTGTGTGTATGGGCGTATGTGTGTGTGTGTCTGTGTGAGTGAGAAAGAGAGAGAAAATGTGTGTGTGAGTGTGTCCTGGTGTGAGCACAGCTGTTTAAACTCAGACACTGTGCTCGGCGCACAGACAGTTCTGGGCCGGGAGAGTGTGGAGGTGTCAGGTCTGGTGGGGCGTACTGGGCCAAGATGAAACACTCCGGGCCGATGCCATCATTTAGCCCTAGTTAGCGGTGCGGCCAGAGAGCATCGCGCCCTCGTGCTCATCTGTTAGCCCGCGGCGGAGGCAAGGGCAGGGGAAGAGCTAACATCACATTCCTCTGTCTGTTTTGTCATGTCAAGGTCAAAAGTTAAAGCTCGTCGTGGAATCAGGTTAATGAACAATGTTCAGCTTGTCAGCAGCTGTTAGGAAGCTCTGTCTTCTGTCAGTGTATGTTAAAATAAAGTTTTTTGTGATTTCTGTGATTTTATAATTGTTATTGGTTCAGACATGAGCTTGTATACCTATGTATGTGGACACCATTATGAAATAGAGTACAGTAGGTGTGTATTTTTGTTCATGAAGCAAATATATTGTTGTTTTGATGACCTTGAATGCCTCAGCCATGAAAGTGTGTGTGTGTGTGTGTGTGTGTATGTGTGTGTGTGTGTGCGTGTGTGTGTGTAAATAGGGTAAATCATGAAGGCTTAGTGTGTGTGGACATATGTGAACACACCTGTGTTTGCCCTTTGAACAAGGAGAGTCAGTTGAGGCTAAAGACAGGCAGAGAGGGCTGTCGCAAGGCACAATTTGTGTGTGTGTGTATGTGTGTGTGTGTGTGTGTGTGTGCGCGCACAGGGCACAATGTTGCGGCTCCGCTCCGACTGTCACACCATTATGGAGGGTGACACGCCGCCCCTCACCTGCTCTACGGCAGCTGCGTCCCCTGGCACGACGCGGCCAGGTGTTGTGGCAGATGGCCACAAGTGCCCGTCGGTGCCAATGTCACCGGGCGCCCGCGCCAGACAACCCCCGCTCGGCTCGGCTGAACGGCACCCCTGGCTGGGGCCGGGCGCGGCGGTGCGGTGCTGCCAGTTAGCACCTGTGTGTGTGTGTGTGTGTGTGTGTGTGTGTGTGTGTGTGTGTGCCACGTTTAGCGGCGGTAATGATGATGCGGAGGCAGCACCATCTGCGGAGGCCGGCGTTATTGATATAAATGTGCGCCACTCTAAAAGGGCATCGGGGGATGAGTTACTGTGTGTCTGTGAGTCGCTCTGTGTGTGTGTGTCTGTCTGTAAGTGTCTGTGAGTGAAAAGTGTGTGTGTGTGTCTGTGAGTGTGTAGTGTGTGTGTGTGTGTGTGTCTATGTGAGTGTGTGTGTGTGTCTGTGAGTGTGTAGTGTGTGTGTGTGTGTGTGTCAATGTGTCTATGAGTGTGTATGTGTGTGTGTCTATGAGTGTGTGTGTGTGTGTCTGTGTGTCTGTAAGTGTGTTTGTAGGTGTGTGTGTGTCTGTGAGTCTGTGTGTGTCTGTGTGTGTTAGTGTGTGTGTATGTACATGTTAGGGATGAGTTAGTGAGTCTGCTCCTCCGGCGTGGGA
Organism: Setipinna tenuifilis; assembly: GCA_030347295.1. Taxonomy (NCBI): domain Eukaryota; kingdom Metazoa; phylum Chordata; class Actinopteri; order Clupeiformes; family Engraulidae; genus Setipinna; species Setipinna tenuifilis. The sequence goes on from CM059276.1 coordinate 21,332,321, forward strand.
CTCCTAAGTGGGCAGCAATGACTGTCAGATCAGCTTTAAACTTGCTGCTGTATAACATCCACGCCGCTTTCGCAACGCTGCTTACCGCACCGCTGCAAAGGATGTGCAGCTAGCAAAACAGCCGGAAAAATATTTTTCGAGAGCTCATGATGTTTCATATGACACACATAAATAAACCTTCCATAACAACCAAAATAAGCACGCACAAACATTACGACTACCTAGGCAACAAACCGTAATGTAAGTTGACGTTACGACACTTTTCCAACACAAACATGAAGACATGGCTGGGCAAAGCATGCCAGGGTTATGTATATAACCTATGTCATACACACAGGTGATTCAGTTACATACATAGAAACAGAGAACATAGATGAAAAGAAAGAGGAGATTAGAACATAGAAATACAATGAAATAGAATATGATGAATATATGAAATAAACACAACAATATAGAAATAAAATGAAATTTGACATTAATACTCGAGTTTCTGTTATGAGCTTTTCTGGGTCTAAGTGCTGTGGCATGTTATGACAGCTCAGTGTGTTTCAGCCAACACTGGCGTGTGCGTGTGTGTGTGTGTGTGTGTGTGTGTGTGTGTGTGTGTTTGCCAAGGCTCGTGATGGTGACGTGAAGTTCGCCCCCTCAGGCTAACTGGATTACAGGAGAGAGGTGAGCACCTGTGTGTGAGTCTGTCAATAGCCCTTAACATCAGCAATAGAGAGAGAGAGAAAGAGAGAGACAGACAAAGACAAAGGGGGGGGGGGGGGGGGGTGTTTGTGAAAGAGTGAGAAAGAAGGAGAGAGAGGGGGAAAGAATGTGTGTGTCAGTCAGAGAAAGAGAGAGAGAGAATGAAAGTGAGTGTGAAAAAGGGAGAGAGAAAGAGAGAGAAAGTGTGTGTGAGAAAGTCAAATAGAGGGAGAGAAAAAGAGAGAGCCGCCTTGGCATCAGAGAATCAGCATTATATATTAGTATTAGTCCATGAAAGGCATACACACTTGCACTCACACGCTGTATTCATGCACGTATGACTCCTCTCTCTCTCTCTCTCTGTCTCCCTCTCTCTCTCTCTCTCTCTCTCTCACACACACACACACTCTCTCTCACTCTCTTTCTCTCTCTTTCTTACTCTTGTGTGTGTGTGTGTGTGTGTTTGTGTTTGCGCACGTGTGCACGCGTGTTCGAAGTCTATTATGTTGACAAATACTGGCTCAGTGCCTAGAGGCATACACATGTTTACATGTGTTAGATCCCATTTAAAAAAAGAAGCTTTAAAAAAGAGACGGAGGATGAGGCACACTATTTAATTGGACAATGACATGTTGTTGAAAAGGCGGGTAGGTATTAGTTTTCCTCAGGGAATATATCTGTGATTGCACACAGGTGTCCTGGGCTGTCAAAACCTCCTTACGAACCTTTTTGTGTTCTCAGATTTTTTCAGGATGCCATAATGTTTCTTAACATGGCTGCTGACGTAGGTTATATAGCAATTACTAGCAAAGACACATACAGTACATTATACACGACTGTGATTATTAGTGTAGTGACTCACATAAGATATACTGTGAATATAAGCATAGTAGGTTACATAGGTTGTAATTTGTAGCAAAATTGTTCACATGGGTTATATTAGTATTATTACCATGATCAGTCACACACATAGATAATGTTACACAGAATGGCACAAACATTTCCCCCAAGGACAGAACTCAGGTATTACCAATGAGGGGAAAGAGAGACACACAACTTTATCTTCTGTAAAGAAATAAGACTATTGATCCAGGCCTCTGACAATATTACGCAGCCCTCCATGGCTGTAGAACCTGTAATCAGGGGGATTTGTGTTTCTGCTCATATTCCTCAAAACAGACCTTAAAAATGGGATTCAGCTTTTGTGTGCATCAGTGATATAATTCCCCAACAACACAGAGGTATTAAAGCTGATTAGGTTTTGAAATAAACCTGCTTAACATTCTGTTGTTTTTCGGAATGTCATCCTTCCAGACAGACAGACAGACAGACCTTATTTAGCTCACACAGAGAGTTCCAGAACCCCCACCAAGTCCAGAACACCCCCCACCCCACTCCACCCCACCCCACTCTCCATCCAGACAGGCTTTTTGTTTATTCCAAACATGCTCCTCGTGCCTCTTAATATTAGCCACTTGCACTCGCTGTGGAATAGAATCCAGACGCCAACTTGAGTTAGTGAGCGGCCTTCACGGAAACCCAATTTTTGTTATGATGTTTTATGTTTATGTGAACCCCAGTCATTGAACCAGGGGTGGGTAAAGCTACTCAATAGCTGTAGAATTATAATGTATAAACAACAAACACGACAACATATTCAACAACAGTGCAAAAGGGATTTGTGTGTGTGTGTGTGTGTCAGGGTCCTGAGTGTCTATGTGTATGTTGAGCCTCTCTGGTGCAGGTCTCTTCTGAAGCCCACAAACTCGGGGGACATAAACCGTGGAGGACAGGAATTTAGCTATTCAGCTCAAAAGGCTGTTGTGTAAACAAATGTCGATAGCTATCCCTGAAGGGAACGCTTTCTGCCTCTCCCGTATCAGTTTGAGTTGAACAAACAAGGCAGAAAATGGCTGTTTGTGAGACGGTTGTACTTTTCTTGGAGGGTGACTTGGTAGGTGAGGATGCAGGGAGTGGTAGAGGTGGGGGGCTGTGTGTGAATGTGTGTGAGTGTGTGTGTGTGTGTGTGTGTGCATGTGTGTGTGTGCGTGTGTGTTTGTGTGTGTGAGTGTGTGTGTGTGCGTGTGTGTGTCTTTATGTGCGTGTGTGTGTGTCTGTGTGTGTGAGTCTAGTTGGGGTCGTCTCAGGTGGTGAGCAGTCTCAGGTGGTCAGTTGCCTTAGTTATTGCTCTGGGGGGGTTTAAGCTCAGGGCTTTGCTGTGTGTCCTTGAAACAGTCTCTGTTGCTTTGCTGCTTTACCATACACAGAGAAAACTAAATTGAATTGAAAACTTTGTTCACTGTTCAGCAATGCATATCTGAACAACCAATGCATACCTAATGCTTTAGTTCAACAGTATTTTGAGCAGTATTTGAGTGGCATTTGAAAAATACTGTGTTGTACTCAGGTTTTGTTGTGTTGCACTGTGCTGTGAGTCTTTGGTTTTGCTGTGCTGTGTGTTGTGTTGTATTATTTTCTGGTGTGCTGTGTGGTGTGTTGTGGTATGTTGTGGTGTGCTGTCTTGGCTTATATGGTGTTGTCTTATGTTGGGCTGGTGTTACTGTATGTCCTACGTTGTCAGAACCATGTTGTAAGTTGTGTTGTGTCATAGCCAGGTCGTGAGTTGTAGCATGTCGTTGTCATGGAGGGGCTCTTGGGATACAATTCATTGCATGTTATACATTTATAACTATGCACTTGACAGATGAAAAAGAACAAGGTTATGAGAAGGTTGTGTTGTAGCCAAGCGACAACGTTCCAGGCTAAACAATCAAGCCCAAACTGAACATTCTAAGGTTCCAATTCCTCACACGCCCATTGGGGCCTGGCTGCAGAAGCAACTTCCCAGCGGTGTTTTTTTTAGAATCCATTAGTTTAATCCTTAGATAATTTACATTGGCATTAACAGAATAAATTGGCAAAGATGGCAGCACCCGGAACCTTCAACTTAATCCTCATGCAGTCTGTGAGAAAGTCTACTCGTGACATCAAAGAGGGTTTGCCCAGTTCTCTCTCTTATATATACAGTCTCTGGTTGTAGTTGTAGTCAGGGTGTGTGTGGTTGTGTAATAACAAAATTGTTGAGTTATTGTGAAGTAGACGCCAAAGCTGAATAACACACACAC
>CM059276.1:21341135-21368635 GCA_030347295.1 Setipinna tenuifilis
TTAATATACAGATTTGTACTCCTACTATTCCATCATTTCTGAGAGCGTATCTGTAGTGTCACCGAATCACAAAGTCTCAGTGCCTTTTAAAAACAGTCTGAAGTTTCTAGTCTGGAGCGCAAACATGTGTGCGGTGGGTGGTGATGGAGAGAGCTAAACGAATCAACATTAACAGCCTGTTGCTGTACTGGTGCCCCTGAGATTACTGTTGCACTGCTGCAGAGAGAGAGAGAGAGAGAGAGAGAGAGAGAGAGAGAGAGAGGGACAGAGAAAGAGGTAGCGAGAGAGAGAGAGGGAGTGAAAGAGAGATAGAGAGATAGATAGAGAGACAGAGAGAGAGAGAGAGAAAGAAAAGAGAGTGGACAACACTGAGGAGGGCTAGTAAAGGTTTTGATCTGTCCAGGATTTGGTAATGGGAATCCATGCTGGAGTGGAGGAATGAGAGAGAGAGAGTGTGTGTGGAGAGAGGAGGGAAAATTGGATTGTGAGGTGAAAGAGTGTTGGAATGGAAAGATAGTGTGTATCCCTCTCGACAGACACTGATGCCTCAGCTCCCTGTAAATAAGCTCCTCTCCAGGTCATCTTCACAATTTTCTCCTCGCATGATTAAACGCATTAGCCTCAGTGTGCACATCCCTACTCTCTCTTTCTCTCTCTTTCAGTCTCTCTTTCTCTCTATTCCAGTCTCTGTCTCTCTCTCCTACTCTCGCACTGTCTCTCTCTTTCTGAATTTTTAAATTCTGCACGTGGTTATCATCATAAACATGAAGACTCCCAGCACTTAATACGCTTGAAAATCACTGCTCTAAATGGAAATGGTTTGGGTGATTGTTTTTAGACAATCGTTGAGCTTTTATTGGTCTAAAATGAATTCAAGGCCATTAAAGGTCAAAAGCAATATGAAATTTGGGGCAGATACACGATATAGGATTACATATTGTGAATTAACGTCAGAGAAAGTGCTAAGAATATGTAGTGGAGGACGCAGGCATTTGAAAGCAACAAAGCCTTGAGATATGTGTCAGTAGCTCTTGAAACGTCAACCTCCAAGCTCAACCACCCTACAGTACTTCCTCTGTCCTCATATTGACTGCTTTTGATCTCACTCACACTGTCTGGGGTAGAATGAGGCCAAATAGGTTGCAGCAGTTCATCAGTAACTGTGCCACTCTACTAGAGACACAGTTATTATCGCCCTCCACTTATTCATTTATTATCACAAACTCCTTCAAAGCCACTCACACACTCTCTCTCTTACCATCAAAGCATCACTAAAGCTTTTATTTACTCAATCACTCATATACAGTATTTACTTACTGAATCACTCAGTCAGTCACTCACTAACTCTTATATTTACCCATTCACACACTCACTCATTGACTTGATATGGTGCTTTTGATAAATGAATTGTCATTAGTTTAAAACATTTTAAATGAAAACATTGATAGAATTTCTGGGGCACTATACTACTGTAGCCTGTCACCTAGTCTCTCCTCTCCTCTCCTCTCCTCTCCTCTCCTCTCCTCTCCTCTTCTCTCCTTGTGTCCTCTGCTGCCATCCTGTTTGCCTGTCCTTTTTGTCCCTCTGCCTTATCTTTCAGAGATAAAAAGAGAGAGAGAAAGGGAGAGAGACAGACAGATAGAGAGAGAGAGGCAGAGAGAGAGGGAGAGTGAGAGCAAGAGGGGAGAGTTGGAGAGAGAGAGAGAGAGAGCGAGAGAGAAAGAGAGAGAAAGAGAGCGAGAGGCCACGGCTGTCTCACCCTGGGCCTTTATCTCTCCCCGTCACCCTCTCTGGAGGGCCCAGTGTTTGAACTGGCAGCCTGGGAGGGCACAAACCTGTGAACAACACACACACACACACACACACACACACACAGATACACCCACACAGACACACACAGAGATACACCCACACAGACACACACACACAGACAGACAGACACACACACACACTTTCAAGCACACACACACACCAAACACAGCGGCCATCACACCCAACCCCCCACCTCCACCACCCCCTCCATCCCTACCTGCCAAGTCACCCTCCAAGAAAAGTACAACCGTCTCACAAACAGCCATTTTCTGCCTTGTTTGTTCAACTCAAACTGATACGGGAGAGGCAGAGAGCGTTCCCTTCAGGGATAGCTATCGACATTTGTTTACACAACAGCCTTTTGAGCTGAATAGCTAAATTCCTGTCATCCACGGTTTACCTCCCCCGTGTTTGCGGGCTTCAGAAGAGGCCTACACCAGAGAGGCTGGACTCGGCTGGACTCGGATGGCCTACTGGCAGCTGATGCTCCTCAGAAACCCCACGGAGCAGCATGGAGGAATGCGTCCTGGCACCCGCAGTCCAAACAGCCCCCGGGTCATGCTGGGACGCCACGACTAGATCTCTCCACACAGGCAGCACCAGGACATGGGGCTCCAAGCACTTCTCTACTGGACGTCCAGCAGCACGCACAGCATGCACACTCTGGGTGTACCTTGGACAGAGAAAAGAGCCATAAAAACCTCTGTGGCGAGACTGGAGTTTCAGTCGATTTGAGTGCTCTGTGTCTGAGGTGTATTTTGCAAATGAACCCAGCTGGTTATGTGCAATGCAGAGAGACCTACACAGGCTGAACATCCATGATGTAGTGCTACTCTGTATTTTACATGAATTCTTACTTTTGCCGCAACATTTATGTATGACATGTTAATAGCCCCTTTCAGTGTTTGGTACGAGATGTCATCACAGTCTAAAAGAGATCATAATTAACTTACATTATTCCAATATGAGTTTTTAGGGACAACACATTAAAAACTATGATTAATGTATTACTGGGATTTCTTATGGCTTACGTCAGGGATCACAAATCTTTATGAATATGACAAATAAATGAATGGTTGTAAACCACATCAGATTATGAATGATGTAATTCAAACTGTGTTCTTTTTGCATTTATTAATGCCAAGCACACTGGATCGCTTTTGTGCATGGGAAATGTGCTTTAAAAAAGTAATTCTGCCTGATAGTGGAAAAATAGTAAGCAAGATTATTTTGGTCTATATTGAAATCATGACTTTCTACCCTAACTGTTCTTTAAGTTTAAAAAGTTGCAATTATTTAACTCTAAGAAACTTTTTTTTTACTGAGAATTCCCTTTGACATTACTAAACATTTCCCCATGAATTTCCCTTCATATGGAATGTGTGTACTATTTAGTAGGCAACCTAAAGTAAAAAGCGTTATAGTCTAAGCCTACTTGCAAAATGTAATGCCACAAAATAACTCTGTGAGCACGATTATGTAATTTTTTATATTGCTGGGAACTTTAATTGTAATCACGATTAAAATTCCTTTAATTACACAGCCGTCAAAAAAAAAAATATATTGACCTCACCTGCTCTGCATAAAGGTACGGAAGTACAACTTAGCCCGCAAACCTAATCTTGGCCATGAAATATAGCACTGAAACACAACCCTGACTTTCTCTGTAATTAGCATAAAGGTGGCGAGGTACAACAGTGCCCACAAACCTGATCTCGCTGGAGCTCTATGTTTAGCTCCGCGCCTGCAGACCTGCACGGGTCCACTGGCGTCAGCACTATCGCACCAGCCAAATACCGTGCACCGAGTTCAAAGCATTCTGTCACAATATTAAATGCCCAAGCAAATATTGAGCCTGGGCAAACTTCCTCTGCACAAACCGGGGGAAATGGGCAGCATTTGTTTCCTGTTGACTTTCACGGTACAATCACACCGCCAAACATCCGAGGCCAACCCCTTACCGTACATAAACTCCTGGTCGGTGCAAAGTTTTTAATTAAAGGTCAAAGAGTCTAGCCTCATGGTGATATGCTGAAGGGAACACACACTTTGTTCTTTCTGGGCACATGGGAGGTCTTTTCTAACTCTCTCTAATTCCTTTTGTCTTGCCTAACCACGGCAGCTCCACAGCTATCCAGTCAGAGACCAATTTAAGGCAACACTAAAAGCACTTCTCATCTTCGGTTGCCCTACAAGTTGGAAGAGGAATTGTCTTTCTTATGTCTCATTTGAACTACAGACTGGCGACCCACTTTTGCAAACTTGCATAGTGTGGTCGAAGCCCATGGAGGACCGCAAAGCGAACTCAGACATGCTATTCACCCTGTTACAAGTTAATGAACCACTGAAACAATTTTGAACACATTACTTTGAGGTTTAAAAAACTACTTAGTGGTGCCTAAAGATACACTAAAATCTACAGATTAGACCCTCTCCCTCACGGCATTGTTCTTGGCATTCGATCTTCATATGAAACCAGTCCCAGGCCGGATTATGTGCATAGAACAACCATAATGCATTTAGGTTTGCAAAACCTCCCAGCAGTCCTCAGCGTTTCTGAGGTGTCCATCACCGCACTGCTGTTGAGCCGGTGGGATCTCTTCGCTCCTAAACATGCTTGCCGCTATGTTATGCTACGCTATGCCATGAGCAGGATTTACAGCCGCGGCCTGGACACCGATGAAGCCTTTTTATAAGCTCCTGAGCCCTGATATATCAAACCATGTCAGGCCTTAGTCATCAGCGCTCTCCTCCCCTGGTCTACAGAGAGGCCAGCCAGACGGATGGACGGCCTGCAGACTCCTCCAGGACCCTAATGCACAGGGGATCAGGAGAGTTAGCATGCTGCTTAATAGCCGTGTAAAAGCACGTATTACAAAGAGTACATACTTCATTACTGACATGAGTGTGCTACGATAGAATGACACCTGATGAACTGCACTATCTGAGTTAAAGCAACACTAAGCAGTTTTTTCAACCTTAAAATAGTGCTTCCAAAATAGTTTTTAATGGTTTATTAACCCGTAACAGGGTGAACGGCACGTCTGAATTCGCTTTGCGTCTCTCCCTGCGGCCCTCCCTCAGAATTCGCTTTGCGTCCCCAATGCAAGTTTGCAAAAGCGGGTCGTCGATCTGTAGTCCAAATAAGACATAAGAAAGAAGACAATTCCGCTTCTAATCTGTAGGGCAACTCAAGTGGAAAAGTGTTTTAGTGTATCTTTAAGGTCAGGGTCAATGTTGATGGAATACATTAATATATTCTTCCTACAGAGGGACAGGGGACTTGTATAGATGCACAACACAACACTAGTAATATGCTGAACAATATGACACATCACTCTCACACAATGTGAAACATTTTAACACAAAAATGGTACAAAATATATAAAAACGGGGATAACACAAAAAAGTGTTATTAAGTGTTATTTTACATATTATTTTTTTACGGATGTAAAGCTACCAATTACATGATGTATAGCCTCCTTTACTTAGGAGTTAAAGAGTGAAAAAGTCTTATATTATGGCTTAGTGTTGCTAGCACAAGCTCGGTAGTGAGCTCACCTTAATGTGCTTTAGGCTCTCTGTCTGTAGTCTCTGTGCTCTGGGCCCTGGGCTGTGTAAGGGTGCCGTGTATACAGCATTATGGCTGTTCAAATATAACATTATGTCCTTGCTTGAGGATGGCGTGCTGTTGTTTTAATGGACACTAACGAACAGTAAAATGTGACGCTCTCCCACTATACTCGTCACTGTAAAACATGATTTGTTGACTTGCATTAATTCAGCGCAGTCATCTTGTTGCGTTGACTGAGTGGGGTCATGTCAACAAGAACTGTCAAGTTTATGTGTAATAAACTTGATACTTTATGTTGATAGTATACTGTAGCTCCATCAAAACAACAGGATGTCTTGACTGGGTTAAGTACCGTTGTCATGGTGAAGGGTCCTTATAAGACAATAGGAGATGTGATATGAGTTCTCCGGCTTTATTAACTCTGGTGTCTCAGCCTAAGTGCTGCAGAATGGGAGACATGATGGCGTAAACGTCTCCATATTGAGAGCACTACACTTTCTACATGGCCTCGACTATATATCCTTCACAGTCTAGAAGCACTATTTCTTTGCCTGTCTCTTAAGAGAAAAAAGGCCAGTTCATCAATGACAAGTTGAAGTGCTGAAATGCTACGTGGAGCTTACCTGTCAGCGTTTGAAATAGAACAGCACATCTTATACATACTCTTCCATACCCTAAAGAGGAAATGCTGTCACAGTCAGTGAAATCCCAAAGCACAGACCATATCCATAGATATAGCCTGTAGAAGCCACTTTAAAAATATACAGTATTGGCACATCCTGTTACAAGGTAAATGACAAAAAAACGGTCATTTTTACCGCTGTGTCGAGGTCAAATGGGTAAAAAATGATAGTGCTCTGCTGAGCCATTAGGCTACACACCCATCCAGACCTTTCCACTGCTCAGGCTCCAGGACCACGCATTTGAATAATGCATTCTGAAAGAAGGCCAAAACAATATACTAACCGTGCTTCCCCGCGGTGTTCACTTTCTTCTTCTTCGCTCTCTTTTCCTCTCTCTCTCTCTCTCCGCCTCTCTCTCTTTCTTTCTCTCTTTCACATCACATGCTCACCATATAGCATAGGCGAAGTAAAGTGGCATGAGATAAAAAAGCAAAAGGCCAGAAAGGAAAAGCGATCATCTGGAGCTCTTTAGCGAAGGCATTCCATAACATAACATGCTCCGATAGATTACTCCCCAGGTCACCCTCACCTGCCTGGCCCTTCATCTCCCCCATGTTGCATTGGTTCTGCTCATGCTCGTCCACTCTATTCTTTGATATAGAAAAGTAATAGGAATGATAATTCTGCACTGACTCTGCGAGCAGTTTTGCGATGAATTTATATAGCTGTCATGCGCGGAGATCGAATGAGCTCCTGCTTATATAGCAACCATATGCTTTTGGCATCCAGTTTAATGTTGCCAGCCTTTGTCTCGGGGGACCATAAAACTCCACATATGAAGTGCTGGGATTCCTTCAGATGACATTTCAAGATCAATAAACAACAGTGAGCTGTGCACTGCTGCAGCCAAACTGCAGGCCTGGGCGGGTTGGAAGGTCTCATATTGTGTAAACACAGAGTGTTTCAGGTCTCGTATCTAGGCCAAGCAAGGACCGACGGGCACCAGTGGAGCAGGGAGTCACGATCTGGAGTGAACATTATGCCCCCTCGGCTTTCTCTCAGCTAATCACTCCTGGAGCATTTCTATCTGTGATAGGAAAATGTCTCCATTCGTCTTTGAAGGGTTTCAGTAGTAATGGAGAAAAAAATAACACAAATCTGTTTTAGTGGACCGTTAACTACAGTGTTAGTGTGCCTTTAATGATAACAAATGAGTTCATTTATTTGAGTCATGCTTTATAAATTCAATGATATAACGCAGTTATTGTTATTTTTATTATTACTATTACTGTTCTCTAGACTTGTCATTATAACACTTTAATAAACTACACAAGCTAAGAGTTGAGAGACTTAAATCAAACACAGTGACTATAATTGAGTGCCCCAGTGACTTCCGTTTTACTTCCGCTACACGGGACCTCGGAAGTCAGAAAAAATGAATGGGGTTCAATGAGAGCAAAAAACTATTTTCTGGTCTCGTATGAATTGTACCATGAATGGGACATATGATATTTGTCAGTTTTAAATATAATTTTTCATACGAAGAAAACCACGATTCACAGCGAAGACGTTTGATGGTGGCAGGTTTTGTGAGAGGCCGCTTTGTGAACTACAGTTCTTCGCTGCTGTCGACGCGAATGAAATACGTCATCACTGAAATTGTGCGAAACGAAAGAAGGAACAGCCATTCCTGCTGGAATGCGCACATTGAGGCACAAAACACACTGGCATCTCTGTTATAAATGTATATTTACTGCTAACATAGATCGGAGAAAGAGTAGGCTAATGATGGGACGTGACGTCAACAACGCGACGTAGTCTTTCTCAATTTTGTTTTCGCTACAGCTTTTATCTGAACAACAGCACAACAAACGGTAAAACGTTTTACATGAAAAAACACCATTTTAATCCACAAACAACATATTTCATTTCAGGGGCATACAACGACTTGGACCAGAAAATAGCTATTTTAGTCTCATTGAAACCCATTCATTTTTTGCGAGCTCAGAGGTCCCATGAAATCGAGCGGAAGTGGCGTCACTGGGACACTCTATTTGGTCCATGAACGAACATAGAAGGTAGAGAATAATTCTCTAAGCTTAAAACTCTATGAAAATAAGGCTCCTCCTATGTCCAATTTTAATGTAGTTTGCTCTGTGATCATTTCAAATACTCAGTATCTTACCGCTGATGTTGACTCAGAATTTTATTTTGGATACATTAAGATTCCCTTATGAGTACTTCTTGTTATTCTTCAGCATATGAAAAAGAGTTACAGACACTCTGATCAAGCATGCTGTCGTAAGTGTGTGTGTGTGTGCCGGTGTGTGTGTGTGTGTGTGTGTTTAAATAAAGTTGAAACTACTATTCACATTAACAGATTATTTACTGCTTTTGAATTTCAAAAGCAATTGGAAATGGACAACCAAGCCAACAGATAATTACGTTAATTATACTTTTATTTCTTTAGGAAAACCGAACTGAAAGCCCCTGAGGGCTGCACGGCCAGCCTACTATGTACTTCCCTACTTCCTCAGAGATCTTTATCTACAGGTCTCCTCCAAGATGGATGCTCCGTAAACGCATAACTGTTTTAAAATCAGTCATAAAATGCTTAAGGTCGCCACCCGACACAGACTGGGTCTGGGCCTCAGGGGTCCTGCATGCGGTGAGTAATCTAGCCTAATTAGGGAGCCGTAAGGGACAGAGCAGAGAGCTCTTTGCTCTCATTTCTGTGGCCTTTCCCCTCATCCACAACAGCCTTCCCCTGGGCTGACAGCCTAGTTTGTGAATTTAGACATAATGTAGCTTTACACATAGATGCACTTAATTTACAAACAGACATGCCCTTTGATAAGTGTGGAGTTTGTTTATCTCGCTTTTGGCCCTCCATGAAAGCTTTTGCACTCTACACTGCAAAAAAAAAAAAAAAAAATGGCACAGGGGATTTTAGCTATCTCGTTGCTCTGACAGTCTGTCAATGCATAGTGTCACATTTATCCTACACATACTCATAAATCTGTCAAAGCAAAAAGATGACTTGACAAGCTTGGGTTTTTTATCTAAATATTGATAGGGTGGTGGATGATTGTCAAACGCAGAAGAGGGGGAGTGAGAGGCTAACATAACAGCTCTCCACTCTCAAAAGCGAGGCCAGCTCTTGTCTTAGAGCTGGCTCTGAGGTTAAACAGCGTAGGTCATACAGTAAGCTGGCCAACTGTGCCAAGGCGCTGAGCGGCACTGATGCATGGGAGAAGAGCAATTTTATGCCTCGAGTCTATTTTTTCCGTCTGCTGCAAACAGTGTGTGTTAGCGGTTATAGTATAGGCTGCACACCACCAGTCTCTCACTCTCTTTCACTCACTTTTTCTCTCTCTCTCGCTCTCTCTCTCTCTCTCTCTCTCTCTCTCTCTCTCTCTCTCTCTCTATATATATATATATATATATATATATATATATATATATATATATATATCTACATCTTTGTCTTTGTGACATAACTCTGTTGACTCGTGACTAGTGTTGAAATGGAAATGTTGCACAGATGCCATTCACCATGTCACATTGGGCCGGGTCCAAGTGTGGTACAAACACAGTACAGTGCAGTACTGTACATATGCATTGAGCGGGATCGCGCATAGATGGCAGATGCAAATTGGAGCGTGCATATGCAGCTAGTTTCTCTTCTGCTAAATGGAGTGAACTAATTTAATTGGTGCGATGCCCACAGAGACTTTATATAGGCTCAGTATGATTCACAAAGGCCAAACACACAGTGTGCACTGTTTACATTCCCTGTGGTGGTGGATGTCGTGTGATGTGACAGTACATATACTTTAGGTCAGACATTCCAAGTCTTTCGCGACCTCCGGGAGTCTCCTGCATTTGAAAAGCGACTAAGTAATATATAGAAGTAAAGCTAAAGGAACTAGCAAATTTGATATGCACTGTTTACCCTTTTGAAATTGTTTGTGTTGTGTTTATTTTTTGGGAATAGTTCCAGGGAGTTACATTGTGTGTAATTTAGAGGTTTGCTGAGATGCTAGTCTTCTGCAAGAGTCGAAGCACTCACCAAACCTCCAGGAGGAACTGGAAAGCCACACTGCATGTTTGCCATTATGTTTGGCTGAGGTCACTGCAAACTTCATTGAGTTTGCTACTCACCAGCGCATCAGTCGAGCCAGCTGTTGTGGTTTCCTGACTTGCATACAAAGTGCCAATCTGCCTTGTACACTATTACATATCCATTAGTCTGTCTGCTGCGGACTCAGTTTCTATTACACATGTCGTTCTGAAGACAGGCCGAATGGGCCTCTGGCTCTGAAGAGGGGTGCAGTAATATAGTTTCCTTACTTTACAGACACAGGCAGATGCTGGACGGACTCACGTGGCCCTTACCTGGCAAAGATCTGGCCCTGGTTTGGCCCAAATTTGGCCAGGTGTAACAGGTCAAATGAACCCCCGCCAGGCCAGATTATATCTTGTGAGATAAACTGTCCCAGGCCAAATTATACCCGTAGTGTAAAATAACCTAGGCCAGACTATTCCCCTCCAGGCCAGAACGTACCCCTATTGTGTAAAGAGATTTCATTGCATTTATACAGTATATTTACTCACAAATGTTTACAAACATTTTGCATAGGACATCAATGTAGTTTTTTAAACACAGAAGTGTAATGGTAATGCTTGATATACAATGCTTACTGATTGTGGCTTTTCCTTTTGAAGTACATAGCACATAGAAAAGTACATATGTTCAGAGTTGTGGTCTTATTTCAAAATTTAAGTCAGTTAGCTCTGTAAATGAACATACCTGACAAAAAACTGAGACCCCAATAAAAAAGGTTGACAAATGAAGTCATTCTTGGGGGTGGTATGCTCTGGCCTGAGCACCGTTACAACCGGGTCTGGCTCTGGCTGTGGCCCGGCTGTGGTGCGGCTGTGGTCAGGCAGACCTCGGCTGCTCCAGTACGTGAGCCTGCATCAGTCAGTGAGTGGCTCGCTCCATCTTAATGGGCCTCTCTTTTCCAGAGCGGGGCCCCAGGCGCTGACCCGCGGCGTGGCGAACATTACTGAGGGGCGGCGAGCGCGTATGGCAGCACTGCTCGGCTCTGCTCTGCTATGCTGTATGGTTTTAGAATCAGTGGCAATATATGGGCTGTGTGTCCCTGGCAGCCCCCGTGTCTCCTACTCTCTCTCTTTTTCTCTCTTTCTGTCTCCCTCTCTGTCTCTCTCTTTCTTTCTGTCTTTCTCTCTCTTTTGCTCTCTTTCTGTCTTTCTCTCTTTCTGCATTTCTCTCTTTCTGTCTGTCTTTCTATTTCTCTTTCTCTCTCTCTCTCTCTCTCTCTCTGCTCCCCTCTTACGGCCCACGAGGGTCCATGAAAACTTCCTAACAGGTTTACAGCAAGCAGATTCATTTAACATTGCAGAGCGCCAGAGGGAGCCTGGGGCAGGGGCTCTTAAATGGCTGGAGAGAGAGAGGCAAAAGACGGGGTGAGGGATGGAGGGATGGAGGGGTGGAGGGATGGAGGGATGGGGGTGGGGATGTGTGTGTGTGGAGAACCGGTGTCCAATCTCTCAAAGCGCTGCGAAACAACATGAGGCCTGTGAGCCCCCACGCCGGGGAAAAGTGCCCAAAACTGCCGGGGCATCTACGCCTGGCTTTGCAGGACTGCCATGTTTTATGGCCCTCTTACGCATGAATTTATTATCCTGTTAAATATGGCATGCACATTACTGCCTCCATAAAGTATTTCACCAAGACGTGGGTAAACAGTCCGAGGGTGTGTGTGTGTGTGTGTGTGAGACGAACGCTTTGGGGTATGGCTTCCTCAACCAGCCACACCTGAGCGAGAACAGGGCCAGGTGTCACTACGGGTCAGCAGCTGTGGTGTGTGTATGTGTGTGTGTGTGTGTGTGTGTGTGTGTGTGTGTGTGTGTGTGTGTGTGTGTGTGTGTGTGTATGTGTGTGTGTGTGTGTGTGTAGGCACATGCGTGTGTGTGTGTGCCTGTCTGTTTGTGTGTCTGTGAGAGAGGGAGAGAGTGTGTAAGTGAGTGGACAGGAAGGATTAAAAATGGCCAGTCCAGTTGTTCATAACCGCTGGTTGTGCTGAATGTCAGTGTGGAAATATGTCGAAGACTCTGGTGGTGCGCCACACTCACAAATCTCCAGCATGAACTCATCAGGACACTGATGATTCAGAGACACCGATAAAGAGAGAGAGAGAGAGAGAGAGAGAGAGAGAGAGAGAGAGAGAGAGAGAGAGAGAGAGAGAGAGAGTTAGGGAGGGAGAGAGTTAGGGAGGAAAAGAGTGTTAGGAAGTGGGGAGGGTGTGTGTGAGAGAGATCAAGGGAGTAAGAGTGAGAAAGAGAGAAAGAGAGAGAGAGGAAGAGTGTGGGAGAAAGAGAGGGTGATGGCTGGGTGGAACACAGGCTCCGAGGAGCAATCAATCGCGTGCACAGCCGCCTCAGCACAATCCCCACAGACTATCAGAGAAGAGAGAGAGAGAGAGAGAGAGAGAGAGAGAGAGAAAGAGAGAGAGAGAGAGAGAGAGAGAGAGAGAGAGAGAAAAGAGCAAAAAAACATTTCATCCCACACGACCACAAAGCAGCGATAAAAATAGTCAAAGAAGATGAATTAGTGAGAACAAAAACACTATGTTTGATAGATAGATAGATAGATAGATAGATAGATAGATAGATAGATAGATAGATAGATAGATAGATAGATAGATAGATAGATAGATAGATAGATAGAAAACTAGTGTTCACAAAAGAGCAGCAATACACTTGTAGTGCCTTCTAAACACATAGCTTTGCCATTGCCAAATCCACAAAGAAATGCAGGTAGAAAGTAAACCCATAGACCTACTCTACTTAATTGTCCTTATGTACTTAGATAAACAAACAAACTAAAATACTGAAACGTGACGCAAGATTGGTGTATTTTTTGGCATGGTACACTTTGAGAAGCCCATGAGCACATGGGATGCAAAGGAGCATAGTGCTGTGAACGTTGAGCAGGCCAAGCCAGCTTGACATGTGTGATGCTCTGGGCAGGGAGTAGGCTACCCAGCTGGAGATGGGTGATGCTCTGGGCATAGAGTAGGATACCCAGCTGCAGGATGCCAAGAGGTGTACTGCCATGCAAAGCCAAACAACAGTAACTACATATTTTGCCAAAACTGAATTTAGACTGGAAATTGACTTTTTCTTGTGGCTAAATCTCTTACTCAACCCTATTAAGAAATTAAATAAAAGCATCACACTTATACTTACAACATGTTTGACTGGACATTATGACAAGTTTAAAGGCTTTTTTTTTCAATTTGTTTTTCAGTTTCTATGTTCGCATAGTTCACTCCTTTTTGTAAGTCTCTTTAGATAAAAGCGTCTGCTAAGTGTAATGTAATGTAATAGTTACTGCCCTTTGGTTTTGTAGGGCAGTGTAGTGGTCTGGAGGTGGAGTACTGTAGGCCAAACCCAGCTGGAGATGTGCAATGAGGGATGGGGAAGGTGGGGTGCGGGGGGTGCGGCCTCCCACCCATGGCTCTGGGAGGGAGGAGAAGAGAAGAGAAGAGAAGAGAAGAGAAGAGAAGAGAAGAGAAGAGGAGCCATCATCAGTGGGCTGTTTTATAGGGATCCGGTGAAGGTCATGCAGGATGGGAGTGATGTGTTCATGGGGGTTAGCCAGCGGTGATGACACAGGCTATGGACCAGATAAGCAGCGTGGGTGTGTGTGTGTATATGAGTGTGTGTTTGTGTGTATGTGTGTGTGTGTGTGTGTGTGTGTGTGTGTGTGTGTGTGTGTGTGTGTGAGGGTGATGACACACGCTATGGATTGTATAACCAGCGGAGGAGCTGGGTGGGCACTTCACCCACATGGGACACACAGCAGGACTTAACCCATGCAGGTGGTGTTTGGGTTTTCAGAAGATTTTCAGATTTTTTTGGCATCAAATTAATAAGGAAAGTAAAAAAAATCCTTTAGACGGAATAAAAGACTGCTTAAAATTACAACAGCATACGTTTATTAAGAGATTATTTTAAACAACATACACTCACAATATAATGCACACACAAACCAGAACGTCCATACATACCAATTACTGAAAAAAATATTGTTATAAATAATATATAAATAATTATTTAATCCCAAGTAATTCCTGTTTCCATTTATCTTGAGTGTATATACTTACCTTTTTAAGTGTTCTTGTTCCTGTACCTGCTTAAAGAGCAGGGATGATATACTTCACAATGCAGAGTAGCGGTGGGCTTTACATGCGGAACATCTGCAGCCTAAACCATTACAGCTGTTCCTAATATGTTTCTGTGGTTGTCGAAACGCCCCTATTCAACTAAATGAATGCAATAAATAACGATCGCGGTACGGTACAGTAGAGATAGCGCTGTTGTGCCGAGCCCTGAGAGGCTTTTACTGTCCCTCGGCCTCCATTTTGTAATTACGCTCCCCTCGGCTATCGACTGGGCCCAGTTAAGCGTCCGCTCAACACGCTCGATTATGTACCGAAGGGATTGCATTACAGGGCCAGGCTGGAATATGAGAGGCAGCCTCCATACGGGAGCAGGAGCAGCAGCGACAGGTATTACTGCCTTAAATCAGTGGCTCTCCTCTCTCCCGGTAAAAGGCTTCGGCTTGGGCTTCCGCTCTCCGCTCTGGACGAGGCCGTTTCAGTGAGAGGCTGCTCTCTAAGTGCTCACTGAGCCCCTCAGACCAGGCTAGAGGAACTGGGTCAAGCCAGCCAACATACCCCCCCCTTGAGTCATCATCATCACCCTGCTCACTTACACACACACACATACACATACACACACAGTTATATACATACACAGCTATACACACACACACACAAACACACACACACACAGTTATACACACACACACACACACACACAAACACATGTATACACACTCACTCACACTTACACCCACACACACACACACACACACACACACACACACACACACACACACACACAGACTCTGTGGGAAGCCACTGCTAATAAAGTGAGCTCCCTCATGGTAGAGTGTGAAGATGCAGTCTGCTGCAGTGGTTATGCTCGATGAGGCAGAGTGTGAGTGTGTGTTATCGATGCTTGGGAGCACCTAGGGAGCAGAGGGAGAGCATACTGCAGTGGCTATATGCCCAGCACAGAAGGCTGCGTGTTATCGATGCCACTCATTACCCTATAGAAGAGCAGAGAAACTATCACCATAGGGGTGCTTATTCAGGCTGATTGTCCGAGTTGTTCAGGGTCATAGCTAAAACTTTTGAGCCCAGTGAGAAACTGTAATATTGGGGACCCTTTGAGTATCAGAATAGGGATGATCATTCATATTCTATGAGGTCCTCCTGTTAGTACAGGGCTCTTTGAAAAACTCTGACCAAAGATTCAACCTCAACCTCTCTGTTCTAACTTTGCCCCGTCTGGCTTTCCTGCAGTCTTCACAGTTACTTGGCCAATGCCTGTTGGAGGCTTTGTCATTAGAGGCACCCAAAATGGGACCAATTGAGGCTCAGGATGAGGCTTCCCCACAGAGTTAGAGTCTGTCACCTATTAGGATGAACAAATAAAGGTAGGGTAGGAGATGTTTTCCCAGAGCACTTTATAGTACATTGCTTATAATCCCCTTCACACCCCGATGGCAACCAATTAATTAAATACTCTAAGACAAAAATAAAACGTGGGACGGACAGGGTTCAAAAACACACACCATCCAAATCATTTTAAGCGATCTGTTCGAAATGATTGAATGGTGATATGCCTATAAAACTCAACTGCCGTTTGTTCCTCCAGCCTCCCCCGTGCACAAATCTAGGGGTTTGACTTCCAGGGGGAAGTCTGAAGAAAGGGATTTGGAATGAATTGTGTACTTTCAAAATGTAGCGTGCTCGAATCGTTTTTCCAGAATCTCCTATCCTACCTTTTATATACTGTACATGTATATCATTCCTGCTTCCACACTAGTTCTGTTTGTCCTTCTGCATGTACTGTACATGATGAGAGTAATCAGAGCTTACCTGTTCTTCTGCATTACAGCCAGAATTGCTTTAGGACAGAACAGAACAGAAATTAATGTTTTGCACATTTTTTGACTCTTGAGAGGAGGGTCTTAAAAATGCAGACGTGAGTGTGAGTGGACCAGCGTTCCTCATGAGAGAGAGAGAGAGAGAGAGAGAGAGAGAGAGCGAGAGAGAGTGTGTGTGTTTGAGGTCCAGCGTGCCTTATGGCTGCATCAGAGAGGGCCGTAAACAGATTCTTGCGTGGGTGCGACGCCGTTTGATGTTTTATGATCAGATGGCATATAGACCGTCTATTCCCTTTTCTGTTTTTTCCCTCTTTTTGTTGGGACATATTTTTATTGAAGTGGCTCATATAATGGAGGCCATGTGATTATGGCATCTCGACTGGATGTAGTATAAAACCCGAGAGGCTGTCTTTTTTCTCCCTGTCACACACACACATGCACACACACACACACACACACACACACACACACACACACACAAACACACACACACACATACACACACACACACACACACACACACACACAGCGCCAGACATCTACAGGAGCCATGCTCCAAGTCATGGAGCTTATGGGCTCATTTCAGGTCCACTGTGAAGCAACCCACACACACACACACACACACACACACACACACACACACACCACACACACAGATACACACACAAACATGCAACCACATATGCACCCACACACATACATTCAGTCATATGTGCATACATTCACAAACAACCACACACAGACATAGAAAAGAAAACCACCCTAAACTCTCAGAAACGCCCTGTGGTGATTGTTGGCTGTTCAAGAGGATTTTGATCTGTTTTCTGTTTTAAGATTTGAAATCCCACACTAACACATTGTAAAGTTGCTTTCAGTTTCCCGTGGATGAGTAAAATAAGACTAAAATATTCTCTCACCCTCTATCTGACTGCTCACGTTCACCCTTTTCTGAGCCTCATTATCATAAAATGAAGTGATGCTGGCCGATCTTTAAATGAGCCTCAAAGTTTTATCCAATTATTTGCCTCCATAGCCTCATATTTGCTTTCCTATTAAGGGCAAATTTCGAGGTGTCTGATGTATAATTTGAAACCCCTTTACTGAAAAACATTGCAAGTGCATCACTTCTTAGAAAAGCTAATCCGTGCAAGATTGACTTTTTTCTGGACAGAGGGAGAAAGAGAGAGAGAAAGAAAGAAAAAGCGAGATGGAGAGGGGGAGACAGAGATGAGTAAAGAAACCACACCAGGGCCACAGAGAGCGATAGAGATGTGTGTGTATGTGTATGTGTGTGTGTGTATGTGTGTGTGTGTGTGTGTGTGTGTGTGTGTTTCAGATCACTGTGGAGTGGGTTTTGCTCCACAGACAGGCTTTCCACACTTACTCATGCGTGGCCTATAAGGAGTCACAGCTGTCTGTGCCCCCGTCTTCATTGCCGTCCCCCAACTCACACACACACACACACACACACACACACACACATGCACACAAATGCACACACGCACACATGCACTCATACACTCATACACGTGCACATACACACACACATACTAACACACACACGCCCACACATGCACACGCACACACACGCACACACACACACACGTACACACAAGCACGCACATGCACACACACACACACACGCACATGCACACACACACACACACACACACACACACACACACACACACATACACACACAATTACTAACACATACACACACACACCAGCACTGCGCTGGTCACCCAGTAAAACCACTGCTGGGGCCAGGCTGGGTGGGGAGGGGGGGCTGAGTTGGGGGGGGGGGGGCTGGGGCCACATCCACATTCCAAATGCTCTTGTAAAATCCTGGGGGGAGGAATGGGCCCCTGAGCTGGCCTTTCCCTCTGATAGACTTTTCTGCTTTCAAACGCAGCAGGAACAGACATGCTGAAAACCATCGTGCAGACTTCAACACATGTGCACACACACATTCATACACATACACACACACCCACACACATACATCACACACACACACACACACGCACACAAACTACACACATGCATTACATATAGACACACACATACATACACACATGCATTACAAACACATACATACACACATGCATTACACATACACACACACAAACAAATGAACACAAGCTCTCGCACAATTACATACACACATTTGGATAAGGACATCATTCATTACCATAAGACATTTCTACATTTCTACATGATGAAGTGACTAAGTATTGTTGCATTTTGACTGAAGTGGCCTTGAGGACATAAGTAAGTAAGCCTCCTTCCACTTCAGATTCAGCCAAGGCTCAGCAGTGGTTGCAGTTCTCCTCCACAGCTCTCTGCACACACACACACACACACACACAGTAAGGATCCTTCTTCTTAAGCTGAAAGCATGCATTACACACACATACATACACATATGCCCACACACACACACACACACACACACACACACACACACACACACACACACACACACACACCACACACACACACACACACACTCACACACACACACACACACACTCACACACACACACACACACACACACACACACACACACACACACACACATGCACACACACACACACACACACACACAGGAAGGATCCTTCTTCTTAAGCTGAAAGCATGCATTACACTCACATACATACACATATGCCCACACACACATACACACACATACATACACACATGGTTGTGGTGTAGGCAGTTCTCCACTGGCTCTCTGTAAGAGTGTGGGGCCATGCTGTTCTTTAACTGGAATTTCTGTGCGATGAGGGCCTGCATTACTGTAATATGGCAGACACTAGCTAAGAACATCACTGTAATGTGGGTGACATTAGCTAAGCACATTACTGTAATGTGGGTTATGCTAGCTAAAAACATTACTGTAATGTGGCTGACACTAGCTAACAGCATCGCTGCCATGTGGGTGACACTAGCCAACAGCATCCTGTAATGTGGGTGACACCGGCTGGTATTGAGTTTCCATTGCTGCTGAAGGATTGTATGTGTTATAGAAAAGCATTTTTCTAAGCAGGGTCGCCTCAACACCATTTCATTACAGGCACCAGCAAAGTTTGTTGTTCAAAGACGTGGGCGCTTTGTAGTTGATTAATTGGTATGCTGTGTGTCCATAAAGCCATGTTGTTACTGAGCCATGGCGTGCAACCATGCATTATGCGGTCTCGGGGCTCGTGGTAAAGATGTGTTAAAATGTACACTTACATAAGAAACACAGCTTATTAAAGGCCTAATTTGATCTGCTGTGGCCCAGAACAGCCTTTGCCCTCCCCATGGACACACTTACAAAGGTTTTGATTTCAAGCAATCAATCCGGCCTGTTAAGACCTGCTGTGACAGAGAACATGTCATTACGCTGTCCCCATGCTTGCGTGCTGAGTCGAGTGGGAGTATATCACACATCCTCTTCTTCCGTCCCCATACTACTGTGTTTGTCACTTTGCAAGAGTGTTGAAGGTGTGAAAGACAACATCTTCTATTGTCTCTGTGTTCAAGTGTTGAAGGTATAATGGCCATCTTCTTCATCCCAGTGCTAGAGTGTTGAGGGGATAAACCACAAGCTCTTCTTCTGTCTCTGTGTTTGAGCGTTAAAGGTATGATAAACAACATGTTCTGGGGTGTTAATGGTTACAGTGTTGTTAGTTTTGTACACAATATGTTCTTCTTCCTTTTTTTCTTCTTTTTTTTTCTTCTTCTTGCTTGTGAGTGGAGGGGTGGCCATGTGTGGACTGCAGACAGAGATGACAATCTGCTGTTAGCTGATAAAGTTTGTCATTACTGTGGGAGAGACAGCTTTTTGTTTAACTTCATAACTCTGTTTTTCTTCATCCATTCAGGTCTCTCTCTCTCTCTCTCTATGTCTCTCTCTCTCTCTCTCTCTCTCTCTCTCTCTCTCTATGTCTCTCTCTCTCTCTCTCTCTCTCTCTCTATGTCTCTGTCTGTCTGTCTGTCTGTCTGTCTGTCTGTCTGTCTCTCTCTCTCAAATAATTAGATGATTACTGAAGAGATATGTAGAAAGTCTTTATACGAAATGTGTTAATGAAACAGAACTGAATTGGAATTACCTCTTAAATTTACAGTATATACTTGAATAATTATTTTGAACTTGTTTTGCAGACAGCATGCTTAAGTGTAATTCAGCTTTTGCCCAGCCCCACTTCATACCTCTAGTCAGTGTAATTAGGCTAACCCTGAGTGGAGCTGCCTTACACCTGTTTGGATTCCACCAGGAGTTGATTCGCTGTGAACGCAGCCTGAGGCCTAACATGGGAGCAAAAATCGTTACAGCGTGGAGATGTGTGTCACCAAAGATGACACTTCACACAGTCGACTGTCCCTGTCTTGTCAGCTGGGAGAGCAAATCTCAGTGGAGATGTCAAAGATTCGCTGTATGTGTTCCCAAGGGATCAGTGCCTCACTCAGAATCCCACACACAGCACAGTCCTTCGTCCTTATGACACACACGCACACACACACACACACACACACACACACACACACACATGTCCATGTAATTGACTTTTGGGTCTTCATCAAATATGGATAGGGATTCTCAGTGGGCTCGGCTCATTACTGACACACTGGAGACATGGGCTGCCAAAGCTGGCTGTGTGCTGCCTGTTCCTAAGTCCTCTCTTCTCCTCTCTTCTCTTCTCTTCTCTTCTCTTCTCTTCTCTCCTCTCCTTTATCTCTTTTCTCCTCTTCTTCCATTGTTACCTCGCCTCTTCACTCCCCTCTTCTCCTCTTACTCCTCTCTGCTCTCCTCTCCTTTCCTGTCCTCTTCCTTCCTCTCCTTCCTCTTCCCTCCTCTCCTCTCCTCTCCTCTTCCTTCCTCTTCCCTCCTCTTCACTCCTCACTCACACAAGGCCTCCTCTCTGGCCATCGATCTGCGCAGAGGAGAGACAGGAAATCAATGGGCCCAGGCTCCCTAATAAAGCTATGGACTCTCCCCCATTCTGCTTCATGTCAAGCCTGCTACCCCCCCATCTTCCCCCATTCCCTCACATCCACACACTCACCCCACCCCCCCCCCCCCCACACACACACACACTCAACCCCCCCTTCCCGCCAAACACACACATCCACCCACCAATCCTCCAATCCTGTCTCGTCTCTGCTCTCTCTGTCCCACTCCGTCTCTCGTGCAGCACTAACAGCATTCGGAAGCTGGCCAGAACCTTGGCCAAGCTTTTCTTCCTGGTCACTTGTTAGGCCGTCTGTCTTGGTGTTGTCGCGGCGACGAGAGGGCGAATGTAAATGCTGAATTAAATGACTAATCTGACGATTGATGAGCGGAGAGGAAATCATTATGGGATGTATTAAATTTAAATGGCCGACGCTGACTTTCATAGGATTTCTCTCAGTCTTTTTGCAACTTGCATTTTCCCCGGCTGGGCGAACGCAGCGCCCCCGTGGTGATTTATTGCCCCCGTTCCGCGGCAGACGCACTCATTCGATCTCATTGACTTCCATTTGGAGGTCACGGACACACAGAGGGGCGGGCCGCTTGGCTCTTTCGCCTGCCAGCTCCTCGGTCTTGGTCTCCTCCGTGCCCAGCGAGAGAGAGAGAGACCGCTGGCGTCCCGTGCCGGCCCCCGCAGTTCATAGGGCAGGAGGAATTAGCGGTGACTCCCTGCTACTCCTGCCCCCAAAATCCTCCTTGGAAATCTAACTAATCCTCCTTTCGCTGTGAGCCGCGCGGAGAGGAGCGGAGAGGAGCCGAGCGGGGGCCAGAGGGCCTGGGCCTCTGTGTGAACTGTGGCGCCCAAGTCTTCCAGGCAGCCCAGTATGTTCGCGGGCCAGCCGCGGCTAAGAGCGTATAATCTCTTTTATCTGGCCCGACAGAGCCTACTGGGTCAGCTCCCAGATTACAAGCTATTAGCCTCGCCGGTTTATGTGCAAACAGTTGCCAACACAAAGGCAGACCACTTCCCCCCTGAGCCATATGCGGCACAAACAAAGGGCCTGTTTTGTATGCGCTACGCTTTTATGTAGCTGTGGCTATTTATGTGTTTACATACATAGGGATATGTGTCTCTGTGTGTGTATCAGTGTGGAGATGTTTGTTTTGATGTCCCTAGGTGAGTGTGTGTTTTTTGTGTGCTGTCAGTTTTTTAAACTAGTGTGTATAAATCATCTTGTATCTTGTCTATGTATCTGTGTGTGTGTGTGTGTGTGTGTGTGTGTGTGTGTGTGTGTATGTGTATGCCAGCATGTGCATGTAATTGTGTGTGTTGTTGTGCTGTTTGTGTTTGTATATACACCTGATTGTTTATGCATACTCATTTGTGTGTGGTCTGTTGTCGGTGTGTATATGTGTGATAGTTTCCATTTTGTGTTTGTGTGTGTGTGTGTGTGTGTGTGTGTGTGTGTGTGTGTGTGTCCACGTGTGTGAGAGTGTGTATGTCAGTGCTATTAGATGAATGAGTGTGGGTTCAGCGTTCAAACATGCATGAATCTCTGTCTGTGCCTCTGTTATTAACATGGCTGTTAATTACATGTTGCAGCACATCATGTTTAACTCATGTGTCACGCTTCTGTCGCCGTGGGAACACACAGACTACACTCAGCCAATCACCTGTAGCGCTTGCCTCACCGCTAGAAGCCGTTACCATGGCGCAACCTCCCGGCAACCCTTACAGTGCACACGCACCCACCCCCAGCAGTCAGCCCTCTCACCGCTGGCCTTCGCACACGTTTGCGGGGCAAGAAAAAAAAAAACTGGCCAGACCATCCTAGGGCTCTGCTTTGAAGAACAAATTATGTGTGACACTTCAAAGAGCAGGTCCTTGTCTTTGATCATTTTTGTCTCTCAGATGTGCCGCGCGTATACACGCGTCGGCAGCGGGGTCGGACGCAGGCCCGCGGGGGGGCCTTTTTGCCCCTGCTCCGCAGATGTTTAAGTCCGGCCGCACCGCAGCAATATTGATGTGTGCGTTTGGACAGGAGCGGATGCTTGATGTACTCCCAGTTAGCGTGAGCAAGGTCATGAGTTTAACATTTGGATGACATGCTCTGGTCAGTGATGTGGTGAAGATCTGCTTGTGTGTTAAAACAAAATCACCCCCGGGGCAAGCATGATATCATATTCTCTCAAGTGGGGAAGAATGAGGATTGTGTCTTTTAAATTATCCCCAGGGACGTACCTTCTCCTGCTAGGCTGACAGCTTAGCCTTGTTTGGTGATGATCTGAAGTGTGTGACAAGTCTTTATTGTATCCCAGCCAAAGCTTTTGACAGGGGCTGTAATAGAAGCTAACCACAGCAAACACTGAAGGTTCCATGTGAGTGCGTGTACAAACTCCTTGGTGATGACTTCAATTTTACAACTGGTGAATTTCAAACTTTACCATCTTGTTTACACTTTTGCACTGTGTCTCAGAACAGTGTTTGGTAACAGCTGATGCTGAAGAGACTGTGTGGGTACAGATAATGGCACCAGTATGGTACAGGACCTCAGGTACTGTAATTATATCTCACCGCTAAGGTGAACCTGGTTTGCCACATCAGGGTCAGATATGTTCCAGCATTGGTGTGTTTGGCAATGCACACATGCGTGCACACATGCACACACACACACACACACACACACACACACACACACACACGCACACACACACGCACACACGCACACACACAGATGGGTTGTCTCACCGTTACACACACACATACACACATACACAGATGGGTTGTCTCACCGTTACGCACGCACACACACACACACACACACACACACACACACACACACACACACACAGATGGGGGGGAGTTGTCTTACCTTTACACACACACAGATTGGGGGGGGGGGGGGGGGTTGTCTTACCTTTACACACACACACGCAGACACAGACACACAGAGGATACCTTTCCCTGGGCTCTTCCCTATTCTTTTTCTGCCTTGGTTTTCCATGAGGTCCTGGAGGAGTCTAGGCTGCCGCTGCCGCGCCGGATCAAAGCTGCGCTGCACTTGGTGATGGACTGACCTGGCGCCGTGCCCCGGGGCGAGACGAGGCTAAGGAGTGGGAGTGAAGGGTGGGACTGGTATGTTCTTAAATGCAACTCCACCAGAGCATTTGGATTAAACAAATCTGGGATGAAAAAAAAACACATACACACACACACACACACACACACACACACATACATAGCCGCTTTCCACTTGTGCTGACATCCCTGAATCAAACAACCTGAGACTTGAGAATGCGCAGAGACAGGCTGGGAGGATGGAGTGCATAGAAAGCTATCACACAGCAGACGAGGAGATCAGTGTGTCTGGAAAGAGTGTGTGTGTGTGTGACTGTGTGTCTGTGTGTGTTTTTTTATGTTTTTTTTATGGCCAGACTTTTGATGGCTGGCAGATTTTTACACAAGGAGAGGTCAACCCGTTTCACGAGAACAAAAAAGTATCAACCTACGGAAGATAATTTCTGACCCATCGCTCACATTATCTGTATTTCTTCAGATTGTTTACACAGCCGAGGGTTTATGAGTGCTGCGCTGAGCTTAACAAAATCAGCCTTAAGCGCACGTCTGTGTGTGTGTGTGTGTGTACCTCATAAATCACACCTTGGGACTCCACCGTGCTGCACCGTGTGAAACGTGCCTCCATGTTTCATCTCTCCCTCTCTCTGGTGTTACCTGGGAATGTCAAACATGCCTCCCCCAGCACAGCACCGCACAGGCCCTTTTCTCTGCCACGTCAGTCCAACCATCCATCAGCGAGCGGAGAAAGCGAAAGAGATGAGGACGTGGGAGGAGGCGAGGCGGTGATAAACTATCGTGACTGGGTCGACGGCTGCAGGGCACAGCAACAGCACCGACTACATCCCACAACCTGATCGTGCCGTGCCAAGTTTTGTTTTTGTATGTGACGGTCCGTGTCGTTCCAGCAACTGCACAGGACGAGGCACGGATGCGGGGGAGGAGGGGGGTGGTGTGTGTATGTGTGTGTGTGTGTGTGTGTGTGTGTGTGTGTGTGTGTGTGTGTGTGTTGGGGGGGGGGGGGGACACATGTGAAAACACATCACACGCTAAGACAGAGTGACAGCGGCCTGCCCTGTGCCTGGCGTGCAGATTAACATCAGAGAGACGGAATAACACTCCAACACTCCAAGCGTGGCCATGGCGATGGAGGTGGAGGTGGGAGTGAGTGAGAGACGGAAATCATGCGTGCTTGGCTCTAAAACATCTCATCCCTCCCTTCTTCTCTGCTGTGTCAGTTGACTTTTCCCTCATAGTGACACTTTTGAAGTCAGAAAGAGATCCAAAAAAGTATTCAGCACACACCAGAAAAGAAAATTTCATTTGCGGTTTCCATTGTCAAAATGATTTGTCTCACACTTCAGATCACACCTTTTCTTCGTCTCCGTGGGAAGAAAAAACTTTGGCTGAAATTACATTTGCCCGTGATAGAAAACAGCTAATCTAATCCAGCTAATCTTGATGAAAGTTTTGTATAAAATACAGTTTCAGAGTGATAACCCACAAATGGGCATATGACTTAGGATAATGTTACACATAACAGAGTAACCCATAGCCAGTCAGTGTGATATAATGCAGTGTGTTACACTAAGGGTATTTCGGTTTTTTGAAAGTTATTTCAGAATTACACCACACAGATCTAGAATATGTCTCAACTGCAATTTAAAATGGCTGCAAAAGTTCATTATTACATTCTAACAACAACCAAAACCAAATATTGTGATCATCCTCCATGAAAAGATATTGTGGAGAAATAGGGGGTTACTGCATGTAGATATACGACTGCTGAAGCAGAACTATTTCCTGCCAAGTTGTGGCCAGACCATTGTGTCCTGTACTCTGTGTTCTGCTCTGCTTCATGTCAGACCTGGACAAAGTTTAGTCTTCTGGATGACCTAGCTAGAGAATAGACCCAATTGTTCTGAATTGTTTTTTCACAGTATAATTGGTAATACCTGAATTACTTAAAGCAACACTAAGTTTTTCTAACCTTAAAACAATGTTTACAAAGTCATTTTAGTGGTTCATTAACTCGTAACAGGGTGAACCTCCCTTCTGAATTCACTTTGCAGCCCTGCATGGGCTTTAACTGCACTATGCAAATTTGCAAAAGCAGGTCGCTGATCTGTAGTTCAAATAAGACATAAAAAAAAAAGAAATTCCGCTTCCAACCTGTAGGGTGACCAAAGAAGTAGAGTGCTTTAGTGTTGCTTTAAGCACTTTTAGGTTGAGCGTAGCCTATAGCTCCTTCTCTGGCTTGTACTGTATAATTCAGCTTGCTGAATAGAGTTTCATGAAAGGCGGGGATCTAAACGGAACCATGCTGTGGTATTTGTGTCTATGTGACATTCCGGATTAGCATGTTCTGCACTGTTTGGAGTCATTCCCCAGAGTCAAAACATAATAAAGTTAGCCACATCTGAGCTTTCCTATACAGTATGTGTGATGACAGACCCAAAGCTGACACTGATTATCTCGTCACCATAACGGTGAAAAGCTCAAAGCCTGGAGAATAAAAGGAATGTGTGTGAATCTTACTCCGATGACTCTCTCGCGTGTCAGCCCGTTGTCTGCGTGTGTGTGTGTGTGTGAGGGAGATGAACACTTCCCTCGTCGTTTTTTTTGTCCCTCCGCTCCGCTCCTCTGATCACAAACAATTACGCCTCACCAGCAACGACCTGTTTGGACTCGCCCAGGCGCTGGCGGAGAGGCTGGGCCTCGGCTCTTGGAAGATGCTGTGGAATGATAAACATCTGGGCTCTGCCCTTTTGTTCCTGTCCCTGGAGAAACTGCCTCTGGAGCACATCAGAACCTAATCTGGGATGAGTGTGGCCCTTAACCGGTTCTGCTGAGGCCCTGGTCTGACCCTGATCTGGTAGACTTGTGCCAGGCTAGGACAGATCTATTCACGAGTCAGACTCTGTTGAAGTGGTGGAAGGCACAGTAACACAGCTAGCGTTACCTTTTCAGCAGGCAGTGTTAAAGTTAGCTTTGCCTTATTACCGGAGTAATATCTATTCCTTTATTATTAGAGGTAGAATACAGCTACCAGTCCCCCCCATAGTTGGCACAGTGATATTTTTTTTTAGCATTCCCCATTAGCAGACAAAGTCATACAGCTAGCATTACCCATACAACCAGCCATACAACTTTCTTTCCCTTTCTCAGCACTCTTGCAGAAGGCAGGTCTCCTCTCTAACCCTTAACTAGTTCTGGTAAGGGCCTTATCTTGCCCTGATCCGGTAGACTTGTGCCACACTAGGACAGATCTACCCATGAGTTGGAATCTGTTGAAGTGGTGGAAGGCACAGTAAAACAGCTAACTGTATCCTTTTTTATCATACAGCTAACTATCTCCTATAGTAATGGGCATGGTGAGGCAGCTAGCACCTCTCTCATCAACGAGCACAGTGACACAGCTAGC
>CM059276.1:21373635-21376410 GCA_030347295.1 Setipinna tenuifilis
TGTGTTTGTGTTTGTGTTTGTGTGCGTTACCTGGAGGCGAGGGACAAACAGAAGGAGGAGAGTGAGGACAGAGGATCAGGGAGGAGGGGGAGGAGAGGAGGAGAGGAGGAGGAAGAGAAGAGAAGAGGAGAGGAGAGGAGAAGAGGAGAGGATCCTGCTTCATATTCCAGCAGTGGTCGTGCCCCTGGGGAAGCGAGCCATGCAGCGGTCGGAGCGAAACAACACCAGGAATATTCATGGGAGACCTGAGGGAGAAACGCCACACATCTCGCATCTCTCTCTTCTCTTCTCTTTTCTTCTCGTCTCTTCTCTTCTTTCCACTCCTCTTTTCTTCTCGTCTCTTCTCTCCTCTTCTCCTCTCTCCTCTTTTCTTCTCGTCTCTTCTCCTCTTCCCTCTTTTCTTCTCTTCTCCTCTCTCCTCTTTTCTTCTTGTCTCTTCTTTCCACTCCTCTTTTCTTCTCTTCTCTTCTCTTCTCTCCTCTCCTCTTCTCTTCTCTTCTCTTCTCTTCTCTTCTCTTCTCTTCTTTCCTGATGCTTGTGCTGGGTCAACAATATTCATGGGAGACTGGATGAAAAAAATCCAGTCTGTTCTTCTTCGTTCCTCTCCTCTTTGTTCTCCAATTTCTCCAGTGCCTTCTCCCTCCTCCTTGTCCTTTCTCATGTCTTCTCTCAAATTGCTTTTGCTGCAGTGGACACAGCACCCCCCCCCCCCCCAACACACATACACACACACACATGCAAAGGGAATCAGCACTGCTGCTGTAGCTTATGTGTGAGTATGTGTGTGTGTGAGAGAGAGAGAAAAAGAGAGTTTGTGTTTCTCTCGTGTTTTAGTGTGTGTGTGTGTGTGTGTGTGTGTGTGTGTGTGCATGTGTGTTTGTGTGTGAGAGAGTGAAGTTAGATTTATGCCGTTGTCCCCTCCTGCTCAAGAGATAAGGAGTCACAGGAGGAGGTGGGAGGCACACAGAGGGAGGTGGTAGGAGGCATACAGGGGGAGATGGTAGGAGGCGCACTAGGAGGTGATAGGAGGCGCACTAGGAGGTGGTAGGAGGCGCACTAGGAGGTGGTAGGAGGCGCACAGAGGGAGGTGGGAGGAGGCGCACAGAGAGCGGTAGCATGGGGGGCCTGCAGGTCCACCAGCTGGCAGGTTTACGTGGAGCTGCTGTGCTTCGCACTGATGAAGCATAAAATTCTGTCAATTCAACTCCTATCGGAGCACGTGTCCATCCAGGCCAACTACATAACACACACACAACACACACACACACACAAACACACATACACACACACACACACACCAACATGCACAAACACACACACCCATGCATGTATGCATGCACACGCACACGCACACACGCACACACACACACACACACACACACACACACACACACATACACACTAACATGCACACACACATGCACACACA
This sequence comes from Setipinna tenuifilis, assembly GCA_030347295.1. NCBI lineage: Eukaryota > Metazoa > Chordata > Actinopteri > Clupeiformes > Engraulidae > Setipinna > Setipinna tenuifilis. The sequence continues at coordinate 21,375,065 of CM059276.1, forward strand.
CACACACACACACACACACACATTGTTCCTCCTAAGAGCTCCAGAGATATTGACGTAAGATGTGTGAAATGCCCTGGCATGCAGTGTTTGCTGACCAGCCGTGCAGCCTGCTTGGTTCCTGGGAACAGCAGGGAGAGGAGAGGAGACTACAGGAGAGGGGAGGAGGGGAGAGGCAAAGAGAGGACAGGAGAGGAACGGAGAAGAGGGGGAAAAGAGGAGAGGAGGTAGAAAAACAGAACGGGACAGGAGAGGAGAGGAGAAGAGGAAAGGAGAGAGGAGAAATAGGCTGAGGAGAAGAGGAGAGGAGAGGAGAGGAGAGGAGAGGAGAGGAGAGGAAGGGAGTTGGGAATAGAGGACAGGTGAGGGAAGAAGAGGAGAGGACAGGAGAGGAGAGGAAAAGAGAGGAGAGAGGAGAAATTGGCTGGAGAGAAGAGAAGAGAAGAGGAGAGGATGGGAGGGCGGAGTAGGGGACAGGTAAGGGGAGCGGAGGAGAGGAGGGGAGAGGAAAGGAAAAGAGAGAAGATGAAAAGAACAGATGAGAGGATGGCTGAGGACAGGAGGGGAGACAGGACTTGTGCATGGTGGTCCCTTATCTTATTTTCTCTGTTCCATCAAGTGCGGCTGGAGGAATTTCAAAAATAACCCTCATTTACATACGTTTCTCAGCTGCTCTCAGTCACGTGTGCCAAGATGTGCGATAGCTTTCCAAAACACAAATGGGAATCACAGAGACACAGAGACACACAAACAAACATAAACACAAACTCTCTTTCTCTCTCTTTTTTTCTGTCTCTTTCTCTCTCACACACACACACATCCACACATGCACACAAACAAAAACACACTCTTAGACTCTCTCTCTTTCACACACATGCACACACAAACACAAACACACACTCTCTTTCTCTCGCGCACTCTCTCACACACACACAAGCAAAACATACTCACAGACTTTCTGTCTCTCTCTCTTTCTGTCTGTCTCTCACACTCACACTCTCACACACACACACACAGTCTTACACACAGATAGAATACAGAGCACCTGCAGCAACAGCCAACTTAATATTACTGCAGTGCCATCACACAGCTCCAGATTAGCATGTGATGCGTCGGCTGATACACACCTGGTCATCGCAGTGACTTGACACACACACACACACATATACACACACATACACACACACACACACACACTCACACAGTGACACACACACACACACACACACACACACACACAGTGACACACACACACATACACACACACATACACACACAGTGACACACACACACACACACACACACACACACACACACACACACACACAGAATGTCTGTGATTGATGGCT
>CM059276.1:21389010-21394010 GCA_030347295.1 Setipinna tenuifilis
CACACACACACACACACACACACACACACTCTGCGGAGCCTGGCTCTCTGAGGGCTGAAAGTCAAGAGTGGGTTTCTGGCAGGGAGCCCGGATGAAATCAGGAGAGGGGTGCTTCACGTCGGGGGGGCGTCTCGGCTGGAGAAGCTGCTAATCCCAAAGCCAATAACCAGCCCAAGGCAACCACACACACACACACACACACACACACACGCACACACGCACACACACGCACACACACACACACACACACACACACACACACACACACACACACACAAGCAGCTCAAGGTCACTCAGCCAGTGCGTAAGAAAGGAAGCAGGGGAATAGGGAGGTGAGGGAATACACACATACAGACACACACACTCACACATGCTCACACCCACTCATGCAATAATACCGTCATATGAACCTGTATACACACACCTCACACTTACTCTTACACACCCTAACCCTGGCACACCATTACAGTAAAACATACATACAGTACATATGCTTACACACACTCACACAGCCTCACACACATTAACACACACATACATACACTTACATACTTACTCAGCCTCTCACTTCCACTAATACACACTTACACACACTTACACACACATACAAACCCATTGCACCTTTCCACAAACTTACACACCATCACGCTCACCAAACTTTTAGCATCTCTATGCCAGCCAGTGCAGACACACACACTCTTTACACACACACACTTGTTGGCAGTGAACAAGGGGGCACATCAAAGGCAACTGTCTAGACAGCAGCGTGCGTGCGTGCGTGCACACACACACACACACACGCACACACACACACACACTTGGGTTGTTTGGCTCTCTATAGCCTGTTATTCTATCACCCTTTCTTTGTCTATCACCCTTTTCTGTCCTCTTTCAGAATCTCTCCCTTCATCAGTATCTCTCCATCTCTCCATCTCTTTCTCCCTCCATCAGTCTTTCTCTCCATCACTCTGCTGTTGCCCTCACCTCATCCAGATCGATGTCATCTGGGCTTGCTGGGGGGGACTTCATTTTCTTCATGGGGACCACCACCACATACACATTCCTGTAGGGAGAGAACACACACACACACACACACACACACACACACACACACACATTTCTGTATGGAGATGTCTGTCTGACAGACAGAGACAAAAAGAGAGAGACAGAGAGAGAAAGAAAGAGACATGCTGACTGAGCATGACTGTGTGTGTGTGTGTGTGTTTACTTGATGATGTCCTTGGCGTCCAGGGGGGGTATGATGATGGTGAGGGTGCTCTCCTGCTCGCGGGTGTCCAGCTCCGGCTTCCTCATGCTGATGGGGGGGGCTGTGCGCGTGGCCACGCGGTGGGCCTGCCCCCATCCCCGCTGTCCTGGCACGTCATGCGGAACTCGTAGCTGCTGTTGGGCTGCAGACCCCCCACCAGGGTCTTCATCTGACGCGCGTCCACGTCCATCTTCTGACGGTTGTACTCAATCTGGGCAAGAGGGAACACACACACACACACACGGACGCACACACAGACACAAGCACACAAGCACACAAACACAGATACACGCCAGCACACACACACACACACACACACACACACACACACCACACACACACACACACACATACACACACAAAGGCACATATACTGTTAAGAACTCCTACTTCCTACTTTCTAGGAAAACACTTCATATAATAAGCCTCAGGGGAGATGGGGGCATCTGCGTATGTATGTGTGTGTGTGTGTGTGTGTATGTGTAAATGTGAGTGTTGTTGTGTTGTGTGTCTATTTGTCAAAAGTAAATTACTTCTGTGTGCGTATCCACTACTCTACATGAATCACGACTGTGTTTGTGAGTGTGTGTCTGGGAGCGGAGGAGGTGAATCACCTGTGTGTGTGTGTGTGAGTGTTTGAAGTAAATTACCTTTGTGTGTGTATGTGTTACTCTACATGAATCACGTCTGTATTTGTAAGTGTGTGTCTGGGAGCAGAGGAGGTGAATCACCTGCGTATGTTTGTGTGTGTGTATGTGTGTGTGTGTGTGCCTTACCATGCAGCGGTATGGGACGCGACTCTCAGAGAACTTCCAGGTCAGAAGCACTGTTGTCTTGGTGACGAACTTGACAGTGAAGTTCCTGGGAACATCTGTGGTTATGTGAAAACAGAAAGCCATATGAGAGACATACACGCAGTTCTACCCACACACAGACACACAGACACACACACTCTCTCACACACACACACACACACACGTGGCAAACAGGAGAGGTAGACTAGGGAGGTGAGCTTGAGCTTGAGTTGCCGTTCCTGAGGTGGTTCCGTTGCAGTGAGCACAGTGTGTGAAGGCTGTGAGGGAACAAGGGCAGATTAGACACGCACACACACACACCACACACACACACACACACACACACACACACACTGGTTGTGCAACTCACTCTTCCAGGCTTCAAAAGCCCTCTGAAGTGGAGTAGGCACTGCCAGCCATGGGCACACACACACAGACACCACACAGACACACCTTGAGGGCACTTGATGGCACACACACACAGACACACACACACAGACACACCCTGGTTGTGCCACTCACTCCTCCAGCACTCTGAAGTGGAGTAGGCACTGGCAGCCAGACACACACACACACACACACACACACACACACACACACACGACATGCGGACAGCAAAGTGCAGTGCACCATGGAATGCCATGCCACAAACCATCCCAGAGTTGGGGAGGGTGAGGGGGGTGTCACAGACTGGGGGGGTGGGAACGGGAGGAGGGGATTCTCAAAACCAAAAATGAGGTGCCAAACTTAAAGGACGACTGACCAAACTAAAAAAAGGCCCAACCCTAAATCCTGGACGCTGACGTGTGATTGGGTTGCGAGTGATCGGGAGCGAGCCTACCTTCGGGCGAGGCGTGTGATTGGATGAGAGTGAGCGTGTGTAGGGTTGCAGGGAGAGGCGTGTCTGACCAATCCGCACTTACCTTTCACGTGCTGGACAACCGCTGGACCGACCTGACTGACTGAACTTCCTGTTTTGGGTTTTTTTTACCTGGCGGGTGAGGAGGAGGAGGAGGGGGGTGTGTCCCCAGAGGGAAAGGGTGCAAGGTGATTGGCTTGCGCTCTTTTGCGTGTTTTGTTCTCATTGGCCTAATTTTTTTGGCTAGTGGGATGCAGGAAGAAGGAGGGGGAGGTGGGGGAGAAGGGAGTTCCACTCTCCCCCCACCCCCCCCTCTCCACCCAGACCTGGTTGGCAGCCGGTTCCGGACCCCTGTCCAGCCCCGACCCGACCGACCCAGTTCTGACCCCCCCCATTGGGGGGTTTAGCAGAAACCAGGGGGCCGGGTGAGAGCCAGATCCGATCCGGACCCGCGCCGCACCCAGCCCAGGTGCTGTGCGTAAGCGAGGGCGAGGCCATACCTGTTCCAACGGCGGCAGTGCGGTACTGGACCGTGGGGCTGTACGGGCCCGGACCTACGCTGGTGTGAGCGCGGATCTTGACCTCGTAGACCACGTCGGGCTTCAGGCTGTTGAGCGTGTAGCTGGACTGGCTGGCTGGCAGGGAGAGCTCTCTGGGTGGGGTCCCCCCCAACCCCCCCGAGCCTGACCCCCCCACCCCAACCCCAGCCTCCTGGTAGGCCAGGGTGTACTGGGTAATGGCCCCGTTCCTCTCGGCCAGCACCGGGGGCAGCCATGACAGCTGCAGGGAGCAGCAGGTGAGGTTGGCCCCCTCGGAGATCTGGGGGTACCCGCGGGGCACCTCCTCGGGGACGGTCAGCTCCTGCGTGGCCTCCTCCCCGAACCCTCCCCGGCTCTTGGCCGACAGGCGGAAGAGGTAGGTGGCCCCGCGGTGCACGTTGGTGACGGTGTACTCGGTCTCGCGGGCCGTGAACTCCAGCGTGGCCAGGGGGGTCACGTCCTTGCGGCCGAACTGCAGCCGGTAACCCTGCACCTGGACGTCCACGCCTGGGGGGGGCGCCGGGCTGACCTGGGGGGGTTGCCAACGCACCACCGCCGAACTGGCCGTCTCTTGCCACACACTCAGGGATGGGGGACCGGGCACTGTACACGCACACACACACACACACACACACATACAGAACAAGAGAACAAGAGAACAGAACAGAAGGACAGTCAGTCATCAGAGAGCTGTTAACCTTGTCCCAGTCACCTACAAAGGCTGAACTGCTAGATGGACACACACACACACACACACACACACACACACCACACACACCCACACACACACAGATACAGACATACACACGTACAGTGACACACACACAGTGACACACACACACAGCCCTCTCTGGGAAGCCACCAAAGCCCAAAGCAGCTGTCCTTCATATGATAAGCTTAGCCAGTAGGTAGGAGTGTAAGTTCCAAAGACAATAGGAGTGACAGTGTACCACTGACAAAGAGAGTATGCATGTGTGTGTGTGTGTGTGTGTGTGTGTGTGTGTGAGAGAGAGAGAGAGAGAGTGTGTGTTTATATGTCTATGTGTGGATAATATGCATGTGTTTGTTATATTCTAAAGAGTGTGTGTATGTGTGTGTCTGCGTGCGTGCATGCAAGTGTGTGTGGGTATGCATGCGTGTGTGTGTGTGTGTGTGTGTATGCATGCGTGTGTGTGTGTGTGTGTGCATGCGTAAGTGTGTGTGTGTGTGAGTGTGTGTGCGTAAATGTGTGTGTGTGTGTGTGTGTGTGTGTGAGTGTGTGTGTGTGTGTGTGTGTGTGTGTGTGTGTGTGTGTGTGTGTGTGTGCTGCATCAGCCTGAGGCAGTGTATGGGCGGGGTGCTCTGGTGTATCCTTCATTACAAAGGTGAGCTGTAGTTTTCCCACAGCAAAGCAGCTGTGAAATTGCACACTAATATTCCAGCCCTGCCTGCTCGCTCTCACACCAATATATAACACCCTCTCTTCCTCTCCTCTTTTCCTCTTCTCTTTTCCTCTCCGCACTCCTCCTCTCCACTCTCCCTCTCTTCTTTTCCTCTCCGCA
>CM059276.1:21401510-21409010 GCA_030347295.1 Setipinna tenuifilis
TGATTTTAAGCACATTTTCAATGTTGCAGTATAACATTTTCACCATATTTATAAATTTAATACTAAAACCAAAGTGTGCCAGAGTTTTCCACAAATAAATGTGCTCAACACGATCAAAGGCCTTTTCCTGATCTATTGATATAAGACCAGTTTTAAGACCATATAGTCTTGAAATATCAAAAACGCCTTTAACTAAGTGGATATTGTCAAAAATGAATCTGTCAGGCACACAGTAAGTCTGGTCTAGGTGTATGACCTCTGACATTACTTTGCTCAATCTGCTGGCCAGGGCCTTAGAGAGTATTTTATAATCGGTGGAAAGCAGAGCAACCGGGCGCCAATTTTTAATATCATTCAAGTCACCTTTTTTAGGTAGTAAGGTAAGCACCGCCCTCCTACATGACAATGGCAATTCTCCTCTCTCCAAACACTCATTGACAACTTCAAGAAAATCTTTCCCCAATATAGGCCAAAAAACTCTATAAAATTCAACGGAGAGCCCATCAATACCTGGTGCTCTGCCATTTTGCAAGTCTTGAAGAGCATCTCCTAACTCTTCCAATGATAGGTTGCCTTCTAGCGTTGTAGCTGAAGAGTCGCTAATAGTGGGCAGATCTTGGAAAAAAGTGTCTTCTACAAAACGGTGTTCAACATATTCATTCTGGTATAAACCAGCAAAAAAAGAAACCGCTTCCTTGCGTATCTCACATGAATCAGTCACTAGAGTTCCTGATTGTGAGCGTAAGCCATGTATGAACCTCTTCTGACTGTTCCTTCGTTCTAGACTAAAGAAAAACTTGGATGGGGCATCCATATCAGAGATGTTCCTGAAGCGTGACCTAATCAAAGCTCCCTGAGCCTTAACTCTCAACAATTCAGACAGCATGACTTTTCTGGTTTTAAAAGTTTCATAAAAAAGCTGATTCCCGTTTGGGGATGTTGGCTGTTGCATGTCCATAATTTCAATCTCAACACTTTGTAAAGACTTGGCGATGTTTTTGGAAACATGAAAAGTATATTCTTGACAAAAGAGCTTTATCTTAGTTTTTGCTATGTCCCACCACTGTGTCAGTGATGAGTACATATGTTTCTCTGCTTTGATTACATTCCAAAAGATGGCAAAGGATTCCTTAAAATTAGAGTCATCCAAAAGTGAGGTATTAAAATGCCAATACGCACTCCTTGGTTTTACATTGTTCATGCTGACAGTACACAAAACCATGCTATGATCTGAAAACCCAACAGGATGTATTGAGCAACTCCTTACTTTATTGAGATGCTCTTTAAAAATATAAAACCTATCAAGTCTCGCCAAAGATAACACATTTCCCCTAGCGTGTACCCAAGTATACTGTCTGTCAGTTTTATTAAAATTCCTCCAAACATCACACAAATCGTATGTTACTAAAACATCGATAAGATGGCTACGTGATAATGCATGTGGTTCTTGGTGATTACGGTCCATTTTATCTACTGTACAATTAAAATCACCTCCTAAAAATAAAAACTCGGCAGGATTGCAATCTCTAATTAAAGTGCTTAATCGTTGTAGAAAAGCCAGTCTATCCACACCAGAGGTTGGGGCATAAACGCAAATGAAAACGAAAACTTCGTTTTCAAACATTGCGCGCACTTTTAAAAGTCTCCCTCTGATCACTTCTTCAACACTGTGCGACTGAGGAGCAAAACTCCGAGAAAACAGTAGCGCCACTCCAGCACTGTTGGAGGTATTGTGGCTAAGAAAAGTTAAAACCATTCCACTCTTTACACCAGTCCGTAGCATTCCGCACATCGCTATGCGTTTCTTGTAGAAAAATTACATCTGCAGCTTTCTGTTTCATTAATTCAAACATCTGGGCTCTCTTTCCGCAATCCCTCCCCCCATTGATATTCAAAGAAACAATCCGAATGTCATTCATGATTGTCAAAGGAAAAAGAGAAATCAGGAAAGACAATAATCCCAGACAGAGACTAAATCTGGACCATAGCTTCCACATTTTCGCTAAGTTCTTTTTTAGCTTTACCGACAAGTTTTTTCAGACGGTGGATTTCTTTATCGTCAAAGGCACCTTGTTGTCTGTGATGCCAGACGTCGTGTATAAATTGCTTGCCATCTACAAAAAACGTATCCAACTTAACATTCCTCTGCCCTTTTGTCTCACTTAAAAACTTGCTGATGTAATCAGCGGTGTACATAACAGTAAAGTCCTCATCAAATGAGCAGGAAAATCTGCTGGAGTCAGAAGAGTACCCATCACTTTCAGACCAAAGATCTAAATCATCAGTTTTAGCCTGTTTTGTTGTATTAAGCTTCAAACGGTCGGAGGTTAGTTTTCTTTTCGACTTCGGTGTTTTAAAAACATTTTCTGCAACTTCCAAATCACTATGATCAATCTGAGCAATCGCTTGTTTTGCGCTTGTTTTACTTCTCAAAGTCCTCTTAGAAGGAGAAACAGTGGGCCTACCTGAGGATGGGCCTGCAACTATAGGTGTTCCAGTTGTTCCGATTTCAACAGGTAGCAGCGAAGTATTGGCTTCAGTTTCAACAAACTTGTCCGGCACGTCCGACAAATCAACAAGTAAACACTCCGGTGTGGCAGCCTCTTTTTCGGTGTGCACACCGGCAGGAACAGCAATGGCAGTCCCGGTCGCCGAGCTTGTTACAGCAAGGCTGTCAGCTTCACATGGATCAGTTGTGGACTGGTTTAATTCAGCAGAAACTGTTTTCAAGTCCACTAGCACAGAGGTAGTCTCAGCACCATCAGCAATTACGGATCCCGACAGGTCGACCGTGACCTGTTCGGTGCCATCTGCTGTAAAGAGCTCTGCCGAAGGCACTGACAACTCAAAATCACCCACTGAGTCCCCCTCAACGGCAGATTCACCACGATTCTCCCCATTGACTTTACGCCCAAGCGGGCACGCACGCACCAAATGTCCCTTTTCCCCACACGCAAAACATTTCATAACAGTATCTGATGTTACGAAGACAACATAGCTGTGATTCCGGAGTTTAAAACGAAAAGTCAGATTTATGTCACCACCATCATTAGTAATCATGTAAGCTAGACGTCTAAATGAGACGACGTGCTTTAGACGAGGTGATTTGCAACCAAGACGAATTTTCGTTATTGGTGAAACAAGTTTGCCGTAACGGGAAAGCTCACGTTCAAGCAGACCATCGGGCAGAAAAGGGGGAACATTCGAAATGATTATTTTTTTAGAAGGCAGACTCAGAGGTATAACTGAAAGAAGTGTACCATTAAGTACCACACCACTTTGAACAATTCTGTTCGCAATTTCAACACTATTAAAGAAGATAACAGTTGCTCTATTCATTCGAGAGGCAGATACAATGTTTTCGTCACCGATAATATCACCCACTGCCAAAGCGCAGTCTTCTACACTGGCTTCAGATACAATCTTGACGCCATGACGGCGCGTTAAGGTCGTGAAATCCATAGACTCTCCCAAGGAGGCCATAGCTCCGACCAGCTCTGAGCTGGATTCGGGCTCAGAAGCCCAAACAAACAAAAAAGAAAGTCCTAAAGAACAATATAAAAATAAATAAATAAAGAAAGAAAGAAACGAAACATACACAGAAAAAAAGACAAACAACAGATCAAAGTTAGAAAGCCACAGACGGCAAACACGCTCGCACGCTCGCACACTCACCACGCACCCACTCACTCGACGCAGGCGCAGAGAGAGAGAGAGAGAGAGAGAGAGAGAGAGAGAGAGAGAAAGAGAGAGGAGAGACGGATGAGGACTGACAGGCCTGTACTCTGGCGATGTCACACTCTGACACCTGCGATAGGCTCACCTGTCACACTCAAGAGCTGTCAAGGAGGGAGACTGAGAAGGGCCTGCAGCCCTCCCCAGACACACACACACACACACACATACACACACACACACCTATATGGTGAATACACACACAGAAATACCTATATAGTCAATACACACACACACACACACACACACACACCTATATGGTCAATACACACACACAAAAAAATCTATATGATTAATACTCACACACACACACATTGACACACAAATCTATATGATCAATACACACACACACACACACACACAAAAGTCAGTACCATCATGAATTTACAATCCACCCTATCATACATTCCAATCACAATCCATCCTATCATGCATTCTAACCATAATACTAATCATGCATTCATAATCCATCCCATCGGGTATTTGAACTATAATCCAACCCATTGTGTATTCTAACCACTTCCTGCCTTTGCGCTTTAATTGAGACAATCATAAGGTCGAGGAAAGATGTGAGGATAACTTCATTAGGACTCAGGAAATGAGCACATTTACAAAAGACTGTTTAAATATAATGAGGTAGGTGCTTTGATGTGGATCATGTTGATTGGGTTTTAGATGCAGCTATAGGAAAAGACATTGTTATCCTCCTCCCATTTGTAAAAGGGTGGTTAAATGCACCCTAAGCCAAACGAGATTGGAAAAGGAGCATTAAGGCATCTTTTTTCCACCATTTAGTAACTCCACACAGCTCTTACTATGGCTGTCACTAATGGCTGTTTTCCACTGCCTGGTACCAGCCCAACTCATCTCGACTCGACTCGCATGTTTCTATAGGGTACATTGCATATATGGTACCTGCTACCTGATAGTATTTTTGGTATCTCTTCTGGCGAGGACCCAAGAATGTTGAAGTGATCCCAAACCATGACATACACCCATTACTATGGGTTGCTATAGCAACCAGCTACATTAATGGATACTTTTTATACAATGGAAAGCGATACACCCGATACCAAAACCGAGTAAAATCGACTGGAGTCAAGATGAGCTGAGCTGGTAGCATACAGTGAAAAACAGACTTTAGATACCTCAGGGTCATTACACTCAGGACTCTTCCTCAGCGGGAACTAATAATAATACATACATGACAGTGTTTTAATCAGGCCTATATTAGACACCCATATGTACATTGTTGTCTCTGTTGTACATTATGAGTCTATATATTTCTATTTGTCTCTTGTATTGTATTGTACATCGTTTATATGTATAATACTACATGTCTATATATTGAATGTATAGAGAGCTAACATCTACCGGAGTCAAATTCCTTCTATATATCAGTATACCTAGCCAATAAAACTTATTCTAATTCTGATTTTGATTACTTTCTGAAGCCGTGACTGGCATCTCTTTTCAGTGATTCACAGGACACCTGTCTCCTGCCGGCGCACACTGATGACATCATCACGGGCACTCACCTGCTCCTTTGGTCACCACGATCTTGGCCTTGCTGCGTGCCCCATCCCCTTTGGTGGTGTAGGCGGCCACCGTCACCGAGTAGCTGGTGTTGGGCTGCAGGCCACCAATAATCATCTCCTGCCATACACACAGGAAATAACAGCAATTAGCACACACACATACACTTGCACACACACACACTCACACTAACAAATGCATGCACACTCACGCATACACATGTGCACACACACCCATGCATGCACACTCACAAAAAACACACGTGCATACACACATATACACAAGCACACACACGCGTACACACACACACACACGTACACACACACAAAAACACGTGTCACAGCTCACATTGGCTCTACAGTCTCATCTCATGTGTAAAAGGTTTGTTTCCTGTGTGTGTGTTTCCTGTGTGTGTGTTTCCTGTGTGTGTTGCCGCGTGGGAATCAAGAGCTGTGTGTCTGGGAGAGTCGTGCGTGTCCGCTGAGATCTGGGCGGCGCATTAGTGATGCGTAGCTCGCCTCGCTGCCCTGGAGTCCTTGGATGTTTATATGCCATTAGCAAACGTTATGGAGAGAGACGCTAGCCTAATGGCGCCTTTCCCTCTCCAAGATGTTCAAAGGAAACGTGCCCGCGATATTAATGCACGGATTAACAAGGCACGTGTACCTACATGCACACACACACCCAACTGAATAATTGATTAATGCATACTGGCCAGATAATCTATAAGTACACACACACACACACACACACAACACACACACACACACACACACACATACACACACATACACACGCACACACACACACTCTACTCTGTTCAGCCTACACTTTCTTGTGACTCTGAAGGGAGGAGAGACATTGAGATCAATGCTAATGAATAATTTAGCAGTGCAAGACGCGGGGCAGGCCATGAACTGGCTTTCTCTGTATGAGTGTGCATATCCATGTGTGTGTGAGTGTGTGTGCATGTGTGAGGGTGTACGTGCATGTGTGTGTGTGTGTGTTTGTGTGTGTGCGTAAGACTCGACCTGCCTGTGGGGAGATGAGCCGAGAGCCAATGACACACCACAACCACTCAGTCCACATCAATCCCACAATGCCATGCAGGAACGTGCATTAGGTCCGGTCACACACACACGAATGAGATGCTCAGACACACATACACACACACACATACACACACACACATACACACACACAGGCACACCTGATGCAACCCCAGCCAAGAGCCAGGCGAGAGCTACTTAAGGATTCTGCTGATAGCTCAACCATTAGCCTGTCGATAGCTGGCCTCTTTTTAAAGCACGCTGTGAAACACAGTGTGAGTTCAGAGGGGAAGTGTCCCTGGGTGCTGCTATATGAAAGCCGTTAGCACAGAGTCAGCTACTGCTACCGTGCTCATAACTGGAGCGTGAACAATTAGCCTCCTCGGCGAAACACACACGGGATGGACGGACCACGGTCACAAAAAAACCACAACAACAACAAAAAAAAACATGATCACAGGCACAAAAATCACACACTTGAAAGTCAAACCAACCACAAAAAAAACCACAAATCACAAACCACACTGAACCAATGACCAGGCTTGAGAGAGGACAGATGAGAGAGAGGCTGGGACAACACTGCATCACCCTAGCTGTATCACTAGCCTGGCTCTAACTCAAAGCCAGGCGCTAATATGCTACATTGGGGTTCATCATCACGTATTTTGGCTCCGACGTAGCTGACAATTGAAACAAATGCCAAATGCCTTTGTCCAATGTGACATTGGCTAAAACTGGAGTGATAGCAATTGTCAAAATAAATGGCAATACATGCTAAAACTAGGACTAATGCTGGCAATAACCAGAACACGAAGCCTAATGATACCAATAATGAATGAATGCTAGATCAGACGTGAGCAACAATAGTAATTCTAAGCCTGATACTGACATAAAAAAAACTAAACAAAACAAATAATGCTAGACTAAAATGCTAGTGATGATGCTATTGCTAAGTGGAAGGCTAGCAACAATGAATAGTACTTGACCAAATGCTAGCAATAATGCTGATTGATCCCCGGCATTAGCCTCTGGCATGAAGGAGCGCCAGAGGTTGGCAGCCAGGGGGGAGACAGGTCGTCTGGGGGGGTCTGGGGTTGGGGAGGGCTATGAGCGCGGGCACAGCTGGGGGATGCAGTGGCCCCAGGAGGGGGCTAGGGGGGGGTCGGGGGGGGTGAGAGAG
>CM059276.1:21416510-21426510 GCA_030347295.1 Setipinna tenuifilis
TGTGTGTGCACTGAAAGCTTCTCTTGCAGTGCAGGCACTCTAAAAAAGCACATGTGTGAGAAGAGGCCAATAGGGGACTGCTTTCACTTTAACTACAGTTTAACTACAGTGATGTGCATTGGGAAAACTTTGCGTGTGTGTGTGCATGTGTATGTGAACGCGCACATTGTGTGTGTGGGTCTATGTGCATGTGTGTGTGCGTGTGTGATTGTGAATTACACTATTCTGTGTGTGTGTGTGTGTGTGTGTGTGTGTGTGTGTGTGTGTGTGTGTGTGTGTATGTGTGAATAAATGTTTCTGACTGAGTAAGCATATGGGTATTTGGGTGTTTGGAGGGCAGTGTATTTCATTCTGTCTCTCCACAGGAAATTAAGTTGCTCCAACACCCCACTTGTGTGTGTGTGAGTGTGTGTGTGTGTGTGTGTGTGTGTGTGTGTGTGTGTGTGTGTGTGTGTGTGTGGTTATTGACTAGTGTGATTTCCTATTCCCTTGAAATTCTTAACAGGAGGAGAATAAATGGCCTTCGAAAATGCCTAAGAACGATATTGCACGATCAGGGCCGAGGGCCGAGGCAGCCTGTGTGTGTGTGTGTGTACATAAGTTTCTATACGTGTGTGTGTGTGTACATGAGTTTCTATACGTGTGTGTGCTTCCTGGGACGCAATTAATCTCCGTCTATGGAGTTCAAACAAGACGGATGGGCGAGTGTTTGTGTATGGGTGTGTGTGTGGGTGGGTGTGTAAATGTGTATGTGTGTGTGTGTGTTGGGGGGGGTGGTGGTTGGGAAGCATTCCGCAGAGATCAAACACACCAAATGAAACCCCAATCATCAGGCACATGAACCAAATCCGTCTCGTTCAGACGAGCGCTCGGGGAGCCGAGCGACATCATGGGGGAAGAGAACGCAACACCAAACGTAACGTAAACATTCACACAAAACAGGGCTGACGAGGGGGGGTTAAGCTGGAGAAAACAAGGAGGAGGTCTGGAAACCATGACTCAAAAAACGCAAAGAAACACCAAGAATCCGAAAAACAACAACAAAAACAAAAAAATGCCAACTCATAAACAACATGGCAAAAAAACAGATCCGCAATGACGCTTCAAAGGCTGAGAGATGATGATGAAGGTAACCAACACGAGCATAGTCTTCATCATACGTACCTTGCGTCCATTACACCACACACACACCTTTGACAAAGACCTTCTTACCGTCAGCACCCGCAGAGAGCACATGCTCCCAGAGAGGGTCACAGCTCTGTCCCTCCGTCTGCCCACACCACTGTCTCAAAGCTCTCAGCCAATCAGAATCAGCATTCATCCCCTGCTCAGCCAATCCGGGAGGAAGATGTTGGTGTGTGGGTGACCGGAAGGAGAGAGCTGGCCCTGTGCTTCAAACAGGACTGCACTAGATTTTCTGGGTAGGGGTCTGAGGGTCCACTTCACCGTTACACACACAGAGGTAGCGGGAGTGTGTTTGAGTGTGTGTGTGTGTGTGTGTGTGAGTCCTTCCATTTCATAGTCAAGGTAATGTGGCCTGAGTGTATTGTAAGAAAGATAAATGGGTCAGGAACATGTAGTTATTAAGAAGCAGGACCACAGGGTGGACAGGTTAACATTACAGTCCTCACTCTGAGTGTCCACTGTGCGCTGGGTCAGCACTCATACTGTTATATAATTCTGTGTGTGTGTGTGTGTGTGTGTGTGTGTTTGTGAAAATATCTCTGTCCCGCACTATACAATTCTGTGCCTGGCAGACTTATTTACTCTTGGTTTTAGCAGTGCAGTGTGCGTGTGTGTGTGTATGTGTGTGTGTGTGTGTGTGTGAGAGTGCACGCTTAACTGAAATGCCACTGCCAGCTGTAAATGTCAGTATTGACTGTCCAGACAAGCAGGTTCCATATGGCTCTCTCACAGATGGATGTGTGTGTGTGAATGTGTGTGTGTGTGTGTGTGTCAGTGTGTGTATACGTGTATACATGTGTGTGTGCGTGTATGTATGTGTATTTTTGTGCTGGGGAAACAGACTCGGCCCAAGCAAAGTGGCTAGGGTGGCCTTATCTGCCAGCTTCATTCGGGGGAGGCTGAGCCAGATCAAACCCACTCAGGCAGGCTGAGTAGTAGGTTAGGGAGACTCCTGACCCAGGCACTGTTGGTAGGGGTTGGGCTGAACAGGGTGGACTCTGGTAGGTAGTAGGGGAGAAAAGGCACCTGGGCAGGCTGGGATGAGGGAGTGGGAGAGGGGGCAAGAGCAACACTTGGCCAGGCTGGGTAGTGGGTGAGGGACAGTCCTGGGATAGGCAACCAGGGTTTAAATCAGGCTTGAGTTCCTTCCAGAGCTCAGCCCTGACTCCTCACCTCAGCAATACAGCCCGCTGGAGCTGAGCTCCCTCTGCTACAGTATTTACAGTAATACAATAGAGGGAGATATTGACCACTGTGAGTAAAAGCCAATTTTTAGGTAGTGGGTAAGGAAGGCACACCTGGCTTAGTAGGGCAGTGCGTAAAGCAGAGACCTCGGCAGGGTGGACAGTGGTTAAGGGGATAGTGGGTAAGGAGGTCAGACCTAGGCAGGGTGGGTAGTGGCTGATGGAGAGGCCTTGGCTAAGCTGGATAGTGATTAAGGAAGGCCCACCTGGCTGGGGTGGGTAGTGTGTAAGGGAGAGACCCTGGGTGAGCGGTAGATGTGGGAGAGGAAGAGAGAGAGAGGGAGAGAGAGGGAAAGAGAGGGAGAGAGAGAGACAGAGGAAGACACCTGCTTTTCAGGCTCTTCACGATCAGTCAGTCTCTCGCCCCAGACGTTCGCCTATCATCTGGTCTCGTCTCGTCTCCACGTTACTCGCTGCTCTCTCCCACAGCTGAGTGGCTCTGACATGCTGACAGCTGTCTCTCCAGATGGAGCTACCAGCACACACGCACATGCCCTCCCACAACTTTCACATCTCCTCAACGCTGCTGTGTGTCTGGAGGAGTTTAGGTGCGTATGCGTATGGGTGAGAATATGTATAAGGCGTCTGTAAATGCATGTGTGTGGGTTTCTATGAGTATGAGTGTTAGCGTGTGTGGGAGTGTGTGTGTGTGTGTGTGTGTGCATGTGTGTGTGTGTGTCTGTTTCAGTAAAGCCATTAGCTGTCAGTGTAAGACTGGGCATAATTTGTCATAATTAACGAATGAATCAGTGCGTCTGCCAAATGGTGTCTTTCTCTCTCTCCCACACACACACAAATGCACACACACACACACACACACACACACACACACACACACACACACACACACACACACACACACACACACACCTAAAACCTTAACAAACTACAGCAATTAAGCTGAGTGGGGGGTTTAGCGTCTGTCAGGAATAAACGCAGGGGATTTAGAATATGCCGGTTTAATTTGGGAAGATAATGCCTTCAACAGAGGCACATCAGGCGCATCACACACACACACACACACACACACACACACACACACACACACACACACACACACACGTATAAACTTAATGTGAATGCAGCTCCACAGCCAGGCAGATTGCCTCCTGCTTAGGGATGGGTGTGGGGATGGGGGGAGGGGGGAATTGTGTGTGTGAGGTGTGTGTGAGTGTCTTTGTGTATGCTTGTGTGTGTGTGTGTGTAAAGGATGGTGTGTAACTCCCAGGGTTCCATGTGTGTATGGGTGGACCCTCGTGACCCGCGCCAGAACAGGGCCGACACTTTAGCCACATCCCAGAATGCCCTGCTTCCAGGGGGCGACCGTCGCCACCGACCGCCAGACCGGGCAACGGAGCGTCTGTTTCTCCACCCCTCCTCCGCTACCCTCCAGGATGCTGCTGACATCACTACGGCTACACCCTCTGGCCAAACAGAGCGGAGCTCATGAAGCAGAGTGTGTTTACGAGCAAGGTGCAAACGGTGTTAGAATGGCAAATGGTGTTAGGGTGTTTTGGGGGTTGCTGGAGGAGGGGGGTGGAGGGTAGGTTTGGAGGGTAAGAGAATGCTCCGGTGCCCCCCCCGGCCTGTGTGTGAAGGGGAGGGGGGCACTGGTCTGTGGCAGGTAGGATGGCCCGCCCCTTTCCATGAACTGGCTTCTCTGACTGGACACGACTGAACTGGACTGGACTGGACTGGACTGACTGCGCAGACGCACGCACACACACACACGCATACGCACACACACACTCACACACCCAGAGGCCTGCGGACACGGGCCCCTGTGGCGTGGTGCCAAAGCCAAGCCCAAAAACAGAAGAGGAAACAGGAACAGGAAACACCGAAGACACAACGGCAGCTCCGCCTTCCTGCCGCCGCCGAGGAGTCCAGCCTGCACGCAAGACCAGCTGATGGCTCACACGCTCTACGTCTTCACCGAGTGTGAGGAAGGAGGCTCTGGCCAGGCCTGGTGTGTGTGTGTGTGTGTGTGACCTAGACTACCACTCCATATTTGACTGAATGTAAAGGAAAAGACTCCAACTTGATGCCTATGTGTGTGTTTTTGTGTGTGTACGTGTATGTGTGTGTGTGTGTGTGTGTGTCTGACCTAGCCTACCACTCCATATTTGACTGAATGTAAAGAAAAAGACTCCAACTCGATGTTTATGTGTGTGTTTTTGTGTGTGTATGTGTGTATGTGTGTGTGTGTGTGTGTGTGTGTGTGTACATGTGTCTGACCTGGCCTACCACTCCATATTTGACTGAATGTAAAGGAAAAGACTCCAACTCGATGCCTATGTGTGTGTTTGTGTGTGTATGTGTGTGTCTGAGAATACCACTCCATATTTGACTGAGCGTAAAGGAAAACACTTGCCTACAGGAAAACACAATGCCTAGGTGTGTGTTTGTGTGTGTGTGTATGTGTGTGTGTATCTGCTGTGTGTTTCTACTGCCATGACAAGTCGCTATGGCAATTTTCTCTGCCCTGTTTCTAGTTAAACAAGAGTACCTGGGGACAGCCCACAGCTGAACACATAAACAACCTGCACTCATTACCAGCTGTACATGGGTGAGTGTGTGTGTGTGTGTGTGTGTGTGTGTGTGTGTGTGTGTGTGTGTGTGTGTGTGTGTGTGAGAGAGAGAGACTGTGTTTGTGTGTGTGTGTCTGTGTGTATGTGTGTGTGTGTGTGTGTGTGTGTGTGTGTGTGTGTGTGTGTGTGTGTGTGTGAGAGTGTGTTTGTGTGTCATGGTGTGACTGCCTGACAGCACTTGCAAACCGTAATTGGATGCATAGCTGGAGGGGAAAGAAAGTGAAGGGCCTACACACACATAAACACACACACACATTATTTGGGCTTGACCGGTGTGTGTGTGTGAGAGAGAGATAACAGCTGTGGGCTAGGCATATGGGTCCTAAACACTTTATTAGAGTGTGTTTGGTGTGTAGGCCTATGCTATATTTCAACATAACATCCAAATGCCACATTGTGTTGTGTACGAGTGGCAGGCTTTGGCCATATGTTGTGTGTATGTAAGTGTATATCATAAAAATGTCATGTTATGTAGGTAAAACATGCTGTGGTGGTATACTAGGGCACAGCATTTGTGTCGCTACCTTTAGAATTTAGCAGAGCACACTAGACCAGTTTTACCATCATAATAACAGTGTAATGTTAGTGTGGTGTAACTCAGTAAAGTTAGCTAAACTAGGTATGGTTAGCTAGGCTGAGTAATGTTATCTAAGCTAAGTAATGTAATGTACAGTAATATAGAGTAATATAAAGTAATGTAGTAATATACAGTAATATAATCTAAAATGTAATGTAAAATAATACTAGCTAGGCTAAGCTACCACACTGCATTAGACAGAGCAGTTCAAGAGCCATTAGCATAGCTTCTCAGCGGGCAGACTGGACTCCTCAGAAGCATGACACACTTACCTTCCATGGATCCACATGACAATCTGTTAGTAAACGTTGCATTAGTGCAGGCGAGTGTTTGGGCATGAGTGTGTATGTTGTTTATTTCCGCCTCACTGCGTTTATCTTCCTGGTTCTTATGCTAATTCGACAAGAGGAGTTGCCCTGTACTGACTGTAGGACTGCAGTGCTCACGATCTCTGTCAGGAGGGGGTGGGGGACGAGTACACCATACAAGTCCAGACAACATCTCTAACAAGGTAGGAGGGGGGTACTCGCTGGCTTAACACTATAAGGATTAAGAGTAGCTCTGGAAAACTGCCAGAGATAAGGCTCGTTGTAGCTATAAGAAGCTAGAAGATCCCATTTAGCAAAGCTAAGAGATGTGGATTAGCATAGCTATGATACACTAAACTCTTGGTTAGCATAGCTATTATACGTTAAAAATACTTTTTTTAAGGATCTGGGTTAGCGTAGCTATGAGACGTAAAGGGTTTGGTAAAAGAGCTGGTTAACATAGCTAACAGATATTGCAAGGGGTCTCCCTAAACCAGAAAATAACGTTCACTTTCAAAATGATAATAATGTTCAACAAAATTAAAGGGGGACAAAAGGGTGTTTGCTACACTTGACGAGGGAAACAAGAGAATGTTTGTTTGCGAGTGTGTGTGTGTGTGTGTGTCTGACAGATCAAAAAAAGTGAGAAAGGGAGAAGACGTAAAATGTGTGTATCCACTCCAGTCTGCTTGTAGCTCCAGAAAACAATAATGCAACACTCATATATACATAAAGGGACAAAGAGACATTAGGGGAAGAACACACACTCCCAGACACACACACACACACACACACACACATAAAAAGGTGTGTCAGAAAAAACTAGGAGGGCTCATTCTCTACATCGCCCCCTACAGGAAATGAGGGCAGGTGAGGAATTGGGATGTGAGGTGGAAAGGAACATGCAGCAGTTGCACACACACATACTCACACACACAATCACACACATACTCACACACACAATCACACACACACACACACACACACACACACACACACACACACACACAAGCACACAATCACACACACACACACACACACACACACACACGCACAGAGCTAAACATTCTCACAGTGCACCCAAACCCCCAAAGAATGCAATCATGTGGGGCACATGGTCCAGGGTGCCTCTTGCTAAAGCAACACAAAAACAAACAGAGGAAATGTGCATCAAGAAAGTGTCATCGCACTGCCATGGCTTTGCTTTGGCTGGCTTCTCTGCAACTCTTACATGCTCATGGATCTATGTAAGTGCATGTGTGTGTGTGTGTGTGTGTGTGTATGTATGTGTGTGGTTGCATATGCATATGTGTGTGTGGTGTGTGTGTTTGTAACTAATGTAGAGTAAGGGACATTTGCCGTGTGATCTCGTGTAAAAGCAGCATTCCTTAGTGGGGAGGAAGTGCTGCATTTTTAAAGGCTGCTAGCAGGCACACCACAAAATGTGTGTGCGTGTGTGTGTGTATGTGTGTGTGAGCAATTTTTAAGGCTGGTAGCAAGGACGCCTCAAACTGCTGAGCCGGCTGCAGACTGTCTAGGTCTGACAGTGTGTGTGGGCGCGCGTGCAAGCGAGTGTGTATGTGTCGGCATCTGTATGTGTATGTGCATGGTGTCTTTGTGTGTGTGTGTGTGTGTGTGTGTGTGTGTGTGTGTGTGTGTGTGGTGTCTGGAGTGCATGCCTGTGTATGTGTGTGTGTGCGTGTGTATTTGCATAGTGTGTTTATGCATGGTGTGTTTATGCATGTGTTTGTTGGTGTGTGGCGTGCATGCCTGTGTGTGTGTGTGTGTATTTGCTTAGTGTGTTTATGTGTGTGTGTGTTTATGTGTGTGTATGGCATGCATGCCTGTATGTGCATTTGCATAGTGTGTTTATTTGTGTGTGTGTGTGTGTTTGTGTGTGCACAGGCCCCTCCTCAGTGACAGCTCCAAGGTGTTCCTCATGCTGAATATGTGATGGGGCCGAGCGGCTCCAGGAGCGGGGGGTGATGTCACCTTGCTGGGGTGTATTTTTAGGGGGGGTGTAAATAATGCAGACACCACACCGCCACCACGCTCCTGGTAAGCAGGAGCACACAGCCTCAGACATGTAGGTGCGTCTGTCTGTGTATGTGTGTATATATTGCCATATAAAAAATGCTTGTACTTGTGTGTGTGTATGTGTATGACAGTATGTGTGTGTGTGCGTGCGTGTGGGGATGTGTATATGTGTTTCTGTGTGAGCATTTGTGTGTGTGTGTGTGTGTGTGTGTGTGTGTGTGTGTGTGTGTGTAAATGTATGTATATGCATGCACCTGTTTGTGTGTGTGTGTCTGTGTGTATCCTGCCCAGGGACTACAGGTGGAAAACAGCAAAGTCTGCTAAACCTGGTACAAAACATTTTTTTTTAAAGTTAATGTACCGTGTACACATTTGTAGACACAAAAGTACTTCTGTGCCTACATCTGTGTGTCAGTATACATGCGTCCCTGTGTTTGCGTGTGTGTGTCTTTGTAAGTAATGGTGTCCCTGTGAGTGTGTGTGTGTCTTTGTAAGTCATTGTGTGCCTGTGAGTGTGCGTGTGTGTCTTTGTAAGTAATGGTGTCCCTGTGAGTGTGTGTGTGTGTGTCTTTGCAAGTAATCGTGTCTCCAGCAAAACAGAGAAGCCTAGCGCTGGGCAAAGCCATGGCAGCCATTAGAGGCAGTGACATCATCAGCGTGGCTTCCCGCGTCGTGGGGGGGGGAAGGGGTGCCCTAGCTGCTGATGAATGAGAGAGTAATGCAGAGCGAGAAGGAGAGAGAGAGAGAGAGAGAACATATTCAAAGCAAGAGAGGAAAAGAAAAATAAACGAGGAAAAAAAAAAACATCCAAAGAAACACTCTGTAATCATCCATCTCTCTCTCTCTCTCTCTCTCCACCTCTCTCCACTCTGACTCACGCAGGTCTGACCCCTTGGGGACCCCTCACACAGCACAGTATCACACAGAGAGCAGGAGAAAGAGCAAGAGCACCGTATGGGAGGAGAGGAGAGAATAGGCTAACTGGTAGTTTGGTTGAGGTAGCAATCAGCCAACCATATCTCCCGAGACCAGAGACCAGCCCTCCCCACCGAGAGGCCAGCTCTGACCGGTTCTGGCCGGGTTCTGTGGGCTGGGCCGGGCCCAGTGTTGGCAACTGCCTGTGTGTGTGTGTGTGTGTGTGTGTGTGTGTGAGCCGTTTAAAAGAAAAACACATCGTCGGCTCGAGAGACAGCACACACACACACACACACACCACTATGTGTTCCCTGGCAGCTGGGCCCATGCTAGAGAGGAATAGGATCAGTTATAAACACACACACACATACACACACACACACACACAAATGCAACATACCCCACCATCAAATGTGCACAGTTTAGTCAGAAAAAAATCCCACATACCCACAAACACACTTGACCCAACAACCAAAAGTGCAGAGTAAGATCTAAGACATTCCCCCACAACACAAAACACAACTTTCAGGCCAGTGTGAACAGTAAACTCGAAAACACTCCCAACATTCAACACACCACCACCACCATCACCACACACACACACTCACCACACAATCGAAAGTGCAGAGTAAGATTTCAAACATTTCCGAGAAAAAAAAACACAACCTTCAAGCCAAAGTGAACAATAAATCTAAAAACACTCCCCACACCCACATGAAAACCAGAACATTGGACAGGAGCACCAAATCCCCACAAAACCTCTGGGAAATAGGAAAGGATCTGTTGTTAGCAATTTTGTGCAGTGTGTGTAGCAGTGTGTGTGTGTGTGTGTGTGTAGCAGTATGTGTGTGTGTGTGTGTGTAGCAGTGTGTGTGTGTGTGTGTGTGTGTGTGTGTGTGTGTGGGTGTGTGTGTGTGTCCTGCAGTTAGCAGATGAGGGGCAGAGCTGTGTGTTATGAGGGCCAGAGCCTGCATGTCCTTCCAGTAGACAGACTGCTTCTGTTTCTGAGAGGGAGGGGGGTTTACTCACCCCCTCCCCCTCCCACACTCACATTGGTCAAACAGAGTTCATGTCCTCAAAACACATCTGCTTTTGCCTGCCACCCAAGACACACACACACACGCAATTAACATCTGTATGTTT
>CM059276.1:21429010-21449010 GCA_030347295.1 Setipinna tenuifilis
TCTTCGAGCTGCAGTACAGTCTACAGGAGGGACTATATAGATGACAAATGATACCAGAGACCACAGTGACAAACACAACAAATCTACGGGGTGTTTTTTTTTTTTTACTTGTCTTCAGGGCGGGACAAACTCACACCCAAAACAATGATAAGGAGCTAAGACCAACCATATAGAATCACATTTAAGCAACAGGTCATCGCAACAAGGTTTCATTGACCAAGATTGGACCAATCACAGCACAGTTACTGTCACAAAAATCTATTATGAGTTTCTCATCTTTTCACCTGATCTACGCTGCCCCCCCTCCTTTGCTACCCCCTCCCCGCCACCTCCTTTGCTTACCACACTAAACATCTCCCAGCTATGACACAAAAGTACTTAAATATATACATCTCTAGAACATTAAGTTAATTCTAGATCTCCTAAAGAGTACAGCTTTAAATCAGTAGAGCTCTAAAACTTGCAGGTCTTCCTGCACCCTGTGGTAAGGCTTTTTGTTAAGCTGGCATCCACCACTCCTTCTCTGGTTCTCTATCTAATTGCCTCTGGATCAAAGCCAAAAAAGAGGCTGTGTCTCTACAGGCCTACATGATGTGAGAGCTGCTGGCTGACAGCTGAAGATGAGAAACCTTAATGAGATTTTTGTGGTGTAGGGTAGATCAACTGGACAAAGCCTTTTTTAAGATCTGACACCGTTCCATTGATAGATGCAGCTATCATTGTCACAGACATCATGCATAAGGGGGTTGAGAGAAATAAAGATTAAAATGAGAAGAAGGAAACCAGAGATCTGATTGATAAAAAAATGCAGAGAGAAATATAACTTAGGCTCGCTCGCATGCCCAGACAAAGACAATTGAAGAGAAAAAGAGAAATATAAAAAGGAGATAGAGAGAGTGGGAGGGGGGGGGGGATGCACACAAGAGAGCGAGAGAAGATGGGAATATAAGGAGGGGTGGGGGGAACCCACTTCAGTGGTGTAAAATCTCTAATTTGGTACTTGTTCTCCACACAATGTGACTGAAGGTGACGAGAGCACACTGTCACATCGCAGACTATGGTACACCCAACAGAACACAATTAGAACACAACTAATGACTGCTAGTGCCTCACTGGCTACTGAACAGCTAGCGGGAGTGACTATCACGCTAACCTCCCTTTGGAGCCACAGTACAAAACCAACAAACAGGTAAACAAACACAAGCATCCATCCACAGCAGTATCCAGGAAGAACATAAGAGATGCTGGTCTACAATGACATCAAGCTTGACAGATGCTGCACCTCTAGGGACAGCATGTGATTGGTTGGAGATGTGATGGATAGATCTGGGTAACCAATGGGGCTGTAAATAGGATAGTGGGACTCTTTGGCCTGTGGCTCAGTCTTGGCAACCTCACTCTTATTTATGGCTGGGCTGTAAATCAGTAAATAGTTTCTCCATAAGGTGTTAGAGCATCTAATTTAGGTGGTGGTTTAGTTGTTATTATGAAGGCCATTATTTGCCTCATGAATTACTGCATTTCAGCTGGCTTAGTAACAATGAGGTACAGAATCAGGCATTAGGTTGGTTTGGTACTTATCCAAATGGGCAGTTAGCTGAGTCGGTGTTAGCCTGGCTTAGTATTAATCTGAGCGGGGTGTTAGCCTCCCTGCGTGAGCATTAGCCTGTGTTGATGTTTATCTGGGTGGGGAATTAGCTAGGTCAGCATTAGCATGGTCCATTATTTATCTGAGTAAGGAGTTGACCTAGCTGAGCCAGTGTTAGCTTGATTTAATATTGACATGAGAGGAGAGCTAGCTGAGCCTGCCTTAGCCTGGTATTTATATATATGTATTTATATGGGTGGGGAGTTAACTGGACCACTTTTAAACTGGTTATGGATTTATCTGAGTGGAGAGTTAGTTGAGTCAGTGTTGGCCTTTCTGTTTATCTGAACAGGGAGTTAGCTGAGCCTGCGTTAGCCTTCTTGTGTATTTATGAGGGTGGAAAGTAAGCTTTGCAAACGTTAGCTTGATTATGTATTTATCCCAGTGGGTTGTTAGCTCAGCCAATGTTAGCCTGATTATGTATTTATCTGAGTGGGGAGTGAACACCTGACTGGCAGCATGCTTTACACACTGGCCAGGCCTCTCACGAGGAACAGATTAGCATGCCAAAGGCAGCTTTAGCCTTGGATGAACTGCAGCGGGCTACCGCAACTCCAGCTCCAACTCAAGGCCCGAACCTGACAGCTCTCACACCCGCATGGACCCTCTACAAGCTGGCTCGAACACAGAGCTTCTCCCTCATCCTGAGGTCTACACACCTATCGCCTGAGGTGGGCTAGGGAGAATTCAGGGATTGCCTCTTGTTCATCTTGGCGAGTTTTTTGTTCCCCAAAGACCTGCCGAGGTGGCATGAGGTGGCAAGCTTTAAGGTCACCAGGTTGGGAGGGTGATGAGATGGGAGGGGGCGGGGGGGCAGGGGTGGAGCAATGCACAGAGACCTGGCAACCATGCAAACCTCATTTGAAGTCAGTGGGAGAGAGACTGACAGAGAGAGGAGGGAGGGGGGTAGGGGTAGGGGTAGGGGGATAGAGGTGTGATGTTGGAAAAGCAAGGCCTCGCTCTAAGGCCAGACAAATGCATGGATGATGGACGAAGCATCAGGGACTACAGACAGACAGAAAGAAAGATAGACAGACAGACAGACACAGACGGACAGACACACAGACAGACAGACAGACGGGACACGAGGCAGGACAGACGGGAGGCGGGCAGCATGACAGCAGACAAGTAGGAGAGACAGACATGATGAACGCAAGGACATACAGCAAAGACACTGGGGTCGAAGGTCAGGGCCATCACATTCATGTCCCGGGTGTGTGTGTGTGTGTGTGTAAGTGTGTGTAGAATGCCTATTATACGTCTGGCCTCTCTCTCTCACACAATGGGGCTGGAAAACAGAGATTCAGCTGGGATGCGGGGGTGGGATTGCAGAAGAAGTCTGCAGTAAAGTGTGTGTGTGTGTGTGTGTGTGTGTGTATGCGCATATATGTGCACCTCAGCAAACACACTCATCTTGTCGATACAAATGGGAGTCGCCATCTCCACCTACCAACCTTGACATTTTCCATTAGAGTGAACATCGCCCCTCCTGTGCCTCACACATCTATGACGTACCCCCCCACACCCACCCACCCTATATGCACACAGAACCTGCATGACGTCTAGATCCCCCTCCACATGCACACACTCACACATGCACACACTCACACACACACACAGACACACACACAGACACACATACATGTTTGACGGGGAGTGGGAGGGCGAAGGGGAAAGGGGGCGGGGGGCTCCAGCAGGGGCGAACAGCATTACATGCCTCCTGCTCTCCGAATAACTCCTGATAAATAACAAAAGCCCTTCAGAGGCCGTTCAGTGTGCAGTGGACCTCATGAGTGACCTCCTGTCGTCCCCACGGCGTCATAATCACATCTGCACTCTGCCCACTTGAGTCAAGAGCACAAAGAGGCGAATAAAACGCCCTCGACTTGACACACGTCTAGCGGCGAAGCACTACACTGATCAATCTCAATCTCAATCTCAAACGCAGCATGACTGTGTGCTTTCACTGAGTGCATGAAGTCCCGGTATGAAGTTTACAGAAACATAATACACAGCACCCACACAATGCCATTTATCAGCCATTTATAACTCCTTTATAACACACCTAATGCTTAATTACTGATTATTTATAGCTACTTAATAACATGCCCGAAAGCTTGTATTAACTATCATTTATATCTACTTACAAACACAGCTAGGGCTAATTTACCATTCACTTTTAAGTTAACATGCACCAAAGCCTTATGTAAATTCCTTTTAGAACTACTTAACAACACACCCAAGGCTAGCTTTAGTATTCATTTATAGCTCAATACATGCATCAAAGCTTTAAAATTTAAATTTCATTATTTCAAACCCAGAGCTTACTTTAGTGATTATTTACAACCTAAAAAGCTTATGTTACAAATGTGGCTGTGGAAAACTGCATTTTGCTCTTCTTCTCCTGTGTTGTAAACATGGGGCATCTTTTTAATAAAAATAAGTGAGTGTATCAGGCATGGAGTCGTTCCTTCTCTGGCTAATTCCGCAGCGGAGCAGAGCGGAGCAGGACAGAACAGACGGAAGCGGAGTGGTGCCACTCCCTCACAGGCTCATGCAGGCCGGTCTCCTCACAGCACCCACAACCACACACACAAGATGGCCGCCAGCCATCCCACTGCCAGTGCCCAGTGCACACAGCCCACACACTGCCAAGGCAACACACACACACACACACATACACACACACACATACACACAAGCATGCCCATTTCAGATGCAGAACCAGCAGAGGACACACGCACATAAACACACACACAGACACACACAGACAGACACACACACACATAAACAAAACACATACTGTGACATTTCAAATCATAATAATGGTGCAAAATAAATCGCAGCGTGAGGGAACAAAGAGCACAAGCCAAAGGCTGAGATGGACGTCTTCACTCTACAACACAGACAACACTGACAGTGCAGGACGGGGTAGTCGGGGCGACGACCCCGTGACCTCCCCGAGGCCAGGATGGAATGACAAAAAGCAGTGCAACATGAAGTGAGCGCTGCACTTATGAACTTAGCAGACAAAACCACAGCAGACCCCAGCGTCTCCACCGTGGCCTTCATTCAAATTCTGCGATCGGTGTGTGTGTGTGTGTGTGTGTGTGTGTGTGGATGCTTGCTGTTCTCTCCCTTGGGTGTGAGAGGGCCATCTGGGTACTGTGAGCTCTGATGGCAGTGAATGAGGCCTGTCAGACACACGGCCTTCACTCTTTGACCCTTGACCTCTGAGGACCACAGAGCCAATCACAACTGCCAAAAGACTCATGTGTCACCTCAGCAAAGGGCACGACTTTCATATGAGCCCTTACGACTGCACACAACACGCACACATGCATGCACATACTCTCTCTCACACACACAAGCACACACACACACACACACACACACACACACACACACACGGGCCATCACGATGATTGCCACGCTCACAGTCTGGCTGGGTGTGTCTAAGGTCAGATACTGTCATATACTCCTACAGCTGCGCATGTTTTTGTGCCTTTGTGGCAGTGTGTGTGTGTGTATGTGGGATGGCTTGTGTGTGTGTGTGTGTGTGTGTGTGTGTGTGTGTGGGGCGGAGTGTGTGTCCTAAAGAGGATTATGCAGACAGCCTGCTGCTGCCATGCCTGTCTCTTGCATGTCAACACCAATGTCCTCCACTGTCCTGGGATCAGTCAGAGGGGCTTTGAAGTGATGTGGCCTCAGACACGCTGGGATAATGAAGGGCGGCCTGACTTTATCCAGCCCCACTCACACACACACACACACACACACACACACACACACACACACTCGCTAATGTACACTTACACACACACACAAGCACCCAATCTAACCTACCACATATTTACAGTCTCGCTGTCTCTGTTGCACAAACACAAACTCCAGCAACCACACTCAATCTCTTTCTTTCCCTCTCACACTCCCGTTTAAGGTTCTGTTTTAGCGTTTGGAGTGTGTGCAACCCTGAGACACACTGCTGAGAAGGACCATGTCTAAACAGGTGTGTGTGTGTGTGTGTGTGTGTGTGTGTGTGTGTGTGTGTGAGTGTGTGTGTGTGTGTGTGTGTGTGTGTCTGAATCCTGTTTCAAGCCCCACTGAGGAGAGACTGGGGGATGGGGGGGGGGTGCACCACACAACAACCATAATATTATGTATGGTTGGAGGCTAGATAATATTTACAGCTTTGGGGGGGCAGAAAGAAGGGAGACGAACAAAGAGAAAGGGGGGAAGTTTGAAGGCGACATGATCGGCCATTTTGGAGGCACAGTTGTGAGATGTGTTGCCCTGTGGATGAGGGGTGTGTGTGTGTGTGTGTGTGTGTGTGTGTGTGTGTGTGGAGGCAGGGGATGGGTGAAGCTGAACTAATGAGCAGCCTTATGTGTCACACACCGCTGAGATTACACCCCCTACAGGCTGGGAGGAGCACCGCACACTGCACACACTAAAGAGAATGGGCCTGTGTGTGTGTGTGTGTGTGTATGTGTGTGTGTGTGTGTGTGGTGTGCAGTGTGAGGTTAGAGACGGAGACTGGGGTGGGGGGTAAATGTGTTTTTTAACACACAGCAGGAGGATATGTAATCAATTACCATCAAATCAAATGGTGAATGTGTGCATATTTGAAACAGGGCCCCCTCTGAGTCTCCACACACACACACACACACACACACACACACACACACACACACACACTGTAGGTGTAAACCTCTGACACACAGCAAGGGGTGTGATCCAGCGTCCTACCCAGCATCCCACAGACACAGACACACAAACACACAACACACACACGCGCACACATAGACACACACACACACACCAAAACACCTACACGCCAACACACACATGCATAGGAGAGCATGCAGCAGACACATCACGATGCAAGCAGCACAGTTGGATAATCCAGCACACACTCATTATACACACACACACACACACACACCAGTGCTCCTGGGATCTAAAGTGGGACATTACACACTGCCAGATGGATTCAGAAGTGTGAAACCCACCCATTTAACACCAGGATTGAAAACCTGATACCAAATTTGATCCAATCCTGCTTTGCCTTTTTGGTGAAGGGAATGTTTGTTGGTTTGGTTTTGGTACGGGTTGAGAATGTGTGTGTGTGTGTGTGTGTGTGTGTGTGTGTGTTTGAAGGGCAGTGTGTTCATTATGGATGCTGCTGTGGGTCCTGAGACACATGAAGCAGGTCCTGAGGCCCAGTGAAGAGGTGGGCAGTGGTACAGCGGCCCAGTGCTCAGCGCCTGAGGCGGGGATTCTCGGTAATTTGCCCACCGCCCCTGCAGCAAGAGAGCCCTGATTACAGTTGAGGGGCGTCTGAGCAGCCTCATGCTGTTTGTGTGTCTCTCTCTCTCTCTCACACACACACACACACACAATCTAAGACAGGCCAGGGCTGAGGATGAAGCAAAAATCAAGCATTGATTGAGTCGGCCATCTGCGCACACACACACACACACACACACACACAAACATACAAACACACACACAGAACCACACGCACACATACAAACACACACACACCGAAATTGAGCTTTGATTGAGTCGTCCGTCTGCAAGAGGACAAGTGGCAGTCGGTAAGAAAGGTAATCTAGCTGTGTGGTTGCCACAGGAGATGAGCCCTCCATAAACGTCTGTGTGGGTGTGTGTGTGTGTGTGTGTGTGCACCCCACACCCTTAGACCCTTAGAAGTACGGCCAATGACAGTCGAGTGTGTCTGTTTTTGAAGCACCGGATTGGCTGAGACCCCAGGAATGCTGGTGATGAAGGCGGGCAGGTATTTCATATGTGGTTTCCACACACCACAGAAGAAGCAAACATCAGCTCAAGGACAAGAGAGTGCCACACACACACACACACACGTGCACACACATGCACATGAGATGCCCATCCAGGCCAGCAGACACAGCAAACACAAACACACACAGCATAGCAAGAGAGAGAGAGTTGCGTGCAAACACACACACACACATACAGCAGCGCAGTGCGAAAAATAGAGAAAGTGACGTGCAAAACACACACACACACAGCAGAGCAGAGCCAAACAGAGAGGGAGCTCCGTGCAAAAAAACAAAAAAACATTCACAGCAGGCTCAATACCACAACACTGCAAGAGCGGATCAACACAGCAGCCTATTATCTTTAATTGGGGAAAGTGTGGCCGAGGCAGGGCATCATCACACACAAGGACACAAAGGCAACTATTTGGCCACACTCACGGAATGCAGGGTGGGGGGTGGGGGGGGTTTGGGGTGGGGGGGTTGGGTTTGGGGTTGGGGGTTGGGGTTGGGCGGGCAACAAAGTTCTGTTTAGGCATGCAAGCATAGTTACATTCTCCCATCATGCAACAGAGACCGTTATTTTCAAGTGCCAGGTTTCCATGGTAACAAGTGCACGAGCGCTCTTAGGCAGCAGATTCATATAAGAAGCCAAAGGCCAAACAATGCAAAGGAAGTACGACAGGAACTGATAAATAAATCAACCGCACTTGGCGGGCTTTTGTTTTTTGTTTCTTTGTTTTTTTTTTTTGCTCATCATAATTTTCTTTGAAAATAAATCATTTTCCTGTTTCCTCAGTGAATTATTCAGCAGTCTTGATTATCTGCTCCGGCTTGTTCAATTTTCTCCTTCAACGAGTTGAGCTTTTGAAAGCAGCTAAAAGTCATAGCTTTAAAATTTTAAACATGTTTGTTTCTATATTTCTTTTTTTTTCTGTTTGTATATGTGGGTAAAAAAAGTAAAAAAGAAAGAACACACCAACCTTCTCGGCGCTCTGAGGGATGTTAAGGGGTTGATGCAGAACACAATGACATGAGGAGAGAAAAGATAGGGGAAACACAGAGAGAGTAAAAAAGGCCACCGCAAGGTGTTCAGCTGCCACATGCCTATCTGTCTATCTGTCTGTCTGTCTGCCTATCTGTCTGTCTGTCTATCTGTCTGTATGTCTGTCTATCTATCTATCTATCTATCTATCTATCTATCTATCTATCTATCTATCTATCTGTCTGTCTGTCTGTCTATCTATCTATCTATCTATCTAGTTAGCTATCTAGTTAGCTAACTAGCTAACTAGCTAGCTATCTATCTAGCTAGCTATCTAGCTGTCTAGTAGTCTGTCTGTCTAGCTGTCTGTCTGTCTGTCTGTCTGTCTGTCTATCTAGCTGTCTGTCTATCTGTCTGTCTGTCTGTATGTGTCTTTAGTCCCCGTCTCTCTGAGTTTTGGGGACACCCCTGCCCCTTGACCTTTTACCCCTTTCACCCAGAACACAACAAGTGGGGGTTCACTCCAGTGGCCGGCCCGCCCGCCAGGCTGTGTGCTTCTGGTACTGGTGCTAGTTGGATTCTGGGTTCTGGTTGGGCTGTTGTGCTATGTTGTGGGCAAGGACCCAGGCCGCTGGAGTGAACCGAATGAGAACAGAGACACTTCAGCCCCTTGTGTGTGTGTGTGTGTGTGCATGTGTGTGTGTGTGTGTGTGTGTGGCCGCTCGCCTGGTTTTACGAGCGCTCTGTTTGGGCTCGGAGCAGAACCAGAAGAAAGAAATAAAGAAAGAAAAAAAAAACAGAGGAAGAGAGAAGGAGAAGTAGAGTTGTGAAACAACCCCAAAAAAGAAGACAGAAAAGAAAAGAAAAAGAGGGGGGAACAAAAGAAAGAAAGAAAGAAAGAAGGAAGGAAGGAAATTAGGAAAGAACGCAAAAAAGGAGGAGAGGAAAGGAGAGAAAGAAAAGTAGAGTAACCCAAGCAGTAAAAGAGGAGAACATTTGGTGTTTAAATTAGCAGCTACAATTTGAGGTGCGTCTGAAGGGGCTCCTGCTACTGTGGGTATCCTGCTACTGTGGTGTCCAAATTGGGGAGTTGAAAGGGAGCGGCGGGGCGTAGCGGCCACATCTGCTCGTTACGCCGCTACGTTACGTTAGCTACGCTCACGCTCGTGTGTGTTAGCAGCGGAGCTGGGCTCCCTTGTAGCTGTTAACTTCACAAATAAAAAAGAAACACTTCTACACATCAACATTAGGAATTGACTTCAAACCCGAAAAAACAAAAAAAAAAACAGAAACAAAACAAAGAAAGACACACACTTTGCAGATATCCTACCTTATGTTTCACAAAAGCAAAATAAAGAAAGTGCTCATCGTACCTAGGGGACTAAAACTGGCTTTGAGGACGGCGTTGCCGTCGGGCAGCTGACTGGTTGTTGACACACACACACACAACAGTACTTACCGTGGGAGGACCAGTATTACCGATACAGCCTAACTTCATCAGTATAAATAAAGGTCATTTTAAAACTACCTGGGAGAATCCCTCTCTGTGTTTAATGCGTTACTTCATCAGGGCTAGACTAGATCAATACACTTGTCTGTTTTTGTTCTGTTTACTTATGGTTTTGTTCTTAGGCTGTTACAACATCACTGAGGCTCTGTGTGTGTGTGTGTGTGTGTTTGTCTGTCTGTCTGAGTGTCTGTGTGTCTGTCTGTCTGAGTGTGTGTGTGGGGGGGTGTGCGTGTATGTGTGTCTGTCTGAAATTGTGTGTGTCTGTCTGTCTGTCTGAGTGTGTGTGTGTGCATATCTGAGTGCAAGTGTGTGTGTGTGTGTGATGTGTCTGCATTGCCTGCAGGCCGGGCGATATTGCCTCGGCTGGCTGTGTCTGCACTATTGAGAGCAGGCTGCGCTGCTAATCAGGAGGAGACGGCCCTCTGGCCTATTTTACCAGCCAGAGCCCCTTAATCATTCATGGGGAACTAAGTTATGGGCCGCTACAGCGGGCAGGGGGAACGCCATTGATGATGCACCGCCTCTAATGCGCACACAGTGAATTATACATGGCCTCTATGCAGCACCGCTCACTTATCCTCCGTCAGGTGGCCCAAGCAGCCTCTGGCAAGAGGCCTCAGAGACAGGAAATGATGTCGTTCTGATAGAGCGGTATAGGATCCGACGTGTGTGTGTGTGTGTGTGTGTGTGTGTGTGCACAAGGCCTCAGAGACAGGAAATTATGTCGTTCTGATATAGAGCGGTATAGGAGTTTGGATCCGACGTCTGTGTGTGTGTATCTGTGTGTGTGTGTGTGTGTGTGTGTGTGTGTGTGTGTGTGTGTGTGTGTGTGTGTGCCTCGGTCTTTGAGCCTCAGCAAAGTTTAACAACATCTGATTTCATGCACCTCGGACACTGAAGGTATTCATAATGAATGCCTTAGTGAGTTTCTTTTACCTTAAATGCATCCTTAAAAACACACTCAGGCTTTTTTTTCACTCCTCGGCTGGAGCGGTCCAGCCTACTTGCGCATTCATTAGGCAGCCTTACTGATGCAAAGCTTTTTGTTTGTTTTTTACCTGGGGAACCATAGTGATGATAAGCTTGTTGGACTTTACTGCCCAGTCAAAGAGGGACTTACCACCCTCCGGTGTGACCAGAAAGGACCTACAAAGCGCTGGACCTCAGGGCTAGAGCTACTACATGGACATGGCCGACCTCTTGACCTCTTTGTTGGTCTCATGGCCTGCTGTGGGGGGGTGGGGGGAAAGGGGGGGGGGGGGGGGGGGTCAGAGAGGCTCTGAGATGGGTCTGGCCAAGGTGAACAGGGAATCCTGTCGGATCAGCACCAGTCGTGGGCCAATACTGGGCGAGACCTGGGCCACATCCATGTCAGAGATGGCTCCCTATTGGAGGCAGCCACAGAAGGTCACTGTAGGAGCTCTAGGTCAAAGACGCACATGAAGACATAAGCGATGAAGCATCTCCCACGTGAGTGAGGAGGGTGTGTGTGTGCGTTTTGACCGAGCGTCTCCCAGCCTTACCACCCCCCTACCCACCACACCCCCCACCCCCCTCTCGGAATGGGATCAGCTGAATGACATCACTACGGCACAGGCAGGGCGTTTAACTCAGTTAGCATCCCCTACAACACTACAGATGAGATTAGCTGCCAGTGGAGGTCAGAGAGGTCGGCCATTACACCTGAGTGTCGGTTGGGACGTTGGTCCCTGTATCTTCTTCTACCCTCGTACACCCTCCACTCCACCACACCCTCTGGCAGGGGTGAGGGTGGGGGGGGGGTAGGGGGTTTGAGGGGGTTTGGGGGGGTTGAGGGGGGTGCTGTTTAGTTGCCGTGGAGACCTCCTCGCCTGCTGGCTTCCTACCTCGCACATACAGGTTGGCGGGGGAGGAGAAGCGGACCCCCTCCACGTTGGACGCCACACACTCGTACTTCCCCTGGTCCGTCTCCTCCGTGTTCTCAATCTGCAGGGCACCTGAGACACAGAACACACACACACACACACACACACACACACACACACACACACACACACACACACGCACACACACACACACATGCAGCCCACAGACGGAGTGAGAGAGAGAGGGAGAAAAAGAGAGATGAGAGAGGGAGAAGGGGGAGAAAAAAGTGTTAGAGACTCTAGTGCATGTCAAAGTCATCACTGAAGCTGCTTTTTAAAATGGAAAGTAGTCTCATAAATTTATCAGGCACTTCTCCAGTTGACAGTAATGCACATTGTTTCAGGAGCCATAACACTCATGAAAGCTAAGGTTAAAAAAAACATGGGCACACACACACACACACACATAGACACACACTCACACACATGGACATAGACACACGCATACACACACACACACACACACACACACACACTCGTGATCTTGACAAATCCCTGCTAGTTTGTCAAGTCAAACATGGCGAGGCAGCGTGCCTTGCCTGCAGCATGCTTTCTGCACGCGCTCAGTAGTGGTCGAGGCTGGGGCTGGAGACGATGACATGAATGATTGATAAAACAGGAGAGAGAGTGAGAGAAAAAGAAAGAGAGAGAAAAAGAAAGAGAGAGAGAGAGAGAGGTGAAGAGAGAGAAAAGAGAGAGGGGGAGAGAGGAGAGGGGAGGGGATGGAGATAGACCGAGGAAGGGGGGGGAGCAGAGAGATAGAGAAAGACAGACATGGATAAAGAGCAGGAGAGAAGAAGAGAAAGGGAAAGAAAGAGAGAGAAAGACAGAAGGGGGTGAAGAGGTGAAGAGAGAAAAAAGATGGAAGAAGAGAAAGGAGAAGAGAAAGAGAGAGAGAGAGAGGAGGGGGTGGAGATGGGGGAAGAAAGACAAAGAGACACAGAGAAAAAGAGAGAGAAGGAGAAGTAGGGAGGGAGAGAAAGAGAAAGAAAGAGAGAGAGAGAGAGAGAGAGAGAGAGAGAGAGAGAGAGAGAGAGAGAGAGAGAGAGAGAGAGAGAGAGAGAGAGAGAGAGAGAGAGGCTGACGTTCTCTGAGGGAGGAGGAGGGCAGTTCAGGGCGAGCAGCAGCCAGATAGATATCAAGGCATGACCACCAGGGATACACAACCTTTCTGCTTCTGATTCTGCATACCCACACACACACACACACACACACACACACACACACACACGCACACACACACACACGCACACACACACACACACACACACACACACACACACACACACAGGGATACACAACCTTTCTCCTTCTGATTCTGCATACCCACACACACATACACACACACACACACACACTCTCTCTCTCTCTCTCTCTCTCTTTGAGCTAGCTGAAAGGCACAGTGAGAGAGTGAGGTCAACACACAAACGCAAGAGGCTCAAGCACTTAAAAGATGAAGAAAATGGAGCAACAGAAAGGAGAGGGAGAGCAACACACACACACACACACACACACACACACACACACACACACATAAACTCAGAGAGGCATGGTGTACCAATGTAGTCAGATTCTGCAGTGCAGTACTACCAGAATTCCCAGCTACACACGTATACAGCATGCACACACACACACACACACACACACACACACACACACACACACACACACACACACACAGCACACAGATAAACACACAGCATGCATCACATCCATACAAAATCTTCACTGACATCTCTTCAAAGATAAACCTTAAAAACTTTCCTTCTCGTCTGTTCTTTGTTTCTTTTTTTCATTTTTAGCATCTGTCTTCCCTCACCCCCTCTCCTCTCATGCTGTGTCTCTTTCCCTTCCTCTCTCTCCCTCCTTCTTTGCTTTTCTCTCTACCTGTACCCCTCTTAAGTTTTATCTTTCTCCCTATGTAACTCTCTCTCTCTCTCACTTTCTCTGTCTCTCTCTCTCTCTCTCTGTATGTCTGTCCCAGTGTGACTATCTAAACTTCTGTCTCTTTCTCCCTCTCCCCCCTCTCTCTCCCCCTCTCCCCCTCTCTCTCTTTCTCCCTCTCTTTCTCTCTCCTCCCCTCTCTCCCTCCCCCCCCCTCTCTCTCTCACTCTCTCTCCCCTTCTCTCTCTCTCTCTCCCCTTCTCTCTCTCTCTATCTCTCTCCCTCTCTCTCTCCGTCTCTCTGCTGGTGGTTGCCCTCAGTGTGTCGTCTGTCTAAATTGGGCCTGAAATAGCGCTGTGACGTGCAGTGTGCAGGTGGGCTGCTAGTGCCTGTGATCGCTGCCTCTGATTGGCTGCTTTTGATGTGATGCGAGCACGGCAGGGGGCCACCGGTGCTGCTGAGATTTAGACGGAGTGTGGAAATCTCCTCTGTCACTCACACACACACACACGAAGCACTTTTTACAACACACACTGAACACGCATCCCAAAGCACACTGCACACACACACACACACACACACACACACACCACTTTACCCAGCACACAGCACACCCTACACAAAATATGAACATTTGTACCAAAACAGAGACACTCCCTGACACACACACACACACAGGAAAAAATGTCTGTCATCTTTTCTATCACAGTCATCTTTTTTTGGTCTGTCTCCTTTTTTTCATCTAAACTTTTAGTCATGCTCTCATTCCCTCCTCTCTCTCTCTCTCCCTCTCTCCCTTACTCATTCACACATCATGTCTTCCCCTGTCTCTCTCTGTCTGTTCCCCTGTCTCTTTTTATCCCTCTCTCTCCTCCATAGCCCCTCCATCTCTCCTCCGTAGCCCCTTCCCTCCAAGTCTAAGCCATGGAGAAGAGAGCTGGAATTTTATTTTTATTTTATAATGTAATTTAGCAAAGACATAAATAACAAATGGAGCTCTTTGCTCCATGATCTTCTAGCGTGTGTATATATGTGTGTGTGTGTGTGTGTGTGTGTGTGTGTGTGTGTGTGTGTGTGTGTGTTTTAGTCTTTATTCATTTGGGTTGATGATAGGACTTTGCTGGCAGAGCTGAGAAGATAAAAAAAAGGATTGCATTTTCCCCCCTCCTTCTTAACTAGAGTTCCCCATCCACAACAATCCCTGGCACACACACACACACACACACACACACACACACACACACACACACACACACACACATTATTGTATATGCATACAAATACACATAATGCACATATGCACTTAGCCTCATGAACTGACACCCAGGGACTCTGAATAAGAGAAAAGGCTATGGAATGGAAAAGACATTCGTTACTCACGACAACCCAGCTAATTAATTATACATCTTTATCGTGCACTCGTAACAATACTGATTAAATAAACATGTCTTTAAGACACTAATACCCAATCAGCAGCAGGCGTGTGTAATTAGGAATCAATGAAGTCCCAGCAGTGATTTTGTTCTCTCTCTCTCTCTCTTCTCATGTCAAGATGTCTGCCTCTCCTTCCGTTAGCCTTCCGTTAGCCTCTCCCTCAAAGTGTGCTTTATGAGCATGACTTTAGATGACTTTTCTGGAGTCTGGTGAAATATGTCTGTCTTCAAATGTCATATTTTGTACAGTGTAGAAACCAGCAGCACGCAGAGGTGTCGAGCCCGGGTTCAGAAAGTAAAATCCATGCCACGTTTTCCTTCTAACACAGGTGACTTCACTGTGTTTCTGAACCCGGGATCGACACCTCTGCCTGACAGTGACATAGTGACATGACATGTGAAAGTGACCTGTCTCTCTCTCTCTCTCTCTCTCTCTCTTGTCTTTTTACTAAGCTTTCTCTCTCCTTCCTTTCTCCAAGTTACAAGTGCAAGTTACTCTCAGTATCTTTCTTTCTCTTGCCGCTAAGCTTTCTCTCTCTCTCCTTCTCTCTCGCTCCCTCTCTCTCTCTCTCTCTCTCTCTCTCTGTACTTGTCTGTCTTCTGTGGTTCCTTGCG
The DNA here is from genome assembly GCA_030347295.1 of Setipinna tenuifilis. NCBI lineage: Eukaryota > Metazoa > Chordata > Actinopteri > Clupeiformes > Engraulidae > Setipinna > Setipinna tenuifilis. Next base: position 21,444,791 of record CM059276.1, read on the forward strand.
TTCCCCTCTGACTTCGTTATGTGTGCGAGATTCTGCTGAAGAACACAGAGAATGCCTAAAGACACACACACACACACACACACACACACACACACACACACACACACACACACACACACACACACACACAAACACGAGGCTTGTGCCTGAGCTTGTGGATGGATGGTATCACTACTTCATTCTTTTTCAACTTGCACTTCTTTCTCTGTACTGTCACTGCTGGGTTACAGACTCAAGCAAAGTGTCACACACACACACACACACACACACACACACACACACACACACACTGTTAGTACTCCTCCATTGCTCTCTCCCCATCTTGTCTATCTCTCTCTCTCTCTATCTCTCTCTCTCTCTCTCTCTCTCTGTCTCTCTCTTTCTTGTTTTAATCAGGCCAGTATTGCTGCAGCACTTTGTTATTGGCTGCAACACATATGATTTCTTTTCATGCTATTTGCTTTGCCCCACTGAGAATCACCACTCTCTTTCTCTCTCTCTGTTCTTTTTTCTCTCTCTCTCTCTGTGTTCTGTTCATTTGCCCTGCGTTCCTGTTTTTCTTTCTTAGCCTTCATCCATCGCTCCCTCCCTCTCTCTCTCCCTCTCTCTCCCTGATAAGTATTTAATTCTGTGCTGTGGAGCGTGCTGTCCCTGCTTGGCTGGCCAGCGTCTTTAATGACACTACGCTTTCAAGCTCTTCTTTACATGCTGATGCCCGCACTCGCCACTCCTTTGATGTCACACACACACACACACACACGCATACACACACGCACACACACACACATGCGCGCACACACACACATACGTACACACATGCACAAACACACACACGCAGACACATGCACACACACGCTCTCTCACACACACATACACACACACACGCATGCGTGTGAAACCACTGCTTCATTATTACTTTTAATTATATGGTGCCATACATCTAACCCACACTGCTCTCTCACTTTATGTGTGTGTGTGTGTGTGTGTGTGTGTGTGTGTGTGTGTGTGTGTGTGTGCGTGCAGTGGATTCGAGTGGACATGCATATGTGCATATATGCATGGCCCGTGGCTTCATATTTCTTGTGTGTGTGTGTGTGTGTGTGTGTGTGTGTGTGTGTGGCCCCTGCCTGAGGAGGGCCTTTTGTGTTGCTGAGCAGCAGGCCTCCAGATGAAGAACAAAAGCTGGCCCGTGTGTGTGTGATAAAGTTTCATTCACTGCGTTCACATGGTGAGATTGGTTTGGTTTGGGATTGGTTCACAACGGGTGGTCTGTCCCCCAAGTCCCTGTTCACATGCAGTTCGTCTAAGCGGATTCGGCGAGAGTTCCGGCCCTTTCCGCTACGCTAGGCGGGGGCGCTGTAGTCAACTTCTATCTTTCTATTATTATCTTTTAATACAAGGAACGTCTCTTCCACGCATAACTCTTGAACCACTCATCCGCTTGATCTCAAATTTGGACGGCGTCATCATAATATTACCAGTGCGTGCAGTACCGAGTTTCGTGTTGTTTGGGCAAAAAATGCCAAAGATATCGGTCAAAACGTGCCGACCCAGCCATGACGACCCAGGCTGATAAGATTTACAATGCTAGCTGCTACAATGTTGGACATAACGCGACTAACGACACATAACTAAAATAATGGACATAACACGAGTAAACATTTGCCCACAACAAAGCTGCTACGTAGGTAAGATGTATCTTATCGTATACGCAACAGCAGACTACAGCACTGCACACATATGCCTACAGTGCATACAGACGACACGTAGAGGAGACTGAACTTTTCACCTCTCATTCCGGCTATTACTCATAGCAAAACAGTGGCTAAAGAAAATCTTACAAGTCAGTCAGTGCAAATGTATTTACATAGCCTTCTCCTTTCACCTGATATTATTACCCACTTAAACAATAAGGTGGTCTAAACAAAAACGTAATACTCTGGCACATCTTCTATGGGCTCTGCACTGTTCCTACTAAATAAAGACAATAAACAAACTTTCTGGCGGCATACGAACATGGTGTTCCAGGAGTTTGACGCATTCGCATACGTGTTGTGCATTCTGCTGTGTTAGAAAGTCTGTATGAAGGAACAAACTGCGTTTTTTATTTCGTTGATACATGCGCAATACATGAAAACCAATCCGATCCCGTTCACATGGCAGTCGAAGTGGTTTCGAAACAGCCCCGGCCTGGAGTCGCAGGGGGATAAGGAAAACCAATTCCGATCCAAACCAATCTCCGTTCACATGAAGCTGGTACGATCCCAAACCACTTCCAAGTGGTTTCGACTTGTCCATGTGAACGCACTCATTGACACACACACTGCACTGGCTCGCCTATGACCACCAGACTACACACACCTCCCCCTAACTCCGTCTCTTTCTCTCCCTCCCTCAACTTCTTTCTCTCTCTCCCTCTTTCTCTCCCTCCCTCTCTTTACCTTCCTCACTTTTCTTCTCTCCCTTCCTCTCCCCCTCCCTCTCTTTCTCGTCCTCTCACCATCCCTCCTTTACTCCTGGCTCCTTACTCTTACTTCCTACCTCTCTCTCTCTCTCTCTCTCTCTCTCTCTCTATCTCTTTCCACTGACCCTTTTTTCCGTACCCTCCCTCTCTCCCTTCTTCCCCCTCTTCCTGTACCTCTTCTTCTTTCAGTTCATCTATCTTTTCCTCTGCATTATCTTCTCTCTGTCTCTTTCTTGCTCTCTCTTTTTCTCTCTCTCTCGCTCGGTCTGTCTGTCTATCTCTCTCTCTCGCTCTGTCTATTTCTCTCTCTCTCTCTCGCTCTGTCTGTCTTTCTCTCTTCTCTGTCCCAGACAGTGTCAGTGGGAAGCTGATTATCATAAACATGCCAACAATAACAACACTAAAGGACCTCCACGGCTCCTGGTGCATTCTGGGTAGTTGCATATATATGTGCGTGTGTGTGTGTGTGTCTGTGTGCCTGTGTGTGTGTGTGTGTGTTTGTGTGTGTGTGTGTATGTATATCTCGCATCACTAGCTAGACAGACTAGCAAGCAGACCATTCGACCAGCATGTGTGTGTGTGTGTGCGTGTGTGTGTGTGTGTGTTATTTGAATGCTAATGCTGACGCCCCAGGTTAAAGGGGCTATGGAAAGGTCAGATGAAATGTGACACCAGCAAAGTCATCCTTCATAATAACATCAGAGGAGAAACAGAAAGAGAGAAACAAAGAAAGAGAGAAACAAAGACAAAAAAGGCCACTGTGTCATTAGTGGTCTACCTGCTATTCTTGTCAAAACTGGGGATAGACAGATAGAGAAAGGGAGGAATAAAAGGAGGAGAAGAGGACAGGTACGTGTCCTCCTCCTGTCAGATGTGTGTGTGTGTGTGTGTGTGTGTGTGTGTGTGTGTGTGTGTGTGTGTGTGTGTGTGTGTGTGTTTGGGTGTGTTGTCCTTTCAGCAGTGTGTGCTGTGCCCTTAATGACAGCAGCAGACAGGAAACAAGTGTGTGTTTGTGAGGCCAAGAGTGTGTGGCCTTCTAAGCCTCCTGTGTGAGAAGATGTGTGCCTGCACACACACACACACACACACACACACACACACACACACACACACACACACACACACACACAGACCTTCTCTCTCTCTGCTACTAGCTATCCATTACAAAGGTGACAATGAGGAGAGAGGGTGACAGAGTGAAAGTGAAGAAAAATGGAGGGAAGAGAGACAGAGAGAGAGGGAGAGACAGAGATCGATGGATGGGGAGAAAGAGAGAAAGATTGGATGAGGGGACAGAGATAGATAGATAGATAGATAGATAGATAGATAGATAGATAGATAGATAGATAGATAGATAGACAGACTAGGAGAAAGAGGAGGGTGACAGACAGATGGATAAAAAGAGGTGAGAGAGAGAGGGAGAGATAGGGAAGGGGGAGGACATAATAGATAACACTGGCAGAGAAAGATTGATAAACAGAAAGAGGAGAAGAATAACATGGAGCTGTTTGGATGTCTGATAAATCGCCCTCCTCTCTCTCTTCTCTCTCTCCTTCTCTCCCTCTCTCTCTCCTTCTTCCCCTCCATCTTCTCGCCTTCTCTTTCTCTTCTCACTCCCCCCTCCTTACTCCTCCTCCCCTTCTCTCTCCTTCTCACTCTCCTCCTCTCTCTTTCTTACTCCTCTCTCTCTCCCCTTTCTTTCTATCCCACTCTCTCTCTTTCTTCCAGCCCTCTCTCTTTCTACTCATCCTCCCCT
>CM059276.1:21461510-21466510 GCA_030347295.1 Setipinna tenuifilis
GAGATGTACATGGAACACTTCTAAAGCAAAGGGCTAACAGCTTATGGAGCATTGCTAAATGTTAGCATCAGCAAGGCAAACTATATGGCAGAACTGCTTAGCCCTCCGGTCGTGTTCGGTCAAATCTGACCGTTTTAAAACTTATAATACTCATAAATATTATGTTTTACATCGGATTACCTCAAGACCTTATGATATCCTCCACACTGTGTACGTGAACATATAAAAGTGATGATCACCCATTTCATTCAATTTTGAGTGTTTTAATCAACCTTGTTACACCTGTGGTGTTCCCGGTCAAAAGTGACCGTCATAGGAAATGAATGGGTATCCAGAGTAAATTCATTCAACATACAGAAAACACACACACATACACCTGGCCCAGCACACACACACACACACACACACACACACACACACACACACACACTCACACTGCCCCAGCACACACACAGACACACACTGCCCCAGCACACATACACACACACACACACACAGACACACACTGCCCCAGCACACACACACACAGCTCCAGCACACACACACTCACAGCCCCAACACACACACACACTGCCCCAGCACACATACACACACACAGCTCCAGCACACACACACTCACAGCCCCAACTCACACACACACACACACAGCTTCAGCACACACACACTCACAGCCCCAACACACACACACACACACACACTCTGCCCCAGCACACATACACACACACACACACACACACTGCCCCAGCACACACACACACACACAGCTCCAGCACACACACACTCACAGCCCCAACACACACACACACACACTCTGCCCCAGCACACATACACACACACACACACATACACACACTGCCCCAGCACACATACACACATACACACACTGCCTCAGCACACACACACACACAGCTCCAGCACACACACACACACAAAGCCCCAACACACACACACACACACACACACACTGCCCCAACACACACACACACAGACACACACATTTCAGACAGAACAATGTCTTTTGTGGGTACACATGTCTTTCTGCTTATGTGCCGATCTTCCCACGTGAACCAACTTCCTAAATGATACAATGTATCATATGTTCGCACAGACTAGATAGGTGATAGATATGTGGACCCATTTCTTTCCCAGGCATTGTGCCTATCACACATGAACCACACCTTCCAGACTTATCAATAATTTTCACACAACCCCATACTGTATATAGCACACTGCCCCAGTACACATACATACACTGCCCCAGCACACACACACACACACACACACACACACACACACACACACACACACACACACACATACATACATACACACACACACACCCTGTTGAGTTTGGTGTTTGGTTTTCTATTTATTTTTTGTATTATATGTTCATTTTGTAGTTCATTTTCAGTGCCCAATTGTATTTTCACTGATGTTATTTAATGTTTACTTCTATAAATTGTTGTTAGACACTACTTTAAAACATTGTTCTCAACTAAAAAATGTTTAATAATAAAATTGGTGGTGAAAAAAAAAAAATTGTGCTAATTTCAGAGCAGTTAAAACAGACCGGTCAATTTTGACCGGGAACACTAAAGTAGGGGTCTGGAGGCGAACATAACCGGAGGGTTAGTGAGGTGCTCACAGCAAAGCAAGGTGAGCTGATAGTTTGCTTAGGTTTTGAGATTTCTGTGCTTGACCTGCTGAGTGAGGTGCTAGCATTCAGGTCAGCAAGTGCTAGCATAGCTATAAGAAGTATACGGTAGTACTGCACAGTAAGGTGTTAGCAGCTAAACAAACGCCAAGCAGCTTAACGTTCGCATCAGCATGGGAAACTATGCAGCAGATCAGCAGGCTGAGGGGCTAATGGCTTAATAAGCGTAGCTAGGATTTGGTTTCAGTGTAGAGATCTATATGGCGGAAGTGCTGAGTAAGCACCTAGCAGCTTAGCTTAGCTAGCGTAGCTCGGTAGCTTCATGTTAGCATCAGTGAGCACTGTGTGTCTGTGTGTGTGTGTCCGAGCTGTGAAGTGTGTGTGTGTGTGTGTGTCGGGCACCAGAGCCTCTCTGTCCGCGTCCCCCCGAGGCCGTCTGGTGCCCTTGAGCAGCGGAGTCAAAAGCTTTCACACACACACACACACACACACACACAGCGGTGTAGCTGCACCCACGGGGATGGCCCCCCCAGCCCAAACACGGCGGAACTGGGACGCCACATCAGCAGGTCATCAGCAGCCTCTCCTCTCCTCTCGTCTCGTCGCGGGGGAACTCCCCATCCCCATCCCCATCCCCGCTCGGGGCCGTCTGGGGTATATTTCTGGACTGAGGTATTTTTACACACTTTACCGGAGAGCTAGGTTACACTCCCAGCAGCAGCACGGAGGACTCCAGGCACAGACCAGGGGCGGCAAATTAAATAACAGCATCGCTGGAGTGGATTGGATCCCGACCTAGTCTAATAACAGCATCGCTGGAGAGGATTGGATCCCGACCTAGTCTCATAGCAGCATCGCTGGAGTGCATTGGATCCCGACCCAGTGTGGGGAACCACAGCCAAATGAGAACCACATCAGACGTTATCAGTGCCAAATCAGGGCATTATTAGGGTTCTAACTGTGCCAAATCAGGGCTGTATTAGGGTTCTAACTGTGCCAAAATTAGGGCCACATTTGGGGTTCTATCTGTGCCAAATCAGGGCCACACCAGCGCCAAATTTAGGTCTGTTGCTATTTCTTTTTGCTATGTCCGATGACACGAGGACAGTGGTGACATCATCTTGGCCTGACATAACCCTGTGCATGTCACCAGCTGTAAATCAAATCCACTGGTCAATGAGCCAGTCCCAATTGGTCAGACAGGGCCCTTCCTTTATTACAGCGGTTATGAGTCTTGCACTGTTCCGGACCTTTCAACAGAACCTCATCAGGGGGGACATAAGTGTGTGTGCGGGCAGAGCGGCGGTGACTAAAACTGTGTGTGTGTGTGTGTGTGTGTGTGTGTGTGTGTGTGTGTGTGTGTATTAGGGCTCAGAGCTGTGCTATGCTGCATCACCGGTCACTCTGCAGGCCCAGAAGCAGTTGACTGATTAGGCTCAGAAAGAACACACACCTCCTCCCCCTCTCCGCTCTGGGAGAGTGTGTGTGTGAGTGTGTGTGTGTGTGTGGGGTGGGGTGGTTATTTGACCGTTCACCCTTTGAGCCAGCTCTTCAGGAGGTGCCTCCTCCGTGAGATGTGAGACACACACATCAGCGCTACGTCCTGTGGAAGAGTTCATCACCCTGAAAACACACAATCCCCAACCCCCCCAATCCTCTTCACACACACACACACACACACACAACCTAGCATACACGCACACACACACACACACACCACCTAGCACACACACACGCAAGTACACACACACACCACCTAGAATGCAAGCAGCAGGATCAGTGAGGAAAGAACAACAACTGCAAAAGACGGAGCTGTAGAAAGAGAGAAAGGGAGAGAGAGAGAGAGAGAGAGAGAGAGAGAGAGAGAGAGAGAGAGAGAGAGTGGGAGAGAGAGAGAGAGTTGTTTGGTGTAAAAGAGAGTCTACCTGATCGCAGCTGTTTGATGCGTCCACTGCTGGCGCCCGGGTCGATGGGCAGCAGGTCCTTGAACCAGCTGATCTCGGGGTCGGGCACGCCGCTGGCCGCACACAGCATGGTGGCCGTGCGGGTCCGCTCCACCACCTTCAGCTGCGGACCCATGTCTATCCGCGGGAAACCCTGGGGGAGCAGGTCCTCTGTGGAGGGGAGAGGAGAGGACAGGAGAGGAGAGAAGAGGAGAGATGAGGAGAGGAGAGCAGAGGAGAGGACAGAAGAAGAGAGGAGAGGACAAAAGAGGTCAGGAGAAGAGAGAAGAGGAGAGGAGGGGACAGGAGAGGAGAGGAGAAGACAGGAGATGAGAAGAGAGGACAGAAGAGGGATGAGACAGTTATTTTCACATTTCATCTAGTTGTGTCTGGTTCTACTCATTACATTATATTACATTACACTTAGCAGATGCTAAGCGACATACAAAAGAGGACATAAACAAGCCACAGATATGCAGAGGAAAACAGAGTAAGCAAAGGCATAATGACATTAGGCAAAGGCGTAACAAAGTTATTCAAAAGGGTAAATTAGATAATCTAAAGTCTCTGTTTAAATTCATTTCTGCAGAAGATTCCTGAAGGAGCTTAATGGCCAGGACACCAAGGATCCTTGTAATGCTTTAATGTGTGTGTATCAGACCACTGAGACTCCTGCTTTGGGGTTTGTGTTTTGGAGGGATCTTACTGGGAGAGGATGGGTGTGTGTGTTTGTGTGTATGTGTGTGTGTGTGTGTGTGTGTATGTTTGTGTGTGTGTGTGTGTGTGTGTGTGTGTGTGTGTGTGTGTGTGTGTGTGTGTATGTTTGTGTGTGTGTGTGTGTGTGTGTGTGTGTGTGTGTGTGTGTGTAAGGAGGGATTATGAGACACTGGGTGGATAGGTGATCTTGATAACATCTCAGGACACATCAGGAGCATCTGATAAAGCTGAATAATAGTGCAGAGTCCACAGCCAACCTGCCTATTCAGCTGACAGCAGGGCGTGTGTCCTTGTGTGTGTCTATATATATCTGTGTGTGTGTGTGTGTGTGTGTGTGTGTGTGTGTGTGTGTGTGTGTGTGTGTGTGTGTGTGTGTGTGTGTGTAGGAGCAGTCATTAGGACATACAGAGGAATCTCCTCAGCTGGAGACAGAAGCAACAAGTGATGACCATGGGGTTATGAGGAGGACAGGAAGAGAGAGAGAGAGAAAGAGAGAGAGAGAGAGAGAGACAGAGACAGAGACAGAGAGACAGAGAGAGAGAGAAGGGGGGAAAGCATATGGAATAGAGAAGAGGGGAAACAGCTAGGGAGAAAGGAGGGGGGGTGGTGGAGATAGAGGATGGAGGGAGAGCTAGAGGCAGAGGTAGAGATGGGGGGGTAAATGATTGTAAGCGATTGCCCCCCCC